>JARPMR010000016.1:3750338-4950338 GCA_029955525.1 Oeneis ivallda | reverse complement strand
AAAGTAGCCCCATTTCCGCCGGTGGAACCCGTTCACAAGCATGATTCGTAGGGACAACTATACCCGTTCAAAACATTCACAAAATTTATCAATTAAATAGACCCGCGATAAAAGCAGTGATTGACATACATTTCGGAGACCTCGCCACAGACCAGTACCTCATACAACAGCGCCTCGAGCGGCGAATTAAAAGGCGATAGCCCTTATTGCTTCGGGTCGGATTTGTTGTTCAACGAATACTACCGAATCGGATGTGCCGACCTGAATAAGTGTGTAGCACGCCTTATACTTTACTAGCTAATTGTGTTGTAATAGGACCAAATATTGTAATGTATAATAAATAATATTTAGGTTAAGAATCTTCGGGAATATAGTGCTGACGGTTGTCATAAAGATTGCGAACTAAGAATGGCGAAGGAAATAATGTAATAATTGACATAATTTATGTCAATATATAATATATTTGGAATTTTATTATTTATATTATTTAATTATATTATTTGGAACGAAGTTCCCTTTATAGGACGGTACGGACTTGACGGATGGTGGCTAGGCGAAAAACAGTGTAAGAATTTTCCATCACGAGTAGTGTACACGGTTATCCATAGCGCGTGTGCTATATTACGAGATGGTTCTAACATGTGGCGAGAGATGGTGATCTTTTTGGATAATGTCATCCCCAGTGTACCTATATCGATTTTGTAGTGATAAATCATTTTAAATTGGATAAAAAAATAATGACGATTCTGTCGTGAGCTTTTAATTTTGTTGATATATTGTGTTAAGATAATTCAATTAAATTGTTAATTTTGTTTTGAGGAGATTTGTCGTTATTACGATTGTTGAGTAATAAAAAATCGGCCAAGTGCGAGTCGGGCCTCGCTCTTTTAGGGTTCCGTTAAAAAAAATTAAATAAAAATATTTCCATGTACCCATGGAAATATTTTAATTTAATTTTTTTAATTTAATTTAATTTTTATTATTTGTTGTTATAGCGGCAATAGAAATACATAATATGTGAAAATTTCATCTGTCTATCTATTACGGTTTACGAGATACAGCCCGCTGACAGACGGACGGACGGACGGACGGACGGACGGACGGACGGACGGACGGACGGACAGCGTAGGCTTAGTAATAGGGTCCCGTTGGTACCCTTTGGGTACGGAACCCTAAAAACATTGATTTTTTTATATATTCTATTGTATTGAGAGCTATATACCTAATTTTAATTGTAGATATGTAATTAAATATTTTATATTTTTGTTACACATTTACGTATTTTATTGATCAATATTGCACATATACCTACTTAAAGTATAAAAAGTAGGTATGAAGAAATTGTTATTTTAAGGTATTGGTAATACTTAGCAGGCTGTGGAGATATTACTACGATCACTAATTTATGTAAGTAAATTATACTGTATACTATAGCGAATAGAAGATAATATAATTTTTTTTATTGCAAAATTCGTTTTATTTATCCTTTTCCCTTGCAAAAGTCGCTCGTTTACTGCAATGCTGTTTTCCAAAAATTTTAGGTTTTTCAAAAATGTGTCTTAGTTTTTGATTTTATAGTAAAGTCCGAGTTTAACTTCAACTAATGTAGTTTACGAGCATAAAATGACGATTTTTTTTCTACATTAGGCACCTTCTAACCACTTTTGTCTTTTTTCCCGACTACGTAAAGCGAAAAGGAAGGGTTATGTTTGTTGTATAGTTCTTGCAATTCACGAGGGCGTCTGACTTATGGTTGTGTGTGTGTCGTATCTGTATAAGTGTGAGCGAGCGCAATGCTCGCGCCTGCCCGCTCCCACCTAGGCTTTGACAGGCACGCACACTTATGCAATGTGCATGTACACGAAGTAACCACAAGTAAAGCTCACTCGCCTTCGTGAATTGCAAAAACTGTAGCAGTATAAGTATGTATCTATGTATGTGACTACTCACGTATGCCTCAACTTTCACGGTAGTGCCTAATCTCATCATCATCATTAACAACCCATCAACGGCTCACTACTGAGCGCAGGTCTCCTCTCAGAGAAGGGTTATAGGCCATAGTCAACCACGCTGGCCCAATGCGAATTGGCGGACTTCACACACTTTTGAGAACATTATGAAGAACTCTCAGATGTGCAGGTTTCCTCACGATTTTTTCCTTCACCGTTGAAGCAAGTGATATTTAATTGCTTAAACGCACTTAACTCCGAAAAGTCAGAGGGGGATCGAACCTGCGACCCCCCGAATAGGAGACCACAGTCCTAACCACTAGGCTATCACTGCTTCAAAACTACGGAGACGCTACGTGCCTACTACGTGCTACGTGCCTAAACTACGGAGTCTGTAATCTATATTGATGAATGTGGTGTCAATCGATTGCTTTTAATAGCCCGCGTTTACATAGGCTACATTGTATGCGAAGAAAATCAATATCATGGTGGATGTTATATTCCATTTTCCGTATTCTGGTTCATCATTCATCATTAGCAACCCATTAATGGCTCACTACTGAGCGCAGGTCTCCTCTCAGAGAAGGGTTATAGGCCATGGTCCACTACGCTGCGCTGGCCCAATGCGAATGGGTGGACTTCACACACCTTCGAGAACATTGTGAAGAACTCTCAGGTGTGCAATTTTCCTCACGATGTTTTCCTTCACCGTTGAAGCAAGTGATAGTTAATTGCTTAAACACACTTGTCTCCGAAAAGTCAGAGGTGCTAACCCCGGGATCGAACCTGCAACCCCCCGAATAGGAGACCTGACAGTCCTAACCACTAGGCTTATCACTGCTGTATTCTGATTACAGTTTTTTATTACTAACGCTACCTCCCGTCGCGCTTCTTAGCACCGCCGCACTTCAAGGCAGACGAGAGGTGCGTTAGTCTGAAAGTTGCCGATCAAAATCGTATTCATTTGATGGCATTAGCGTCAAAGCAAAATATTCCTTGACTGTATTGATTTAAAGTTATAAATTCAGTACAACCGATTTTAACATGGAGCGTTTTGGAGCGTATCGTACATACCTAAACGTATAAGAATACATACACGAAATTGAGCTCTAAGTCAATGTTGTTATGGTTTATTGTACTTTGACGCTAATGCCATCAAATGAATACGATTTTGATCGACAACTTTTAGACAATCGCACCTCTGCGCCCCGATTGTCTAAAAGTTGTCGATCAAAATCCTTATTCATAATCGTAATCGTATCGTAAGTTATTCCATTTGTCGTAATCGTATTCGAAGAAATTAGCGAATACGATTAATGGAATACCTTATAGAGAATTGGTACCAGCTTAGTACAAATAGCAACGTACCGCCGCGCCGCTCGCAATAGTCACTACCGTGTTTTTTCAAACTTCTGCAGTTATTGTTACGTTTTTAATTTTAAATAAGTAGGTAGTTAGGTATCTATTTATTATTGTTTGGTTACTATTGTTCGCGTGTCGTTTTCTACGATGAGTAAAAAAGAAAAAGTTTTGCAAAATTCAAAATTCAAATTTATCGACCGAGCGAAGCGAAGGTCTTTGAGTTAACTAGGGCGATTTGCACTTGTCCGTCCGTCCGTCCGTCCGTCCGTCCGTCTGTCAGAGCCTTATAACTTTTGAATTACTGAACGTAATTACTTCAAATTTAGATATAATATGTAAACCGATGGCCTCCAGCCGAAAATGGCTTAAAAAGTTATAAAAATCTTTATTTCAGGGGGGCTCTCATAGAAGCGAATGCGAAGTAAAAAAAAAAAAATCGCGTTACATAAAATTGTTACGTATCATTTTAAAGATAATTTTGAACTGAGTACAAAAATATTTTTTTTTTAATTTTTCCCTTAAAATTGACGAAATGGGGGGCTTTCAAAGTGGCGATTTTATACGCTCGCTTGAAGACGCTCTCTAGAAAAATCCGCTATGGATTTTCAAACTGATTTTATGTTTTTAGGTCACTTATATCCTGTACTTGAACAACAAATACTAAAATTATATGAATATTATAAAGAAACGAGATTATTTAATTTTTAATGGGCGTCAGTAATTCATATAGCATCAACATAGCTTCACAATAATGCTAATAGATGGCGCAGTCAGTAACTATTCCCATGGAACTACGAGTTAAATTCAATGTTTGATAAATAATTCAATGTTTTCACTAACGTTCCCTAACCTTTACGGGCTACCTATAAGTTAGGTGATTGATGTTTTCTGTCAACTTATTTATCACGATCCTGTACGGGACACCTAAAAGGATATTGGGACGGATGTTAGGACTTAGGATTGTATTTAGGAGCTACCTACGTTAAGAGACTCCTACTTAGGGGATGATTTAGGTATGTTTGGTGAAAACGGGCATAATAATAATGTCAGTTTTGGTTATCATGTATCGATTGAATGAATAATCATGGGATACCGTTACCGCGAGGTCTCAGTTCGGGGCGAACCACTAGTTTATTTCATGTAGGCCAACCTGTGGCTCTTTTGACACGTCATGATTCTACCACCGGTTCGGAAAGCGGATTCTGCTGAGAAGAGCTGGCAAGAAACTCAGCAGTTGCTCTTTTCAAAATAATCATTTGACAATATTATTATACAGCTATTACATTGTAATAAGTTTTTTATACTATCTTGTGGGCAGCCGGATGCCATGCCGATTTAACCCATGCAACTTTGTTAGAATAGAATAGAATAATTCCACAATGAGGTGAAGTTCCAAAAAAAAGCGTAGGTACTACAATTCAATTCATGTTAAGACGGGCAAACAGAAAGCAGCCCCATTGAAAGCCCGCCGGTGGAACCCGTTCACGACCATGACGCATGATCCAGCCGTTGCTTCGCTCGACCATAATATAATAAGAATAAGAATAAGAATAATTTATTCATCTAAACATAAAATGAAACACTAGTTCATTACAATTTCAATTTTTATAAGGGCGGGGTACCCCTTGAATATAATGTATATATTTGAGGGAACGTAACAACCCGCACCATAGCATAGCGCAGACTTTTTATTTCTTTAATTTATTTATTGACTTTCTTTGAAGAGGAGAAAAGAAAACTTCCGTCATAGTCGTGGTTACAGTGAAATTACAATTAAGTATATTTTTTTGTCAACGATACCAGTGTGACGTCATTTTGTAATGGTCGACGACTGCCAACTTGAAGTGTACAAGTGTCACGTAGTACGTGAAGTAGGTACGGAATTGCTCTTAAGTAGGTACTTACGTACGGTAAAATGTGGAGTGGGTACAATAGAATCACAAAGGAATGCATCGTTAACTCAAAGCGAATCCCCAGAGTCCTTTCCTTGACCGGTCTCTCATTTGGGAGCGTTTGACCTCCTTTTACCTATGCTATTTGAACTTGTAGGTGATTGAATATAACATTTTAAACTTTTTGGTGAATAAATAAGCTGTGCTGTGGCGAAACTCAGCCGTAATTGTACCTTTTTAAAACAAATTCAAATTCAAATTCAAAATCATTTATTTCATGTAGGCCAACCTGTGGCGCTTATGACAAGTCATGACTCTACCACCGGTTCGGAAAGCGGATTCTGCTGAGAAGAACCGGCAAGAAACTCAGCAGTTGCTCTTTTCAAAATTACACATTTTACAATATTTTTTGTAGGTAATATGTATTTACATTTTAATAACTTTTTATAATATCTTGTGGGCAGCTGGATGCCATGCCGATTTACCCCATGCAACTTGTTAGAATAGAATATTTCCAACAATACGATGATATAATATTTATAGAACAACTCCAATATGATTATCATCAAACAATATGATTATCATCATCAGCAACCAATCAACGGCTCACTACTATGAGCGCAGGTCTCCTCTCAGAGAAGGGTTATGGGGCATAGTCCACCACGCTGACCCAATGCGAATAGGCAGACTACACACACCTTTGAGAACATTATGAAGAACTCTCAGGCGTGCAGGTTTCCTCATGATGTTTTCCTTCACCGTTGAAGCATGTGCGGGGTCGAACCTGCGACCCGCGAATAGGAGACCATAGTCCTAGCCACTAGGCTATCAATTATCACTGCTCAATAGGGACAAGTGCTGTAACTATGGACGCTTGTACCTGTGGACACAATCGATTCCGTCAAAACTAGCAACCATAATTTCAAATTGAACGCGAACTGTCAACCTTTAAAACCTTTAAAACCTTTGTCAACAAAGCTTTATGGTCGCACAGGTCTCGGTCTTGCGCCGCCTGAATCCAGCGGCTCCCTGCGACTCGTTTGATGTCGTCGGTCCACCTGGTGGGGGGTCTGCCAACACTGCGCTTCCCGGTGCACACGTTCAGTACATTATAGGTAACTCTCAGATGTGCAGGTTACCTCACGATGTTTTCCTTCACCGTTGAAGCAATTGATATTTAATTGCTTAAACGCACTTGACTTCGAAAAGTCAGAGGTGTACTTACCCGGATCGAACCTGCGACCCCCCGAATAGGAGACCGCAGTCCTAACCATTAGGCTATCATTGCTTCTGATATTTAACATAAACTTATTAAATTACTCCTACCTTTTTGGTAGGTATGTACAGAGAAATGCATGGAAAAGAAAAATAACATTCCGTAATGCCAAGTACGCTCGCGTTCCCAGCCTTGGCCTGCAATATGTTTTCTATTACTCGAACACTCACTGTATGGACTTTATTGCCACCTTTAAGACTTGTAATGTACGGGTTGCATTTCTTTCGTATGTTTTTATTTGTTTCACCTTTTGTCACGATTTTTCTGTGCAATACTCGGGAGCCGGTGCCCGTAATATTAAAAGCCCTGTCACGCGTAATCAAAAACTCTACCGGAATTAGTAGTTAACAATTACAAGGTTCTTGAAGGTGTGTGAAGTCCGCCAATTCGCATTGGGCCAGCGTGGTGGACTATGGCCTATAACCCTTCTCTGAGAGGAGACCTGCGCTCAGTAGTGAGCCGTTGATGGGTTGCTGATGATGATGATGATGAATTACAAGATTTAATTAAGCTTGATAATGCGTAAATAAATAGCTGAAAAAATGTTTAAAAATTTTTTTTAATGTAAAAATGTATTAAGTACCGTCATCGCAGATATTGATTTTTTGCATTGTATTTCATAGAAATATTCGTAGTACCCTTTCAGAAAACCTACCAAATTATTGCAAAAATTAGTCTAATATACGTGTAAGTAGTAAGTAGTTTCAGTAAACATTACCTACTTAAACATTTTAGCAAAACACTTGCCTCATGGGGGTAGCTACCGACTTCATATTGTTATCCAAGAATTTAACTCCCCAAAGTTATAATTAACTTATATACAGTTCGAAGGAGTTTTCTCATTGATTTTCTTGAATGAAGCGAATTGTTCCCATTCCTTTGTCCTATCTTCCTTCTTTAATTGAATACAGTGAGCTATTGTTACTTTAAGATACCTGTATACAATATGGTCCTATATGCCTGTATAAAGGTGTGGTACCTATCTATTTATAGGTAGGTACCTAACAGAATAGGTACTTAATGGTATTAAATATAACGACCACCAAAAAATACAATGAGATCCTAAGCTCATTAGGCTCTTACTAAAAAAAATATTCGAAGACCAGATGTACTGAATGATCACAAAATCTTGTTATATTTGCCAAAATCTTAGGTTAGGTTAGGGTTAGACATGAATATTTTGGTTCTATTGTGTATTAACCCAATAGAACCTAAAAAATCATGTCAGTTCAGGTAAGTACTTATAGACTAATAGAATAGACTTAACTAACTTAGAATAGATATAACTATAGAATAGACTTACCTAAATGTTTTTATGTGATTAAAATTAGTGCGGTGCGGGGAAGCGCGAGGGAGGTAGGGGCCATCTTAAACTGAACGTGTCTTTTTCTGATGTTCAGTTAAACTTATGCCGTAATTAATTAAAACCAATATACCTAACTACCTTTAAAATACCTACTGAATAAAAACTCAAGTGAATATTCATACTGGCATACCCTTCTCATAGTTAGAATGTTACAATCTTAGATTATACTGAGCGCGTCTCCTCTCAGAGAAAGGATAAATTAGCAAATTAGCATACTTCACACACTTGAGAACATTATGGAGAACTCTCAGGCTTGCAGTTTTTCTCACGATGTTTTCCTTCACAACGATGTTGATTTTCACGATGTTCAAGGATGTGATATATTATAGTTTCTCATATGCACATAACTCCAAAAAGAGGATCTTGCCCGGGATCAAACCGACGACCTCCTGAATAAAGGTCACTGCTCCACTAGTTTGCTGTCTGCCATTTTCAACTGAAATAAAATGGGCTATTCCCAAAGGAAAAATTCGTTCATTTCTGTACTTTCGAATCAATAGACAAGCTAAACACAGATCAGCAATTCTCTTGTAATTGGATTGTTTGCGCATGGAGCGAAATCAGATTGTCTCGTCGCTATTGATGTCTCTACTGTACATAGTCTTTATCCCCCGGCTATGGGGCGACTGTGCCAACAAAGGGATGACAAAAGCGATACGGAAGGATATTTACTCCCTTCAAATGATATGGGTACGATCGAACGTGCGACCTTTATGCATGTGTGTGCGAGCGAGTTCATCAAAGGAGCGAGTGCATGCGTGTGTGTAAGAATTCGTACTTCTAATGTAAAGTTGCATGGGTTAAATCGGCTTGGCATCCAGCTGCCCACAAGATAGTATAGAAAACTTATTACAATGTAGTAGCTTCATAATAATATTGTGAAATGATTATTTTGAAAAGAGCAACTGCTGAGTTTCTTGCCGGCTCTTCTCAGCAGAATCCGCTGTCCGAACCGGTGGTAGTCATGTCGTGTCATAAGAGCCACAGGTTGGCCTACGTGAAATAAATAATTTTGAATTTGAATTTGTGCCAGGCTGAAAGTGAATTCTATAGATCACACTCTCTCAGCTCAGGCCTCAGACTCATGGTCAAGAAGCCGGTAACATTGAAAGACCCTCATGCGTATTCGAATTGATAGTTAAACATGATACGTTTATAATAAGCTCGATAAGCGTGAATTTAAAAAGCCGAAACAATGTTAAAAATTGTTTTTTTTCAAAAAATAAAAAATGTTTTACCGTCATCGCGGATGTTGATTCTATCGAATGCACTGGAAAAAATATATTACACTAGCGGCACGCTATGATGGCCGGTTTGACGTTTGTCCGCTCATGAAGTTCCGTATTAATTGATAACGACTTTGAAGGAAATAATTGTATTACTTTATTGACGATAGTGATGTGCAGAGATTCATAAATTTTATCGAATGTAGTTTTAGGTTTAGGACTCAAAATTTATTTATTAAATTGATTTCTAAAATGTATACAAGTGTAGAAAAATCAGTTTGCACCATTTAAGGGGTGAATGTACTTGTGAATATGAACAATTTTCACTATGTGGACAAACCTCTGAAATCGCAAAAAAATATCAGCTGTTTCATACAAAAGGTAAAATTTTTATTTTTATATGATATATACCACAACTCGGCATTTGGTTTTCTAAATTGAAAATTTTTAAAAATGGAATCTAATACGATCGTCACATAGGATCGCTGGCTAGCACAACTACTACCTCCGGCAAACTCGCGTCAATGCTCAATGCAAAACAAAGCAGTTTCGAATTGACGTTGCTTCGAAAAGTATAAACTGTCAGTGCAATGCGATTGTGATATAGTTTTGACCTGGCTTTGGATTTCAAATATTGATACTGCATTACTGTTGACCCTTGCTCGTTAATTTGGACTCTGTTCAAGCCCTTTGTTGTGGATTTCGTCGATATATACATATAACATCATAGCGGCACGCTATGATGGCCGGTTTGACACATTACAATAGTGATGTGGAATGTCAATTTATTCTCGAACAAAAAACAATTAAGTTTTGTTTTGTACCTGATTAAATAGGTTTAATAAAACAAAAATGTATATGTTTATTTAATTTATTTGAACGAACTGAATATTTGAATGAAAATGAATATACATACTTTATATGCACACAAGAAACATATGAATACAAAAGATACCAAAAAAGGTGCCACAAAAGGCCATAATTAATCAGATTCGTCCATACTACTATTTTCACTGTCGTCACTGCTATCATCACCTACATTAATAATTATATGTTCGTTTTCTATAATATTATCTATTTTCACATCTCTTTCATAATCTTCCCTTATTAATTTAACAGTTCTATTCACAACCTTTTCCCAGTCTCCTTTAGTCACATGTTCACAAGCTTCTTCTAATAATTTTAGCATTTTTTTTGTGGTAAATGGGGGTTCTGTATTGTGTCTTGCAGCATATCCCTTAATTTGAGCCCACACCAACTCAATCGCATTATACTCACAATGGTAAGGCGGTAACCGTATAACTCTGTGCCCATGTTCTAATGCTATTTCGTCAATGACGTATCGGATCTTGGTTGGTTTGTTTTCTTTTAAAAGACGTACTAATTCCGCTTTTAACATATTCATGTTTGCATCTACGCCATTTTTACGAAGCCATGCGACGATATCAGCTTTCTTTTGGGATTGGGCAGGTGGCTTGTCAATTTGCATCGAGTGGTATGGGGCGTTGTCCATAATTATAATAGATGGTTCAGGGAGGCTACACAACATTGAGGTAAACCATTCAGTAAACTTTTCTCCATTCATGTCTTCATGATAGTCTCCAGTGGTTTTTGACGCAAAAGCCATGAGAGAACCTTCGACAAACCCGTTGATGGTTCCGGCGTGACAAATTATAAGTCGCGATCCTTTTCCTACAGGAACTTTGGAAGTAGATGCTGCTGTGTCATCGTTCCAAGAACGGCCTACAGTATGGTTAGCATTAAGCCATGTTTCATCCAAGAACACAACATTTTGCCAATTTTTGATTTCTTTCACTTGCCGTAAAAAAGTATACCTTGCCATCGCTATATCAAATCTTTCCATCAATATTTTGCGTTTGTTACATTTTTTGTATCGAAATCCAATGGTCTTCAAAATCTTCGTTAAAGAACTTTCCCCACCGAAGAATAATCCAGCTTCCTTCAGTGAATGCACCAACTTTTTTCTTGTTGGATACTCCTTCTGTAAATAGTAGCCGTAAACATGTCTTCGGATAGCATCGGCATCAAAGCTATCGATGCCTACGACTGGTTTTGCTCGTTTTCTCGTTTTTGGTGTGTGAAGTTTATTTTCTTCTGTGCCAGTCTCGCCATATTTTTTTTAGTTATCCGTCTAACAGTTCGTTGTCCAATATTAAGCGCATCAGCTACGCGTTCAACCACTGACGTTATAGGTAAAATTGGCCCTCCATTTTGAGCTTCACGATCGAAATAGTTACGAAGGCGTATTACGAACTCACGTGTCTGACTATTTAGAACAGTTCTCTGCGTACGTTCGGTCATATCGACGAAATCCACAACAAAGGGCTTGAACAGAGTCCAAATTAACGAGCAAGGGTCAACAGTAATGCAGTATCAATATTTGAAATCCAAAGCCAGGTCAAAACTATATCACAATCGCATTGCACTGACAGTTTATACTTTTCGAAGCAACGTCAATTCGAAACTGCTTTGTTTTGCATTGAGCATTGACGCGAGTTTGCCGGAGGTAGTAGTTGTGCTAGCCAGCGATCCTATGAAACGATCGTATTAGATTCCATTTTTAAAAATTTTCAATTTAGAAAACCAAATGCCGAGTTGTGGTATATATCATATAAAAATAAAAATTTTACCTTTTGTATGAAACAGCTGATATTTTTTTGCGATTTCAGAGGTTTGTCCACATAGTGAAAATTGTTCATATTCACAAGTACATTCACCCCTTAAATGGTGCAAACTGATTTTTCTACACTTGTATACATTTTAGAAATCAATTTAATAAATAAATTTTGAGTCCTAAACCTAAAACTACATTCGATAAAATTTATGAATCTCTGCACATCACTATCGTCAATAAAGTAATACAATTATTTCCTTCAAAGTCGTTATCAATTAATACGGAACTTCATGAGCGGACAAACGTCAAACCGGCCATCATACCGGTCATGTAACAAAAAACAAGTAGCATTTGGAAAGCCTTAGAATTTATTATGGCCGTGTAGGGTTATACGGTTAAGGTGTAGACCCTTCACCCTTACAAACTAAAAAATATCCCTAGATATAAAAATAATAATATTATTTCGTAGATGGCTACGAAACCTTTACAAACCCGAATAAAATATACCTGACTAGCATATGCCTGAGTTGAGATAGGTTTTTAAAAATCCCGCGGGAACTTTCTTCTCTGGGATAAAATGCCTATGTTGTTATGTTGCTATGCAAAAAATTACATAGATCCGTTGCTGCTTGATTGAAGGACAAACAAACATAACTACTTTTTAATATTAGTAAGGACTAGTAATCAGTTTCGAAAAGACGAAGAATTAATCTTGTTTCGTAGCTGGTTACGAAAAATATACTTAACAACTTGGACGATCGACGGACGATTCATCCAAGATAATAGCAAAAATCTTGTCTAAAAATTATTGCTGGACGATCGTAATTTCTGATGACTGATTTGCTTGTAATCTCTCGCTGTCGGTTAAAATGCATGGATGCAACAAGAAAGCCATTTCACGTTTTACTTAGTGGAATGTGTCCGCAACAAAAGGAAAGATTTAAGTTGATTTGCGGGAGTTAGGCACTTGTAACAGTGTTCTAGCCTGCCCGTTTTCGAAGGATGCTAGAAAACTGTACGAGATATACAAATATCATGTAAAACGCTGGCAGTAGCTCCGTGAGGCGGCCCGATGAGGGATGGCATTTCATTATTTTCACCCGACTATGCGACGCTAAAGGAGTGGTAATGTGTTTATCAGTCTATGTATGTTTGTTCCTTTGTGGCACTCTAGAGACCAAACGCGTGGGCCGATTGTGATAAGTAGCACGTCAGTAGATTCGCCATGCCAACGCGAGTGTCAGCGAGAACATAAAAAATTTGAAAAATTCAAAATGGCGGATTTCGGGCGCCATAATGTGAGGATCAAAAATTTTTTGGAGTTTACTCCTTAAGAATCGATTTTAGCAGCCCGGTATAAGAAAAATCCGGGCAGTGAAATCAATTTATCAATGACCTCGTTACGTTTTTCACAACGTTGAAATTTCTACCCTAACGTTGAGTAAATAAGGTTAGTTTTCGTGCGAAAGTCGGTCGGGGCGCGCTCGGACCCGAGTCGCGCGCATAGAGAAGGATATAGCGTCGCGCGTAAACTCCAGTCGTACGTCGGAGGCCGGAGCTGACACACACTTTTTTTTCTTCAAATCCTATTGAGTGTTGTATCTAATTAAAGGGTTTGAAAATGTGATTACAAAAATATATTTTTCATTTTTTTTCTCATAAGTTTGATAATATATATTTTCATTGATATTATTTAAAGCAGTCGGGCTTTTTATTCCTTTTTTAATATTTTGATTGTTGAACAAACCCTCTATAAATATTTGAGATTAAAAAAAAGAACGCCATAAATTCAGCCAATCAGAAGTGATTGAGATCGTTACACTGCAGCAATCGTTAGACAAAAACTCAGCTGATGTTTGTATTACTTCTAAGCCCCGAGGCTTCAGCAATGCATGTCCCAGTTCTACGATTAACACGAATTAATTTATACCCCTGACTATTAGTGTAGTACTTATTGCTTTTATACTTAGAAATAAATCACGTTTCAGGCCATTTATCACAGTTAATAACCCCCAAATGATCAGGTGCTAAGCGAACAATTTGTGCGAAACCTGCAGGGACGGGGCGGACGTCGAGGGACGATAAATCTACATTTTGGTCCACTTATTCGTCCGGTGCGGTAAATAACAAGGCAAAATCTTTGATGCTTGTCATGTCTTGTGATGTCAACCGATAGACGTCCACCGCTGAACATAGGTCTCTTGCAAGGATTTCCACAAGCCTCGGTCTTGCGCCACATGTATCTAGCTGATCCTGCGACTGATGTCGTCGGTCCACCGAGTGGAGTGTCTGGCAACACTGCACTTCCCGGTGCGGTCGTTGAGGTGCTGGAGTGGCGACCCCGCACCGGGAAGCGCAGTGATGGAATTATGTGCGTTTGAGAAAGGAAAACATCGTGAGGAAACCTGCACACCTGAGAGTTCTCCATAATGTTCTCAAAGGTGTGTGAAGTCTGCCAATTCGCATTGGGTGACTGTAGCCTATAACCTACCCGGAAATAAATCTGGGACAGAGATCTGCTTTAGTAGTGAGCCATTAATTTAATGGGTTGCTAATGACCTTTTACTATCCTTGCTAATTTATAAATGCGAAAGTGTGTTTGTTTGTTGGTTTGTTGGTTTGTTGGATTGTTGGTTTGTTGGTTTGTCCTTCAATCATGCCGCAATAGAGCAAGTAAATACTTGATTTTTTTGCATGGGTATAGTTGTGGACCTGGAGAGTGACATAGGCTACTTTTTATCCCGGAAAATCAAAGAGTTCCCGAGGGATTTCAAAAACTAAATCCACGCGGACGAAGTCGCGGGCATCAGCTAGTACAATATTAAAGTTTTCGTAAGCACCTATTTCTGTTCCTAATATCACCTCTGAGTCAATATTAGCGGCCGATATTTGCTCTCGGAAGTTGGGGGCTGGAATTTGCGCTACCACTACGTGCCAGCGTCGTGAAAGTGGTTATTTCGGATTAGGATTCAATGATATTTGCATTAGGGCGTAACATACTGAGTATACATTAGCTACGAGACATCTATATTTAGGTACTAGAACTAGATGATGCTCGCGACTTCGTCCGCGTGGAATAAAGTTGTAATTCCCGCAGGAACTCCTTAATTTCCGTGATGAAATAGCCTATATGTTAATTCTGGGTATGAACTATCTCTATTTCTTACAGCCAAATCGGTTCATTCGTTGTGGCGTGAAAGAGTAACAAACATCCATCCATCCTCACAAACTTTCGCGTTTATATTAGTAGGATAGGAAGGATTGTCTGGTGTGGGCTTTGCCACTTTGGTCGTGACTAGTTACAACCCTACAGTTAAAGATGTGCAGCCAAGCGATGCCGGAACGCTAAATTGCTTGGCGGCACTTTATAGACCGTAGGGTGGGAACTAGCCATGGCTGAAGCCCTCACCACACCAGACAGAAATTATAAATTCCCGAATTACCCCTGTCGGGAATCGAACCCGAGATGTTCCACATATATAAGACTAGCTTTTGCCCGCGGCTTCGCTCACGTTAAGTTCGATTTTTCAAACCCTTATTTTACCCCCTTAGAGGTTGAATTTTCAAAAATGGTTTCTTAGCGGTTGGTTAGCTCACGTTAAGTTAGACTTTTATTGGTAAAAGCTTTTGCCCGCGGCTTCGCTCACATTAAGTTCGATTTTTCAAACCCCTATTTTACCCCCTTAGAGGCTGAATTTTCAAAAATGGTTTCTTAGCGGTTGGTTAGCTCACGTTAAGTTACGTTAAGTAAAATTTCAGCTCGATCCGTCCAGTCGTTAGAGCTGTGCGTTGATAGACCAGTCAGTCAGTCAGTCATTCAGTCAAACAGTCAGTCAGTCAGTCAGTCAGTCAGTCAGTCAGTCAGTCACCTTTGCCTTTTATATATTTAGATGAAAGCTAAAGTACCAAGTTTGATGGATATTACTTGAAAATTAACTTAAAAATCTGGACTTTTATACAAATTTTCATCCCCTATTTGAAATCTTAGGGGGTGGAATTTTCAAAATTTGCGAAACACGTATTTCTTATTTTTTTATCGAAAGACCAAAAATTCAAGTTTCATGGATATTACATGAAAAATAATTTGATAAATGACGGACTTTTATACATACTTTCAACCCCCATTTAACCCTCTTGGGGTTGGAATTTTCAAAAATCCTTTCTTAGCGGACGTCTACGTCATAATAACTATCTGTGTGCAAAATTTCAGCCCGATCCGTCCAGTGGTTAGAGCTGTGCGTTGATAGACCAGTCAGTCAGTCAGTCAGTCAGTCAGTCACCTTTGCCTTTTATATATTTAGATGAAAGCTAAAGTACCAAGTTTGATGGATATTACTTGAAAATTAACTTAAAAATCTGGACATTTATACACATTTTCATCCCCTATTTGAAATCTTTGGGGGTGGAATTTTCAAAATTTGCGAAACACGTATTTCTTATTTTTTTATCGAAAGCCCAAAAATTAAAGTTTCATGGATATTACATGAAAAATAATTTGATAAATGACGGACTTTTATACATACTTTCAACCCCCATTTAACCCTCTTGGGGTTGGAATTATCAAAAATCCTTTCTTAGCGGACGTCTACGTCATAATAACTATCTGTGTGCAAAATTTCAGCCCGATCCGTCCAGTGGTTAGAGCTGTGCGTTGATAGACCAGTCAGTCAGTCAGTCAGTCAGTCAGTCACCTTTGCCTTTTATATATTTAGATGAAAGCTAAAGTACCAAGTTTGATGGATATTACTTGAAAATTAACTTAAAAATCTGGACTTTTATACAAATTTTCATCCCCTATTTGAAATCTTTGGGGGTGGAATTTTCAAAATTTGCGAAACACGTATTTCTTATTTTTTTATCGAAAGACCAAAAATTCAAGTTTCATGGATATTACATGAAAAATAATTTGATAAATGACGGACTTTTATACATACTTTCAACCCCCATTTAACCCTCTTGGGGTTGGAATTTTCAAAAATCCTTTCTTAGCGGACGTCTACGTCATAATAACTATCTGTGTGCAAAATTTCAGCCCGATCCGTCCAGTGGTTAGATCTGTGCGTTGATAGACCAGTCAGTCAGTCAGTCAGTCAGTTAGTCAGTCACCTTTGCCTTTTATATATTTAGATGAAAGCTAAAGTACCAAGTTTGATGGATATTACTTGAAAATTAACTTAAAAATCTGGACATTTATACAAATTTTCATCCCCTATTTGAAATCTTTGGGGGTGGAATTTTCAAAATTTGCGAAACACGTATTTCTTATTTTTTTATCGAAAGCCCAAAAATTAAAGTTTCATGGATATTACATGAAAAATAATTTGATAAATGACGGACTTTTATACAAACTTTCAACCCCCATTTAACCCTCTTGGGGTTGGAATTTTCAAAAATCCTTTCTTAGCGGACGTCTACGTCATAATAACTATCTGTGTGCAAAATTTCAGCCCGATCCGTCCAGTGGTTAGAGCTGTGCGTTGATAGACCAGTCAGTCAGTCAGTCAGTCAGTCAGTCACCTTTGCCTTTTATATATTTAGATGAAAGCTAAAGTACCAAGTTTGATGGATATTACTTGAAAATTAACTTAAAAATCTGGACATTTATACAAATTTTCATCCCCTATTTGAAATCTTTGGGGGTGGAATTTTCAAAATTTGCGAAACACGTATTTCTTATTTTTTTTATCGAAAGCCCAAAAATTAAAGTTTCATGGATATTACATGAAAAATAATTTGATAAATGACGGACTTTTATACAAACTTTCAACCCCCATTTAACCCTCTTGGGGTTGGAATTTTCAAAAATCCTTTCTTAGCGGACGTCTACGTCATAATAACTATCTGTGTGCAAAATTTCAGCCCGATCCGTCCAGTGGTTAGAGCTGTGCGTTGATAGACCAGTCAGTCAGTCAGTCAGTCAGTCAGTCACCTTTGCCTTTTATATATTTAGATGAAAGCTAAAGTACCAAGTTTGATGGATATTACTTGAAAATTAACTTAAAAATCTGGACTTTTATACAAATTTTCATCCCCTATTTGAAATCTTTGGGGGTGGAATTTTCAAAATTTGCGAAACACGTATTTCTTATTTTTTTATCGAAAGACCAAAAATTCAAGTTTCATGGATATTACATGAAAAATAATTTGATAAATGACGGACTTTTATACATACTTTCAACCCCCATTTAACCCTCTTGGGGTTGGAATTTTCAAAAATCCTTTCTTAGCGGACGTCTACGTCATAATAACTATCTGTGTGCAAAATTTCAGCCCGAT
Source organism: Oeneis ivallda (assembly GCA_029955525.1). Lineage (NCBI taxonomy): Eukaryota > Metazoa > Arthropoda > Insecta > Lepidoptera > Nymphalidae > Oeneis > Oeneis ivallda. Next base: position 4,932,356 of record JARPMR010000016.1, on the reverse strand, counting down.
CCGTCCAGTGGTTAGATCTGTGCGTTGATAGACCAGTCAGTCAGTCAGTCAGTCAGTCAGTCAGTCACCTTTGCCTTTTATATATTTAGATGAAAGCTAAAGTACCAAGTTTGATGGATATTACTTGAAAATTAACTTAAAAATCTGGACTTTTATACAAATTTTCATCCCCTATTTGAAATCTTTGGGGGTGGAATTTTCAAAATTTGCGAAACACGTATTTCTTATTTTTTTATCGAAAGCCCAAAAATTAAAGTTTCATGGATATTACATGAAAAATAATTTGATAAATGACGGACTTTTATACAAACTTTCAACCCCCATTTAACCCTCTTGGGGTTGGAATTTTCAAAAATCCTTTCTTAGCGGACGTCTACGTCATAATAACTATCTGTGTGCAAAATTTCAGCCCGATCCGTCCAATGGTTAGAGCTGTGCGTTGATAGACCAGTCAGTCAGTCAGTCAGTCAGTCAGTCACCTTTGCCTTTTATATATTTAGATGAAAGCTAAAGTACCAAGTTTGATGGATGTTACTTGAAAATTAACTTAAAAATCTGGACATTTATACAAATTTTCATCCCCTATTTGAAATCTTTGGGGGTGGAATTTTCAAAATTTGCGAAACACGTATTTCTTATTTTTTTATCGAAAGCCCAAAAATTAAAGTTTCATGGATATTACATGAAAAATAATTTGATAAATGACGGACTTTTATACAAACTTTCAACCCCCATTTAACCCTCTTGGGGTTGGAATTTTCAAAAATCCTTTCTTAGCGGATGTCTACGTCATAATAACTATCTGTGTGCAAAATTTCAGCCCGATCCGTCCAGTGGTTAGAGCTGTGCGTTGATAGACCAGTCAGTCAGTCAGTCAGTCAGTCAGTCAACTGTGCCTTTTATATATTTAGATTTAGCGTTCAATAGTGCGCTAGAGACCTCTATAAATAATATAGACCTCTAAAATTAACACTGGACTGGCTGTCTCTATACAAATGACAGCTTAAATTATGGGTCAATTTGAAGCGCCACATTTGACATACGAGTGTCTCTGGAACTAATAATATAGGGTTGCAGGAAGTACCAAAAAGTATGAACTACTTATCAGTCGTCGACTAGTGCCCTCACTAATTTTAGTTCCTTGGACACCCGTACTGTTAACAGCGTCAAAATGGCGTCAACCAAGTAGGTCCAAAAAATATGACAAATATGACCCGTCCAGTGTTAATCATAGATTAATTATTATAGAGGTCGTCAATTTGTTCTAACTAATGTGAAATTTCGTATTTTAGTAGATTAACGTTGCTTAAGGATGATTATACGAGTCTGCCCGCGAAATTCAAATTTAATTTTGTTTTTCGCAATTTGTAAACTAATACGACAAACTAGGCTAATGGCATTCTAATTGCGCCAGTAGAATTTATTATCATCTTCACAGGTTTACATTAAAATCTTTACTTGAAAGTGACTAGTTTAAGAAATTAATCAGAATACTGAGTTGGACGTGAGTTACTCACAAATTAGTCGATTTTTGATTAATTTCTTAAACTGGACACTTTCAAGTAAATATTTTTATATAAACCTGTGAAGATGATACTGCCATTGTCGCAATTAGAATGCCATAAGCCTACTTTGTCGTATTAGTTTACAAATTGCGAAAAACCAAATTAAATTTGAATTTCGCGGGCAGAACTGTGTCTTACACCTTAAGTGATGCGTTGTTTTTTATACATTAAATACTTATGTTCATTTTAGTCCCTGAGCTAAGAAAAAATTCTAAGAAAGGTCAAGGCTATACCCTCAACGCGAGTAAGATTCTGGGAGCGTAGATCCCGGCGATGTTAAATTAAATTTATTGTCTACCTACGTCATGACGTCACGGCGTTAAGTCTTAAATAATATCTGTCTTCCAAACGTCTAATATTTTCTATCCCAAGTTAGTATGAAACGCTTTTTCATGATGGGGCAATAAATTACTTTCTTTCATTTTGTATTCTGAATGAGACAAGCCAGTTGTTATTATTAATACTTTGCTCGCGTGAATTAAATGCTTGCACGCATAAAACGCGAGACGAAAAAGTGGTAGTGTGGTTCCGTACAAAGCAGCGAATTTTTGGTTCTGACTTATTACCCACATAGGCTGCCAAGTTGATAAATTAGTAGATATAGATCAGGTAGACAATCTATCAGACAGACAACGCTGACAGCAGTGGATCGAAATATTTGGGGATAACGCCATTATTAACTGATATTTTTCTATTTGAAAATTAATACACTAAAGGCTCTGAGGGCTCTGTTGTCGAGGTATCTAAAGCGTATTATTTAAAACTCTAATTTTTGAAGCTAAAAATAGCAATTTTATGCTGTCTTCCATTGTTCTTTGACGTTACAATTGGGGTCAGGGTTAAATAATAATATTCTTTATTATTATTATTATTAATCTTATGCACGTTCTAGAAAAGTATAAAGATGAAGTTGCACGGTGGATGTGAACCTTTCTTCACTGGATAGGTATTTCATTTTAAAAATGCTCACCAAAGTTCAAGGTAAGAGACGCTCGGATCAGAAGCTAGGGCGCGGCACGCCCTGTCTTAATCCCTGCACACGTTCCGATTTATTGCACGTTGGTTTTAAAGGCTAAATCAAATAGAATGCGAAATGGCAGCGCATTGCATTGCAAGCAATTATATATGATACATTGTAAGAATTCTTTAATAAAAAAAACTAAATAATTGGATCCACATCAACGCCAGACGGTAATGTCCCCAGAAGGCTGGCTGCATTTCCTGTTTGCAAACAATATATCGAACGTAGTACCAATACCGCAACAATTGCAAATAACTATTTATTCATTTATTTAGTATCATGTATTTTTGTAGTAATATAATAATTTAAGATAAAAAATTCTTTTTAAAAATCCGATTTCAAACGCCCGCGTCACTACAATGTGTATAATTTATTGTTGATTTTTTTTCACCCGCTCGACCGATTTCGATAAAATTTAAACGGGACCACCTGGCAAGTATATATACCCTTTCGAACAAAAAAAGAATATTCCAAATCGGTTCAAGCGTCTTCGAGTAATCGGTGAACATACATTAAAAAAAAAGATTCCAACTAATTGAGAACCTCCTCGGTCGGTTAAAAATGAAACAGAAACATTTTAAGGACACAGGACAGTTTATCTCTAAGGTAGAGATTTTTTCCAGAAGCCCTCGAATGTGAGAACAGTGAGAACATGCAGAGGTACGTACTTTTAATAAAACTAACTACCTAGGTATAATGTTCTCAAAGACTGTGTATGTGCATTTAAAGTCACCATCTCCTGAAGACACTTTGGTGTCGGACTGAAATGAAACTTACGTAGAGTTTATATTGGAGGGTTTGTGAGGTGTTGCGTGGTGCGTTTCGTTGTTCCTCAACTAGAAGAGCGGCATTGTTGTGCTATAAGTATAACAGATTTTTTCCTGGTTTAGCGGATAATAGCAAAAAAAATGGTTTTCTCTGTGGATTAGTAATAGTATACTATACGTGATATTATATGATATTGAGATGATATCACTTCGTTGAAACCGTTCTATGCATAGCAACACAATATATCATGAGGGTACATAGTTAGAAAAATTAAATGGTTTTCTCTGTGGATTAATATACTTTACGTGATATTATATGATACTGAGATGATATCACTTCGTTGCGTGCGCTGCGTCCTATGCATATCAACACAACATAGCATGAGGGTAGTTGGGAGTACACAAAGAAGTCCTTATTAATACAGATAATAATTAAGGTATTTAATAATATTTTTTGTTTATTTTAATGTTAATGGTGGTGGTTGTGGTTTCATTTAAATTTAACTTAATCTTAAAAATCGATTGGTGTTAGAATGACGACATCTAGCGTGTCACTGGACAGTAGTGGCACGGTAATATTATCTGTATACAGTATTGTAACTTCATACAAACGGACGAAGCGCGAGCTATGCCTACGCGCCTCGATCTCGGTAAGCGCTCGGTACGCAGACAGTCGCGACTGTGCCGCAGTGACGAACGGACGGTGTTATGTTTTTTAACAATAACTGCGCAATTTTTTTACTAAAAATAAGTTCAAGTACATATTTAATATGACGAGGAGGATATATTGTGCTGTTTTTGGTTGCATGAATTCGTCAATAACGCATCCAGAGATAACTTTTTTTAAATTACCTGGAAACTCTGAAAGGTAAGACTCTAAAATAATTTTACTTACTAGTAGGTAGGTACAAAATGTGTGTATTTTTAATGGATAAGGTATTTCCTTTTATCTCCCGAAAATAAGATGTCTGGATTAATAAATAAAGTGAATAGAGTAAAGGAAAGTGATTGACACGAGTGAAATAGGTAGTTATAGGCAGTTCATGAATCACGATACGGTACGTACGCTTGTGTTAAAACCTCGGGGCATGAGTGTTTTGTTTTGTTAGTTTGTATAATTCAATGTAAAGACGTGGTATTTTATTATTAATAATACAGCCGACTCTCGTTGATTCGAAACTCGAGGGACTATTACGAGATATAATAAGGGAAATATTACGAATTATCGAGTGTTTGAAATATCAAATGGTTCGAAATTTTTAAGAGAAAATAAATAAAATTTCGAATTATTAAGTGTTGATGTTTTTGATGCTTAGAGTAGACGCGAACTCTTTTGCTTTTTCCTTTAACAAGTTTCCGCTAATAGACACTTTTTGTCCTCTACACTGCTGCTATAACAACATATACCACTAAAAACCGTTTTTTTCTCTCGGTATTAAAAACAACAACAATAGCAAGACTCATGAAATATTCACAGAATATTTAGATATTTGAGAGGGTTGTGAATAGTTGTGTATAATAGTGGCCCAACAACATTGGAATAAGAAAAAATCAAAAATTCTTTTTAGTTTAATTAAAAAAGAGGAAAAATCGGGAGTTTGAAATTTCAAAGTAAGATAACTATACCGAGTGGGGTATCATATGAAAGGGCTTTACCTGTACATTCTAAAACAAATTTTTATTTATTTTTAAATATAATAGTTTTTGAATAATCGGGCAAAATGTCGAAAAATATACCGTTCCCCCCCCCCCCCCTTATCTCCGAAGTTTACCAATCGAAAAATCAGAAATAATTATGGTCAATGGAGGTTTATGTATATTTTAAAGGAAAAATAAAACCAACGCTCTAACTAGCATAGTTTTTTTTATATTAACAATAGACCTCCACAAACAAAGTTAACGATTAATAAGCAAATTTATATAATATTATCGTTTTACTTTTACTTCTAGAGTACGGAACCCTCGGTGTGCGAGTCCGACTCGCACTTGGCCGGTTTTTTTTAATTAAATCTACCAATCAAAAAACAACACGCATTTTTATTGAACACTTCCTATTTAATTCACAAAGTATTTTATTTGTTTATATAAAAAAAAGTATATTTACAATCACAAAACTAAATGGAAACACAAAGTAGGCAAATGTAATTAAAATGCTGGAGGCGGGCAGCCCTATCGCATGTTTACGTACCGCGCGGCTGTAGGCATTTATGTCAAAGATACGGCCGAGTTACAATACTGTATACAGATAATATTACCGTGGTAGTGGGGTGTGTGAAGGCTTCATTATGAGAGCTATGACAAGCGGTTGACATCAGATAAATGCGTAGGTACCCGCGCACACGCATTCATAATGCCCGCTTTCGTGTTATATTGTACCATACATTTCCGTCTCGTGTTTTATGTGTTTCAGGCTTTAATGCCCACTTAATACCTATGACCTCAATCAGGTCCGCGACCTAATGGAGTAGCTTGCCGATAGAAAAAGTTTTATTAATTCTACCTTTGTTAGATAAGTATGTTTGTATTACTAAAGCTATTTTTTTTACCCGACTTAACGAGACTTTTTAAATTCTATGACAAAATAACTGGCACAAAACGGCAATCTCTACTCAAGATCTAGGTTAGAAGAGGTCTGGAATCCCTGCGAAGTTAACTTACCCATCTTGATAATTGGTTTTTACGGGGAATAAAGGCTTTAAGGTGACTCAAGCCAGTACCTTCTTCATGCAAACGTAGATGAGTGATTACTACATTATTTGATATTGTAGGGTCAAAACTAAGTATTATGTCGATTTGCCTCGTCATTATCTAGGTTTATTGATACATAAAATATTGAAAAAAATATTCGTTATAAAGTTACGAGCTTCGAAAGATCGTCATTTTCACACTAAATTTATGTCAACTTTGGGCGCAAATAAATAACATTAGGAGTATGAAAATTCCAAAAAAAATTATCATTAAACATTGTTTATTTCAGTTCAAATAACTTTACTTTGTAAACATACATTTAGTAGTTTTTTCTCAAAAATACTTTCCCCAAACGACTGTTCAACCCTTTTCGCGCGCTTGATTTCGGTGTAAATTATCGCGCCTCTCACCCGACACGGAGCGGGAGCGGGACGGTAGCACGGAAGTATGCGCGCATGCACTCGCTACACTGAGTCTATCTCTTTCTCACACAATGTTAGGTGAAATAGCAAGCAGGTTACCCACGTGCGCCGGCAACTTCGGTCGCGCATACTGAGCCCCCTTAAAGGTTAGGGTGGTAACTAGTCAAGGCCGAAGCCTCCCAGACCTATTCGGAAATAATTTAAAAATTAAAATTCTCAAATTGCCCCCGGTGGGAACTGAACCCGAGATCTCCCTTTAAGAGGAAGCTCTCCCGAAGGTCGTCGGCTCACGTTATATGAAATTAATCATGTAAGTTTTGTATTTAATTGGATAAGTTGGACGTCCCCCTAACGAGCTGTTCACGTGTCCTCGTTATATCAAACCCATTTTATACAGAATCATTATCTCGAAAGCTTCCAGTATCTAATTAGAATTTAATCCTCGGTGGATTAAAACGAGTCAAATTATTAAAAATAAAATTACTGCCCAAAAACATTAAATGCCAAAGTGTGTTTGTTTGTTCTTCAATCAGAGCGTGATTGTTTGATTTTGCATGATAAGGGTACGTTTATGCAGACGCGGGGCGTTGCGACGCGTGGTGCGTCGCGTCGCGCGGTAAACTCAAACATATGGCCAAGTATGAGGGCGTTCATACAGAAGCGTTTGCGTTAACGCGGCGGAGCACGCGGCGGGCACCGCGGCGGGCGCCGCGCCGCACAACGCGACGGTGTGCATAAACGTACCCTAATACAGTCTAAGATGGTAGTGGGATAACTGGGAAGGAGTATGAAAGTATACATTAAACTCGTATCTACTCCTTATTGGTGTCTACATGCCAACGTACCAGCAGGCCTAGGATGCACGTCGAAGTGATATCTCGCTAAGAGAGAGATATTTTCGATGTAGGCTGATTTCTCGTTTACTCTTTAAACTTCAAAATTCAAGAAAATGACATCGCCACTCGCCATGTTAGAGTTCGTAGAGAAACATAGAGAAAGTAATTTGATCTCTACTTTTGACGTAACGAGACGAATCATTAAGTGTGCAACCATGTTAGTTTCGATAGAGATAATACGAGAAAAGGGGTAGTCAAAATTTTCTCGCACGTGTTTGCTAGGCCTGCAGAACGCTTAATCGCTTGGCGGCACGTGTTTGACAGTAGGGTGGTAACTGGTAACTAGCAACTAATTCAGTACTAAATAACGAATAGGTACCTTTAATGAAAATAAAAGTAAGGTGCGTTTTCCATTTACTTTATTAACTAATTAAACTGTAATAACACTATGTCCTTACCATGTTATTACATTACAGTTTTATAAAATGTACCTATTCCTATTCATAATATAATTTATAAAATTTATAAATAGGTACGAGTATGATATTATATATATATATATTTTTTTTCTATTTTTTTTCTTAAAAGAATATCAACCAAGTTGAACTTGACTAATATTCTCCTCTCCCCTCCAAATAAGCGGAAAGCTTGTGCCAGGAGTGGGTACGACACTATTGTCGTACCCACTCCTGATACAAGCTTTCCGGTTGAAGCTGCAACGGGTGGGATTCGAACCTGCGACGTTTCAGTTTTCAGTCCGCACCTCTAACCGTTGGGCTATTGAGGCTTAAAATATATATAAATATAATAAGTATAATATATGATGTAAATGCGTGTGTCTGTCTGTCTGGTTGTGGGTTAACTATGGGTATACCAAACGCCAAAAGTTGGCGTTTGGCGTAGAGATAGTTTGCATCCTGTAGGACTAAAATGCGCGCCACGAGAAAATATTGTCTACTCATTCACTCGTGAATCTCTAAGGGATATCACGAGAAAACGGGTAGACAAAATTTAGGACTTCCATGGAATTAATTAATAATTCCACGCGTAACCTACTGAGTTTTACCTGCATCAGGCAGTACGAAAATATAGGAGAATTTCGATTGTTGCATTTTGTTAACACGTGAATGTATTGAATTGCAATAAAAACTACACATCAAAATATTGACTTTCCATTTCAATTTGATTGGATTGGACGCGAATTTCCTTTGAAATAGCGTTTATTTCTATATAACAACACAAGCTCTTTTGAAACATGATACATACTATATTCAGCATTTACCCTATAATCTTTACTAATAATTATAAATGCGAAAGTGTGTTTGTTTGTTGCTTTGTTGGTTTGTCCTTCAATCACGCCGCAATAGGGCACGGGCAGGGCACGGATCGACGAGATTTTTTGCATGGATATAGTTGAGGACCTGGAGAGTGACATAGGCTACTTTTTATCCCGGAAAAATCAAAGAGTTCCCGAGGGATCTTACAAACTAAATCTACGCGGACGAAGTCGCGGGCATCAGCTAGTTCGATAATAAAGCATACATCAGAACAAAAAAAAATCGGCCAAGTGCGAGTCGGGCCTCGCTCTTTTAGGGTTCCGTTAAAAAAAATTAAATTAAAATAATTCCATGTACGCATGGAAATATTTTAATTTAATTTTTTTAATTTAATTTAATTTTTATTATTTGTTGTTATAGCGGCAATAGAAATACATAATAATATGTGAAAATTTCATCTGTCTATCTATTACGGTTTACGAGATACAGCTCGCTGACAGACGGACGGACGGACGGACAGCGTAGGCTTAGTAATAGGGTCCCGTTGGTACCCTTTGGGTACGGAACCCTAAAAACATCGAAACGCTATATTTCAATGTTTATGAAATGAACCCCTAAGGTGTAGCTGTACACTTCCAGCGTCCGTGTTTTCTGCCACGTATAATTATTTAAGTATCTCCAGAGCAAGAGTGGATAGACATATTCTAGGCAAGCGCGCTCCAACCTAGACCTAATCAGGGCTTCCCATCATCAATTGTAGTCAAACGCAAACCTATCTCGCAATAAAAAAAAAACGCTGCTCTAGCGTCGCGTAGGCGTTACGTCATTATAATTATGTTAATAACTTGTTAACTATGAACTCCTATATTATGTATGCCGAAGATAGGGACGCTAAGTTTGAAGTGGCTTCTACAATCTCTATGCATAGGAGCACCTTTAATACCTTTTATACTTTAATACCTTTAATAGCTTTTATAACTTTTTAGAGACCCCGGTCGCGAAATTGGCAATTTATTAAAAATTTTCATCATAATCATCGTCGCTCGCACTACTGAGAGGTCTCCTCTCAGAGAGAAGAGTTATACGCCATAGTCCACCACGCTGCCCTAATGCGCATTGGTAGACTTCATACACCTTTGAGAACATTATGAAGAACTCTCAGGCAAGTTTCCTCATGATGTTTTCCTTCACCGTTAAAGCATGTGATATTTAATTGCTTACGCACTTAACTCCGAAAAGTCAGAGGTGCGTGCCGGGGATCGAACTTCCGAATAGAAAAATAAAAAAAATTAAGGTTCATAATTTTACTCACCACATGTTGATAAAGTGCGTGATAGCCTACAACTTGTCTGACAGCGTTCAAATTTCTGTTTCACAAGTGTCCGTTAAGACAATCTTGCAGATAAACTCTGTGATAATCTAAAAAATTTCAGACAAATGTATCTAACAGCTATTCTATCTTTTAGTTATTTGTCAAATACTTTAACGGATAGTGGTCAAACTGGCCATAATAATTATACCTCTACTATGAAAATTAAGCCTTTTTTAAAGTTGAAAAAAATTGTTTGAAGCCTCTGTATTCGTTTTATGTGGGCGTAAATAAGGGCCCGGCCTGCTACACAAGGGAGTCATTAGGTCGCGCTGAGGGAATTCACTGTAATTGTTGTTGGTAGGAATTTATTACCATTTGTTATTTTTTCCTGCAATGCAAGAAGGCAGGAAGTGTGGTGTCTGATTGTCTTTACTGTGTGTGCCTAACCTTCCGTAGATACTGGTAATAGAAATGTGGAAACACAATTATTCCGCTAGTCTGACCATATCATCAAGTTGGACAAGACTTGGATGAGACTAGCACAGTGTTGGTTTAATACTCAAAGCTAGCACAACGCGAAAGGAATGGCGTGCACGTGAGAAGGCCAATATCTCCAGACGAAGCGACGACGGGCTAGCCAAAGAAGTGCCTAACTTATACGGCTGCGGGTAATAAGGTCCAGGGAAAAATGATCGAGTCCAGAACCGTTTTAAACAGTTATTGGTGTTTTTGTCAATAAATTCTCAGTAGGTATATAGGTAGGTAGGTTTTTTAAAGAGAAGAATTTTTGTAATTTAATTCGTTATAAATAATAAGATAATTTCTTTAAGGCGCTGTATTATGGGATATGTGAGATAAGCCTTGTTAAAAAAGAAACTTTCTTAAAAATAAATGACTCCTTAATTATCAAAATATAATAAATGACACTTTTTAAAATAAAATATAATTGAAACTTTTAAAATAAAATATAAGTCCTAAACTAAGCATGCATTGATTTTTGTTTTGCGCCTGTTTCATAATGCTAATGACGTCATAGTATATTATGTGCTGGGGTTCTAACTTTTGTTATACAAAGATTTTACACATTACAGATTTCATAACTTTTTGTAGTGACACGATAAGAACTTTATATAGGTATTTGGTTCAAATAATATATTCTTACAAGGTTAGTCTCAGTTAACTATACCCTTAGTACTAGTTTGCACATCTAGACGTTTGCAGATTTCGAACATCGATAAACCGTCACAAGCCATCCGGCCCACTGCGAGACACAGATCTTCAGAAAAAGATATATAGGTCATAGTTCACCAGACCACCGCCCTGGCCAATGAAATGAAAATGAAATGAAAATACATTTTATTGTACACCAATCAATACAAAACAAAAGAACATAAAACGTACATAATATAAGGATAAAAGCTGTACAATAGGTGGCCTTATCGCTAAGAAGCGATCTCTTCCAGGCAACCTAATGACGAAACAGTACTTAATAAGAAATACTGGATAAATTTTGCCAATTGCGAATGAATGCGTGCCTCAGATCGAATCACGGAACCCTCGAAGGGAGGCTGGATCACTGCCTAGTGGCGGTAACGTACTCGTAAGTAGTATCACTGCCGTTCAAAACACGATATACGTAAAACTTAATGGCACCTAAAATCCTTGTTTTGAGTTCGTGAATACAGTGCAACCGTTTCTATTTGCTGCTTGCAATTCTCCTAGTGCTGGTTGTAGATGTAAGATAAACTTGAGCCTTAAATGAATTTAGTTAAGGTCCATTTCACTTTGATGTTGTAGTGTTTCGATACTCGAATTCTATCGCTGTTGTCGAGTTACATCAACTAGTACTAACACTGCTGACTGGAATAAATGAATAAACTTTGTTGACCAGCAGTTCTAAAGTTTGTAGAATCCAACGAAATATTTAATTTAAAACTCCGCTCGAAACATTTCGATCTTTATTAGGTTCCCTATCTTATTTTATCTTTGGAACGGAAGAAGACTTCAAAAAGAAAGTTAAATGAAGCGAAGAATTCCCTGTAGATCTGAATAAAGGCGGAACCCTCCAGTGTATGCAGTGCGCTATAGAGTTTCTCCTAAGGCTTAATTTAATAATCTTAGATTCGCCTGTAATGTATAATGTATGTTTCTATAATGCATTGGAAAGCTCTTTGTAAAAGTTTATTTGAATAAAATAATATTCAAAAAATTCAAAATTCAAAATTCGTTTATTGAACATCATTTACAATTTATAACACAAGTAAGGTTGGAGCCCTCTTACACTTGTACCAGAAGACACCGCTCTTCCATAACAATATGCGTCGATGTATTATGAAGCAATAGCTAAAATTCAATTCAAATCAAATTCAATTTTAATATTCTATTGTAATGGACGCAATCTACAATCGCAATGGGTAACACAACACACATACTGTACCTATAGTTCGAACAACCGATCGTTTTTAGTGTCGCATGGTACTGGTCGCTGGAGTGGCGACCTCTCCAGTAAGCGACGATCACAGACGTGTCGAAGGGGGCCCCTGGATACAGGCGGCGCAAGACCGAGACATGAGGCAATCTATGTAAGAGACGTATACACCTATGTACCTATGTTTAGCCATGCACGAATAAGCGGTTGATAAAGAAGAATGTGTTCGAACTTTCAATCGAACTATTTAATAACCGACTTCAAAAAAGGAGGAGGTTATCAATTCGTCGAAATCTTTTTTATGTATGTTCACCGATTACTCGAAGACGCCTGAACCGATTTGAAAAATTCTTTTTTTTTGAAAGGGTATACTCCCCAGGTGGTCCCATATAAATTTTATCGAAATCTGTCGGGTGGTTTTTAAAATATCAACAATAAATTAAATACTTTGTATAGTGTGTGTATGTAATGTAGTAAAGCGGGAGTTTGAGGTCAGTTGTTTAAAAAGAATTTTTTATAATTATTAAGTAAATTATTATATTTGCAAAGTTTGATCTCAGTCCAACATGTAGTTTAAATACATTTTTACATGTCTAACACACTACGTTTGCAAGTATAGGAACTCGTATTTACTTGAGCTTACGTAGACTGAAGGACGTTTACTGAAAATTGCAAGCGTCGTTTGTCGTTACTTCCTCTCAAAGGACATTATCAGCGACTGAAACGAGATTTAACATGGAATCCTTTTCTTTCATGCTCATAATGATGCCAGGATTTTCTACAATTTCCTAACAAATAATAAATTGTTTACATTCCATTGCGATTTTACTTGGTCAATATCTTAAGATTTTATACTGAAGTATTAATGTATAACGTTCCGAGGCAAAGTATCGTGGAATAGATTGTACGGAAAGCGTTTTGTGGTAAACGTATAAATTCAATTCATCCTGTATCTATGTACCATCCAACCAGCTGAAAGCGAAAACGGGACCGAGCTACGTATCCTTCAAAATTCCAGTTTCACATTAACCAAAAATCAACTCTAAGCCCTTTCGTGATAGAGTTCTTTTTCGACTAATATCATCTGTACATAGGGTGTTAAGATTTCAACCCCGTGGTATGTCCTTCTCACCCCTCTTCTATAGGGTAAGTAATCAGTCGCGAATAAACCGTCCCGAGCTTCGCTCGTTTCACTCTATTTAAAACATAATTTACATAAATAAATACATGAAAAATTAAATATAAAAAAATAAGATAATATATTTTGTAGGCTGTATTATAATTTTAAAAGCGTGATTTAAATTAATATTTTAAAGAATAAACTGTGTAATATACGTCCTAAACTCAGTGCTTATTCGCATTTAAAAATCAAAATATTAGGAATAAACTATATTATATTGAAATAAAAAAAGTTTTTTTTTTCAAAAGTGCCCGTAGCGGGGTTTTATTATCCCGGGTGTCTGTGTATTTCCAGAAAAATAAATATGAAGGCGTCTTCGTTTTCTCTCCGTGTTATGCGAAGGGTGAGTGAATTATTACTATAATAACAATATTAGGAATATTATATTAAGAATAGTAATATTAAGAATAATAATATTTACAGAAACTGCAGCAAAAGAACTCTATTTTCTACAAACTGTAACAAGTGTAAAAAATTGAGTAGCATGGGAATAGCGGAGTGTTTATTGCGATACTTTAAAGAATAATGTAGAAAATATTAGGAATATCTAAATTATATTGGCAATATTAGGAGTAAGTAATATTGATAATATTAATTGGTATATTGAATATTTCTGCTTTATGCGTTCAGTGTAACAGGTAGCGTTCACCCGCAAGACTGGGCTCTACAGGTTGGTAGACGTATACTTTTGAATTAAAATGACGACCACACCCTGATAATTTTTTTTTATAATTTTTTCTTTTTCTTCTTCTTAATAAACCGATAGCCGTCCACTGCTGCACAGTGGACACGTCCTTTGTGTAGAATTCCACATGCCCCAATCTTGCGCCGCTTGTATTTAGGCTTCCGGCATATGTTATCGGTCCACTTAGTTTCTTTTGACGTGATAACGTCTTATAAATCCATTAACACCGGCTGCGCGCACGAAAAAGTGTCACGTTCCGCCTGAGCCTGTGCGTGCAAGCGAGAGCGCGGAACAAGCGATAGAGAGGCACGATCGGCCCAAGCGTTGGCTTGTGACTAGAGAGCGCCCGGACGTTATCACGTAAAACTATCGTCCGTAAACCGACTTTTCAGACAACCAATTATTTAGTAATATTGATTAAATCATTGGGCGGGGCATTGAGTTTGAAGATCCGATGGTCGTTCGGGATCCCAAGGTGCTGGAGTGGGGACTTCGTAAAGGAAAGCGCAGTGTTGGCAGATACCCCATGAGATGGATCGATGACATCAGAAGAGTAGCAGGGAGCCGCTAGATACAAGATACATGCGGTGCAAGACCGAGGCATGTTTAGGGTTGGATGGTCTAAGGTTTAAGCTGATACAAGGGACGAATTCAGCAATGGATGTCTATCGGTTGATAAACAAGCAAAATATTAAAAAAGAATAAAAAACCCGACTGCTTTAAGGAAATTCAAAGAAAATATAAGAAAAAAAATTTTTTGAATCCCACATTATGGCGTCCAAAATCCGCCATTTTGAATTTTTCAAATTTTAATGTTCTTGTTGACACTCGCACTGGCATGGCGAATCTAACGACGTGCCACTTATCAAAATCGGTTTGCGTTTGGTCCACGCGTTTGGTCTCTAGAGTTCTACAAAGGGACAAACAAACATACACACATACAGACTGATAAACACGTTACCACTCCTTTGCGTCGGCTCTTTTATACACCTAGTAACTAGCTTTTGCCCCCGCGACTTCGTCCGCGTGAAATTTTGTATTGGAATTTTCAAGTACTGTGAAACACAGTCTTCTTTATTTTTAATCGAAATCAGAGGTGCGAATTTCTAAAGTTATTCCATTGATCGTTATCGTATTCGATGACATTAGCGTCAAAGTAAAATAAACCATAACAACATTGTACTATAGCTAAATTTCGTGTATGCATTCTTACACGTTTAGGTATGTACGATACGCTCCATAACGCTGCGTATTAAAATCGGTTGTACTGAATTTATGACTTTAAATCAATACAATCAAGGATTATTTTACTTTGACGCTAATGTCATCGAATACGAATACGATCAATGGAATAACTTTTAGACAATTGGTACACAGTACTGATTGCGATCGTCGCACTGTAGCAATCATTTTTTAGACAATGCCACGACTGAATTATAAATCCTTTGTCGTAGTAATTTATCGTTGTTGTAATATACGCATAATATAACAATTTCAAATGGCATGTTTTCATGGAATGAGAATTTCCTCAGCAAGGTCACGGCTGGCTCGATGCACACGTGACTGGAATACAGACACTAAGCTCGGGATACACGCAGATCTCTATCTGAATATGTAAGATTTAGAGACTTTAAAACATAACAATAACCCATATAGAGTCCTTTTAATAAACACTAGCTGATGCCCGCGACTTCGTCCGCATGGATTTAGTTTTTAAAAATCCCGCGGGAACTCTTTCATTATCCGAGATAAAAAGTAGCTCTCCCGGTCTGAGGAACCACTACTACATCCATTACTATACCCATGCAAAAAATCGCATCAATCTGCTGTTCTGTTGCGACGTGATTGAAGGACAAACCAACAAACAATCACACTTTCGCATTCATAATATCAGTAATTATTTATTATAACACTTTTTATAATTGTCAAATTTTTTACAACCAAAGACAAAATTACGTTTAGCTGTCATTTACGTTTTGTTATTCCACTGTCATTTGCGTTTTGTTATTCCATGTCAGATGCGTTTTTGTTATACTTACCACGTTTTATAGTGACTTGACGGAAACGCGGTCGAACGGGATAAAAAGCATCCTATGTCCGTCTCCTGGTTCTAAGCTACCTCTCCACCAATTTTCAGCCAAATCGGTTCATCCGTTCTTGAGTTATAAATAGTGTAACACCACTTTCTTTTATATTTATAGATTGTTAACAGCTACAGCTCTTGTTTTACAAAGTTCATTTCTTCTTCTTCTTCTTCCAGTACCATCTCCTACCGGAGGTTGGCAATCATTAAGGCTAACTGGATCTTGTTAACTACTGCCCTAAACAATGATCTTGAGCTCATATCGAACCGCTGGCGAAGGTTCTTAAGCCAGGATGTTCGTCTCTGCCAGATCTTCGATTGCCCCTTATTTTGCCTTGCTAATGAGTGGGAACAGGTCATATTTTGAACTTCTCATTATGTGACCCAGATATTCAAGATTTCTCCTTTTGATGCTTTTGAGTAACTCCGTATACTTTCCCATCCTTCGTAACACGGTGATATTGCGACCATGATCCCTCCATGATATTCGCAGCATCCGCCTGTACACCCACATCTCGAACGCTTCCAGTTTGATATTTTTAAATTACGATTACATAGCACTCTTTTTAACTTTGAAAAAGCGGTTCTTGCCTGCTCGATACGGCACCGTATTTCCAGACTGTGATTACCGGTTTCATCTATCATGGTCCCTAAGTATGGGTATCGTTGGACAAAGTGGTTTACAAAGTTCAAATATTCAAAATTCCGATTTTTTTCACGTAGGCCAACCTGTGGCTCTTATGACACGTCATGATACAGACAACCGGTTTGGAAAGCAGATTCTACCGAGTAGAGCCGGCAAAAATCTCAGCAGTTGCTCTTTTCAAAACAAAAGTGGTACTTAGTAGTGGTGTAGATATTTACAATTATGTAGCTTATTATCTATCTTATGGATAGCTGAAGCAAACCATCTTCCAAGCAATTTTTTCATTGTGAAATTCACTGTATAATAATCTCTACTTATTAAATGTGTAATTACACATTGTTTAAATTTTCATCATCGCCATCTACAAGTCTTGTACAATATTCATATCTTGTATTGAATGCGGTTAGGATATCTGCTTAGGTGGCATCCCAAATAGCAATCTTCCTGTCCTCCAAGGAACAAGCGTCCGTCCATATACCATCAAGTCTCTTGCTATCATTACGTGCCAAACCATTATGTCCTTATACAGCTGGTACGTGAGCAGTCACAAGGGGCTAACGGATGACGTAGTTGCCAAGAGTATCCAACTCCTAAGCGCTTCTTGAACAGGAGAGTCCGGAACTGTAATGACTGTACTCGTCAACATCGTTAACTCGTCACTGTAGTGGTAACGGTGAGGCTGAGTTGTATTGGCGATAAGCCTACGGGGATCCCCTGGGGGATTGGGTTAGGGAATCCTGGTGGACGAACCCCATTTACTGACACCGGCCGATAAACGGTTTGCCTGACTGATCGCTTTTGGGAATATCTCCTGGGATTCAGTAGACACAGAGTAGTGTGAAATTTATTTTTCCCATATTTTTGGAAACTCACGGGAAATAGCTTTTTTGAGAATTTCTCAATATCGTTCCAACGGTACCCTACGTTATTATCAGAATTAACTACTCGGTTGCTCGAAATTCTTCTAAGTCCTCGGAAAATTATGGTCAACTCTCAGGCGTGCAGGCTTCTTTATGATGTTTTCATTCACCGGTGAAGCAAACGTGATATTTAATTGCTTAAATGCACATAACTCTGGAAAGTCAGAGGTGCCTGCGAGGAATCCGCGACCCCCCGCGGCGCGACCCCCCGCGAATAGGAACCACAGTCTTAACCACTAGGATATCACTGGATATCAGTAGAAATTTTTTGACAATCCATCTAGAAATGACGAAAAAATAAACCATCTAAGTTAGCTATATAAGGGCCGATTTCACCAACGTAAAATAAGTCTTATCCGAGCGTAAATTTTATATTTTGACAGTATTTTCAATACAAAAACTGTCAGAACTCCCAAATTATCCCTCGGATAAACCTCACTCGACGTTGGTGAAATCGGCACTTAGCGTGAAATGATGCGAGCCTAGGGGTGTTCCGTCTGGCAAGTTCCAACGTCTTACGATATTTAGCCCACCAAGTGTCGCACATTGATTTTTTCTCCGAAACGACTTGAAGTACTGAGTTGATACTGAATAAAATGGTCCCCGTGTGGTGTGTGGTGTGCCGTGTGGTGACGGCAGATCAGAATACAGTTGTCACCACCCCTGTTCTTCCCGCGGGTGTCGTACGAGGCGACTAAGGGAATATAACGGAGAACGGGCAGCAGCGTCCTCTGTGCTACTACTACCATCTACTGCGATCACCAATCCGTCTGCCCCGCGTGGTGATTATGGGCAAACCCTCCCCTTGGGAGAGGCCTTTAGTCCAGCAGTGGACTGTTATAGGCTATTGATGATGATTGATGAAAATGGTCCCCTTGTGCTGTAAAAATTTCAAGTTTCTAGTTAAACTCAATAAACAGCTTGTATATACAAATTTTTCAGTGACATTTGCACGCCCTCAAAACATTTAAGTGCATTTTCCGTAGAGTTACCGTCTTGATAGGCACAAAGGAATATTGTAGCATAAGTAAAGGATTTTCTTTTGAAATTATTATTTTCTTATTTTCTAATCCTGTGTAAAAATATTAATACGTGAAAGCTGAAAACTTACGAGGTCAATAGACAGTAAACTAAATTTATAAAAAACTGACTGACTGACTGACTGACTGATTTATCAACGTACAGCTCAAACCACTGGACGGACTTATAATTTGGCATACTTACAGATGTATCATACACAGATAATATGACGTAGACAAAGAAAGGCTAAGAAACGCTAAGAAAGGCTTTTTGAAAATTCAACCCCTAAGGGGGTAAAATAGGGGTTTGAAAAATCGAACTTAACGTGAGCGAAGCCAGTATGTTACATAATTTCGCTACTTTTTGGTAGGTATAGTTGAGGACTTGGAGAGTGACATAGGCTAACTTTTATCCCGAAAAAACAAGAAGGTTCCCGCGGGATTTTTAAAACATTACACCACGCAGACTAAGTCGAGGGTAAAAACTAGAAGGAACATAACTAATAAAAATATTGATTGGAAAACTGTAATCAAACAAAATATTATCTATCACTCTCGACTCGAACAATGATTTATTATCTTTGTATCGATTTTGATGCATACTTAATTTCTTTTAGCGCCTAATGGATTATACGTACTTACCTATACACGAAAGTGTACTAGTGTAATCAGTGCTGATTACAACTCGCAGCTCATTAGCGCAACGGTTCAAGGCGCGGACTGAAAACTGAAAGGTTGCTGGCTTAAACACCAACCGTTACACTATTGTCACACCTACTCCAACGACAACATTTATTAGGGCGAGCGAAGCGAGCCCTAACACTATCCCACAACCTGAGCATTTTTGTGGTACACTTTACTGAAAAACTATGAAGCCTATAGATTTGTGCTTTAACATAGTAATTTAAATTCATATCCAGATGTGTTATCTGTCAAAAAAAAAATATAATTTTATAATCATTAAAAAAATGAACATTAACAATTTTGTATTTATTGGAAAGAATGTTATTGTACTACTAACGCCATCTGTTAGAAAACCAAAGAGTTAACATCGCTGCAACAGAATTACCCGTTAGAAAAACTACGCGAGCCCTCACAAAGCTCAGCTTTTTGCTAGTTTTATTTATTTTTATTATTTTGTACATATTAATCATATTAAATTGTCTTTAAGTAGAGATATTTACACTTTATTGGAAGGAAAACTGCCGGGAACTTTGTATGTATGAGATAATCCCCGAAATTAATCACCTGATTGAGAACGATGAAATCGACGCTCGACGACAGCCGCAGTTCAACATATGTACATACAAACAAACATTATTTTTATAAGTCCTAGTACTTTGAAGTGGAGCTTGCAGTAAGTTTTTGAAAAAAAAAATTTAGTATAAAAAGAGATTTTTTCTAAGCAATGTTAGCCAAGCTGAATTTAACTGATATTTTCCAATCACAAGAAACGGGAAGTTGTCACAACTACCCTGCTTTCCCATCCTTCCCAATACCTACCGTAGCCGCTACCGTTCTCACGTTTCATAGGCTACGGCGTAGCGCATAAAACGTGAGCACACTTCGAAGCCAAGGTACTTGTATGTTTGTACAACGAATCGATTTAGCTGTCAGTTTCGATTATGATTCAATCATCGACTCTACCTCGAGTTCATAGTACCTTAGCGTACACATATTCTATATTTGTGTAATTTGCCTTGAAAGGTTTTACTTTACGATCTCTTTTTTTTCGATATGTTAAATAATGTTTAACATGTCGACTTTCTCCTTCTATTTGTGTAAAGGCTTTTGCCTGCGACTTCGGGAGGAGAGAGCACTTTAAGTCGCCGCTCCCGATTATCATCATCTGTGAAAGTGTAGTATACCCAGTTTGTTATAGGTCTCTTAGTAGCGCCATTCCTCGGCCATTCACCAATCGATGCCTGCCACTTTCCGTTGCCATCGCTCCATCTAGTGTCCACATATCAATACCGTGAGCCATCACTGTCTTAATACTAATGTGGGTATGGATATGGGTACTTACTTAATGAATACGAGGTTTCTCCATTCCAAACAGACAAATCGTTGCATTCGTTGTTTCTTGAAAGAGTAACAGCCATCCATTCATACATACATCCATCCTCCCATACTTTTCGCATTTTTAATATTAGTTAGGAATTACGAAAATTGATCATCATCCTCAGTAATGAGGAAAAATGTGCCAGAGAGAGAGAGGAAGAAAACTTGAGAGGTGTCAAGGGACACCCAGATGGAACGTAGTTCCGTTCGATTAATTAATTTGGCATTGTGTTCGGTATTTTGGCGGTACAATAATGGGTCTCCGTAGCCTTGTGGCTTCTGCAGTCGCCTAACAGCCAAAGGTCGATGATTCGAATCCCAGCTCGACAGACCGAATTTTCCATTTTCAATTTTATTTTAAACAAACCTTTCCCTAATTTTTTATAACTTATAAGTTATAAAAAATTAGGGAAAAAAAGTGTCGGTTTTAAAAAAGTGTCGATCCGTCTAGCCCCCTTCCGAGTTCCGCACCGCGCGATAAGGAACTACGTTCCAATAAAAGAAGATACGATAAATTTTGTCTCTAAGCACCATTTTCGACATTTATTTGCTGTTCATACAAAGTCAGTGGCTAGTTAACGGTTTCGACGATTAGTTTCGTGGAGTTTGTGCGAACTATTCGCCAGTTCCGATGCATTCCGTTGAGTAAGGCGACCTCGATTCTAGAATGGACGCCATGCATTCGCAGTTTTTAACAATCAAGCAAATTGGTTTAACGGGCATAGTTTTGTGTGAGGATTTATATTCATAGGTGTTTTTTACAGGTTTTCTATTAGTGTTATTTATTGATGTTTCTTAACCTAAATATCTAGTATGTAGTAGGTAGTAGACTATAAATTTTTATCTACTAGCTGAAACGCCCAAATTTTCACGGGTGGCCTTTAAAATAATTGATAGTAGTATTATAAATGCGAAAGTAAGTCTGTCTAACATGTCGAATGACATGATTTAATTACGGAACGGGGTTCTCATGTTAAACAACGAAACCCTTAAAACTAGTAAAAGTTATGATATTATATTTCTCAGAGACATCTTATAATATTAGGTGTTGGGACCGTGGGTGCGACTGTCTAAAGTTTTTCCATTGATCGTAATCGTATTCGATGACATTAGTGTCAAAGTAAAATAAACCTTATCAGCATTCAACTGGAGCTCAATTTCGTGTATGCATTCTTATACGTTTAGGTATGTACGAGTACGATACGCTCCATAACGCTCCATGCTAAAATCGGTTGAACTGAATTTGTGACTTTAAGTCAATACAATACGATCAAGGATTATTTTACTTTGACGCTAATGTCATCGAATACGAATACGATCAATGGAATAACTTTTAGATTTTTTTTTTTTTTTTAATTTATTTAATCATGCTAATTACAAAATGGATCATAAGATATTTTCTCGCCAAACTGGTGGGCCAGTTTGTTGGCGAGGTGGCGCTCTATACTAATAATAGTTACGTTTAATGGTTATTGAATTATTATGTACATACTTTTAACCTTAGAACTATATCCTATACTACTAACTTAATTTTAATAATTTAATAATAAAAAATAAAAATAAAAAATATAAACATAAATAAACCAGTTTAACAAGTCTAATTCTCTAAGTCTAAAGTCTAGTCAGTTAGAGAGTCCCCAAGTAAGTGTTCCTTTAACCTCTTCTTGAGGACTCTCTCACAGACCCTGTCGATATCCTCCCCAACCCAACCGATTGTATTGAATATTTTAGGAACTAAATAGGCGCTTATCCTTCTACCGTAGTAGTTATACATTTTTGGCACTAAAAATCTCTCTTTCCTACTCGGTCTAACATTATCTCTCATTTTGCACTTTTTTTTTAAATTATTTGAGAAAAAATGATCTTTTACTATTAAATATTCTACTTTTTTGTCTACAGGTAAAAGTTTCAAATCTTTAAAAATACTATCATAGTTTCCTTTGTATTTTTTTTTCTCTTTTTTCCCTAAAATATGTTTTAAAAGTCTAATTTGTAATTTTTTAATGTTTGTGAGGTAGGTACTAAATGTTTTGCCATAGATACTCAAGCCATAACTCATTACTGAGTCTGCTAACGCATAGTATACTACTAATTTTGTATGTTTACTTAAAACCCGGTCTAGGTGGTAAAATTTGCCTAAAATCGACCTTAGCTTGTTGCACACAACCCCTATGTGAGATTTCCAATTAAAATTTTGATCAATGATCAAACCTAGGTACTTATAATTATCTACATATTGTAGTTGTGGACACATACACAAGTCCTTAGCCCCATGCAAGCATTCATAACTGTGGCCAACTATACCAATATCTTTATGCTGAACCATCTTAGCCCATCTGTTGTATGGCGAGTATATATGCATGCATTTCGTCTTTTCCATATTAATAATTATACCATTATCATGCGCCCATTTGATCACATTTTCAAAGTCTGATTGGATATGATCTCGCGCCTCACTTACGTCCTTTGACGCGTACAGCAGACACATGTCGTCAGCATACATATATACTCGACATTTCTTAATCACATTAACTACACTGTTAACAAGCATCAAGTAACCCACTGGCCCACATATTGAGCCAGTCGGCACTCCTGAGGTTACTTTCCACTCGTCGCCCATAGTCCCATCAATACCAGTGCGTATAGTTCTTTCCGACAAATAGTTGCGGAACCACTCATTTGTCGGGCCTGCAATACCACACTCCTGCATGGCCAAGAGTAGCACTTCTTTTTCCAGGGTATCAAAAGCTTTTTTATAATCAATAAAAAGAGCTAGAATTTGTCTACCACTATTTAAATTGGAATTTATTTCGTCTGAGAACTGAGTGAGGGCTGTTACTGTACTCCGGCCTCTCCTGAAACCATGTTGTGCGTCTGTCAGTATGTTATATTTTTCTAAGTACCTTGATACTTGGCCAACAATCACCTTCTCAACAATTTTATTAATTATAGACAGAATGGCTATCGGTCTATAGTTTGTGTATTCGAGATGGCTGTCACCTTTATAAATGGGTCGAATAATTGCTTTTTTTAATTCATTTGGATATAAACCCTTTTGAATACACAGGTTCACAAAATAAGCCAATACTGGGCTCAGCCGGTCTGCTACAACCTTTACATCTTGAACCCTGATTTTATCGAAGCCTGGGGATTTTTCACTGCTTAACTTCCTAATTATTTTTTTTATATCTGTAGCATTAACTTTTACATATCTAAACGAGACCTCAGACTTATTAACATATGCGTTTCTGTCTAAAAATTTAACACTGCAACTATGTTTAATTTTTTCTATTTCTTGAGTAAATGTTTTAGAAAACTCATTACAAATACAATGTATACTATTTATTTTACCTAGGTATTTCTTAACGACACTATCTACATTCGGCTTAATTCTTCCTAACCAGCTATTTACAGTTAACCAAACTTTTCTATAGTCACCTTCACAACTTTTAACTTCTTGCCTTCTATAATTATTTTTAGCGATATTTATAAGTTTGTTTACTTTGTTTCTACACTTGGTATACTCTAAACGTTTATACATACTATCAGGTGATGATTTCCATGCCCGAAACAATCTATCCCTCTTTACAATCATGTCATATAACTTTTTGTCTATCCATGGTTGTGTTATTCGAAACGGTCTTACAGTTTTTTGTATGGTGCTATCCCTATAAACACTCGTAAAAACATTGTAAATTTCGCCAAATAATAATAATGGGCATGCTATACCTAAAAGTTGAGACCAATCGTAATTATCTAATTTTTCATGAACAAGCTTATCACATAGTACATACTTTTTCGTGTATTCACGCGTCTTACAGTCGATATGTTGACGGTCAAGGTCGAGCGAGACGCCTATCATATGGTGATCAGAGATATCACTTTCCAGTAAAAAGGATTTAATATTCTCGTGTCTCCGAAGCTGTCCTGCTCGCACCCACACGTGGTCAATGCACGACTGGTCGAGCCGTCCGTCGACTATCGCTTCGCGTGTCACCTCAGTTGTAGGTATCGCGCATTGTAGGCCGTGTTCACATAGGATGTTTTTGTAATCGATTGAAGCTGCATTCAATTTGACTTCCGATATATCTATGTTAATATCTCCGATGACAACTAACTCCTCATTTTTTGGAATACTTTTCAATAATATATTTATTTGCTCTAAAAATTTCTGTTTGTTTTTGCTCGGTGGCCTATACAATGCGATAATATGTACTAACGTGTTCTCTAATTTTAATGTACCGTAAATAGCTTCAGTAGCAGTGGTTTTAGTTTCTTTCATACAAAAGCTTTGATTCTCTTTCACGTACACTAGTAATCCCCCGCCTTTGCTTATCTGTCGTGTTCTGGCATAAGTCGTGAAACCCTTTATTGAGTATAAGGATAATTCATCTTCTTTTATATTTATTTCTGATAATACTAATATATCCACTTGATACTTTATTTTATCCAATACAACCAATAGCTCGTTGAAGTGTTTTCGAATTGATCTTATATTTATGTGTAGTATATGTAATTTTTTAATATAGTAATCCTTATTTTTGAACCAAGACTCAATGTTGTTATATCTAGTGTAATCTATGTCTGGTGAAGGATCTATAATATTGTTGAATTTTATAAAAGTGTAATTATGTTGCGTGTGTACACGGTGCCTTAGTTGCTACTCAGCCTTAATCTTTCTATGTCTTTTTCATTTCTGATTCTATAAATCTTTTTTTCATCGTCCTTCCGTGCTAAAATATTTGAGTTTTGGACCCAAATATACTTGTATATTCCCTTCAATTGACTTTTAGCGTTCCAGAATAGCTGTCGCATAGCTCGTGGAAGGTCCTCATTTATGTAGATGGGCTGGTCGCTGCTATTGTTATAGACATCCCTATTAGTGATTAGACTCTTCCGGGATTTAATCCATAGGTCTCGGGCACGTCTGGTTTTCAGTGTCACGATTACAGGTTGCGGTTTTTTGTCGTTCTCTCTTTTGTCGTTCCCTCAAAGTCTCCGTGATATCGTCCGGGTCTAGTTTCAATTTTTGGGCAATTTTTCGAACTACCTGCGTTGTGTTCTCATTATCTTGCTTCTCTAGGCCCACAATTTCCACATTATTAACTTTCATACCCTGTTCCAAGTCTAATATTCTCTCTTCCAACGCCTTATTACATTTATCTAAGTAGATATTCTTTTGCTCTAGGGATTTAATTTTTTTCTCAGCATCTTCCTTGAATTTTACCATCTGCTGGTACTGCTCAGCGTAGAACTCGACTGCCTCACTAATATCTTCTAGCTTTTTTTCCATTTTATATATGACTTCCAGTTTCAGATTAAGTTCTTTTAGAAGTCCTTCTGGTGAAGCCTCAGTTATGTTTACATTTATCTCCGAGCCTTCCTGCTTTCCATGGCAGTCGCCACATATTCCTTTTTGGAGAAAACTTTTGCTACGCACACATTTTTTATGATACACTGCCTCGCAAGGCCCTTTGCATTGTATAACATCGTCCTTGGTTAGGGAAACAAACAATCTGCACTTATTACAATGCACCATTTTTATTGCGTCGCGTCGTATATAGTTCAAAATCCTAACGGTAAACGTAAACGATTAGCGCATGGGTTCACACACGTCCGCCCGCAGAGCGCATGCGCACGAGACTGCGCAGAGACTGAGATAGATAGATAGATAGATAAAAAGTTTTATTTGATCACGAACACAATTCAATTTTACTATTAAAACGATTTAGGCTATTTCATAACGTAGTTCGTGAACAAATAAGGCTCCTCACTCAGCACAAAGCTGCAGCAGGCTGCAACGCTGGTTTTCAGGAGGAACCTTAATGTGTCCACAGACGTGTTTTCGACAAACAAGCCTCTTATAACTAAAACATAATATTACGAGTATATAAAATATAACAAACAATATAACACATATATTACACCTAATTCAATAATACAATAAATGTGACTTCTTACCACGAGCGTACCAAACATCGTCCAACAAATACATAAAACAAAAGAAAGAAAGCCGTGCCTGTACCATTTGCCGCCACGCTTTAGTGTGGAACGCTGCGCTAACGTTACAATATTATCTTTTTTCTTAATTAGGTTAAATTACATTTTTCTTTTTTTCAAATCAATATCAATCCGGTGTTCAGTGTTCTTTTTGTTGCGCGAGTAAATAAATTTTAAGTTTGACTTTAAATAAACTAATTGTTTGAATTGCACGTATTGGAGGTGGTAGATCGTTCCAGCACTTAGTGGCGGCAAACTTAAAACGTCCACGGAAGGTGGCTGTTTTATGCATGGGCAATGTATGTCTAATACGGAGAGCCCTGGAGTTTCTTGTGCGTTCTGAGTGAGCTTCTTCTGCCCACCTTAATTTTTGCCTAAGATACTCAGGGACCCCGTGCTTCATTACGCCAAAGAGCATGGTAGCTAAATGCAGCTTACGACGTGATTCCATCTATCTTCTTCTTCTATAATATAATAAAACTGTAACAGGTCCAATTCTGTACATTGAAGATATTTTGAAAATTTTTGTTTGAGGGCACTCTATAATCGATACTGAAGCCAAAACAATTTTTTTTTAATTTTTTGTCTGTCTGTCTGTCTGTCTGTCTGTCTGTCTGTCTGTCTGTCTGTCTGTCTGTATCTTGGCCGCGCATCACGCCGAAACTACTGGACGGATTTAAATGAAACTTGGCACGATTTAAGTTAGTACTACGAGGTATAATATAGGATACTTTTTATCCAGAAATTCAGCACGGTTCCCTTGGGAGAGGGGATGAAAGTCAAAATGTGTATTTCGCTGTAATTCATTAAGGCGTATTCCGATTTAATCCATTCTTTTTTTGTTAGAAAGCAGGTTCTTTAGAGATTGTCCTGTAATTATTTCAAGGTCGTCAATTTCGTAGTTCAGAAATTATAGACATCAAAATCTTCTGTATAGGTCCAAATAACTTGAACCCCGGAATCTACAGGATACTTTGAATGAACGGCTCATCTTAAGCTGGCATTTGTAATTTATCGTATATAGCCATCGTGGATACTATTTTGTCAAAGTCAAACTACTCCAAAGGCGTCAGATTTTGCCAAACGATCATTATACCTACATACTACATAGTAGGTATGGATGTAATACATCGTATGGACGTAATATTACAGTGTTTTCCTATGTAATTTAATATTCTAATCATATTTACTAATATTATAAATGCGAAAGTGTGTTTGTTGGTTTGTCCTTCAATCACGCCGCAACAGAGCCACGGATCTACGTGATTTTTTGCATGGGTATAATTGAGGACCTGGAGAGTGACATAGGCTACTTTTATCCCGGAAAATCAAAGTGTTCCCGAGGGATTTTAAAAACTAAATCCACGCGGACGAAGTCGCGGGCATCAGCTAGTCTTTAATAAGTTGGCGTTGTTAATATAGGGTGTTACATGACTCCTTGGCGGAATGTTATAACAATAACGAGCACAAGCGTTCTGAACGCGCTGTATAAGCTTCTTCGTTCTTTCTAGCAACCTGGCGCCGTATACGGCATCCGCATAATTAAGTTTAGATAGAACTAGGGCCTCACACAGTTTACTTCTAAGGTCCACGCCGATGTATGGTCTTATTCTATACAATAACTTGAGTCTGTAGAAGCAGCTTCGAACGGCATTAAGGACATGCGTTTCAAAGCGCAGTGTAGAATCCATGATAACACCCAAATTACGAGCCTCGTTAACCTTTACTATGTTATTATTTTCTATATTGATTTTAAAGTCGTAACTGTTTAGACTGTTAATATTGTGTTTGGATCCTAGAACCATAAATTGGGATTTGGTTAGGTTAGGTTTAACACTAAACAGTTCTTCATTGCCCATTGATTTATTCTATCCAAATCACTGTTTATTTTAAATACAGCTTCATCACGGTCTTTGGGACAAAATGGTAAATATAACTGCACATCGTCTGCATACAAATGATATTCGCAGTGCTGAATGCAGCTTGTGATGTCGGACGAATACAAAGTAAAGAGCATCGGCCCCAAAATTGAACCTTGAGGGACTCCTCTATCAACTGGCGATAAACCTGATACCATCTTAGTATTATCCCCATTAACTATTTCTACAAACTGTGATCTACCAGTGAGGTAGCAAGCAAACCATTTCACTGTAGCAGTATCAAACCCATAAAACGCTAATTTGGAAAGAAGAAGATTAATATTTATCGAATCGAAAGCTCTGGAGAAGTCGAGGAGAACGAGAATAGTACACATTCCTTTATCCTGAGCCGTTAAAATATCGTCTACAACATTAGTAAGAGCTGTTGTCGTGCTATGAGATCTCCTGAAACCTGACTGGCAAGCGGGAAGAATCTTATTTTTTTCTATATACTCCGTCATTTGGTGAGATACTACCTTTTCTATGACCTTAGACAAACATGGTAAGATACTAATTGGTCTTAGTTCCTTGTATGAGGTTGGATTGTTACATTTTGGCAGAGGTTGCACTCTAGCTATCTTCCATGAGTCGGGAAAAATCGATGTTAAAATTGAGTTATTAACCAGATGGGTGATAGTGTGCAAACATTGCGGCAAAGTTAACATAAGCATTTGTAGTGAGATATTATCTACCCCTTGTGCGTTTGAGCTTAGATTACGAATAATTTTGGCAATAACAGAATCATTAACTGGCTGCAAACTGAATATGCCATCACTATGCCTATGATACTCGAAGTTGTTAAGAACTGACAGAGATACATTGTTTGCACCGGGAACTTCTAGAAAATGTTTATTTATTAAATCAGGTTGTCTGAGCGAAAACGGTACGTCTCTTACTTTCTTTTTATCTGATACCAAACCGGATTTTTTTAAGTTATTCCAAAGTACTTTAGGATATTTTATGTAAGCGTTAATGTAAGATGTGTAATAGGCTTTCTTTTCTGCTTCGATAGCATTCAGAACCACGAGTTTCATATCCTTATAGAAAAGCCTATGTGATTCTTTTCCAGTTAACTTTGATCTCACATGGCTTTTATTTCTTAATTTAATCATTAATTTAACTGTGGGAGTTATCCATGGGTGTTGTTCTTTTATAAGTATTCTTTTTAACGGCGCATGTTTGTCAAATAAGTTAATAATTGAACTATTAAGCTCTCCAACAAATTCGTTCACGTCAGTACTATTATTTAGTTTAGTCCAGTCTGTGTTATCTAGTTCCGTATTGAAATTTGACAAATTGATGCTTTTTAAAGGCCTAATTGTCATATAATGTGGGGGTATTTTATCTTTATTTAAGTTCAAAACGGATGTTACAAATGCATGGTGACCTAACTCCGGTATATGGTTAACTGAGATATTTCGTATGTTCGCATTAGTGCATATAACATCTATAAGCGTTTCACTATTATCTGTAAAATGCGTCGGTTTGGTGACTAATTGCTTTAAGTTTGAGTAATGGAGGAATTCATTAAACATTTTTACCTTTATTTCATCGCGCTTTAGTAAATTAATGTTAAAATCTCCAAGTAGCATTATGTAATCCGCATTTGAAAATGAAGTGACCGACTGTGTCATCGCATCAAAGAAATCTTGTGGGTTTAGCCAAGGTGGACGATAGGCCGTACCAAGGATGAGGTGGTTTTTATTAATAGTGGCGCTCAACCACATTTGTTCGATAGAGGACGACTCTGGCTGTGGATGCCGGCGAATTCGTACGTTGATGCCTTTCCTAATGTAGAAACCTACACCCCCACCACGCCCTCCGCGAACATTTGTAGGCCGTGGTATATGTTTTAGAGTATACCCGGGCACATTTGGTGCACGTCCATCCTGATTTATCCGTAACCAAGTTTCGTTTATTGCGAGAAAATCCAGAGAGAAATTGCCTAATGTTGCAATAAATTCGTCATGCCGCGTCCCTAACGACCCTGCGTTAAAAAGTCCAACAGTAAGAAATTTCTCGTTAGTCATTTTAAAACTGTGTAATATTTATTTTTGAAAAATTTCCCCATTATAAAGTAATATGTACCATCCTGAGGGTCTAAAATTACGCAATACAAAAAATACATAATATTAGTATACTTACAAGAAGCTACAATGAGACGATGAAAATCTACTGTATTCGAAAATCCAACGGCAAACATTGAATAATGATATTCCCGTAAATAAGTTGATAACTATAAAATGGTTTACAGACAGAGTACAAAATGGGTATAACATCCTTTTACATATTTTAACACAATTTACTAAAAGTACATAGCATAATAAATAATTATTAGATTGCAATCGGCAGAGGCTTAAAATTAGTACACTTACAAAGTTTAGTAGCTGATAAACCAACAAAAAACACTTACATAGATCAGTAATAAAACGCGACCTAGAGTAAAATAATAAACTGTAAAATTCAGAACAAATAGACGGACAGCAGTATTGGTGCAGTGAATGCCTAGACCTTTGACTCACTAACGTCAACGTTGCCAAAAACACGTATGCGGTCTTCTTCAGTGCGAATCCAATAAGCGCGTTTGCCATCCCCCTGCCTTGCGTATATCCGGCCGCGCCTGGTCCACGTGTACTTCCACTGTAGATGCCGTGCACTTTCTCTTACCAAGTAAAATAGTCTTCTATTTGTCGCAGTGAGTCTTTCGTTGATATATAACCGTTTAGCAGGTGATACTATTCCAAGATCAGAAGAAGTAACATTACGACGGACTCGGGCGGATCGAAGAAGTTCGTCTCGCAAGTCACGCCGGGATAAGCGAACCACAAGCCGCCTATTTTTCTTTTCCGAGTGGCCATTGCTATTCTCACTTACCTTACCAACCCTTTCTGCAAAAACAATGTCCTCCTGTTTAAGAGTAAGGCCGAGCTTCGCCGCCAAGACTGTCACGGTGTGTGTGGCATTCTCGCCTTTATTCTCATGCAGATTGGAAATTTCTATATCGGCTTGAAGAAGATCCTGGTCACGGTCATTTAACTCATGTTTGAGTTGACTTATAGTCTGCTCAAGCGTGCTCACTTTGTCTGTATTGTCTTTCTCTAATCTGGCCTCCAATGCTGACAGCCTATTTTCAAACTGGTCTATACGACTGTTACAGTTAGATATCATAGTACACAGACCTGAAATCTCCTGACGGAACTCCCTCACTTCTTCTC
Organism: Oeneis ivallda; assembly: GCA_029955525.1. Classification (NCBI taxonomy): domain Eukaryota; kingdom Metazoa; phylum Arthropoda; class Insecta; order Lepidoptera; family Nymphalidae; genus Oeneis; species Oeneis ivallda. Next base: position 4,900,312 of record JARPMR010000016.1, on the reverse strand, counting down.
TAACTTTGCGCATTTCGTCACGGAACAAGCGTAACTCGAGCCCCAGATCTACGTTACTTATCTGGGAGGAATTATGAGCTGCATCCGATGGATTGTACTCCGTGAGCAAGTTTTGTGCACCAGGGTTTGAAATAGCCGCGATTTCTCCACTGGGAGAAATACAGCAGCTGGTCGTGCCATCCTCTATGTTTGACACTGAGAGGGAGTCATTGCTACTATGTAAGCTCTTAACCGGAGTCGCTGAATTGTTACCCTTAGGTAGTTTACTCTTGCATTCCGGACAGACCCAGCCTGGATTTAATTGGCTTTCTTCAGGCAATGCAATACATGCCTTATGATAGATTGCGCTACAGCGCCCGCACGCCGCCGCTAGCGAGGTGGATAAAAACTTCCCACAGGCTCTACACTTAGCCATGTTGTTGTTTGAAGAAGGTAATTTTTGTGCGAGTACCACCAGATGTTGCGCACACTACCTTGCAAACTCGCCTTTGGGACGATGTGGCTCTCAAGCGCGAAGCATTCGATGTAGCACGATGTAGTTCACGGCGCCGCCAGTAGACTGCGTTGTGGAGTCGTGATTTGGAGCCGGCCCTGTGACTCAAGTGTGTGAGACTGCGCGATTTGCGCGATTACCACTAGATGGCGCGCACGCTGCCTTACGAAGTATCCGTTAGCCCGATGTGGCTTTCAGCGAGATCCAATCGATGCAGTTCACGGCGCCGCCAGAAGACTGCGCTATCGGCTCGTAATACTAGCACAGCGGGCTGTGGGTATATTCGGCAATGATATTATTGAAGAATGATAAATACCCTCGCTTACCACCAGCTCGCCAAGAATAAATTGCCGATTTTTGCACCCTTATAGGCAGAATCCGTACACAAAAACACTTGTCAGTATTTTGTTGCACTACCGAATGTACTCAAACAACCACTTTAAGGCGTAATACAAGATATTAAAATTTAAATTGGACAAAAGTACTCAAGAGACAATGCTGTCGCAACCACGTCCACGACGACACTCTGTCTGTGTTTTAGACAGTTAGTACCCGTGATGGCATGTCACATAGTAGGCAGGACATCAGTGGTTAGGATTGCGGTCTCCTATTCGGGGGTCACGTGTTCGATCCATGGCACTGCATCTCTCACTTTTCGGAGTTATGTGCGTTTAATTAAGTAATTAAACATCACATGCTTCAAAGGTGAAGGAAAACATCGTGAGGAAACCTGCGCGCCTGAGAGTTCTCCATATAACTCAAAGGTGTGTGAAGTCTGCCAATTTGCATCAGGCCAACGTTGTGGACTATTAACCTTATCTGAGAGGAAACCTGCACTCAGTAGAGATGGGTTGCTAATGATGACAATGATGATAATATACATTAGTTAAGTCTGATTTCAAGTACGTACATATTTATATGTATTATTTGTTACTAGTTGTGTTTATTGTGTTTGATCGTTGAATAAACATTTTTTTAATCCATTTTTTCATCAGTTATTTACAATTATCAGGCACCGAACTCTGGACCTTGCTTGCGCAATGAGGTTTCATACTATACTATAGAGGTCATGTTTTGTAAAACAATCCTCAGTACACAGAAGTAGATACAAACAAAGTGAAAACTTTGCATCCAATATGTGTCTCGGAGCGTAAATGTCCTAAAACTGGGTTTTGTATCTCAGCCGAAGCAGCGAAAACCGAATAGAACTTGAGAAAATATATTTTTGTTATGTTTCACGAAAGTAATAAACTATAATATGACTAGGTTATGCCCGCGACTCCGTCCAAGTGGAATTAATTTTTACGAGGTACCAAGTGCTACGAAATTGCTTATATTGTTATTGAAATAGGAAAAGGTACCAGAGTAGGTGCAAAATTCTTTGGTAGAGTGGTATCAAGATATCATACTATTACTAGTGCATGCTAATGTTTGTTTGCGTGGATTGGAACTCATTGATTTTCCGGGATAAAAAGCCTATCATTCTCCAGGACCTGAACTATAGGTACTCATCCAAAAACTACGTCGATCCGTAGGTCTGTTGCAGCGTGATTGAAGGACAAACCAACAAACGAATACAATTTTATAATTATAAAATTAGTAAAATATTGAAAAAATACGCTTATTATATACAGCTGGGTCATATCAGACGATTTGAAGGACGATCGACTCAGCATAAGTATTGTCGTCAAAGTAAACGATAATAAGATTATGCGAAAGATGGTTTAGCTATAAGCATGGGATTAAAGCGAAACACACCATAATAAAATATAGTAAAATACTTTTTTTTTTTTACGAGATAGATATGCGCTTGACTATAATAATCAATGATGGAAAGCACTGATGAGGTCTAGGTTGGAGCGCGCTTGCTTGATCGGTGAAGGGGGACACAAGGTCATGAATTCCTGAGCGCACTCTCCAAAGTACATCCGATAGAAGACCGATAGACAGGTGACATTGCGTCGGTGCTGTAGACTGACTCTTTTTCGACGGATTAAAAAATTCATTTTCTTCAAATTGAATTTCATTGAAATTGATTCCATATAGCTCGAAAAGATTTAAAGCATTCAAAGGGAATGTAACATTGAAATCAAATCAATCACTCTCAATCAATCCAGTATTAAATTACCATACCTCTATTGACGACTGGAATTAAATTTTAACTCCATCTATCCGCCGTCTTTATTAACGCAATTTTTCACGTCTTATTAAGCTAAAGCGTAATGATGAAATACCATATGTCGACTGACTGACTGACTGACTGACTGATCTATCAACGCACAGCTCAAACTACTGGACGGATCGGGCTGAAAGGCATACAAATCATAACGTAGGCAACCGCTAAGAAAGGATTTTTGAAAATTCAATCCCTATGACTGGGTTTCCACGGCGCGGTTCGCACCCGCGCCCGCAGCGGTTGCGGTACCGCCAGTACTACGCCCGCCGCGGGCGCAAACCGCGCCGTGTAAATTGCTACTTCATTTTCCATACAAATCTGCATTCTACGGAGGCCGCGGGCCCGCAACCGCTGCGGGCGCGGGCGCCGAACCGCGCCGTGGAAACTCAGTCTAAGGGGGTAAAATAGGTGTTTGAAAAATCGAACGTGAGCGAAACCGCGGACAAAAGCTAGTTTTTCTATATTTTACCACAAATTCAAATTAAACTTAGCATCAGAAGATCCCCCTACACTGAGTTGACGACGATCTCAAACGAGTACATTTCGGTTTAACTTTAAAAACTTTGTAACTCAATGGCATACAGAAGTATTAATAAATACGCGGTTTACTTTAAAAGTTCAATTTAGTTCTAATTTGTAAACTTTTGTTAAGGGAAATTTAAAATTAACCCACTCATTTGGAAATATTATAAGTATGAGACCCTGGGGCCTCATTTCACTGCTAACTTTGTATCTTGACTAGAGGTATACTTAAATTAGGTATACTCTTGGCATACTATATATATTTATTTTATATCAACAGTATAATTTATTCTATCCAATTTATCTTCAATCTAAAGGCTCTAAGGAATCGTTCTAATAACTACTACCAGAGAGATATATATATCACAGGAGGAGCAAATCTCAAACATCGTTCTCTACCTTAGGCGCAATTTAGACGGTCGCGGTGCTTCGTTCATCGTTTATCGTTGCGAAAATGAACCGTCTTAATTCGCCCTAAGGGCGAATTTAGCTTTCGAGATTTTTGCTTTCATTTTCGAGGCTTCATCGAGAGTCATCGAAAATGAACCGTCTAAATTTGACCTTAGGGCAAAGGGCCTTAGGTTGCATTTCCACAAAACATGTTCGCAAAAAAGAACGATGAACGGGGCACCGTCTAATTTCGGCCTTACTTATCCCAATTTTTTTTTTTTTATTTATTTATTTACCATTTACAAATTTGTTAAACACATTTACATAATAATGCACATCGAAAAAACCACAGAGGTTTGTCCTCGATGCCACTCTGCAACATAGCATTTAAAGTGAGTATGTACAAAACAATATATAACTACACAACGGTCTCATTCATTAAAATAGGTAGGTATTAAACATTTGCTAATACTTTTCATTACATTAGAAGAAGTTAAGAGACAGGTTAATAAATATGAGTAGGTAGGTATATAAAGAGATGGGTTTAGGAATTAGGCAAGTACGTACAAAACATAAGTAAATAATGAGCATCAATCAACCATCTAATTTTGTTAAGAAGTAATCTTTTAGTTTCCGCGTAATATTCTTGTTATTTATTTTTTGTACCAAGGTAGTAGGTAGTTCATTAATAAAGCGTGGAACTAGATAGCCCGTTGTTCTCTCGCCATACGTATTGCTGGCTCGCTCAACCTGCAACCGGTTAGCTGACATCGCCCGTGTCTGTACAGGGTGTTCTATTTTCCGTTGTAGCTTATCATTGAAGAATTCTTCTTTGATTAGTGTGTATTTAAATTGTATTTGTACAGGTAAAGTTTTGCAGTGTTTAAATAGCCCCAGCTCGTTGCCGTTGTATTTTTGCTTAACTGGATCCGAGACGATTGTTTTTAGAATTTTTAATTGTAATTTATATATACTATTGAGGTAAGAATTATAGGTACGACCGTAGCTACTGAGACCGTATTGTACATAGGAATGTGCGAAGGAGTTATACAACATTAATTTTACTTTATAAGGTATGCGTCGGTTTAAAATTGTTATAATATTAGCAAGGAATTGTCTCAGCCTGTTGCAAACGTAGTCGATATGTAGACTCCAGTTAAATTTGCTGTCTATGGTTAGTCCGAGATAAGTATAACTATCAACCAATTCAATCGACGGACAGTTGCACACGTTGCGGTTCGGAGTGTGCAAGCATACGTGATTGTGGGCAGTTATTGTTTTAAATGGTGGATATTTTAAGTAGGGTGATCTTATATGAATTAGTTTTGTTTTTTTGGCGTTCAATACTAAACCTACATCGTGACACCACATGGTCAGCATGAATGTCACAATGATTGCAAAGACGAAAGCTTGAGTTTGAATTCGAGCCTTTTTAGGGTTCTTTACCCAAATGGTGACAACAGGACCCTATTGCTAAGCCTTGAATTGAAATATTTACAGAAAATGTATTTAATTTTTTTTAATTGCTGCTAATAATAAAAAATACAAACAAAATAATAATAAAAAACAGATAAAATTATAGAGGGTCTCCATGCAATAAACTTTTGTTTTTGCTCGATCTATTAAGCCGGTGCCGGATAGCCGGTGTTAAATTTTGAACGATGGTGCCCTTCTTGGCTGGTTTTACCTACCTACTATACCCATAAGTGTGATAACCGTTTTAAATTATCGATAAACAACAAAAAAGTAAAATATTTATGACGTCACACTTGTGCGAGTTTTGACGTTTGATAAAGAGTTGATGGTTTTAGTTGGCAAATGGCAATATCCCTATTTGAAAAAGTTTGGACAATCTTTCGGGACACATGCACTCTCTAGTAATAATTTCATCTCTATGTCTCCAACCGTTCATATAACTGGACACATAAACTTTTCTAATTTAGTTTATAGGAATGTGGGCAGTTCGGGAACACAAGGACAGTATTCCAATTAATAAAACAACGATGTTTTAGCACAGGAGAAGGTCAATCGCTTGTTTACTGCCCAGACGAACGATCTATTTCGTATTTAGGCAACCAAAATAAATAAATTATTTTAATGCCAACCTAAAATGTCCCCGTTATATTAGTTTTTTATTTGGCTTTTTCAGCTTTCATTCGTTCATTTTCATTCTTCTCAACCCATCGTCGGACCACTACAGGGCTTTTTCCTCTCAAATGAGAATGATTCAGATCCATCACGCTGATTAAGTGCAGATTGGCACACTTCACATACCTTTGAGAACATTATGGAGAACTCTCAGGCAAGCAGAAATCCTCATGATGATTCTTCTATGATGATTGTTCTACACGAACATACTTAACTACGAAATAAGAGATGCGTGCCTGGGATGGAACCAAAAAGGAGCAAAAAGTCTTATGCGCCTCTATCTTTTCGAAGTTTTTTGCAATCAAATGTCACTAGTAAATACGAGTATAATAAGTCTATGAATGTCAACCTAAAACATAAATATTCTTAAAGGATGTTTGAATCCTAATCAAACCATACGCCAACCAAACGCATAGAGTAGGCATAGTATTATTTCAATACTAGCTGATGCCCGAGATTTCGTCCTCGTGGATTTAGTTTTTAAAATCCCTCGGGAACTCTTTGATTTTCCGGGATAAAAAGTAGTCTGTCACAGTCCAGGTCCTCAATTCGCTCATCAAATCATCCCTCCAAAAATCACGTCGATCCGTAGCTCTGTTGCGACCTGATTGAAGAATAAACGAACAAACGAACAAACAAACACAATTTCGCATTTATAATATTAGAACAGAGTAAGGATAGGTTAGGGTTACTAGGGTTACTATGATTGTTTTGACGAGTCATGCCAACCTTACATAATTTTATGACAAATCAAAACAAAATTTAAATAGGTAATAACTGCTTTATCCGATGGTAATTAGAGGCCCAGTGTGGTGGACTGGTGGGTGGTTTCTCAAAAGTAGCCCTCTAACATCTATTTCTAGATCTGTTTTACGTTGCGCCACTCAATTCAAAACCAATTTTTTATTCACCTTCACGATCTATTCTGGTCACGTGCGATCCTTTTTCAAGAATATAAATTGGTTCCATTTTTTGCCTGTTGCTCAATTCGATGATTCCTTTTTCATTACATGGATCTTATTATCCCAGAGTATTTTTTTTTTTGCTTAATTTTTTTTAATTTACTGAAAATGTTACCTACAATAACACATTATATGGCTATATGGTAATTAAGTGGCCCGCGTGGAATGGTGCCAAGAGTACTGGTTGTGTTTCCGCCCTAGACAGGCAAGCTGATCCTTTGCCCAAAAAATGAGCCAGCCCTCCTCATATGTTGTCAAGTAATGTCAATTAATATGTTGATTAAATAAATAATTTATTAATTAATTATTACTAACTATGGGCCTCATATGAAGGCTCAGGGTCACTCAGCGGTAGATGGAGAGAGCTATGCTCGGAATCAAATCAGAAATGAGGAGATCCGTAGGAGAACCAAAGTCACCGACATAACTCAGCGAGTCGCGAAATTGAAGTGGAAATGGGCGGGGCACATCGTTTGAAGATCTGATGGTGGTTGGGGACCCCGTACCGAAAAGCGCAGTGTTGGCAGACCCCTCACTAGGTGGACCAACGACATCAAACGAGCCGCAGGGGAGCCGCTGGATTCAAGCAGCGCAAGACCGAAGCCTGTGGACGTCCATGCAATAGACCTTTGGCCAGCAGTGGACGTCTATGGGTTTGCTTAGTTAATATAATTAGGTAATAATTGCCAATTCGAGTAAATAGGAGTCCTCGCTTTTCTCTGTCAATAATGCTGAAAATCATTGAGTATCCATTGAATATCCATTGCAAGTGAATACCCACCAATATAATATAAAAAAATACTACTAAAGTTCAACATCCCCCATTCGGCACTCGCTGATTGGCAAGTTTGCGGTCTACCCCGGCGGATCCATTTGCGGTGCAATCAGCTTTCACTGTTCGTAACTTGATACCTGTTACCTCATCTTAAAAATATTATTAAATGCGAAAGTGTGTTTGTTTCTTGGTTGGTCCTACAATCACGCTGTAACAGAAATACGGATTGACGTGATTTTTTGCAAGTTGAGGATTTGGAGAGACAAAGGCTACTTTTTCTCCGGAAAACTAAAGAGTTCCCACGGGATTTTAAAGGCTGAATCCACGCGGTTGAAGTCGCGGGCAAATATTCTTTAAAAATATTATTTATGATAAGTTGAAATAAAAACCCATTACGTAATAAAAAACGTTTATTGACGAATTTTATAATATTTGTTACTTTTATACTGCCACGAATAACCCGTATCTCAGTTTATATTTTCCATATCATCACCATAAAGCGGCGCATAAAGACGCCACAATAGTAGGTAACGACGCTGAAATATGTCCAGGTTTATCAGCTATAACACGCGGCACATTAAGAAAGCTTCTCCACTGAAAGAGATACGGCATCAGAAAAAAGCTTCCGTACCATCGAAGTATATGTAAGAATACGCTTAGAACAGAAGTTTCTAACAAAGTTCCGCTCAAAACATATCTACTCGAAACAACCAATGGTGTCGATGGCGATGGTGAATGTCAGTGAATATTTCCCCAAGGAATAAATTAGGCGTTCTGACAGTTTTTGTATTGAAAATCTGTTAACATGTTAAATTTATTCGCCGGTTAAAAGGTTAACTTAAACGCTTGAACGAGAAAGCAATTCTCGTCCAAGGTTAAACGTTACTCGGCAATGATAAAATTGACACTTAATATTTATATGCATCTATAAATTAATTAATCTAAAGTTTGTTTAAAAAAAATTATCTTTCATTGGCCGAGTAATAAATTTTATTTTAGCAACTCATTACTCACTTCAAAAAAAACCTAGTGGAAAAGTTAAACTGGATTATATTATAATATGTACTAAGTACATATTTAATAAAAGTGTTTTAGGTTTTTGATCTTTTTGCGCAACCACGTAAAATTGTAATTTGAAATACAAAGTACCTACTTAATTAAAATTAATTTTAAGCACCGTTACTAAGTATAATTTATTATAAAAAGAGTTTTTTGTATGAATATGAAGGAGTTTAAATTGTACAGGGTGCTAGAAACACGCTAACGAAAACTGAAACTGGTTTTCAGTAAGTACATGATTCACTCAGCGTTGGATTGTACATCGATTTTTACATGACTGACGATGGTTTTTTAACCCCCCGACGCAAAAAGAGGAGTGTTATAAGTTTGACGTCTATGTCTGTCTGTCTGTCTGTGTGTGTGTGTGTCTGTGGCATCGTAGCTCTCAAACAGATGGACCGATTTCGATGCGGTTTTTTTCATTTGAAAGCCAGTTTTCTTGAAGTGGTTCATAGATATGTTTGGTTAATATCGGTCCAGCAGTGTTAGAGTATCAGCTCTTTTCCAAAATGATGTAAGGCATTTTTGGCGTATGATTACTGGATTAAGTGCTTCATGCGTGCCAGTATAATCGTTATATGACAATTAATTGATAACTTCGACCTGATGCTACAACCACAATGGTCCCCAGAGAACCCGACTCTTCGAAATCTCACAGCAGACATATTGTATTTGGGTTTAATCGATTAGTTTCAAGCAGTAGGTAACTTGCAGGTTATGATCTTGCAATACGGTCTCGTTGACCTGGTGCTGGTATCTAGTTTGCGGGATAACCAATTAATTCTTCATCAACTTACAGCAGATATAGTGTGTTTGGGTTCATTGGAATGGTCTCAATGAGTAGGTGCTAGATACATGATAGAGGATCGAGGATCGAGGAGAAGTATCTGATTATGGAGCAGAAAACAGCTTTTTTTTTATTTTTTATTCGATGACAAGATAGTCCTTGACTGCGATCTCACCTGATGGTAAGTGACGATGCAGTCTAAGATGGTAGCGGACTAACTTGGAAGGGGTATGGCAGTGAAAATTTAACCCATCCCCCTAATCGGTTTCTACACGCCATCGTGCCGGAACGCTAAATCGCTTGGCGGCACGCCTTTGACGGTAGGGTGGTAACTAGCCACGGCCAACGAAGGCCTCCCACCAGACCAGGCCAGAGACAATTCAGAAATTATAAATTCCCAAAATGACCCCGCCGGGAATCGAACCCGAGACCTCCCAGTAATAAGACCACAGCGCTCACCACTGCGCGCTGCTGTCGGGGTGATTTAAATTTTCAATTTACACTTGTTTACTAATTACACGATGGAATCGTCTAATATGTACTCGTATTAAGGCATATCTCATTAAGATTTATAACACAAAACAGCAATATAAATTTAAACTTTCTACCATAATAATGTCCTCCTGACCGAATCCGATCACGGCGGTCAACCTCCTTAGAGATCAGCCATCTGCGCGGGAGATATTATAGTGCAAGAGTGTGTGCGCTAAAACAGGTGCACTCTCTATTCCCTCACTCTCTATTCTCTTACTCTCATAGTCCGATGGGACGGAAATCCGACACGACCGGAGAGAGATCAGGCGCAGGACCGATGGCTTTACGTGCTCTCCGAGGCACGGGGGTGACTCACCGCCAACTTCCTAACTCCGGGCTAGTACCTACTGAGAATTTCTTTGGCAGAAAAACTCAATACATTTTTTTTAACGGCCCGACCCAGGAATCGAACCCGGGACCTCGTCATCTGTAGTCGAACAAGCTAACCACTAGACCAACGAGGCAGTTAAATTAAGTTAAGTTTCTATCATACACCCATATTTACCCACAAACGGCGAAGCCAAAAGGATGGCTGATTTTAGCTGTCTATTAATGTACTTATGTATGTTTGTATGTATATGACTATTTACGAATGTTACACCGAGGCGCCTAAGCTACTGATCTAGTTTTGATGAATAGGGTGTCATTCGGTTTATTATAAATCTCATCAAAAAATCGAAACACTTTTGATACGCTGAGCGCTAGTAAGTGTTTCGATTTTTAACCCCCGACGCAAAAAGAGAGGGGTGTTATAAGTTTAACGTGTCTGTCTGTGTATCTGTGTATCTGTCTGTGGTAGCGTAGAAGCTAAACGGATGAACCGATTTTCGTTTAGTTTTTTTGATCATAAGTAGGATTTTATATGAACAAAATCAATATAGGTAGTTACATCCAAATAAGCAATTTTTTTTTATTATCAACTAAGAGGAATAAACAAAAATGTTCTTATTAGCACACGAGAAACCACTTAGGTTTAAATTGTGAGCTATAAGCCGATTCTGTTAAACACAAATACCTATTATAACATTAACAAACCAACTTATCAAAAAATTACGATTTTAGTTTACATTTTAAATTATTTTCAGTAAATTTAAAAATTAGATAGCAAAAAAAAATTTTCTTGCTATCGTGTCAAGTGGGGTGTCAAATGAAAGAGGAGAAAATTTTGAGTGCCGCCAAGCTCGCGGCGACCGCGACCCGCGCGGTTCTACTGCAGGCGCCGCGGGGCGCAAACCGCCCCGTGAAAATTTCTACTTCATTTTCCCTAAAAATCTGCATTCTACGGAGGCCGCGGGCCCGCAACCGCTGCGGGCGCGGGTGAAAACAGCTCCGTTGGTACAGGAGCGTACTGTTTTAACCGACTTCAAAAAAGGAGGAGGTTATCAATTCGTCGGAATCTTTTTTTTTATGTATGTCCACCGATTACTCGAAGACGCCTGAACCGATTTGGAAAATTCTTTTTTGTTTGAAAGGGTATACTCCCCAGGTGGTCCCATATAAATTTTATCGAAATTAGTCGACCGGTTTTTAAAATATCAACAGTAAATTAAATACTTTGTATAGTGTGTGTGTGTGTAATGTAGTAAAGCTGGAGTTTGAATTTGGTTGTTTAAAAAGAATTTTTTATATTAAATTATTTTTTAACGCTTGTCCATTATGTACCTAATTAATGTCAACGTTTGCGTAGGCTTTCATCGCTTGGACTAGCATCCAACCTGCAGTGCAACACTGGCCTCAGGTCGATATTACTGAGCTGGGTAGACGGTCATTTACCGAATACTGCCATATTGCAAGTATGAGGGATATGAGAATGCTTATGAGGGTTATTTTGCCATCTTTTCCTTTTATGCCGCGATCTGCTGATGTTGATAACGTAAAAATTCATTTTCAGACGAAAAAATGAAGGAGGTTCGAAAGTCGTGACGATTTTTTTTAACCGACTTTAAAAAAGGAGTCCTCCTATGGAATCCGGCCACGAAGGCCAATCTCCACAGAGATTAGCGATCTGCGCGGAAAATATTATAGTGCACAAGTGTGTGCACAGATGCACTCTCTATTCTCTCACTCTCGTTGCCCGAAACTTTCTATGAAAAAAGAATTTACTAGAAAATAAATAATAACTAATCTATCCATGTATGTCTAATATATATGATAAATAGATAGAAAATTCTGTGTTTTTACACAAATAATATTGAAATAGACATACCTAATTGTCAAATAGAAAGTGGGCAACCTCCTGCAGACGACTTTGATTATAAAATAATCTTATTGATTTAATTATTATTTTACAGTTAATATTTATATAATTGAATAATATAATTAAATAACTATTAGAATACTTTCATTTCTAATAATAATAATAAACTTTTCGTCCGTGGTGGTATATTTTTAACCGACTTCCAAAAAGGAGGAGGTTCTCAATTCGGCCGGTATCTTTTTTTTTTTTTTTTTTTTTCTATGTATGTCCACCGATTTCTCCGGGATTACTGGACCGATTCGCGTGATTTTTTTTAATCGACAGAGGATGTTTGCGAAATGGTCCCATAAAAATGTTAACCTTCAACTCCTCAAGCCTGATGCTGCAGGGATATTGCTCACCTAAAACAATGGCGATTTAGGAAATTTCGATTACGAATTGATATTGTAGGTAACAAGTATGGACTACATCATGGAGCTCCAGGTCCTAGCTCCTCAATCATAGGATACTACACTTAAAAGCTTAAAATAAAAATTCTTTTCAAAAAACCGACTTCTAACGCCACTACAAAGTATAAAAATAATTTTAGTTTGTCCACGTTTGTTGAAGTCGGGCGGGCCTAAAATACAAACTATGAAACCGACTCGCGATGCTCGCTCGACTTCTACAAACGAGTCTATCATATTCTGTAGCATCGCGCATCGGTTTCATAGTTTGTATATAGGCCCGCCCGACTTCAACAAACGTGGACAAACTAAAATTATTTTTATACTTTGTAGTGGCGTTAGAAGTCGGTTTTTTGAAAAGAATTTTTTTAACAGAGAGATCGGAGAACTTTATCTTTTTCAGTTTTTAGAAACAACAATATAATGTATGGCATAATCTATTACTTTATTCCGTTGAATTCGATAAATCAACTCTCCACGCCGGCATTAGCAAGACAAATCGCCCCCACGTCCTTTGAGAGTACTGTACCTATCTACATAGTAGCTATTTACCATTCACCTATATCTAGATGATCCAGTACCTACTACCTAAACGATTCATGAAGTTGAAATGGCAATGGGCGGGCACATAGTTTTTTTTTTAACTAGATGATGCAAGCAAGATTTAACTAAATGATGCAACTGGCAAGAGATAAGTAGTTTTGCTTATGCTCGTCCTATATACTTACGTTTTAGTTAAAGTTTTGGTACAGAATAAATAAATAAATAAAATGTCTCAGATAAAGAAAAAAATAGAGTAATTAATAATACAAAAAAAAGGCATCCTTTTTATGTATAGCGCAAAAACATTACTGGTTGAAACGTAATAGCGCAAAATGTCTTAAATGTAAAAAGTGATTAATTATTTATTAGTCCTACTTAATGAAAAAAGTAGTCCTTTATTAGGCGGCGCAAGACCGAGGCCTGTGGAAGTCCATGCAAGAGACCTTTGTCCAGCAGTGGACGTCTATCGGTTGATAAAGAAGAAGAAGAAGAATAAAAAAAATAGTTTTAAATTATTTATTAATCCTACTTAAATCGCATTCTCGCCAACTTTGGGAAGATAACAAACATAAAGCCTTGTCGTTCGAAAGAAATAAACTCTACATTTATCTTAAGGGCCTCATAAACTGGGATTACGTTGGATAAAGTCGATATCGTTTAGACAGCTAATGGGCTAGGAAATAAAACGCTCCGCGGCTAATCAGGAGCGGCTGAATTAATCGAGTAGCAGCGGATTAATTACTTAAAAGTGTGGGTGGTGTGTGGTTCGAGGTACAAGAGAGAGCTGTTAATACTACTTGACCAAAACACGACAAGTACGGCGTCACTTGAATTAGAGAGGTTTAGAGTACCACAACCGCCGAGTTTCTTCCTGGTTCTTTTCGACAGGAAGGTCATTCCGAACCTGTGGTAGACTCATCGACGATTCAAAAGCACTTGTAATAAAGTTTATTTGAATAAAAAATATTTCTCATCTCGTCTCTTCTCTTCTCTTCTCTTCTCTTCTCTTCTCTTCTCTTCTCTTCTCTTCCCTTCCCTTCACCAGGAGAACCAAAGTCACCGACATAGCTCAGCGTGTCGCGAAACTGCAGTGTGCAGTATGCCCCAACGTCAGTGTAGGTCCGTTGTCGTAGGCGTGTTGCCAGTGATGATTTACGGATTCGTGACATCTGACATGGTCGCTAACTAAGGGCCTCTAAGTAGGCTCAGGATCGCTCAGCGGGCGATGGAGAGAGCTATGCTCGGTATATCCCTGCGAGATCAAATCAGAAATGAGGAGATCCGTAGGAGAACCAAAGTCACCGACATAGCTCAGCGTGTCGCGAAACTGAAGTGGAAATTGGCGGGGCACATAGTTCGAAGAGCTGATAGTGGCGTTGGGGTCCCAAGGTGCTGGAGTGCCGAATACGGCACGTCTTTACGGTAGGTTGGTAACTAGCCTCCAAAGTCAAAGCCACCAGACGAAAACTTTGCTGATATTTGCTCAATCTGACAAAAATATGTAAGAAATGCTGTTAAATTAGACCGTAGCTCGTTGGGCGTGGTGCTGATAATCCATTAATCGTGCCAGTCACGCGAATGTGCACTATGCGCAGTGTCCAGCACGCTTTCTGAATTAAATAACGTACTCGTATGTGCTCTAATAAAATATTCCACAGTCGATCTTAGAATTGCCTTTACAAGTGTAAGAAACCTATCAAATCTATTTTCGTGAAAAACGCATATTAAAGACTGCTGACGCCCGCAACTTCGTCCGCGTAGATGTAGTTTTTTAAATCCCTCGGAAAATCTTTGATTTTCCGGGATAAATAGTAACCTATGTCACTCGCCAGGTCCTCAACTATATCCATGCAAAAATCACGTCGATCCGTAGCTCTGTTGCAGCGTGATGAAGGACAGACCAACAAACAAACACACTTTCGCGTTTATAATATTAGTATGAAGTATGGTAGATAAAGAAATTGAGTGTTTCACACAAAAATCCATTCGAATTTCCAACTTTCTGATAGATTTTCCAAAAAATTTCTTATTTAAACAAACAATTACAAATTTTATAGAGAGAATACGTATAATGAAATAATTTATAATATAACATTGCGATACAGTGTAACAAAAAATTAAAAACATTTTAGTTCATTACCCCTTCGTGGTCGGGTAAAAATGATTAATTTGCAAGAAAGCGTTAATTACTTTCTTCTATCTAACTTTCCGTTCAAAGTGAAGAATCATACTTCAGATTTAATTAAAAACTTCAAAATAAATTGTATGAAAACATTAAAGTAACGAATTAATTAAAACACGTGAAAATTGAAATATCTATATAATATATAAAAGAAAGTGGTGTTAGTTACACTATTTATAACTCAAGAACGGATGAACCGATTTGGCTGAAAATTGGTGGAGAGGTAGCTTAGAACCAGGAGACGGACATAGGATACTTTTTATCCCATTCGACCGCGTTTCCGTCATGTCACTATAAAACGTGGTATTAAGAAAAACGCATCTGACATGGAATAACAAAACGCGATTTTTTGCATGGGTATATAGTAATGGATGTAGTAGTGGTTCCTCAGACCGGGAGAGCTACTTTTTATCTCGGATAATGAAAGAGTTCCCGCGGGATTTTTAAAAACTAAATCCATGCGGACGAAGTCGCGGGCATCAGCTAGTTAATTACTAAAAGTCAATTTTAAATACAACGTTGACGTAACTTACGAAGATCAACGAAATACTAGCTTTTTAAAAATCCCGCGGAACTCTCAATTTTCCGGGATAATAGGGTAGCCTATGTCACTGTGTTTTAATGGTGTGTTGGTTCGCCTCTCAATCACTCAGCAACGGAGCAACGAACTGCCGTGATTTGTCGCATGGCTATAGATACTTGGAGAGTGACTTCGCTGGATAAAAAGGCCTATTCTTTTTAATCAGGGAAAACAACGGAACGTGGGGATTTTTAAGAGCTCCAAGCGGAAGAAGTCACTGGTAAAAATAGCTAATAATTATCTAACTAGGTAAGTCAGTAAATCACGTTTAATTAAGTAGGTACACAATAAAAAAATAAATTGAATTAATATATTTGTGATTCTTTAAAACCCATTTTGAAATAAACTTGAAACTGTTTCCCTCTCGTCCCGCGAGGATTAGTCGTAAAAGCGTTTCACCCCGTTTTACAATGTAAAAGCGATTTCACCGCTGTAGAAGCTTTTTATTTGAATTTGTTTACTTTGCGGTTAAAGCGCTGCAGCGACGGAAGGCTGTGAGTGATAATAATTTAAGGCGGATTATAAACATTCTAAGTTAATTGCTGGATGCTTAGAATTACTACTTTGGCGTCACTTTCACAAAATAAATAAATGTTCTTACATAAACAGTAGCGAAACGCTATCAGATACTTATTGAGTAAGTAAATAAATGACAATATCAGAAGTGTTAGAGCAATTCATGCCAAAGAATTTTTGTTATTTAAACTGGAGTCGTATGTTTCAGAAATAGTATCTTTTATCTAGTATTATTATTAACAGTATTTTAAAACGCACGCATATAGGTACTTTGACGCACTTTTTGTAGTATAATTGATAATATTTTAAAATGGTTATCGCACATAATATCTAAAACTAACAGCGGACATAATATATTTTACTTATTTTATCCTAAATAATATATTATAATATGTATAAGGAAACTAGCTGACCCAGCGAACTTCGTACCGCCAGCAAAAATATTGAGGGGTGGGTCACCCTTATCATTTAGGGGTATGAAAAATAGATGTTGGCCGATTCTCAGACCTACCCGATATGCACACAAAATTTCATAAAAATCGGTTCAGCCATTTCGGTGGAGTTTGGTAACAAACACCGCGACATGAGAATTTTATGTATTAGATGGTGACTGACTGACTGATCAATCAACGCACATCTCCAACAACTGGACGGATCGAGCTGATATTTTAGCATACCGATAGCCATTATGACGTAGGCATCCGTTAAGAAAGGATTTTTGAAAATTCCATCCCCATGAGGGTTAAATAGGAGTGAAAGTTATCAGCTAGTAATAAAATATTTAATAATTATTAATAATTATTAACAAAGACAACATCTCTATTGTACTTTTCTACTATTTTATGCTTCGTAGAACAAAAAGAACAAACCTAATAGTGACACTATTAGGTTTGTTCTTTACTTTGTGTAGAGTAAGTTCTAAGTTCGTTTAAACTTAGTACGAAGTACGAACAGGGATTACACTTAAATGAGTTTTACATTGTAAAGCAAGTTAAACGCTTTGCAGCTACTATTTTAAAGTTACTTTTTCTTGTATCAAAAAAGTAGAAGAAAAATGGTGGACAATGAAATAGTAGGGTACCTATAAGACGTGAATACAAAACTAAATCTGCTGGAGATTATTAATCTTCTTCAAAAATCAAGAAAATTAAGATCTCAACAGGGACGACAATATGACATTATGTCATCACAAGCTATACATACATACTTTCTTAAAAATACCTTCATGAACCGTATAATAGGTACTCGAAAGACGTAACCTTATATTAGCGGCACGCTATGATGGCCGGTTTGACGTTTGTCCGCTCATGAAGTTGCGTATTAATTGATAACGACTTTGAAGGAAATAATTGTATTACTTTATTGACGATAGTGATGTGCAGAGATTCATAAATTTTATCGAATGTAGTTTTAGGTTTAGGACTCAAAATTTATTTATTAAATTGATTTCTAAAATGTATACAAGTGTAGAAAAATCAGTTTGCACCATTTAAGGGGTGAATGTACTTGTGAATATGAACAATTTTCACTATGTGGACAAACCTCTGAAATCGCAAAAAAATATCAGCTGTTTCATACAAAAGGTAAAATTTTTATTTTTATATGATATATACCACAACTCGGCATTTGGTTTTCTAAATTGAAAATTTTTAAAAATGGAATCTAATACGATCGTCACATAGGATCGCTGGCTAGCACAACTACTACCTCCGGCAAACTCGCGTCAATGCTCAATGCAAAACAAAGCAGTTTCGAATTGACGTTGCTTCGAAAAGTATAAACTGTCAGTGCAATGCGATTGTGATATAGTTTTGACCTGGCTTTGGATTTCAAATATTGATACTGCATTACTGTTGACCCTTGCTCGTTAATTTGGACTCTGTTCAAGCCCTTTGTTGTGGATTTCGTCGATATGACCGAACGTACGCAGAGAACTGTTCTAAATAGTCAGACACGTGAGTTCGTAATACGCCTTCGTAACTATTTCGATCGTGAAGCTCAAAATGGAGGGCCAATTTTACCTATAACGTCAGTGGTTGAACGCGTAGCTGATGCGCTTAATATTGGACAACGAACTGTTAGACGGATAACTAAAAAAAAATATGGCGAGACTGGCACAGAAGAAAATAAACTTCACACACCAAAAAAGAGAAAACGAGCAAAACCAGTCGTAGGCATCGATAGCTTTGATGCCGATGCTATCCGAAGACATGTTTACGGCTACTATTTACAGAAGGAGTATCCAACAAGAAAAAAGTTGGTGCATTCACTGAAGGAAGCTGGATTATTCTTCGGTGGGGAAAGTTCTTTAACGAAGATTTTGAAGACCATTGGATTTCGATACAAAAAATGTAACAAACGCAAAATATTGATGGAAAGATTTGATATAGCGATGGCAAGGTATACTTTTTTACGGCAAGTGAAAGAAATCAAAAATTGGCAAAATGTTGTGTTCTTGGTTGAAACATGGCTTAATGCTAACCATACTGTAGGCCGTTCTTGGAACGATGACACAGCAGCATCTACTTCCAAAGTTCCTGTACGAAAAGGATCGCGACTTATAATTTGTCACGCCGGAACCATCAACGGGTTTGTCGAAGGTTCTCTCATGGCTTTTGCGTCAAAAACCACTGGAGACTATCATGAAGACATGAATGGAGAAAAGTTTACTGAATGGTTTACCTAAATGTTGTGTAGCCTCCCTGAACCATCTATTATAATTATGGACAACGCCCCATACCACTCGATGCAAATTGACAAGCCACCTGCCCAATCCCAAAAGAAAGCTGATATCGTCGCATGGCTTCGTAAAAATGGCGTAGATGCAAACATGAATATGTTAAAAGCGGAATTAGTACGTCTTTTAAAAGAAAACAAACCAACCAAGATCCGATACGTCATTGACGAAATAGCATTAGAACATGGGCACAGAGTTATACGGTTACCGCCTTACCATTGTGAGTATAATGCGATTGAGTTGGTGTGGGCTCAAATTAAGGGATATGCTGCAAGACACAATACAGAACCCCCATTTACCACAAAAAAAATGCTAAAATTATTAGAAGAAGCTTGTGAACATGTGACTAAAGGAGACTGGGAAAAGGTTGTGAATAGAACTGTTAAATTAATAAGGGAAGATTATGAAAGAGATGTGAAAATAGATAATATTATAGAAAACGAACATATAATTATTAATGTAGGTGATGATAGCAGTGACGACAGTGAAAATAGTAGTATGGACGAATCTGATTAATTATGGCCTTTTGTGGCACCTTTTTTGGTATCTTTTGTATTCATATGTTTCTTGTGTGCATATAAAGTATGTATATTCATTTTCATTCAAATATTCAGTTCGTTCAAATAAATTAAATAAACATATACATTTTTGTTTTATTAAACCTATTTAATCAGGTACAAAAACAAAACTTAATTGTTTTTTGTTCGAGAATAAATTGACATTCCACATCACTATTGTAATGTGTCAAACCGGCCATCATAGCGTGCCGCTAGTTTAATATCTACTTGACATCGTCTCAGAATGAGTATTTCTGTTGCCGCTATAACGTTAAGGGCCTGTTTCACCACCTTCAAGTAAACTTTAGCCGACGAAAGTTAAAGTTGACGTTTTGACAGTTTTTGTATGGGCAATCTGTCAAAACGTTAAATTTATTTGTCAATTAAAGTTAATTTGAAGGTGGTGAAACAACAGGCCCTAAAAAATAAAGTAAAAAATTAAAGAGGATCTAGGTTAGGTTTAAAGAATTTATTCTGTAAGAACAAACATGCTCACTTACAGAGAAATTATAACACATTATACTACAATTATAAAACAAAAAATGGTGACTCTTAAATAGCATAAATAACTATAAAACTAAAATATTTTTAAGATTTGCTAACTATTTTTAAAAAACTTCCTAAGTTTTCTTTTAAAAGTTGGAAAACAATTCTCGGTTATTTTATTATATCTTTTGGCAGACTATTGTACAGAAGTGCTCCCTCAAATGGTATAGTTTTCACGCCATATGTTTTTGTTCTTGCCTTAGGCAATTGTAATTTATGTTTGTTTCGTCCAAAGTATGTATAGGATTTAGTTTTTATTGTAATTTGTGTGTTTATAGATTGAGTAAGTATTTTTCTAATTAATTAGAATACATCTTGTATTTATATAATTGGCTAATGGATAATGTGTCAGTTTTCTTATATAGTTCTTGAGATCTCCATACAATAAACTTGATTTGGCTCTATCTTAATAATAACTGGTGTTAAATCTTTAATCTACGATTGTGCGGAACCCTTCGAGTGCGAGTCCGACTCACACTTGGCCGTTTTTATTTTTGATTTGATCTGAGAGCTCTGCAGCGCTGGAATCGTGGAAGTGATGAGGGACTGATAAAGTATAGAAGAGCGGAAACTGCATGCAAACCATTAATTCGATGAGCCCACTGCGCCGAGTGAATTAGACTGTGATTTTCACTTTGATGCTCCATAAAAATGAATAAGATTTAAAAAAAACTATGACAGTGTCAACGTTGATTTTGATCTCACCTGTACACATCAAACCCGCCAAACATTACAGTTGTGCCGATTTCACCAACCTCGGAATAAATTGGGCGTTTTGGCAGTTTTTGTTTTGAAAATCTTCCAAAATGTCAAATTTACGCTCGGATAAGACTTATTTTACGTTGGTGAAATCAGCCTTTAGAACATAAGTCCCAAAATTCCAAAAGTTAAAGGTGAAATTAAATGAAAAAAAATATTATTCACAAAACCGACTTCTAAATAGATTAAGTATAATGATTTTTTCAAAAAGCGCTGAACCAATTTCGATAAAAGTTAAATTTTTTACCTCTGAAGTTTGACCTTCCAAATAGTAATTAGATATAAAAAAATCTTTTTTTTTAAAACACCGACTTCAACCCGCGCCCGCGACACTACAATAGTACATAATTTATTGTTGATTTTTAAAAACTTGACCGATTTCGATGAAATTTAAATGGGCCTACCTGGGAAGTAAACCCCTTGAAACAAAAAAGAGTTTCCAAATCGGTTCAGGAGTCTTCGAGTAATTGGTGGACATTAAAAAAATAATACATTAAAAAAAAAGATTCCGACGAATTGAGAATCTCATCCTTTTTTGAATTCGGTTAAAAAACAACCAACAAAATCAATTCATAATTGGCGGAATAATTGCATAACAAACATACAAAAAACATACAGTAGAATTGAGAAGCTCTTTTTTGAAGTCGGTTAAAAAACAATAATTCGGTTAACCGTTCACGCTTGTTTGGCTCGACGTATATGAAATTAACTTTGAAAGCATTTTTGCAGCTTTCCATAGAAATTTCAGTTGAATGCATACAAAAGCGCAAACTTTACTTTTTTCACTTTTTACGACTAGTTAGTGCAAAAAAGTTGAACAAAAGTTATCTCAGCTCTTGTGCCCCGGAATATATTTATCTGACTTTTTAAAAATATTATTCCCAAAAAGTCACGACTACTGACTTTAGGGTCAGCTTCCATGCTTTTAGTATTATTCTGCGGATATAATATCAAATACTAGCTGATGCCCGCGACTTCGTCCGATTTAGTTTTTAAAATCCCGCGGGAACTCTTTGATTTTCCGGGATAGTCACCCTCCAGGTTCTGAACTATACCTATCCAAAAAAATTCGTATCCATCAACACACAAAAGCTACTATTGTGACTTAAATATGATAGTTAGATATATTCCCTCGCGGACTTTTTTTTAGAGAATTAGCCTATGTTACTTCCTGATAACTTAGCTTTCTATTGGTGAAAAATCGGCCAAGTGCGAGTCAGGCCTCGCTCTTTTAGGGTTCCGTTAAAAAAAATTAAATTAAAAGATTTCCATCTACCCACCTACCCATTTTAATTTAATTTTTTTAATTTAATTTTTATTATTTGTTGTTATAGCGGCAATAGAAATACATATTATGTGAAAATTTCATCTGTCTATCTATTACGGTTTACGAGATACAGCCCGCTGACAGACGGACGGACGGACGGACGGACGGACGGACAGCGTAGGCTTAGTAATAGGGTCCCGTTGGTACCCTTTGGGTACGGAACCCTAAAAAATGGTTAAAATTGGTCCAGTAATTACAGAGCCTATTCGGTACAAACAAACAAACAAACAAAAAAATCTTTCCTCTTTATAATATTAGTATAGACTAGGCTTGACTTAGTGATAGGTTTTCAAATCGCGGAAAAGGAAAATGTATAGCCTATGTTACCCTCTAGGTTCTCATCTATAGCCA
This sequence comes from Oeneis ivallda, assembly GCA_029955525.1. Taxonomy (NCBI): domain Eukaryota; kingdom Metazoa; phylum Arthropoda; class Insecta; order Lepidoptera; family Nymphalidae; genus Oeneis; species Oeneis ivallda. The sequence continues at coordinate 4,877,725 of JARPMR010000016.1, read as the reverse complement.
TGCATAAAATCACGTTGCTGCGTGATTGAAGGAGAAATCAGAATTCTTTGTTTTCTCAGGTTAAAAAGTCCCATTACCTCTTGGTAATCAATGGTTAATTAATTGGTTAATTAAATATAAATTAACTGAAAAGCTGAGACGTAAAGGAACAAAGAAATAACCCCTTCTGGATTTATAGTAATGGTTAGCTTACCTATATTACCTACCTTAAAATGTAGCCTGCCTAATCGTATAAATAAAAATCAGGGAACAATTTATTTTTAAAAGGACATAGGTACAACCATTGTGATTTAAACGACACTTTTAAAACAGCGCGAAATGAAAACTGTTTTCCCGCAGTTTTTCATTTTAACCTCGCTTCAACTGTGTACAAACAAACACAATTTCACTGTTGCACTGTCGAACACAGTTTCCTTGCAGTTTTAAAACAAAAATATGAAACCCCAGCAGGTTTTGCGTTACTGAAAATACATTCATCATTTTGTTGTTTATTTGAAAATCAAACACAGAGAATTTATTTAAAGAGCTCATATACAGACTTCATATTATATTATAGTGGTCATTTAAATCCCTATTATTGCGTAATTAATAGAAAAGGGTAACTCTCAGAAAGGAGGAAAACAACGCAAGCCGACTTCACATAATATTAGTTTGCACAAGTATGTTGAAGTCGGGCTATCGCGAATCGGTTTCAACGTTTCTATGTAGACACACCCGACTTCAACAGACGTGTACAAAGTAAAATTATTTTATACTTTGTAGTGGCCTTTGAAGTCGGTATTTTAAATTTTTTTTACTGTATTCATATTTGAATCGGTAGCCTCTTGCCAGATGTTTTGAATATTGTCAAAATGGAGTAAAATATTTTACTGCTAACAAAGTCGAGGACAAGCGACAATTTTTCATTATTGGAGCATTTTATACTTTAAATCCTAAGATTTTTATGTATTACTATAAAAATACAAGTAGTAATACATAAAACTGTCAGTGCAATATGCAATAAATATGCTTGTAAACAAAGTTTAAACCTACAAGCATATTATATTACTACAGTTTTCTCCCACTTGAACTTATCTACCTTACCTAGTAAATACTATTAGTATAAAATTATGTTCTATGTCGCTTTGAGAGAACCCCCTCTAACGCTTCTTTGATCGCTGATAATGATGACGATGATGATGATGAAAACTATAAAGTCGCTTTTTGTACTAAAAATTAATACGCGTACGTTAGATAAAATAACTTAATATGTAAACTTGGCATTTTGCACTTATAATTTACAAGTCTTTTTATAAGTATAGATAACTTCTCATGTTACAAACATAAGTCATGTTAAAATCTTGCTCGGAAATATCTTCAATTAGCTTTTGCCCGTGACTTCGTCTGCCTGAGAGTTTTTCCGGGATAAAAAGTAGCCTTTGTCACTCCCCAGGTTCTTAACTATATCCATGTAAAAATACACGTCGAAACGTTGCTCTAAAAATCAAGAAACAAACACACTCGCTTTTATAATTAAGAATGAGTGTAGACACATTTAGCGTTCTCCAATCCCTCCAATGTACACGCACACGCGCCTATGAACACACGAACACAGCACACAAACACGCATACAAAGACACGCACACCCACATAAATACACACACACACACACAACACACACACACACACACACACACACTGATTACTCTAGTTGAGAAAAAAAAAAACTCATATACAATACTAATACTATACTTCGTCCGCGTGGATTTAGTTTTTAAAATCCCTCGGCAACTTTTTGATTTTCCGGGATAAAAATTAGCCTATGTCTGCTCCAGGTCCTCAACTATACCCATGCAAAAAATCACGTCGATCCGTAGCCCTGTTGCGGCGTGATTGAAGGACAAACCAACAGACCAACAAACACACTTTTTAATATTACAGTATGAAGTATGATGTTAATTTATTCTAGACCTTCTCTTTCGTCCTGCTCATCGAAAATTCAGGTCACGCGCTTATATTCTTAAGCCTGCTACAAGAAGTCGGAATGGCCGTAGCATAGACTATTAAGGGCTCTCATAAAAACTTTTCCTTTCTATTTTATCTGACCTTGGCGGAAATGTGTAGGACGAACGTTATCTGAGACAAAATAATTTATTAGAAGAAGCAAATAAAATGGTATGAGGGAGTACAGCGAGTTTTCGAATAACAGAGATATACTATACATACCTACTGGAGCCCACGTTTGGTACTTATTTAAAAAACTTTATATTTAGGTGTTTAATATTGTTTTTTTTTAAATTTCTACTTTTTTTATTTTATAATATAGGGGCAAGTGCAGTTCCTGTGGACGCTTGTACCTGTGGACATAACCGATTCCTTCGAAACTAGCAACCCTAAAATTCTAATTTGAACGCGAACTGTCAACCATAGACAAAGCTTTACGGTCGCGTTGAAATAAGAATTTTAGGGTTACTAGTTTCGACGGAATCGATTGTGTCCACAGCTACAAGAGTCCATAGGTACAGCACTTGCCCATACTATAGATTTAATTGTAATTAGCGAAGATGTAGCTTGAGATGGAAGTGGAGCGCGCTGGCCTAGAAAATGCCTTCCAGTAAAAATTTATTTTTTTCCGTTAAACTATAATTATTATGTATAATAAAACTGTATCTAACTGAAAAAAATTCTTCTTCAAGGTTCTCACGAGAATAAAAAAAAACTAATTTCACGCGGATGTTGGCACTGCCGAAAGCTTTTGGTTTACTGATTATCTAGATAAAAATAAATAAAATAAAATAACTAAAACAGTTAAACAATGCAGGAATAAAATAACCACAAAGATGAACACATTTTTATTAGCCTAACAAGCCTCAATGACTGAAAACTGAAAGGTCGCAGGTTCGAATCCCACCCGTTGCACTATTGTCGTACCCACTCGTAACACAAGCTTTCCGCTTATTTGGAGGGGAGAGGAGAATATGAGTCAACTTTAACTTGGCTGATATTCTTTAAAAAAAACTTCTTAGTTTGTCCGTCAATCACGCTGCAATAAAGCTACGGATTGACGTGATTTTTTGCATAGATATGGTTCAGAACTTGGAGGGTGGAGGGTTCCCGCAGGATTTTAGAAACTAAATCCACGCGGACGAAGTCGCGGGCATCAGCTAGTACATGATATATAACTAAGGTAAGCACATTGCGCACAATTTCCAACTCTGTTACAGGAAAAATTATAGGCAGTGAAAGGAAAATTGAAGTCCCGACCTCCCAGGTGTAATTCGTACAAGTTTCGGAATCAAATAAATTAACTTCGCAGGCAACAAGGGGCGTGCGAAGAAGTTATAAGCTTTGGGAGTTATACTCGTACACTCTACACATCAGTACAATATAATATTTATATTATAATAAATACAACTCTTGTCCGCGTGGATTAAGATTTTTTGATTCCTGCGGGAACTCTTCCAACGAGATTAAATGTAGCCAATGTGTTAATCCTGGGGAGCTAAAATAATTTGCAGTTAGCACTTTTTACTGTTAGGCCCGGTTAGGTTATTGAGGCCTTAACTATATTCGAAGAATTTTTATAATAAAGGACAATGCAATCTTTAGTATGCACCCGTGGCATCATTATTAGGGTTCCGTACCAAAATGGTAAAAATGGAACCCTTATGGTGAGACTTTCTCCGTCCGTCCGTCCGTCTGTCACAGTCGATTATTTCAGTAACTATTAAAGCTATCGACATGAAATTTGGCATAGTTGTGTATAATAGTGGCCCAACATCATTGGAATAAAGAAAAATCGAAAATTATTTTTAGTTTTATTAAAAAAGGGGGAAAATCGGAGGTTTGAAATTTCAAAGTAAAATAACTATACTGAGTGGGATATCATATGAAAGGCCTTTACTTGTGCATTCTAAAACAGTTTTTATTTATTTCTATATATAATAGTTTTTGAGTAATCGGCCAAAATGTCGAAAAAAATACCGTTCCCCCCCCCCCCCCCCCCCCCCTTATCTCCGAAGTTTACCAATCGAAAAATCTGAAATAATCATGGTCAATAGAGGTTTATGTATATTTTACAGGAAAAATAAAACCAACGCTCTAACTAGCATAGTTTTTTTTATATTAACAATAAACCTCTACAAACAAAGTTAACGATAAATAAGCAAATTAATATAATATTATCGTTTTACTTTTACTTTTGGAGTACGGAACCCTCGGTGCGCGAGTCCGACTCGCACTTGGCCGGCTTTTTTTTTCTTCACAAAAGAAACTTAGGTCGTTACTAAATTAAGTCTCTAAGCCGAAACCTACGAGAGATAATAAGAGGTTGAGGGTTGCTCTTTTATATTACGAATGTAATACAATCACGACCTTCTTCTGCTTACTTTAAGGTCGTTATTGTACAAATATTTAGGGGCTACCTACGCAAAGAGGCTTCCTACTTAGGGAATGATTAAGGTAGGTATAGGTGAAAACGGGCATAAGATTGGTGTATTCACAGGTACATAGATATTTTCCAAAATTTGCCTTACTTTTGAACTTATGGATGAACCCAGAACTTCTACATGCAAAGCGACATCGAGCCCCAAAGCTAGCGGGGTTGTCATAACTTGAATAAGAGGAAGTTACAAACTTCAGACGCTCTGATAATGTCGTTATCTATTGAGCGAACTCCGGTAATGATGTTGAGAGGTTTCAGGGTTCTTCAACGAGTCTTATAAAAGTAACTCAATATTAATAGTACAGTACTACCACTTCTATATGTTACAGCGTTATTCCTGTGTATATAATTTTTTTAAAGACCGAATCAAGAAATTCCGGCACGAAAATAAACCTAACACCGTCGTTTCAGTTCGGCAGACTTCGGCACGGTTTGTGTGCGTGCGACTAGAAAATGCTATGCAATAGCTTTACCGCGGCAGTCCCCGAGTGCCACACGTATTTTTTTTTATTTTCCCAAGGCCATTACCTCTACTGCATGCATGCACTTGCATTATTTCGCGTCTTATATAATTCTAAACAAGCAGCAATTTCAGCAAGTTTAGGTGATGCGAAGTGCTTGGCATCGCATGCATATAACGATTTACTAATTTATTTTATCGGTGCACTTATTTTACTACATATTTCTACCCGACTAAGGCCAAATGGAAATGATTTTTAAGCGACTTCAAAAAAGGAGGTTCTCATTTCGTCGGAATCTTTATTTATGTAATGTTCATTTTTTTGTTTGAAAGGGTATTTTGTTTTAAAGGCTTCCCAGGTGGTCCCGTTTAAATTTTATCGAAAACGGTCCAGCGGTTTTAAAAAAATGAACAATAAATTATTTTCTTTGTAGTGGCGCGGGTGTTTGAAGTCGGGTTTTTCAAAATATTTTTTTATATTAAAGTATAGTATGTAAAAATATAGGCTGCTATAATCATAACTTCTCTTCTCTCTTCCTTTTGGATTTGCTGTAGTTGAGTAAAAAAAGGCTAGTAAACAGATGTCGAGATCATACCTTATTAAGTGGCAAAGCAGAAACTCATTACCGGGCGGAAAGCCTGCCATGTTATTAGAAAACAACTTCCTTCCCCCTGCCCCCGTACCCACTCGCCCTACGACCCTCAGAGCCTCTAATGCGAGGGAAATTGACATTTTACTCCGCCAATAACATTTAACTACGGGTGCCTATTTATTTTATCGCGTATTTATTTTATTTTTATTTTTTAACTAGCTGATGCCCGCGACTTCGTCCGCGTGGATTAATTTTTTGAAATCCCTCGGGAACTCTTTGATTTTCCGGGATAAAAATTCTCCAGGTCCTCAACTATACCCATGCAAAAAATCACGTCTATCCGTAGCCCTTTTGCGGCGTAATTGAAGGACAAACCAAGAAACACACTTTTCCATTTATAATATTAGTAAGGATAAATATATTATTATCAGAGACATCAATAGATGTCTCTGAAGCGACTGACTGACAATTCGAAGAAGTAATTATTTTTACATGAATCATGCGTCATGCTCGTGAACGGGTTCCACCGACGGGAATGGGGCTACTTTCTAACTGTCCGTCTTAACATGAATTAAATTGTAGTTAGAAATATTCTAATATACATTCTATTCTATTCTAACAAAGTTGCATGGGTTAAATCGGCTTGGCATCCAGCTGCTCACAAGGTAGTATAAAAAACTTATTGCAATGAAAATAGCTACATAATAATATTGTAAAATGATTATTTTGAAAAGAGCAACTGCTGAGTTTCTTGCTGGCTCTTCTCAGCAGAATTCGCTTTCCGAACCGGTGACAGTCATGACGTGTCATAAAAGCCATAGGTTGGCCGACGTGAAATAATTTTGAATTTTGAATTTCGACCTTTCAGTTTTTTTCTATTGACGTTTTGGAATTTAATACATGTAGAAAATACAAGTAAGGTCACAAAGACAACATAATGTCCTAGCAACAAATGGCCGGCTTTGTTGCCACACCCGTAATCCCTTGAGCTTAGCGTTTCACGAGTAATTTTCCACCCCCTCCAACGATCTTGTTTCATTACCGTTTACTCAGAAAATGTCGTACTCACATACACTTGTAAACCATATTCATAATAAAATCAAAAGTTTACAAACAAATTCAAATACTAAAAGAAAAATACAAGAGAAAATATAAGATTAAAAAAAACTTCTTCTTAAAAAACCGACTTTAAACTCCCGCGCCGCTATACACAGTATATAATTTATTGTTGATATTTCAAAAACCGCTCGACCGATTTCGATAAAATTTATATGGTAGTATACACTTTTACACAAAAAAAGAATTTTCCAAATCGATTCAGGCGTCTTCGAGTAATCGGTGGACATACATAAAAGAATTGATAACCTCCTCCTTTTTTGAAGTCGTTTAATAAATAAAGGAAAAAAAAATTAAGGCTGAGTTCTAAAATATCAATTCAATTCCAAAGTAATGGCCTTTAGGCGTGCCAACTGGGCACGGATTGTTTCGCCAGTGTCACGTTTCTAAAATAACTAAAACCGAAATTATTATGACTTATGCTTACTATTCTTATTATCTTTACTAAAATGCGAAAGTGTGTTTCTTTGTTGGTTTGTCGGTTGTCCTTCAATCACGCTGCAACAGAACTACGGATAAAAGTGATTTTTTGCATACATATTGTTCAATATTGTTTGCAACCTCTTTCAGGTCTCAATATTACTGGCACACTACAAAACGTACACAACATTTTACAAAACACTGACATTGACAATAGAAAATAAGAAATTCCTATTCGGGGGTCGCAGGTTCGATCCCAGGCACGCATCTTTCGCTTTTCTGTGCGTTTAAGAAATTAAATATCACAAACTTTAACGGTGAAGGAAAACATTGTGAGGAAATTATTCATAATGTTCTCAAAGGTATGCGAAGTCTGCCAATTTGCATTGGACCAGCATGGTGGAGTATGGCTTATAAACCCTTCTCTGAGAGGAGACCTGCGCTCAGTAGTGAACCGTTGATGGTTGCTGATAATGATGATGATGATGACAAAAAAAAAATATGTTAAGGTGGAAGACATGGGTCTGCCCGCGAAATTCAAATTTAATTTGGTTTTTCGCAATTTGTAAACTAATACGACAAAGTAGGCTTATGGCCTTCTAATTGCGCCAGTGGAATTATCATCTTCACAGGTTTACATAAAAATCTTTACTTGAAAGTGACCAGTTTAAGAAATTAATCAAAATATCGACTAATTTGTGAGTAACTCGCGTCCAACTCAGTATTAATGATATATACCCTTATGTTAATGAATTAAAATTTGGAATATTAGTCATGTTTTATCAATTAACTTATTACAAATTGATAAAACATGGCTAATATTTCAAATGATGGTGATTTATATAGGTAATTCTTATCAAAATAAATATTTCCACTAAAATTAAAGCTACTTTTAGTACAAAACTGTATATTTAACCAAAATAAAAAAAATGTTATTTTTCAATTAAAAATTTAATCCACGTTGACGAATTCGTTAACATTACATTACTACACTAGCGGCACGCTATGATGGCCGGTTTGACACATTACAATAGTGATGTGGAATGTCAATTTACTCTCGAACAAAAAACAATTAAGTTTTGTTTTTGTACCTGATTAAATAGGTTTAATAAAACAAAAATGTATATGTTTATTTAATTTATTTGAACGAACTGAATATTTGAATGAAAATGAATATACATACTTTATATGCACACAAGAAACATATGAATACAAAAGATACCAAAAAAGGTGCCACAAAAGGCCATAATTAATCAGATTCGTCCATACTACTATTTTCACTGTCGTCACTGCTATCATCACCTACATTAATAATTATATGTTCGTTTTCTATAATATTATCTATTTTCACATCTCTTTCATAATCTTCCCTTATTAATTTAACAGTTCTATTCACAACCTTTTCCCAGTCTCCTTTAGTCACATGTTCACAAGCTTCTTCTAATAATTTTAGCATTTTTTTTTTGTGGTAAATGGGGGTTCTGTATTGTGTCTTGCAGCATATCCCTTAATTTGAGCCCACACCAACTCAATCGCATTATACTCACAATGGTAAGGCGGTAACCGTATAACTCTGTGCCCATGTTCTAATGCTATTTCGTCAATGACGTATCGGATCTTGGTTGGTTTGTTTTCTTTCAAAGACGTACTAATTCCGCTTTTAACATATTCATGTTTGCATCTACGCCATTTTTACGAAGCCATGCGACGATATCAGCTTTCTTTTGGGATTGGGCAGGTGGCTTGTCAATTTGCATCGAGTGGTATGGGGCGTTGTCCATAATTATAATAGATGGTTCAGGGAGGCTACACAACATTGAGGTAAACCATTCAGTAAACTTTTCTCCATTCATGTCTTCATGATAGTCTCCAGTGGTTTTTGACGCAAAAGCCATGAGAGAACCTTCGACAAACCCGTTGATGGTTCCGGCGTGACAAATTATAAGTCGCGATCCTTTTCCTACAGGAACTTTGGAAGTAGATGCTGCTGTGTCATCGTTCCAAGAACGGCCTACAGTATGGTTAGCATTAAGCCATGTTTCATCCAAGAACACAACATTTTGCCAATTTTTGATTTCTTTCACTTGCCGTAAAAAAGTATACCTTGCCATCGCTATATCAAATCTTTCCATCAATATTTTGCGTTTGTTACATTTTTTGTATCGAAATCCAATGGTCTTCAAAATCTTCGTTAAAGAACTTTCCCCACCGAAGAATAATCCAGCTTCCTTCAGTGAATGCACCAACTTTTTTCTTGTTGGATACTCCTTCTGTAAATAGTAGCCGTAAACATGTCTTCGGATAGCATCGGCATCAAAGCTATCGATGCCTACGACTGGTTTTGCTCGTTTTCTCTTTTTTGGTGTGTGAAGTTTATTTTCTTCTGTGCCAGTCTCGCCATATTTTTTTTTAGTTATCCGTCTAACAGTTCGTTGTCCAATATTAAGCGCATCAGCTACGCGTTCAACCACTGACGTTATAGGTAAAATTGGCCCTCCATTTTGAGCTTCACGATCGAAATAGTTACGAAGGCGTATTACGAACTCACGTGTCTGACTATTTAGAACAGTTCTCTGCGTACGTTCGGTCATATCGACGAAATCCACAACAAAGGGCTTGAACAGAGTCCAAATTAACGAGCAAGGGTCAACAGTAATGCAGTATCAATATTTGAAATCCAAAGCCAGGTCAAAACTATATCACAATCGCATTGCACTGACAGTTTATACTTTTCGAAGCAACGTCAATTCGAAACTGCTTTGTTTTGCATTGAGCATTGACGCGAGTTTGCCGGAGGTAGTAGTTGTGCTAGCCAGCGATCCTATGTGACGATCGTATTAGATTCCATTTTTAAAAATTTTCAATTTAGAAAACCAAATGCCGAGTTGTGGTATGTATCATATAAAAATAAAAATTTTACCTTTTGTATGAAACAGCTGATATTTTTTTGCGATTTCAGAGGTTTGTCCACATAGTGAAAATTGTTCATATTCACAAGTACATTCACCCCTTAAATGGTGCAAACTGATTTTTCTACACTTGTATACATTTTAGAAATCAATTTAATAAATAAATTTTGAGTCCTAAACCTAAAACTACATTCGATAAAATTTATGAATCTCTGCACATCACTATCGTCAATAAAGTAATACAATTATTTCCTTCAAAGTCGTTATCAATTAATACGGAACTTCATGAGCGGACAAACGTCAAACCGGCCATCATAGCGTGCCGCTAGTGTAGGTATTGGGATATAGTAATGTTAATCTAGTTCGCGATATAATTAGGTATACCATAGTAATTACTTTCAGTGTAATTGGTAGTGAGCAATTATGTGAAACAACAGAGCACCTAGCTAATTGCAAGTTAATTCAATTAATAACTATATAGCTCTTGCAATTAAACGATTCATTAAATAGTTGCCATAACATAACAACCAAAGAGTTGCCATATTCTAACTGGAGGAACAGTTATGTTTCACGAAACAGTTTGGAAACTAAAACGATAAGACCAATAAAAAAACCGGCCAAATGCGTGTCGGGCCACGCGCAGTGTAGGGTTCCGTAGTTGCCAGTCACAAATATTAATGCTGACCTAGGATAGTGCATTTATTTTATTTATGAATATTGAATACATTTTTAGTTCCATGGTTTAAATACTATAATATACTACAAAATATGTAACTTACACTACGTGTAATACCTAACTTGGAAAAAACAGATATAACTCCTTAACTAATGAACCCTACTTAGCCGTGATAGTTTTCTTTTAAAATTCATTATATATACTACTGCTGTAAAATTTTTCTTGTATCCTATATACAACCATTTAGCTGGCATAGCATACTTGACTCCAATAAAATTTAGCACTTTAAAATATCATATTTCCCAAACGGATCCCTGAATTGAAAAATGGTGTTCCCACACCTACAATATTTTTGGAAGACCTATTGAACGACACCCCACACTATGGGATAGACGAGAAAAAAAAATTCATCCCCACTTTACATGTAGGGGGTACCCTAAAAAAATATTTTTCACAATTTTATTTCACCACTTTGTTGGCGTGATTAATATTTATATCCTTGTCAAATTACAGATTTCTAGTACTAATAGTCTCTGAGCTAACCCGCGGACGGACGGACTAACAGACGGACTGACATAGCGAAACTATAAGGGTTCCTTGTTTACTACCTTGGAACCCTAAAAATGGGTGTAACGATCGCAATTACCTCTGATTGGCTGATACCCTCTTGCTATTGGTGGTTATACTTAATGCTTTGTTGCAGCAGGAATGCCATAAATTCACTCATCACTGTAGCTATGATTGATGCAGCTTTTCAAGAGTTCCGAATATTTCAAAATACCCTTAACATGCGCGGATGGAGTTATGGGCATCTTCTAGTTGTAAATATTCTATTATTTGAATTCATCCTCACTTTACATGTAGGGGAGGTACCCTAAAAAAAATATTTTTCACAATTTTATTTCACCACTTTGACGGCGTGATTGATATTTATACCCTTGTCAAATTTCAGATTTCTAGTACCAATAGTCTCTGAGCTAAACCGCGGATGGACGGACGGACAGACAGACGGACGGACATGGCGAAACTATAAGGGTTCCTTGTTTACTACGGAACCCTAAAAAGCGGTGATAGTCTAGTAGTTGAGACTGGACTCCTTTTCGTAGGGTCCGAGCTTCGACCCAAGGCATGCATTTCTGACTTCTCGGAGTTATAGGGTTTGAGGTAGAGTTTAAGAGGGTTGAACAAAGGTGTCTTGCATGGACTTCCATAGTAGGTCTCGGTCTTACGCCGTCTGCATCCAGCATAAATTATGATATTATGTGAATATTTTGCAGTTCCAATAATATTAAATACTGTGTACGTGACGAATTGATAACCTCCTTTATTAGAAGTCGGTTAAAAATGGAAGTGTTATTCAAGTCTGCTGTTCTTGATAAATGATAATACAAACTCAATGTGGCACCTGCCAGAGGGCTGATATCTACTGAAATGCGAATTGCGAAATGTTATACTGTACTCTGTATTAATGTATTATGCATTGGGTTGGCGGCGAAATTGCGCCAACATCCAATTATGGTAATCTCGACTCAATTCGAAATAAGCTCTTTATATAAATTATCGGTGAAGGGCCCGTGGTCCCACCGATTTCACCTACTGGTAGGTCCACGGTATTCCTTTATATACCCATGGTCCGGGCGAATGATAGTATTGATATACGAATAATAACATTTAATATAATAATTTATGCCTTTAGTTAAAAATATATATGTCACAGTTATAGTGATTACATTGCTATTATATACAATGACTGGTCATTATATATAATGACTAAATTGTGTGGACAATGTCATAAATTAATCTCTTTCTCTGGATATTAATCATAGTAGTTGGTCAAAGGCAGCCAAAGTAATAAAAAATACAGTCCCACTTCCCCTCCCGAGCCTGATTCCGTTGCCGCACGAAATCTTAAGTTAGGTTAGGGTTGTACATAAATATTCAGGACACTTAGGTTCTATTGGTTTAAAATTAAAACCTTAAAAGAGCACAATTTACACATCTCCTTATAAAAATAAAGACATATATCGATACTAGCCCTCCCAGTAGGACCACGGGTATATAGTGGTATACCGTGGTCCTACCCACCTAATAAGTGAAATTGGTGGGACCACGGGCCCTTAATGAATTATCTAGTTGGGGTTCCAATGTACTGGAGTGGAGACCCCGCACCGGAAAGCGCAGAATTGGCACACCGCACTAGGTGGGCTGACGACATCAAACGAGTCCTATGGAGTCTCCTAATACAGAATTCGCAAGACCGAAACCTGTGGAACTCCTCGCAAGAGACCTTTATTGAGCAGTGGATGCTTATCGGCAGGTCAATTCTGTAAAAGCTGCATCAACCATTGCTACAGTCTGAATTGTTGTGATTGGCTGAATTTATCGCATGCAACAATGCATTTTAGCCAATAGCGAGAGAGTATCGGCCAATCAGAGGGGATTTCAATAGTTGTGGTTACAATGTAGCAATTATTTCAATAGTTGTGGTTACAATGTAGCAATTGTTTCTATAGCTGTGGTTACAATGTAGCAATTATTTCAATAGTTGTGGTTACAATGTAGCAATTATTTCAATAGCTGTGTTTACAATGTAGCAATTATTTCTATAGCTGTGGTTACAATGTAGCAATTATTATTTTCAGATAATCGCACAGCGGTTCATAAACAAGAAGATAGGCTAGTAGTTACATCGGAACCAACACGCCATGAGGCAAAGGAGGTTTACTTTGAAAATTTACGTTTCAAATTAACTGAAATTCTGATCCCTCTATCTCGCCGACCGGTTTCTGAGATTTTCTTTTGTTTGAACATAAAGCAAGTTGGTACTAAGTAGTCTCATTTCTACTAGTGATTACCTATTATAACTTTTCCTTGAGAAGGAAATTGCAATTTATTTAAATGAGCTAAAACTCTTGGGAAGCTTCTTTTTCATTCTATCGCATCGAAAAGAAATCTCACGTGGTGGTTAGTGACGAAGCAGTCTAAGATGGTAGGGGACTGATTTGGAAGAGGTACTCGTATGACAGTGTATTAAAACCATACCCCTAGTTGGTGTCGACACGTCTTCGTACTCAAACGCTTAATCGCTTCGCGTCACGTCTTTGACAGTAGGGTGGTAACTAGCCACGGCCAAAGCCTCCCACCAGGCTAGACCAAATACCATTGAAAAATTACGAAATTGCCTCCGTCAGAAATCAAACTTAAAACCTAACCAGATCTGTATATATTATAAGGCACATTACCACCAAACCACTAAACAGGTTTTGAAGGGGATCTACTCTTGTCTTTCTCTGTACTTCTGGTATTTCTTATAAAATATTTGACAAAAGAAATTATGTAGTTTTGGAATTTTCTGAAAATATCGGTGACAAAAAATGTATAAAACCCTTTTGAGATAAGGAAAATCTAAGCCTATCGTTGTTTTATTTATGTTGTTGTTTGTCCAATATTAGAATTTCGTCGCTCGTACCAAATCCTTTATTTTACTGCCTTGGGTGTTACCCGCACGCTAGGAGCTTAGAGCAACTCCCACTTGGCGAAAATCCAAAAATTGAATACCAAAGGACGTTCTAGGATAAAAGATAAAAATTTGTCACAGCCAAAATAATATTAAATAAAAGAACTAATACAGTAAAGTGCTTGAAATTAATTAGGTTTTCAAGCAACGTCGATTGTACCCACACCCCACCCCCTTTTTGGGTGGTGTCAAGGGAAAATGTAACAATATAAATGTAATAATATAAAGTGTGTTTGTTTGTTGGTTTGTCCTTCAACCACGCTGCAACGGAGCCTCGGAACGATTTTTTGCTCAGGTATAGTTGAGGACCTGGAGAGTAACGGTAGGCTACGTTTTATCCCAAAAACAGAGGGAAATTATTATCTTTCTTTTTATAATATTTAGGTAGGTACCCATCTAAACGTACCTACAAAACTTACATACTTAAGTTAACTTGTAGGTAAACATAATATACAAGTATAATATACATCTATCTTCTTCTATATAAATAAAAAAGAATGTTGGTAAGCGCATAACTCAAGAATGGATGGACCAATTCGGTTAATTTATTTTTTTGTATGTTCCTTAAGGTCCACGGAAGGTTTTAATACTTAATAAAAAAAAAATAAAAAAAAAAAATTTGGCGGTACGAAGTTCGCCGTGTCAGCTAGTTTTTTATAAGAATAATAAAGAAAAGTGAATTTTCATAGTACCAATATGACAAGTTCTCGGCGCGTGGGTTTGACTGCCTACAAATTGGATCTCTGCTCCTACCACGCTGTTAACTGCCCGAACATACTGCGTTCTTATTATTTCCATTCTATTTGCTCACACAAATACAAGTAAAACGGCTGTGAAATTGTCTAGAAATGATGGCGTCAGTGCAGTGGAACGATCTCAAACACCTACGATTGGCTGGTACTCTCTCGCTATTGGTTAAAATGAATGCAGCCAGAACGCGATAAATTCAGCCAATCAGAGTTCATTGCGATCGTCACGCTGATGCTTCGACAATTTAAAACAGGACGTGCCTTAAAGCAGTACTTAATAAATGCTGCCACTTTCCGCGGGAGGTGAGGTAGTAGGTACACACGTACAGCACACATTTACTACTCACTGCGTCTCCATGAGCGCACACTAACTGTAAAGCTGTCACACTTACAGAAAATGAGCACACAAGCAAATAATTACTATCAACTGACCCGTACGTCGGTCGTTCATGTACATCGATAGAGAGGAATGCGTGCGCTTGGCAAGTCCTTCTCTTCTCGTCCAAGAACTGATGCAATCATTTTTAAGACAATTGCACAGCCGATAATATTTATTTATTTATTTATTTATTTCAGTTGCAGATTCTTTACAAATACTCCGTTAGGGTGTAGCAACTTGGTCTGGAATCGACCGTAGTAGTAGTAGACCGTAGTAGATATGATGATACGGTAGAGTCTCGACTTTACAAGAGCTACAGGTTGGTTGACTTGACATGAAATAAATAATTTTGATTTGTTTTGTTAAGAATAAGTTACATATGGTAAAGGAAAATATTTATTTCACAAAAATAACTTAATCTCGTTGAGTTTTCTGTTTCTTTTTTTTATATTTTGAACTTGACTAATATTCTCCTCTCCCCTCCAAATCTTAGCGATAGACGTCCACTGCTGGACAAAGGTCTCTTGCATGAACTTCCACAGGTCTCGGTCTTGTGCCGCCTGAATCCAGCGGCTCCCCAAATACCAAAACGTAAAGCTTGTGTTAGGAGTGACGGCGACACCACGATGATTATTATAATAGGTGTCGTTATTCGTATTATTGATAATTCGAGTCGTGTTAGGAATATATAAACTACCGAAATATTTTTCTTAGATTTAAATAGATATCCTACTAATATTAAAAATGCTAAAGTTTCTGAGGATGGATGTATGGATGGATGCTTGTTACTCTTCCACGCCACAACGAATGAACCAATTTAGGGATAGCTCATACCCAGGATTAACACATAGGCTACATTTTATAACGGAAAAGTAAAGAGTTCCCGCGGGAATCAAAAACCTTAATCCACGCGGACGAAGTCGCGGGCATCATCTAGTAATATATTATAAAAGGAAAAGGTGATTGCCTAACTGACTGATATATCAAGGCACAGCTCAAATCACTGGTCGGACCGGGTGCACTTTGAGATGAAAGGTATACAGATCTATAACTATTATAACGTATTACATCCGCTAAGAAAGGGTTTATGAAAATTCAACCCCTAAGGGGGAAAATAGGGGTTTGAAAAATCGAACTTAACGTGAGCGAAGCCGCAGCTAATTAGTATAAAAGTTCATACGAGTATAATATTATGTTTGAGAATAAAATATGAATTTTAATTGTTTAATAAAAATTAAAAACATTAAATTAATATCAAACTATGACGTAGCGATACTGTCTCATACAGTTTCGATCACCACTTAAGTAATTACACGAACTGAAAATAAAGTTATAACAGCGCTGAAAAACATTTTAACCGACTTCAATAAAGGAGGTGTGTTTGAAGGCGGTTTATAAAAATATTTTTTTACATTAAATTATGTTTGTTCTTATAATGAAGAAACATGATAATGGAACCCCTATATTGTAAAAGATAAGACTCAAGTGTTACCCTCGTTGCTACAATCTCTGAAACAAAGTTCTTGTCACCGCCTACGGGGTATCGCGCCCACTAATCTGCCCAAATCTGTGTTCGGAATTCAAGAACCATTTTTCATTTTTACGCAACAATGCTAAAGGAAGGGTTATGATTTTAGCAGTCAAAGGGCCGTTTTAACCAACGTTAAATAAGTCTTTTAAGCAGTGATAGCCTAGTGGTTAGGACTGTGGTCTCCTATTCGGGGGGTCACAGGTTCGATCCCGGGTACGCACCTCTGACTTTTTGGAGTCAAGTGCGTTTAACCAAATAAATATCACTTGCTTCAACGGTGAAGGAGGAAAACATCGTGAGGAAACCTGCACATCTGAGAGTTCTTCATAATGTTCTCGAAGGTGTGTGAAGTCCGCCAATTCGCATTGGGCCAGCGTGGTGGACTATGACCTATAACCCTTCTCTGAGAGGAGACCTGCGCTCAGTAGTGAGCCGTTGATGGGTTGTTAATGATGATGATGAATAAGTCTTAGCCGAGCGTAACGATATTTTGGCAGATTTTCAATACAAAAAATGTCAATTACAATTTATTCCGCGGTTAAACGTCACTCTTCTTTATCGACCGATAAACGTACACTGCTCGACAAACGTTTCTTGCACGGACTTACACACAGGCCTCGATCTTGCGTCGCCTGAATCCAGCGGCTCCCTAAGACTCGTTTGATGTCGTCGGTCCACCTAGTGGGGGACTGCCAACACAGCGCCTCCCCATGCGGGGTTGCCACTTCAGCACCTTAGGACTCCAACGCCCATCAGCTCTTACCCGCCCGTTTCCACTTCAGTTTCGCGACTCGCTGAGCTATGTCGGTGAATTTGGTTCTCCTACTGATCTCCTAATTCCTGATTTGATCTCAGGTATGTAACGTCACTCGACGTTAATAAAATCGCCACTAAGTATGTATGTATGTATGTATGTATGTATGTATGTATGTATGTATGTATGTATGTGTCTATTTACGTAAGTTCCACAATTTTAGACTAATATTCCCTTCGCCCATCCAAATAAGCCATAGAAAACGAGAGTAAGAGACTTAGAAAGGTAGAGTTAAGGTTAGTTGGGACTTTGTTTCTAGTTTGGTTGGCCAATAGTAAGACTTGTCATCTCTAATAACCATGGTGCCGACCGTAGAAAAGCGTAAAAAACCGTAAACCGTAGAAAAGTGATTGGTCTTACGAAGGGACTCAGTCGGCATCACCCTACCAGCTCTCAACCGTTGGCTAAACAACCCCAACGGAAATTGCTACTATGGAATTGAATGCTAACCTTTCGCTGTTAAGTAGCGTATTAAACCGTTGCGCAATTGGAGCTTTTTTAAGACAGTGTGGACTTCACAACAAAATACCTTCTTTTCTTTTATGGCGGAAAAACCAACAGTTTCCGCGGGTTTTTATAAAGACAAAGTTGCGAGTAAAAGATAAACTAAATGATAAAAGTGAATAGGTAATTTAATTGAATCGTGCCCTGCCGCCGGCCGGGCGAACCTTTGTGGCCTTTGTCAATGCGGCTTGATAGCAGAGATTGTTTTCATCAAAACCACTTAGGTACAATGCCTTTGTATCTGTTAAAATATTATTATTTCGTCGCGTTCGGCGTTGACACAAGAACAGGAAATTTTAATTTATCTTTATGAAAGTAGACATACGTATACCTATATTTAGTGTACTACTGTCAACAGTGCTACATCCTTTTCCAATATCATTATGTCAAAATCAGCAACAGCAACACATCAACGGCTCACTGAGCGCAGGTCTCTTCTCAGAGAAGGGTTATTACTTATAGGCCATAGTCCACCACGCTGGCCCAATGCAAATTGGCAGAATTCACACACCTTTGAGAACATGAATAACTCTCAGATGTGCAGGTTTCCTCACGAAGTTTATATCACGATATTTATATTCCTCACGATATCATAATGGTTGTCTTTCAATCACGAAGCAACAGAATAACGGATGGGCGTGATTGTAGGTAGGTACCTGAGGCCTTGTGGGAGTATCTACAAAAGCCTAAGTCCAGCTGTGAACGTCTGTCTGAATCTGTGTGAAAGAGGGTGTCAAGACTGAAAGCTTCTTTCCGATGAAGGGTAAAAATAAGACAATATTATAAATGCGGAAGTGTGTGTGTTATTGTCTTACAATCACGCAACAATCGAGCAACAGATTGACGTGATTATCTATATTGAAAAATTAAAAAAAAATTCAAAACGCGACGGTGAGCGCCATCTATGGTAACTTTAGTCAACAACTGCGAAAGGCTTGTTCTGAAAGCTGGAGGACCGCTTTCAAGCTGAAACTAGCTTGTAACTCCTGAAATAAATTGAGCTGTAGTTCATAGATGGCGTTAATAGTCTATTTTACTCAGTGATATAGAAATACTTTTACTCAAGAAAAAATTCATCGAAGAACTCATTAATATGAAGTCAGCACTCCATTTGTAAAATTAATACGTAAAAGTAAAAATTATAGTTCCTAATCTCTATTTAAGGTCCGAAGAAAATGATAACTAATATTACGTTGCACTTTCATTAAACCTTATTAACTCATGAAACAATAGGTAGTGTTGTGCATTTCAGCGGCTGAAATGCAAAATTATTTCATGTTGGCCAATTACCCGTGACACGTCAAGACTCTACCAGCGGTTCGGAAAGCAGATATGGACGTGTTTCAACTGGAAGTTCCAGTCTGGAACCTATCCTCCCATCCAGGGATTCTAAAATATAAACCAACTATATAACGAAGAAAAGCAAGTTGTTACATAAATATTAAAAAAATATATATATATTAGTTATTATTGTTAAAATAGAGATTCTTTGACAATAAGTAAGAAAAAAAGATACAGGCCGAATTGAGAAACTCCTCCTTTTTGATAGTCGCTTAAAAATATTCCGAATTTGTCTTGGATATAATCCGAAGAGTAACAGTAACAACACAACTTTCAAATCAATCGCACCTGTGAAAGTTTGTAAGTCCCTTTAATCAAGTAACAAATGAGCTTATAAATAATCTTCTAACGCCTGAACAGATCTTCATAAATTATAGCTAAGATCCATCTCGATCATGTCAGCTTTCAAACAGAAAACGGCATCAGAATTGGTCCATTCGTTGGGGAGCAATGAGGGAACGGACAGACACTTAGATACATCATACACATAGGTATACACACGTTAAACCTATAACACCCCTCCTTTTTGCGTCGGGTGTTAAAAACATCTCTAACAACTTTTTTAAATGACCGTTCCCTTCCAATTAAAGCGGGTTGCAGACAGAAAACTAAGCTAACTTGATACCTACTTGTGCAGACTGCAAACTGTGCAAACAAAGCTACGTGAGCTAACTAAAACATACGAAGCCAAGCTAGTTGTGTATGCCGATGCGCAGCTATACCTACGAGCTAAGCTAACCCCTCCCGCCTACCCAAGCTTTTGTTATAATAGCTAGCCATGCTGAACATGAGTAATGGTAGAGTAGGTATATTCACCTTTCCCACTAAGCAACAATATTAATATTTCTTGTTTTTTTTCAGGTACGTGTCATTGCTGTTCGTTGTTTAGACACCGTACGGTATAAGTATATTTTACTAAACTTTATAATTATTAGGGCCGATTCCACCAACGTATAGTCTTATCCGAGCGTTTTGATATTTAGGTGGTCAGATTTTCCATACAAAAACTGTGAGAATACCCAATTTACTCCTCGGTTACACGTCACTCTATGTTGGTTAAATCGGCAATAAAGGTACGCCTTCATAGCCGACTACAGGCAGCAGTAGCTAGAGATATTGTGTCGCCACAACACTACTGGTTTGTATGTATTTATATTCACAGATTTAGGATTAGTAGTCGTTTCGTACCTACTAGATACCATCTGCGTACTAGCAAATTGGGGCAATTCATAGTATGCCTGAACTGGTGTACCCACTTAGTCTCGTAGCAACCAATGTTTGACGTTTTCAAACAAACTATGATATCACGTTGCCGCTTTTATGGAACTACTAGCTGATGCCCGCAACTTCGTCCGCGTGGATTTAGTTTTTAAAATCCCTCGTGAACACTGATTTTCCGGGATAAAAAGTAGCCTATGTCACTCTAGAGGTCCTCAACTATAGTACCCATGCAAAAAATCACGTCGATCCGTGGCTCTGTTGTGGCGTGATTGAAGGACAAACCAACAAACAAACACACTTTCGCATTTATAATATTAGTATGATTAGAATATTAAATTGCATATGAAAACTCTGTAACATTACGTCCATACGATGTATTACATCCATACCTACTATGTAGTATGTATGTATAATGATCGGGCAAAATCTGACGCCTTTGGAGTAGTTTGACTTTGATAAAATAGGGCTATCCACGAAAAGTACGCATGCCAGCTTAAGATGAGCCGTACATTCAAAGTATCCTGTAGATTCCGGGGTTCAAGTAATTTGACCTCATAATGAAGATTGTGATGTCTATAATTTCTGAACTACTAAATTGACGACCTTGAAATAATTACAGGACAACCTCTAAAGTACCTGCTTACTAACAAAAAAAGAATGAATGAAATCGGAATACACCTTAATGAATTACAGCTAAATGCACATTTTGACTTTCATCCCCTCTCCCAAGGGAACCGTGCTGAATTTCGGGATAAAAAGTATCCTATATTATACCTCGTAGTATGAACTTAAATCATGCCAAGTTTCATTTAAATCCGTCCAGTAGTTTCGGCGTGATGCGCGGCCAAGATACAGACAGACAGACAGACAGACAGACAGACAGACAGACAAAAAATTAAAAAAAAATTGTTTTGGCTTCAGTATCGATTATAGAGTGCCCTCAAACAAAAATTTTCAAAATATCTTCAATGTACAGAATGTACAGAATTGGACCTGTTACAGTTTTATTATATTATAGATTATTTGTAGGAAGGGCGCTATCTAGTAGCGACGAGCTAATCTGAAATCCATGCTTATTATACGACGGGTAGCCTAGCTACGGAAGGCATTTCATAGAAATACATACAAACCAGTAAGCTTAATACAAGATTTGATAGTTAACTATAAATAGTAAACGATAACATTACCATAAAAGTAAAATAAACAATAACAGTATTGAGTTAGAGCTCAATTTAGTGTATGTATTCTTATACCTTTACGTAACGAAAACGCTCCAAATTAAAATCGTCTGTATTGAATTTGTGACTTTAAATCGACACTGTTATGGTTCATTTTACTTTGATGCTAATGTCATAGTTTGCTATTACGATTAGTCGCGTGTCACGTCGCGGCGACCGTCGCCTGCTGGTGCTGTCTGTAGTCCGCTACAAACTCGCACCTTTAGTAAAAGGTAAGTCTGAAAATTTAGCGTCATTCATACAAAATTACACAAAACCTAAATTGACAAACATAAATACGCCTGGAATGTGTTTTTAACAATTGCAGTCAGCTGTAAGTTTTAATGTAGGCATCAGTATTTAGATTTCGATTAATCTGTATGGGTTTTATAATATGTACGCCTTTTGTAAAAGTTATTATTATCATTGTAAAATTTTAATGAAAGCACAATTTTTATCCCATGTTTCGGTTAAGCGGTCTTGAATAGGTAAGTACATCGATAGGGATACAATATAATATTGTGCTTTTAAGAAATGATCACTCTACGAGACGTATCGCAAGGCATTTTTCATTATTGGAAAAGCTTTTTTATGGCGTCTTCCATAATTCGTTGCTGGTTTTTTGAATTTATGAATATTTAAGATTTAGATAGACTATTCGTTGTTTTATCGATAATAAATATAATTTGTAATGTGCTATACGATACACGATATATGTTTTAGTTGGGACTGTCGATTAAGTTGCATAGTCTGCATCTAGTATTCTAGTCACAGTGGGAATGACTACAGGGGCCTTACCAGCAACGCTTAAAGTAGTGTTATAAACCACCGACAAAAAAGAGGGGTGTTATAAGTTTGATATGTGTATCTGTGTATCTGTCTGTTCCCTCGTAATTCCCCAACGAATGGACCAATTTTGATGCAGTTTTTTCTGTTTAAAAGCTAAAGTTAACGAGATAGTTCTTACTCGTAGCTATACCTAATTTATGAAGATCTGTTCAGGCGTTTGAAGATCATCAGCTGATTTTCTACTAGATTAAAGGGTCTTACAACTTTCACAAGTGCTATTAAATTGAAAAGTGGTGTACTGTTAGTTTTCAAAGAAATGAGCTGATCCTTCAGCATCAAGTAGTCTGCAGGATACCCAACCCCTCAGCCACTTATACTAGATAATATCCGCTGTAAGTTGCCAAGACTATAATATTATAGTGTGTTTGGGCTAATTAAAATGGTCAGAATGAGTTGGTGTTACATTAGAAACATGATGACCGAGGATCGAGAAGGAGGATCTGATGATGGAGCAGAAAACTGGGTAGCAGGATACATAGTCCGGCCATAAATACCACAAGTCGAGGGTATTTTAAACTTTTAATTTAAGTACACTTGTTTTAATATTGTATTGTTTTGACATGTCAGACAATGGCGTCTTTAAAGTTTGTTTTGACATGTCGTACAATGACGACCGATGACCTTAATATTATCAAGAATATTCAAGCTTCTTGGATCTTATGTTCCCTAGACGTAGTCGTAATTCCTAGTTCCATGTGTTCCCTACTTACTTTAATGTTGTCATTGTATGACATATCAAAACAATATTAAAATAACAATACTTTAAGCGTTGCTAATAGGGCCCCAAATCATTTGACTATTGTGACTACGGTTATGACACTGACTGGACCGAGAGTTCCAACTTAAATATTTATCGTGCTACTACCGTGATAGTAGCACGATAAATATTTGAGTAGGTATTTGATTTACCTACCTACGGTACCTGAAATCCTGTTATCCAGTTTTCTGCTCTATCATCAGATCCTCCTCCTCGATCCTCGATCATCATCTATCTAACACCTACTCATTGAGACCATTCTTATGAGCCCAAACATCCTATATCTGCTGAAAGTTGTTGAGGAGATGGATATCCCGCAGACCACTCGATGCCGCAGCATCATCCTAAGGTGCCTTATAAATAATCTGAAGTAATAGTACACCAAATTTCGAAACAATTGCAACAGTGAGTGAAAGTTAGTTAGACCCTTTAATCAAGTAAGAAATCAGCTGATAATCTTTAAAGTCCTGAACAGATTTTCATAAGTTATAACTAAGATCCATTTCGATCACGTCAGCTTTCAAACAAAAAACCTGCATCAAAATCGGTCCATTCGTTGGGAGGCTATGAGGGAACGGACAGACACACAGATACTCACTTCAAAATTATAGCACCTCTTTTTTTGTCGGGGGTTAATAAACATTTGATACTTATATCATGTACTTAATTTAAGTTTGCTACAGCAGCAAAGCGATCGAGTCTCTACTCTTATCTTATTTGAAAATGGTACAATTTCCTTTTGAAATCGTCAGTAAATTGGAAACTGCAAACATTTTAACTCCAGTAATAGAATTGTTTGGAAAAGACCATTCGACGTGTTCTTGGAATGCCATCATTTACTACATATTTCTACCCGACTAAGGCCAAAGGGAAATGGTTTTTAAGCGAGTTCAAAAAAGGAGGTGGTTCTCAATTCGTCGGAATCTTTTTTTTAAATTTTTTAGGGTTCCGTACCAAAATGGTAAAAATGGAACCCTTATGGTGAGACTTTCTCCGTCCGTCCGTCCGTCTGTCACAGTCGATTATTTCAGTAACTATTAAAGCTATCGACATGAAATTTGGAATAGTTGTGTATATTAGTGGCCCAACATCATTGGAATAAAAAAAAATCTAAAATTATTTTTAGTTTAATTAAAAAAGGGGGAAAATCGGGGCTTTGAAATTTCAAAGTAAGATAACTGTACCGAGTGGGATATCATATGAAAAGCCTTTACCTGTACATTCTAAAACAGTTTTTATTTTTTTTCATATAAGTATAATAGTTTTTGATTAATCGGCCAAAATATCGAAAAATACCGTCCCCCCCCCCCCCCCTTATCTCCGAAGTTTACCAATCGAAAAATCGGAAATAATTATGGTCAATAGAGGTTTATGTATATTTTACAGGAAAAGTAAAACCAACGCTCTAACTAGCATAGTTTTTTTTTATATTAACTTTTACTGTTGGAGTACGGAAACCTCGGTGCGCGAGTCCGACTCGCACTTGGCCGGTTTTTTTTACAATATATTTCACTTATATTTTTTTGTTAATCACTTTTTTCTTATTTTAAACTTATTGAAAATTATTTCCTCTAATATCTACTGATGACATCTTATAATTCTTCATAACACCCGATGCGGCTGACTATTGCTTTAAGAAACATCCTTGCGTAGGTACGTGCGATAATTTTGTTACGGCAGATTATTGTCGCTACATACTTTATTGTCGCTACACCACAGAATATAATTACTAGTACTACGTAGCTACACATACACACACATAAAGAAACTAGGATAACAAGCATCGGGACTTAAGGTGGAAGGTGGAATTAATTTCTTAAACTGGTCACTGTCAAGTAAAGATTTTTATGTAAACCTGTGAAGATGATAATTCCACTAGCGCAATTAGGAGGCCATAAGCCTACTTTGTCGTATTAGTTTACAAATTGCGAAAAAACAAAATTAAATTTGAATTTCGCGGGCAGACCCGTGTCTTCCACCTTAAGTATACAATTTCGCATGCAAAGGCGGTATGCCACAGAATTGCAGATGCATACATACATTTTTACATACAATTATTGATACATCTATTGATACATTGATTATTGCCATATCTTATTTTTCTATTTTATATATTAAGAGCTCCAGTATCTACATTATCTGGAAGCTGTAGAGCCTGCAAACATTTTGTACACGTTATTTTGGAAAGATCTCAGTAGCTCAGCGGGCATGAATGAAACCGGAATGAAACCCGAAAGTTCGATGGTTTATTTCCTACCCGTTGCATTACTGCTGTGCCCACTCCTAGCACAGCTAATAGCTTTATTCTTAATAATTTGGAGGGAAAAAGAGATATAGACTATGATTATCAATTAAATTCCTTACTAATATTATAAATGCGAAAATGTGTTTGCTTGTTGGTTTGTTCTTCACTCACGCCTCGACGGATCAACGTGATTTTTTTGCATGGGTATAGTTGAGAACTTGGAAATTGACATACAGGCTAACTTTTATCCATGAAAAATTCCCGCGGGATCTTTAAAAATTTATACCACGCGTCCGAAATCCCACCTACTTGGTATTGTTTAAAATAAATAAAAGCTATCGGACTTCATCTGATATGGTTACTTTCTTTAGCTATTACCTTTCTTTTCTTCTTTCTTTCAGTAACTTAAGGAGCTTAAGAGTAAACAATTGTAAAAGTAGCATTGAAAATTAACGGCCAGCTGTTAACCGCCAATTAATAGTCCCAACTAACCCAATACTTAAGAGCTTAGAGTTACACCTACGTAATAAAATTGACGCAGGTTTTATCGCCAAGTAATGCGCGCGCATTCCAACCATGCACACTCTACTTCGCCGGCAGTGATCAGCCAGGCTGCACGCCTCCTAACCCCCAAGTAAACATTACAACCCCAAAAACAAAACACGAGCCTGGCTGGGAACTAAACTACTCGTGTCAAAAAAAAAAAAAGAAAAACAATAAACCACAGCTTACAAACACCACGCTTACGCGCCAAAAGTTACGTCAACCTGTCACCATTTCAATCTTCCAAGTGTAAACGTGAAGCAATAAGATACGGTGTTACTAGTTTTAAATTACTTGTAGGGGTGGTTCGATGGTTTGTTAAATGTTAATATATTTTTAAAATTCGTCGTGCCCATGTGAGTATTCTACAGATACTTTAAGGATTTGTTTTCAGCTTACGTAAGGGTTTGCGGAGCTTTTAGTCAACGAAGTTCTTTTCTTAAAACCTCCTTATCAAAACCTCTTTTCAGCAGTTTTTTTAAATGCACGAAAACGTTTGCATTTACGGATCACGTCAGTTTATACCTACTTTTTTGTTAAAGTGCTTAAATCAGAGGCCTTGTTATTTAAAAATCCTTTCATTGCCTGAATGAAACACCTTTATCACCTATTACATTAAAGTTAGGAATTTTATAACTTGCGTGTAGAGATGATGAAATCTTTAGTGAGAATCTAAAAAATGATTTGTTTAAAGTTTTTATGACCTTTATCTAATTAGGGCGATCTTTATTGTTTTTGTTTATATTTCTGTTTCATAATGTATCTGATAAATCAATCTGGAAGTTAAACTTAAAAAGATATCACACAGATATATCTAGCTGATATTTTATCTTAACTTATATATCAGGTACTTTATCAGCAATTGGTGTAACAGGCCGTCAGTCCGAAATGACAGAGGTATGTACTAGGGAGCAAATCCGCGACCCCCCGAATAGGAGACAGTAGCCGTAACCAATAGGCTATGTTCTCTGCTATCACTCTGACATGCAATAAATAAATTACCCTATCTTTTCGCTGATCGCATCTTGGGCAAATTGTCGGCATCCTGCTATAAATCTACCAAATACCAATCGGCTTACTGGAATTGCGTTAATCTATCAACCTCTCTGTTTACATTCTTATCAGGGTTGCGCCATAAAAGATATTAATGTTAAACCATTAGAGGTTGGCTCGGGGTTGGCAGAAGTATGTAGAGCTTCAATAGCCCAAGGCTTAGGGAAATGTGCGGACTGAAAATTGAAAAGTCAACGGTTCGATCCCAACCCGGTGCACTATTGTCGTACCCACACGTAACAAAAACTTTACTCTTATTTGGAAGGGAAAGGGGAATATTCAGTCAAATTCAGCATGGCTAATAATATTCTTTAAAAAAAAATCAATATTTATGTATGAAAATACATAAAATTCTCTATGATTTCAAAGATGTCTTTTATAAAGCATTTTTAAACGTTAAAAATAACCGAAACATTGGTTTTATAATTTTTGTCAGGAGGTCGGTCTGTCCTGGCTAATATTCGGTATATGGCTGCAATGTTTTCGATGAGCCTTCCTTAGGCAGGTATAAGCATAATATCCTCGTCCAAGAAGTAGAATAGAATAGAAATATTTTTTATTCAAATAAAATTTTACAAGCGCTTTTGAACTGGTTCGGAATATACCTTTCCTGCCGAGAAGAACCAGCAAGAAACTCGGCGGTTGCTCTTTTCAAAATAGTTTACAATAGGTACTTTGCTATGTATGCAGTGTTTCCATCACAGTGAGGGGAAGTTCCAAAAATGCATACCTACTTACAATCCAATACATGTTAAGACGGGCAGACAGAAAGTAGCCCTATTCCCGCCGGTGGAATCCGTTCACGAGCATGACGCATCCCAGTCGTTGCTTCGCTCAACCATATTATTTGAGGGAACGTAACAAAGTTATTTGGGTTACTTACCATCCCGGAGTTATGGGGATTCCCGTATAAAAAAACTGTTGACATCGGGGAAAATACCGCAAAAGTGTGTTTGTTTATTGGTTTGGCGGCAACGGATCAACGTAATTTTTTGCATGAGTTTCACTATAATCGGAACAGAACGCGTCCGGAAATATAATAATAATAATAACTATATACCTATTCTGTATTAAATTAACTTGTCAACCAATTCGACCCAGTTACCAAGTTTGTATGCCTTATGAAACCGGGCGAAACTTTAATATTTTTGCTTCAAACATATGGGAGGAATATCCAATAACGTATTATCGAGTTGGAGAACATTTTTTGAATTACAGATCGTCCGAACAGAGTCTTTACACTTCTAAAGTAAAATGCTAAAATATTATTTTCAAAGTAAAAAGATGCGGTACGTGCGGCTTTAGAATTATGGTTTTTAACATTTGAATACTATGACATTGTTATTAAAAAAAACGAATGTATATTTTTATCCACTAGCAATGCTCGCGACCTTGTCTGCTTGGATTTCGTTTTTAAATTCCCGCGGGAAATCTTGGATTTTCCGGGACATAAAGTAGCCTTTGTCACTCTCCAAGTCCTCAACTATATCCATGCAATAATCTCGTCGAGCCGTAGCTCTGTTGCAGCGTGATTGAAGAACAAACCAACCAACCTACAAACAAACACACTTTCGCATTTATAATTTTAGTAAGATAGTTGGTATTATTTTTTTTTGACGACTGAATAATGAATTTTATGGAAGTGTGGTTACGTTTATAATTATTTACGAAAACTCATAACAGCTAAAGTAACGAGAGTTGCAAATATGAAAAAATAAAAAAAAAATAGATATAATATAAATAATATGAAAAATATGAAAATATGACAAACTTAAACCACACTAATGAAATAACACTGCAGTTAAGATTGCTTAATAACTCGTTGTTAATAAATAATGCACGCAAGAAATGCGATGGTAAAATGTTCTACAGTATAATTATCATAATAATTATTATCATTAATTAAACCCAGATACAAACTAAAATAGCCCTCTTTTCTTTTCTAGATATAAACATGGCGTCCGTATTTTGATATTATGACCTTTCATCCCCATGGGATTCATCGTTCAAGTTTGACTTTCAGTACCTACTTGATAGGTTAAGTTTATATGGTTTCAGCTACTTAGATTACAATTAATAGATTTTAGTTTTTTGTATTACTAGCACTATTGTACGGACTATTGATTTTATTCGAATATTATAATCTATACTTATAAAAAGACTTGTCCTGACTGACTGACTGACTGATCTATCAACGCACAGCCTAAACCAGTGAAGCTAGAACCTTGAAATTTTGACAGTAGAACCCTTCTATGACTTAGGAGAGCACTAAGAAAGGATTTTTTGAAATTCTACCCCCAAGGGGGTTAAATGGGGGGTTAAAGTTTGTATGAAAGTCTGTCATTTTTAAAGTTATACCCATGAAACTCGGTATTTGGGCTTTAAATTAAAAATAAAGAGTTACGTGTTTCACAGTTTTTGAAAATTCTACCCCTTTGGGGGTTAAATAGGGGTTGAATGTTTGTATGATAGTCTTTCATTTTTCAAGTTATTTTTCAAGTTATGTTTATGAAACTTTGTATTTTGTTTCTTGATTAAAAATAAAGAAGTACGTATTTTACAGTTTTTGAAAATTCTACCCCCGAAGGGGTAAAATAGGGGTTGATAGTTTGTATGAAAGTCCTCCATTTTTCAATTTATGTTTATGAAACTTGGTATTTTGGCTGATGATTAAAAATAAAGAAGTATGTATTTTACATTTTTTGAAAATTCTTCCCTTTAAGGGGTAAAATAGGGGTTGATAATTTGTATGAAAGTCCGCCATTTTTCAAGTTATGTTTATGAAACTTGGTATTTTGACTCTTGATGAAAAATAAAGAAGTACGTATTTTACATTTTTTGAAAATTCTACCCCCGAAGGGGTAAAATAGGGGTTGAATGTTTGTAGGATAGTCCTTCATTTTCCAAGTTATTTATCAAGTAATATTTATGAAACTTGGTATTATTGCTCTTGATTATAAATAAAGAAGAACTTTTTTTACCTTTTTGATAATTCTACCCCCTAAGGGGTGAAATAGGGGTTGATAGTTTGTATGAAAGTTGGTCATTTTTTAAAGTTTTATCTATGAAACTTTGTAATTAGGCTTTATATTAAAAACAAAGAAGTATGTCTTTCACAGTTTGTGGAAAATCTACCCCCAAAGGGGTTAAATAGGGGTTGAATATTTGTATGATAGTCCTTCATTTTTCAAGTTATTTTTCAAGTAATGTTTATGAAAGTTGGAATTTTTGATTAAATATAAAGAAGTACATATTTTATATTTTTTTTAAATTCTACCATCAAAGGGGTTAAATAGGGGATGGAAAGGGTCCGTCTTTTTCAAGTTATATCCACGAAACTTGGTATTTTGGCTCTTGATTAAAAACAAAAAAGTACGCATTTCACAGTTTTTGAAAATTCTACCCCTAAAAGTTTTAAATACAGGTTGAATGTTTGTTTTTTTATCCCGATAAAACCAGCCGTTCCCACGGGATTTTCAAAGAACCTAATTCCACGCGGACGAAGTCGCGAGGGCAACAGCTAGTTTAATATAAAAATTCTTTTTAAAAACACTACAAAAAATATAATTTATTGTTGATATTTTAAAAACCGCTCGACTGATTTCGATAAAATTTCAATGGGACCACCATTGTCCACAATACCCTTTAAAACAAAAAAGAATTTTCTAAATCGGTTCAGGCGTCTTCGAGTAATAGGTTAACATACATAAAAAAAGATTCCAACGAATTGAGAACCTCCTCCTTTTTTGAAGTCGGTTAAAAATGTAGCTTATATCACCTGGATCATAATAGCGATTCGATTGACACCTCATTCATCAAAATCCGCTCACTAGTTTAGACGCCACGGTGGAACATACGTATAGACACATTTATACATAGGTACATACACTGCTAAAATAATAACCCTTCCCTTTCCCTTTTGGGTTTGTCATAGTCTGGTGAAAATATGGTACAACCTTTCGGTACCTTTAGGCGGGTAGCCAATAAAGTTGACGACCCGCCCAAGTGGTATGTGAAGCGCATAGGAACGGCGGGGGTGGCGTGGAGCCAAATGACAAGTTAGTTAGTGGGACCTACTTACTGCCTTTTACTTTGTCAAATTAATTAGTTTTTATTTGTACAAACCATTTTAGCTTGGTATAGCTCTATTGGTTAAAGATAATTCTGAAAAATTGACTTAGAGAGTGTCGTCATGCTCGTAAACGGGTGCCATCGACGGTAATGGGGCTACTTTCTGTCTGCCCGTCTTAACATGTATTGAATTGTAAGTAGGTATGCATTTATGGAACTTCCCCTCACTGTGGAAATACTGCATACATAGCATAGTACCTACCTATTGTAAACTATTTTGAAAAGAGCAACCGCCAAGTTTATTGCTAGTTCTTGTCGGCAGGAACGGTATTCCGCACCAGTGGTAGATTCATGGACTATTCAAAAGCACTTGTAAAAGTTTATTTGATTAAAAAATATTTCTATTCTATTTTATTCTATTCGGAATGGTACCTACCCCAAAAACTTAAATACACGCAGACTATATCATCATCATCATCATTCGCAACACATCAACGGCTCACTGACCGCAGGTCTCCTCTCAGAGAAGGGTTATAGGCCATAGTCCACCACGCTGGCCCAATGCGAATTGGCGGACTTCACACACCTTCACATTATGAAGAAGAAGAACATTATGAAGAACTCTCAGGTGTGCAGGTTTCCTCACGATGTTTTCCTTCACCGTTGAAGCAAGTAATATTTAATTGCTTAAACGCACTTGACTCCGAAAAGTCAGAGGTGCGTACCCGGGATCGAACCTGCGACCCCCTGAATAGGAGACCACAGTCCAAACCACTAGGCTAGCACTGCTTGAACTGGAATATATACCTACTTAGGTTGTTTTTATTTATTTTTAACACCCGACGAAAACAGAATGGTGTAGTGTAGTACCTACCTACCTCTTTACGTCTGTACTTATTTTATGAAAAAATTCGCAAAGGTCTAAATATATTAGGTGAGCAAAAAGTAAATGTATTTGGGTACCGGTAGGTCAGCAAATTCAATTTCCGGTAGCAATTTGAAATACTTAGTCCCTAAATCCTGAAAATTTCCACGAAATGAGAGCACCTACAATGGAATTCTTTACGGGTGACAAGAATAATTGGAATCGACGCCGAGTCCCGTTTTAATATCAGTTACGGATTGAAATATTGGACGGAAATACGGAATTCGCGAATCACCGGAGTGTCGAGTTTTAATTTAATATTTTTGGTAAAGTGCGAAATGTTTTTTTCGTAAATATCGAAATAAAACCCAGGACATTCATAATTACATATGTCATAAAAATACAATCTTAAAAACTTAAAACTATCTGATGCACAGAATGTAAAAATATTGCTGGGCATCCCGTCACACACCATTTTGAGGATCCTGTTCGGAGACTTTCGGAGTCTGTTCCAGAAGGAAGCTACCCTTTTTCTCATTACTGCGTAGAAGTCTGGCACTCTCGATTCCGCAAACATACCTGAGGCGCTACAATATCTGGGCAGACCCATCAATATTCGAAAAGCATCATTATACTGAACGCGCATTGCAGTGTAGGACTTTCTGAGAAACTTTGTCCAAAGTTGACAAGTGTAAAAGCACTGGCAATACGCGTTAAACAGTGTAATTTTGACGGGCCTGCTGCATTTACCAAACCTCCTAGCCAGCATGTTGCAACGAATCGAGAGTGCCCTCCTCTCCTTCTCAATGTCACAGTCATCTCGCAGGTGCTCAGTAAGAACATGTCCCAGATACTTAAACTTTGTTATAACATTAAATAGATCCGGAGAAGTTATACCCCCTTGACGTACTCCGCAGTCTAATTTGTATGAATTAGACGTCGCGTCGCCCCATTTGACATTATTTATTTGGTTTCCGTACCAGTATCTCAAGAGACCCACCACTTCATTTGGAAATATATGGTGGTGCCTGGTATAGTACGTTGCTTCAAATAAATGAAGGTATGCCGTTCGTCATATAACAGTAACCCAGTAGCACTGGACTGGAATAGGCCGGACTGGCGATATCATCTACATGATTCCAGTCATTTCCGTCATTCGCAAAAACAAGCAACAAGTGTTACCTGTACAATGTTTCTGTCAGCACTGGAATGGCACTGGATTGGCCGTCTACAATCTGCATGATTCCAATTGCGCTGGAATGGTTTCGCTGGATTCAAAAGTAGACCGCCAATTCAGTTTCTGCACTGGATTGGCCGTCTACAATCTACATGATTCCAGTTGCGCTGGAATGGCTGCGCTGGATTCAAAATTGGACTGCCAATCCAGTTTCTGCACTGGATTGGCCGTGTACAATCTACATAATTCCAGTTGCGCTGGAATGGTTGCGCTGGATTCAAAAGTAGACCGCCAATCCAGTTTCTGTACTGGATTGCTCACTGGATCCAGTTTTTGGATCCAGCGCAGCAATCCAGTGTCACTGAATCGGCCATGGCACTGGATTCACAAATTCCAACAATGACAGCTGATTCTTGTGAAGATTCTTTAGCTGATTCAGATCGCCGCCACAGCAAAGGTATCTAGTGGAAACTAAATTTAACATTTTCCAATACATTTATTGTTCTTTCTACTCAACCCATCGTTGGCCAAGTGCAAGTGGCCACGTCACCTGGACTATAATCGAATCAATTGACATCTCATTTATCGAAATCGGCTCAGTAGTTTAGGCGCTACGATGGAACATAGAATACGGTGAATAGTCAGATACATGTACATGTACCTACATAGATCGCTAAAGTCATAAGGTGTCCCGTACAGGATCGTGATAAAGAAGTTGACAGAAATCATCACCTAACTTATCATAGCCCGTAAGG
This sequence comes from Oeneis ivallda, assembly GCA_029955525.1. Lineage (NCBI taxonomy): Eukaryota > Metazoa > Arthropoda > Insecta > Lepidoptera > Nymphalidae > Oeneis > Oeneis ivallda. The sequence goes on along the minus strand of JARPMR010000016.1, from coordinate 4,843,540 downwards.
TTAGGCAACGTTAATGAAAACATTGAATTAATAAGTACTAATGAGTGAAAACGGGTTACGGGCATCTGTACAAATCGTTATCTATCGACGCGAATAGAAAATATACAAAATGCAGTAATTAATAGTTTATTGAAGTTTGATATTTAACTAAACAATAATTTTAATTGAATCATAAGTTATTATTTTATGTAACTAAATAATAATGTTCGACGGAAAACTGTTTTTGGGATAGTCGTAACTCCCTAGTTCCATGGAATAGTTAATGACTGCGCCATCTATTAGCATTATTGTGAAGCTATGTTGATGCTATATGAATTACTGATGCCCATTAAAAATTAAATAATCTCATTTCTTTATAATATTCATATAATTTTAGTATTTGTTGTTCAAGTACAGGATACAAGTGAAAAAAAAACTAAAATCAGCTTGAAAATACATAGTCAATTCTCCTAGAGAGCGTCTTCAAGAGAGCGTATTAAATCTCCACTTTGAAATCCCCCCATTTCGTCAATTTTAAGGGAATAATTAAAAAAAAATATTTTTGTACTCGGTTCGAAATTATCTTTAACATGATATGTTACAATTTTATATAACGCGATAAAATTTTTTTTACTTCGCATTCACTTCTATGAGAGCCCCCCTGAAATAAAGGTTTTTATAATTTTTCATGCAATATTCGGCTGAAGGCCATCAGTTTACATATTATATCTAAATTTGAAGTAATTACTTTCAGTAATTCAAAAGTTATAAGGCTCTGACAGACGGATGGACGGACGGACGGACAAGAGCAAATTCACCTAGTAGACTCAGAGACCTCGCTTCGCTCGGTCAATAAAGAGGGAAGATTTTTTTGTTTGGTTGTACCAAATAGGCTCTGAAACTACTGGACCGATTTTAACCACTCTTTTCCCAATATACAGCTAAATTATCAGGAAGTAACATAGGCTATAATTTATTTAAAAAAAATTAGAGATCCTTAAGAAAATTGCAATAATGTAACCCAAAGTAGCAAAATTTTGCCTATAAAATTCATAATTTGGCTTGTGCTGAGAAAACTATTGATGATACATAAAAATTATGTACTTGATTAAAGTACTCATTATTCTGCACAAAAAATGTAGGAGGAAATATATCGAACTATCATAGTTAAGTCACATTTAGTAGCTTTTGTATTCTAAAATTTAATAAACGTTGGTTACATTCGTATCGTAGTATTAATTCTTCCTTACTAATATTATAAATGCGAAAGTGTGTTTGTTTGTTGGTTTGTCCTTCAATCACGCTGGAACAAAGCTACGGATCGACGTGATTTTTTGCATGGGTATAGTTGAGAACCCGGAGGGTATTCCGGAAAATGAAAGAGTTCCCGTGAATTAAAACTAAATCCGCGCGCACGAAGTCGCGGGCATCAGCTAGTCTACCTATAAGTTTCTGTAAGTCAAATTCCAACTTTGGCTCACAGTTTCCTTCGCAAAGTACAATTTTGGACTTGAGCATTGTCGCTGCGAATTGTCGACGAGCATTGTCGCTGGAGACAACTCGTTTGTCACAACAGTGAATTTTAGTTCGCTGACAATTCCTTACTGATTGTGTTCGTACCGTTAGTAAAAAAATATTTTGTGCTTTTATTTCACTTTAAATTAAATGAATTGATCAAGTTGGAACGGCATTCCGAACCAGTGGTAGAGATTAACTTGATGATTAGTTAAAGTTTATTTCATTACAAAATTATTCTATTCTATTCTATTCAGTGTTCGGGAAGCTCCGAGATGTTTACTCGTCCAAAATCGTTCAGTGCCTGAAGACTAAAGTCTTCGAAAAGTGCGTGTTGCCAGTGATGACATACAGATCCGAGACATAGTCGCTAACTATGGGCATCATAAGAAGGCTCAGGGTCACTCAGCGGGCGATTGAGAGCTCGGAGTATCCCTGCGAGATCAAATCAGAAATGAGGAGATCCGTAGGAGAACCAAAGTCACTGACATAGCTCAGCGAGTCGCGAAACTGAAGTGGAAATGGGCGGGGCACATAGTTCGAAGAGCTGATGGTCCCCCACTAGGTGGACTGAAAACTAGGTGGAAGACATCAAACGAGTCGCAGGGAGCCGCTGGAAGTCCATGCAGGAGACCTTTGTCCAGCACTGGACGTCTAAAGGTTATTATTATATATTATTTATTTGTACCACAGCAACAAAAAATATACAAAAGAAACAAAAACAAAAAAAAAATGACACAAAAGGTAAAGGTTGATAAAGAAGAAGAAGAAGAAGTAGTTTATTGAATAGTGAGAAAATGGATTTTATATTAAAAAAGATAGAATATCAAATATTACAAAACTCTATTAGACAAGACACTATCACGCTCTACAAGACAAACTGAACAACGCTCATAATAATACACCTTAATCCAACAACAATGGATTACACATTATTGCGTGTCTGTAGGACCAATGCCTTCGTATACTTTATTAGCCATTGCATCCCTTAAATACGAGCTTTAAAGTCCATTGAACTGAACTTAATATATAACATCATTGAACTGAACCAAATATTATTTATTTTAATGTTTTCTTTTTGCTTTCGTTCCCTGTCGGATATGTACGAGCATCGTCCGCAAATTCAGTCGGTTGTACGAAGCGGTTCATATATTACATAATATTCCGAACACATAATATAATGTATGTTGTATGTTGGTCGCAAACATTGTGCTCTGGGACAGAAATTGCTTTCCGATCCGGTGGAATCTGGCAAAACTTAGACGATTTTATTTGCCATTACGAGGTTTTTAATAGAAAACTAGCTAGTGCCTTCGGTTTTGTCCGCATGAAATATGGGGTAAGCTCCATTTCATGTTCTGGTAAGTATAGTGATAATATTAACTAATGGTTCGCCCGTTGCTAAAATCTCACGTCCTAGAAATTATGGCATCTATATTTTGGAAGAAAGAATTGATATTTATTTTATTTCTGTTTGATTGACTGATTTTTTGTTGGACAATAGGATATGACTGAAATTATACATAAGTTTCAGCTTTTGATGTTGAGCCATTTTTGAGATAGACCCAGCACAAAAGAGGTCTTATTCTGGGGGACTATTACCCCATGGAACTAGGATTTACGACTATAGTCTTCCTAGTTCCATGCATTAGCCCTAGACTATCAAACTCTGTAAATTTTTAACAAACAAAACACAATTGTTTAACCTATAAATCACCTCCTGCCCACTGCTGGGCCCAGTCTCCTAAATAAGATTTAAATATAGCATATAATATATAAGATTTAACGTTTTTAGGGTTCCGTACCCAAAGGGTACCAACGGGACCCTATTACTAAGCCTACGCTGTCCGTCCGTCCGTCCGTCCGTCCGTCCGTCCGTCCGTCTGTCAGCGGGCTGTATCTCGTAAACCGTAATAGATAGACAGATGAAATTTTCACATATTATGTATTTCTATAGCCGCTGTAACAACAAATAATAAAAATTAAATTAAATTAAAAAAATTAAATTAAAATATTTCCATGGGTACATGGAAATATTTTTATTTAATTTTTTTTAAAGGAACCCTAAAAGAGCGAGGCCCGACTCGCATTTGGCCGATTTTTAAATAATAAAACACAAATTCTCTTTTTTTAAATATCTTTACTAGTCTCGGAATTATGAGCTGTCTCTTTTAAAATGAAATTTTCTATGGAGCGTCTATGGAGCTGCTGAATTGTGACATCACACTTCACTAGCGCTCTCTCTGTCTAACAGGAAACTTTAAAGCTCTAAAACTTATTTGTTTTTGGACCGATTTATTTTCTGTTTCTACAAATGTTATTCTTACATGTTATATTTTCGATTCAAAATAATGAATATCAACATTTTGATTACAGTCAAATACCCAATTCGTTGACTTGCGGTAGATTGGACTGCGCAGTTCTCGGTTAAAGCTGCACAAGCAAGACCGAGCGTGTAGCAGGAGCGATAGATTAAGGATGATGATTATCATTACATTCATTTACAAGCTTAGTGGACGATCAAGTAGGGCGTGGACTAATTTGTACCTGATATATTAAGGTGGATTATACGGGTCTGCCCGCGAAATTCAAATTTAATTTGGTTTTTCGCAATTTATAAACTAATACGACAAACAAGGCTGGTGGCATTCTAATCGCGCCAGTAGAATTATCATCTTCACAGGTTTACATAAAAATCTTTACTTGAAAGTGACCAGTTTAAGAAATTAATCAAAATACTGACTAATTTGTGAGTAAATCACGTCCAACTCGGTATTTTGATTAATTTCTAAAATTGGTCACTTTCAAGTAAAGATTTTTATGTAAACCTGTGAAGATGATAATTTTACTGGCGCTATTAGAATGACATAAGCCTACTTTGTCGTATTAGTTTACAAAATGGGAAAAACCAAATTAAATTTGAATTTCGCGGGCAGACCCGTATAATCCACCTTAATAAATCAGGTACAAATTAGTCCACGCCCTACTTGATCGTCCACTAAGCTTGTAAATGAATGTAATGAGTGAAACCAATTCATCAACCGCTCACCGTTCACTCCGTACTTCGCTGTATAAAGTGCTTTGGCCCGGAGCCAAACAGTAGCAATGCATTTGGTACCTATTTTAGGAATGCGTTCGGTAATGTGGGATTGAAATCGCTTTATATATTTTACTAGCTCATGCCCATGACTTCGTCCGCCTGGATTTAGTTTAAAAAATCCCGCGCCAACTCTTTGATTTTCCAGGATAAAAGTAGCCTACGAGTATATCACTCTCTTCGACTATACCCTTCCAAAAAATTTCGTCAATCCGCTGTTCCGTTTCTCCGTGATTGAAGGACAAACCAACAAACAAACACACTTTCGCATTAAAGAATGTCCTGTAAAAAATGGAGCTCGTTCTAAACTGGAAATTGATTTAAAATAAAACTCATTTTATTTTCGTAGGTCTAAAATAATAATCTAAATTAATCTTATTACACATTTCATCATTATGAGTTTTTATATCTAGGTACAAACTAGTTTTTGCCCGCTACTTCGTCCGTGTGGAATTAGCTTTTTAATAATCCCGTGGGAGCCTTTTATTTTTCCGGGATAAAGGGTAGCCTAAGTTACTCTCCAAAGTCTCAACCATACCAATTTAAAATCACGTCGATCCGTTGCTCCGTTTTGCTGCGTGATTGAAGGACAAACCAACAAACAAACTCGTTCACATTTATAACAGGGAGGATCGCCCATTACCTCATGATCTTTGAGTATGAATGTGCGAAAGGCAACAAAAGTCGCCAAAGGCCAGTCCCTGTTATTATGAGAAAAGGTTAAGAATTAAGATCTGCGATATGTACCACGATTGTACAGTACAGGTAAGATTTATTTTCAGTGGTAGATTCATCGACTATTCAAAAGCACTAAATATTTTAAATCAAAAAAGATTTCTATTCTATTCTATTCTATTCACGTTGACCAAATTCCTATTAGATATAATTATAAGTAAGGTTGTATACTACGAACCTCTTATAACTTAATAGACTTTAGTTTTCGTCGTACTGTTTTCTACAGGGACGTTTGCTAACTCGAGCTTGAATTTCTGATGCGTTTGGATCCTTTCCAGAAATAGAAGGAAACCGGATAGGACGACCCCCCACATTTCAACCGTAGTCTTTAAATGTCGATAAATAAGAGCTATATTTGGCAATATCTGGAGTCTTTTATCATTGGTGGGAAAATAGATGTTCCGTTGGTACAAAATATTAAAGTTTTCGTCTGTTTTATTTCGAGGTTATACAGTCAGCAAAACGCGTATCTACATAATGGATAATTGGTCGAAAATAAGTGAGCAAAAGTATAACAGAGGTCAGTTAGTTAAACAACCGACTTCAAACTCCCGCTTTACACTAATACTAAAACTACATTACACACACACTATACAAAATATATAATTTCTTGTTGATATTTTAAAACCGCTCGACCGATTTCGATGAAATTGCTATCGAACTACCTGGAAAGTATACCCTTTCAAACAAAGAAAGAATTTTCCAAATCGGTTCAGGCGTCTTCGAGTAATCGTTGGACATACATAAAAAAAAGATTCCGACGAATTGATAACCTCCTCCTTTTTTTGAAGTCGGTTAAAAATATTCTTTCATTAATTGGAGTAGAAGAGCTAAAGTTAAATTTTCTTATATTTTCCCGAATGACCAACCCCTTAATATATTTGACCTTGTATTGAACTTGAAAAATTAATAAAAAATAATTTTACAACCCTCGTGTTTTACATGCAGGGTAATTTACCTATTGGACAAATAGCAATGAAAAGGTAAAATTTATTTTCTCCTGGCGGTAGGCTAATTGCCCGATATCACGCCAACACCTCCACGGAGTCATCATGGTGATAATTACTAAGGCCAGCCGCTCATTGTGATTTTTTGTCGCCGTGACTTTTTGTCGCTGTCACCTACTGTCGCCCACGATGCGCCCACTGTTTTAATGTCACTGGGCGACAAAACGCGCTCATTCTTGAAAAGGTTTTCGAGAATCGTCAGCTGCTGGAACTATATGTCGCCGTATTGTCTCGTCTCTACGGTGAGCGCACTTCCATATATCTTACTAGCTGACCCAGCGAACTTCGTACCGCCAACTTATCTATATCATCATCATCATCATCATCAGCAACCCATCAACGGCTCACTACTGAGCGCAGGTCTCCTCTCAGAGAAGGGTTATAGGCCATAGTCCACCACGCTGGCCCAATGCGAATTGGCTATATAGATATAACTTATCTAAATAAATAAAACAAATAAACTATCCCAATCCAAAAAAACTATCCTATCTTTTAAGTTGGACCAAATTACAGATAGTTACGAAGTTTGATAAAAATCGGTTCAGTAGTTTAGGAGTCCATCGCGGACAAACAACGTGACACGTAATTTATATATATTAAAGAAGATTAGCACTCCACTTGGCGACAAAAAATCATAATGAGCAGCTGCCCTAAGTTAATTATAACTTTACGGACATTTAGGCTAGGAAAACACGTCAGATTTTGTTTTCCGACTATTTGATCAGATCTGATCGTATTTTACCCTATACACATCCGATTCTTGCGTCAGGCATTTTTGTCGAGCTAACATCCCGAGTGCGAAAGGACCAACAGTAAAATCGTAAACGCCTCGCGCCAGTTCCGACTCGGACGTGTGTTGTATGTTCAAACGAAATAATGGCTCCAATGCCTTCTGATAGCCGGATCAGATTATCGGATCCGAATATGTATAATGAAAAAAATTTGGCGTATATTCACGGCTTTAGGCGTCCCCATGCCCAAGTTCGACACTCCTTGACCGATTTTTTTGTCGGCAAAAAGTGAAAAACATACAGATTGCATATTGAAACGCACCCTTCCCACAAAAAGTTGGTCAAAATCACACACAAAATCTATGATAAAACTCGGCGAAATTATCGGCCCGATTATCGAACCATTCACCATTTCACTGTTGCCTTGAATGTAAAATATGTGGCAGGAAACCAGGAAACACATTATGGGGGGCATCGATCAATTTCGGTTGCGGGACGTAATTTGTAAGGAAATGCGCGTGTTTTGAAAAGTGTAGTACATACATTTTTATATTTCCCTAATTTGACGGGCTTCAACCGACTTCCGGTAAAAGCCGTGTATAAGCTAATTAGAGTTTTTGGGATTAAAATGGCTTCTACACGTGTAATAACTTAGGTTGCTATATGTCTCGTGATTAAGTGCCGATTTCACCAACGTGGAGTGATGTTTTACCGAGGAATAAATTGGGCGTTTTTTCAGTCTTTGTATTGAAAATACTGTCAAAATATCAAATTTACACTCGGATAAGACTTATTTTAGGTTGGTGAAATCGGCCCTTAAACAGTAGGTAGGAGTAGGAACAGTAGCCTTTGATTGCGATCTCACCTGATGGTAAGTGACAATGCAGTCTAAGAAGGTAGCGGGCTAACATATAATACGTCTATTTTAAATTAGATACTCACCCATGCCCCTAATCGATTTCTCCATTCCATCGTGCAGGAACGCTAAATAACTTGGTGGCACATCTTTCAGGGTAGGGTGATAACACGGTAGGCCTCTCACCAGTTTTTGACGTAATATGCCTAGCTTGTTGACTCTTTTTTTCTCTTTCACACACTGAAAAAGCAGCCTGCTATTACTTTGCTTCAATAGTGCATAAAGCCAAAAAGGTATAAATAAAAATTTCAAATCTCAATGTATTATCAATCACAGAGTAACGAAGGTAAGGTTGTATTATCTTCTTAATATATATAAATTACGTGTCACGTTGTTTGTCCGCGATGGACTCCTAAACTACTAAACCAATTTTGATCAAACTTCGTAACTATCTGTAATTTGGTCCAACTTGAAAGATAGGATAGCTTTTTTTATCTTCTTAATATATATAAATTACGTGTCACGTTGTTTGTCCGCGATGGACTCCTAAACTACTAAACCAATTTTGATCAAACTTCGTAACTATCTGTAATTTGGTCCAACTTGAAAGATAGGATAGTTTTTTTTATCAAGATAATTTATTCGTTTTATTTATATAGGTAAGTTGGCGGTACGAAGTTCGCCGGGTCAGCTAGTATATATATATATAACTAGCTGACCCAGCGAACTTCGTACCGCTAACTTATCTATATAAATAAAACAATTAATAAACTATCCCAATCCAAAAAAATTTAAGTTGGACCAAATTACAGATAGTTACGAAGATTGATAAAAATCGGTTCAGTAGTTTAGGAGTCCATCGCGGACAAACAACGTGACACGTAATTTATATATATTAAGATATATATATGTTACGGTAAATGTGATAAATGTGATAATCTATATATATAAAAGAAAGTGGTGTTAGTTACACTATTTATAACTCAAGAACGGATGAACCGATTTGGCTGAAAATTGGTGGAGAGGTAGCTTAGAACCAGGAGACGGTCATAGGATACTTTTTATCCCGTTCGACCGCGTTTCCGTCAAGTCACTATAAAACGTGGTATAACAAAAACGCATCTGACATGGAATAACAAAACGCAAATGACAGTGGAATAACAAAAAGTAAATGACAGCTAAACGTAATTTTGTCTTTGGTTGTAAAAAATTTGACAATTATAAAAAGTGTTATAATAAAGCATTACTGATATTATAAATGCGAAAGTGTGTTTGTTTGTTGGTTTGTCCTTCAATCACGTCGCAACAGAACAGCGGATTGATGCGATTTTTTGCATGGGTATAGTAATGCATGTAGTAGTGGTTCCTCAGACCGGGAGAGCTACCTATTTTTTATCTCGGATAATGAAAGAGTTCCCGCGGGATTTTTAAAAACTAAATCCATGCGGACGAAGTCGCGGGCATCAGCTAGTTATTAATAATTTTCGGTAATTATTAATAATTTTCGGTAATTATTAATAATTACCTCACCATTTGGTAAATTTGATAAATACTATGAATTGTTTGCGCGGATAAAACATATATAAATTCTGGGATATAATCTTACATTCCTGGATTATGTAATGTGCCTTAACGCCCTCTGTTGTACATTAGCAACTTCACGCACCGTTGTCTCAACGACGCATATAGACGGCGTTGTACGCCTAATTTACTGTCGCTAATTGTAAATGTGACAGTCGACAGTCTTCGCTTAACAGCCACGCGAATCGGACACTGCGTTCGATAATCCGTCAAAACGCCACGCGCCCACGCACATTCCCGAACAAGCAACCTGTGTCGCCACGAGCCTAGTCCTGCAGGAAACCAATCCAGAAGTGTCTGCGAGATCCAGGTAAGTGATATTGTTAATGTATAACAGTTTGTTTCTGCACATTGCATTGTTCAGGGTTGTAAATTTTATTTACCGCAGTCAATATTAAATTGGCAAACTCAAACGCACACGCAAATAAGTACTTGGGCTATTTACACGCCTAAGTACCATAAGTTTTGGTCCTTCGAACCGGATTGATCCAGTCTAGAATTTAGGTCGTAACTTATTCGACAGAAATTCGCCGCGAATTTGTGTAAATTATTCACAAATTGGTCAATTTATTATAGTTAACGCATTTAATTTAATACCCACGCTAATATTTTCGTTCGATTCACGCGATTTTACGTAAATTAATCGTAAGATTGTAATTGTGAGTTATAGGGCGTTTCCTTTTGTTCGCTCACCGCCATTTTGATTTCAGTTACTGAAAACCGCTTAACGAGTTAATTTCGTGTTTGTTTTTTGTTTAAAATGGAGAAGTCTATCATCGCAATTAAGCATTCTTATATGCAAAAAAGAAAATCTATTTCATAGATTAAAGATGTGTCGCGAAATATATCTAACTTCGAATCGCGTAAGAATGAAAAGTTTATGAGTGATTCTGAAACAATTGATGACCTTCGCACAAAGTTTGAATCTGTATTAGACGAAATAAATAGCATTTCGCTTAAAATAGATCCCGCAACGCAGCCTAATTATCAGGCCCTCGATGCTTTTGAGGATTTATATGGATCGATTAAAAGGATCCGTAACAAGATCTTATCGCAAAGTACTAGTACTGGGAGTTCAGCCGCATCTAGTAATAATAATTTAGCTCCAGTAATTAAGTTACCGCCGATCAACATACCAAGTTTTGACGGTAAAAATGAAAATTGGCCTTTGTTTTATGAATCTTTTAAAGCTAATATTCATAATAATCCGAATTTGACGGATTCACAGCGCGTTCAATATTTAATTACTAAGTTATCTCATGGTGCATTACATTTCACGGCAGGTATAGTTCCGACCGGTGAAACTTATCACATTATTTGGAATAGTCTGATTAAGAAATATCAAGATAAAAGAGCATTAGGTACTCATTATCTAAATAATATTTTTGATTTAAAGAATTGTACTAATACCGCCAATAGTTTAAATACATTCATTGAGAAATTTTCCGCTTCTATTTCCGCTCTGAAACAGTTAGATATTCCAGACCTTACTGATTTTATATTTTTATTTTTCGCATTAAAGAAGATAGATTCTCAAACTATACAGAACTTTGAAATGACTTTGCAAATGCAAAGTACTGAGATACCGTCTAATACGCAATTTGTAGAATTCATTCAACATCAAATAAAGGTTCTCGAACGCTCAAGTAATAATTCCGCACCTTCGAACAATAGGTCAAATAAATCAAACGCTAATGCACGAAATACCTACAAGACGTTCGTTGCATGTAATACGTCAAATCATGCGTGTAACGATGATACCATCAATAAATCGCGGGATAAATGTATTTTATGTAAAAGCGATTCGCATACACACCTTTACCATTGTAAAAAATACATGGAAATGGAGTCGCCGCAGGCAAGGTTTGAATTTATTAAATCGAAAAACGGGTGTATCAACTGTTTATCCCTATTTCACAAATTGGGGAGATGCCAATCAAAATCATTTTGTCACAATAACAGTTGTATTTCCTTAAAGAAAAGGCATCATTCTAGCCTTTGTAGAGGAAATAATAATTCAGACAACGCAAATAAAGGCGCAGCGTCTGTTGTGACCAAGTCCTTTGCCGCATCCGAATTTACCAAGCCTTTAATTCCCAATGCAACTGAAACCTTTCCAACCACCGTCACTCAAACACTTGTTTCGTTTCCTCGCGACGCAAATAGTTTTGTAAATACCAACATAAAAACGCGTTCTAATGTTTTGTTATCAACCGCTCAAATATACGCCAAGCCTTATAATAATGACAATAAGGTTGTTATTCGCTGTTTATTAGACATTGGGTCTCAAAGCAACATTATAAGCCTTAAATGTTGCAAATCGCTTAATTTACCTATTACTCCAAGTGTTAACTCGTTCATAAAGGGTATAGGTTCTAGTTCGCAAAAAATTCATGGGTATGTTTACTTAAATATCGAGTCGCGTGTTTACCCCACTTATAAATATCAGATAAAGGCTTTAGTTTTAGACAGCCTTACAGATAAATTACCGTCACAATTTATTGAAAATTGTAATATGAATTATATTAAAGAGTTGCCGCTCGCGGATTTAACGTGGAATACACCTGGAGGTATTGATGTAATTTTAGGTGCGCAACTGTTTCTTCACATTTACTTAGGTGATAAAATTATACCTAAAGGTGACACACCCGCTGCACTACTGACTACTTTCGGATACGTTTTAATGGGTGATTGTAGTTTTGATTGCAACTCTGATGACTCATCTTTTACCGCGCTTGCACTTGATGATTTAAACTTTAATCTTCAAAAATTTTGGGAGTTAGAACAAATTGATAACAAACGCCATCTCAGCCCTGACGAGACTGAATGTGAAAGTTTATATACCGCGTCAGTTTCTCGCGATGAGAGTGGTCGCTATTCGGTAGCTTTACCCTTCTGTAAAAATGTTACTGAGTTAGGTAACTCGCGCTGCGTAGCACATCGTCGCTTACTTTCTTTAGAAAGGAAATTTAGAGCTGATCCTTCATTGCGCCAAGATTATAACCAAGTTATTAATGAGTATATTCAACAAGGTTATTTATCTGAGGTCCCAGAAAATAATAATACAGAGGAGGGATATTACATTCCGCATCACGCTGTTATTCGCACTGACAAAAGTACAAGTCGCTTAAGAATTGTAATTGACGCATCCGCCAAAACGCTAAATAAAAACATTTCACTGAATGATATTTTACACACTGGGCCCAATTTACAGGCAGATTTATTTTTATTGCTTTTAAATTTTCACTTATTTCCCATCTCAATGACACCTGACATAAAACAAATGTATATGCAAATAGAAACTTTACCTCACGATCGCAAATTTCTTAAATTTCTTTTTCGCTTTAACGACAGTGAGAAAATACGCACTTTTCAATTCAATAGGGTTCCATTCGGGTTAAAGTCCAGTCCCTATCTAGCCATGCGGTCTGTCCGACAGCTATGTCAAGATGAAGGGAATCGTTTCCCAGACGCAGCTAAGATAGCGAAAACGCAACTATACATGGACGATCTCGTTCACTCGGAGATTGACGAGGCAACAGCTAAAATGTTATCTTCACAGTTGATCGCATTATTCAAATCTGGCGCGTTTGACCTGGTGAAATGGACCAGTAATTCTGTTTCACTGTTGGATAGCCTTCCGGACGCGCATCGTTCGTCAGTAAATTTTTCTAATAATAATACCGCAAAGGTGTTAGGTCTCTCTTGGGAGCCTAACGAGGATTTTTTTTATTTTCCAATATGTGAAATTGCTGATAAGTGCACAAAACGCACGATTTTATCACTGGTTGCAAGACTATTTGATGTTTTAGGGCTGGTTGCTCCCGTCATTTTATACGCGAAACTTCTAATTAAAGAGCTCTGGCTCAATAAAATCGATTGGGACGACACACCTTCAGAAGATATTGTAAAACGCTTTTTGGCTTTAGTTTATGATTTTTCGAATTTTCAAAATTTAAAAATACCGCGCCACATAGGTGTTACTGAAGGGTGCAAAACAAATATTGTCGCCTTTTGTGATGCTAGCCTTCAAGGTTATGGCTGTGTCATTTACTTACACGTCACAGACACTTTCGGTAACATTGGTGTTCAGTTATTATGTTCGAAGTCAAAGGTCTCGCCGACAAAAATAACCACGCTTGCGAGATTAGAACTATGTGCCGCACTTCTAATGTCAAAATTAGTCAAAGTTGTAAAAGATACTTATTCTTCTCGCATTCCTATTAAAGGAATCTATGCATTTTCAGATTCGACTATAGCACTGTCATGGATAAAATCTTCACCTCATAGATGGAATACTTTTATGAGTAACCGCGTCGCACAGTGTCAAGAAAACTTAGACTCAAAACACTTTTACCACGTTGCTGGAATTGAAAATCCGAGTGATTGTTTATCACGTGGTGTTCTGCCATCGCAATTGTTGTCGCACCCCCTTTGGTGGAATGGCCCGGAATGGCTCCATAATTCGCCATCTGAATGGCCAATAAATGAATTTTCGCCTACGTCTGATGATTTGCTACCTGAGTTCAAATTAAAAACTTTAATAACCACGCATGTTCAATGTGAACAACCCTTATTATACGTTTTATCTAAACGCTTTTCCTCCTGGGAAAAATTAATTCGCACCGCTTACTATGTCTTACGCTTCGCAAAGCTTCTTCCTTCTACTGAAGAAGTTAAAAAACGCAATTTTGTTGAAAACGCTATAATAAAAGATATTCAAAAGGTTCACTTCAGTGACGAAATAACGCGATTAAAAAATAAACAGTTACCTTCGAAAAAACTATTAAAGTTAGCAGTGTTCTTAGACGATGAAGGAATATTGCGTATCGGAGGTAGACTTTCTAACGCAGACTTACCTTACGACGCGAAACATCCTTCCTTACTACCTAAACATGACCACGCAGTTGATCTGATCATCGATCACTATCATGTTCGCAATTGCCACACTGGACCGAGTCTTTTAATGTCGCTTATCCGCCAACGTTTTTGGATACTAGACGCTAGGACGGTTATTAGGTCTAGAGTGCATAAATGTAATACGTGTTTTCGCGTAAAGCCCGTGCATCCTACCCCAGTAATGGCTGATCTCCCTTCTTATCGCCTTCAAGAAGCGAAGGCATTCCTTCACACTGGTGTAGATCACGCGGGTCCGCTCCGCATAACACCTACGCGACGCCGCGGTTATCAGTCGCAGAAAGCTTACATATGTTTATTCGTATGTCTTGTGACGAAAGCTGTCCATATAGAACTGTCATCGGACTTAACAGCTGACTCTTGTATCATGGCCATAAAAAGATTTTTGTCAAGGAAAGGTCCAATTTCTTGTTTTTACACAGATAACTCTGGAACTTTTATTGAAGCCAGGTCGCAATTAAATGAGGTTTATTCACTTCTGAGTAGTTCTGAATATAGAAATAAATTAAGCCTCGAATTACAGAACAACCGCATAGAATGGAAAATGATTCCTCCTCGCTCTCCACACTTTGGAGGGATGTGGGAATCTAACATAAAAAGTTTCAAAACGCATTTATATCGAGTTATCGGTAATCAACTTCTGACATACGAAGAATTGCTAACTGTACTTACGCAAATTGAATGCATATTAAACTCGCGCCCGCTTTGTTTACTATCGTCAGATCCGCATCCTGAAATTCTAACGCCTGCCCATTTTTTAATGTCAACTCCTTTACAATATTTTCCGGCAACTCCTTTGCCTAGCGAACGCCCAAACTTAGTTAATCGCAAAAAGTTACTCGACAGTTTAGTACAGTCGTATTGGAAAAAATGGCGCTTAGAATATTTACATACTTTACAAGTTAGGCAGAAATGGTGTACGCCTGATAATCCTATTGAAGTAGGTACTGTCGTATTGCTCGGCTTTGATGACCTACCGCCGTTACAATGGCCGCTAGGAATTATAACAAAGGTTTATCCAGGGGCTGATAATGTGGTTCGCGTTGCTTTGGTAAAAACGGAATCTGGTGAATTTAAGCGTCCAGTTCTAAAACTTTACCCGCTTCCAACGCAATAAATCTATTAAAATAAATTTTCTTTGTTTTAACGCTAAGTATAATTTAACGCTAATTTAATTTTTCTATAATTAATAATTAATTCATAGACCGCCTTTCGCTATTAATTTAGGTATAACATTATAGCAATTTTATTGTTCGCGTACTTATATTTCGCTAAACTCATTATTTATTATTGAGATCCTAGACTCCGTCTAGACCGGGGAGGATGTTTGCGCGGATAAAACATATATAAATTCTGGGATATAATCTTACATTCCTGGATTATGTAATGTGCCTTAACGCCCTCTGTTGTACATTAGCAACTTCACGCACCGTTGTCTCAACGACGCATATAGACGGCGTTGTACGCCTAATTTACTGTCGCTAATTGTAAATGTGACAGTCGACAGTCTTCGCTTAACAGCCACGCGAATCGGACACTGCGTTCGATAATCCGTCAAAACGCCACGCGCCCACGCACATTCCCGAACAAGCAACCTGTGTCGCCACGAGCCTAGTCCTGCAGGAAACCAATCCAGAAGTGTCTGCGAGATCCAGGTAAGTGATATTGTTAATGTATAACAGTTTGTTTCTGCACATTGCATTGTTCAGGGTTGTAAATTTTATTTACCGCAGTCAATATTAAATTGGCAAACTCAAACGCACACGCAAATAAGTACTTGGGCTATTTACACGCCTAAGTACCATGAATTTCATCAATTTTCTCGGTTATTATCAATAATTCACTGTTGTCTTTGGTAAAAGTGATAAAACAAACGAGAACCAGTCTGACAACCCCTCTCAACCCCATCCGACTCCTTTCTCCAGCCACCTTTAACCTCACCAACAGAAAGGATTTTCGGGTGCAAGTATTTCCTACGTTGTCATAAAAAAAAATAACAACGAAAGCTGTGATGGACCTAACTAACAGTAAGGATTTCCGGGAAAAACCATTTCTGGGTGGTTATAAAAGTGGCCAACCAAGCCAACAGTAAGGATTGCCAGGATTATATACGGTTGGTCCTAATGGTCCCGCCCAAAGGCAATATTTTGATTCCTCGTACCTAGACCTATTAGAAACTACCAGCGATATTTCGTATAGGGACCGAGCCACTAAGCATAGACTAAATCATGGAGCTCTAGGATATAGCTCCTCAATCTTGATGCTGCAGGGTACTGCCTACCCAAACTGCGTGGATTTAGGAATTGTCGATATCGATGTTCGAATGTTCGAATAAAGAATGTTCTGATAATACAGAAAGTTCAGATTAATGTTATTGTGTGTTTTTGTATTCATCATTAACAACCCATCAACGGCTCACTACTGAGCGCAGGTCTCCTTTCAGAGAAGGGTTATAGGCCATAGTCCACCACGCTGACCCAATGCGAATTGGCGGACTTCACACATCTTCGAGAACATTATGAAGAACTCTCAGATGTGCAGGTTTCCTCACGATGTTTTCCTTCACCGTTGAAGCAAGTGATATTTAATTGCATAAACGCACTTGACTCCGAAAAGTCAGAGGTGCGTAACCGGGATCGAACCTGCGACCCTCCGAATAGGAGACCACAGTCCTAACCACAAGGCTATCACTGCTTTTGTATTGCCTGCTTTCAATTATGTATGCGAATAATAAATAAAAAATAATAAAGACCCTTGTTTAAATTTATTTTAGTTTGTTCATTAGATCACTGCATTAGAATATAATACTCTGTTAAGCTAGGGAACATATATTAGGGAGTATATTAGGTATTGTTAGGGAACAGTTCTAGTGGAATTACAGCGTGATTTAGACGTAGCAGAGCACTTATAATAAAAAAATATTTTTAAAAAACGACTTCAAACGCCCGCGCCACTACAAAGTATGTTACGTTCCCTCAAATATGGTTGAGCGAAGCAATGGCTGCGTCTCATGCTCGTGAACGGGTGTCACCGGCGGGAATGGGACTACTTTCTGTCTGCCCGTCTTAACGTGTGTTGAACTATAATTAGGTATGCTTTTGTGGAACTTCCACTCATTGTGGAAACACTGCATACATAGCATAGTATCTATTGTATTGTATACTTGTTTTGAAAAAAACAACCGCCGAGTTTCGTGCTGGTTCTTCTCGGCAGGAAGGGCATTCCGAACGGGGCGTTGCACATCTCGACCGCAATAAACTCGTCCAAATGGTCGAGTTGTGATAATTCATATTTATTAATTTTTTTCATGCACAACTCGACCGCACGCACAAGTACTCATCGACGATTTAAAAGCACTTGTAAAAATTTTATTTTATTAAAAACATTTCTATTCTATTCTATTCTATAATTTATTTTTAATTTTTTTTAAAACTGCTGATTTCGATAAAATTTTAATGGGACCATCTGGAACCCTTTGAAACAAAAAAAAATTTTTCAAATCGGTTCAGGCGTCTTCGAAAAGATTCCGACAAATTAAGAACCTCCTCCTTTTTTTGAAGTCGGCTTTTTGCCCGACTGTGGCAAAGCTAAAAGAAAGTGTTAAAAGCTAAAAGAAACTTTTGCAGTCTACATAATATATTTATGTGTCTATTTACGTATGTTCCACTGTAACGACTAAACTAAGAAACCGCTTTTTAAATTTCTCTTAAATTTTATCTCTGATAAGAATTATTAAAGAAAAAGAAACAGTATTTCTCTCTGTTTTTTCTTCTTGTTATAATGGCAATTAAGGCTAAGATACGCCAGCGTGATTAGTTAAACGCTTTATAAATGCAAAGCATTATCAACAAACCAATTCCTCTGAAATTATTTATTTAGGCAGGTATTTTCGTTGTTAATTCCTTTCAGTTAAGATATCAAACAGTTATCCGAAATTGTGGCGTTTTATAATATACTACCTTTTGCCCGCGGCTTCGCTCACGTTGAGTTCGATTTTTTAAACCCCTATTTAACTTTTTTTAGGGGTTGAATTTTCAGAAATCATTTCTTAGCGGATGCCCACTTAATTGTTCAGTTGTCATAATTGCTATCTGTATGCCAATTTTCAGCCAGATCCGTTCTGTGGTTTGAGCTGTGCGTTGATAGATCAGTCAGTCAGTCACCTTTTCCTTTTATATATCTTAATATACAGGGTGGAAAAAAATTATGGGCCCTGTATGGGAACTACCTTAAATCCTTAAATTAGATCAATTTACTTAAAGGAAACATTCCCTTATTTTTAAAAAGAAACAAAACTGCATTCAAAGTTTTTCAAAAATTCGCTTGTCTCACCCGGGAATCGAACCAGCTAAAAATACAAAAAATAAACACCCGCTATTTTATTGCACTAGTCGTCTAAACATTATATCTTACACTCGTCTGTCGTACAAGATATCCATAAAATCGAATTTCTCTAATCAACATTCCCTAGACCTGTTCATGTTCAACAAGTAAAAGACACGTTATAATTTTCTTTTATGTCTAGCATCCAAAGACATCGTATGAACTATAAGCTTGCTAATTATCTCTAAGTACCTTGAAGATTTAGATAAAATAGTTTTTTTTTTTGAGAATTGAAAAAAAAGAATTGCAATTTAGCTTCTACACTGTCGAGATAGATTTACAATTCTTGTTGTTTGAAAAGTACTTAAGCTTCTAATAAATAGAATTGTTCTTGATACTCCATTATTACACAATTACTAAATGGAAGCAAAACAAAACGAAATCGATAAAAATACTCAAAATGTGTCATTGAATTTCAAAATTGCTGTCCCGCACCGCAAAGTTAAACGTTTAAAATTTTAAACTTTTCGTAAGAAGGAAATGTGCATAGAATTATTATAACAATTAAACGATTTTTTTATCTAAGTCTTCAAAAAGGTACTTAGAGATAATAAAATTAGCTTATATGATACATACAATGTCTTTGGATGTTAGAGTTATTAGAAATTATATCTAACGTGTCTTTTACTTGTTGAAAGTGAACAGTTCTAGGTAATGTTGACTAAAGAACTTGTATACTAAATATTCGATTTAATGGATATTTTGTAAGACAGACGAGTGTAAGACATAATGCTTCTTGGAGAAATTTTATCTTTAACATCGACTGTATCGACTAGTGCAATAAAATAGCGGATGTTTATTTTTAGAATTTTTAGCAGGTTCGATTCCCGGGTGAGACAAGCGAAGTTTTGAAAAACTTTGAATGCAGTTTTGTTTCTTTTTAAAAATAAGGGAATGTTTCCTTTAAGTAAAATGATCTAACTTAAGGATTTAAGGTAGTTCCCCTCCAGGGCCCATAATTTTTTTCCACCCTGTATATAAATTACGTGTCCCGTTGTTTGTCCGCGATGGACTCCTAAACTACTTAACCGATTTTGATCAAACTTCGTAACTATCTGTAATTTGGTCCAACTTGAAAGATAGGATAGTTTTAGTAGTTATTTTATTTATTGTATTTGGATTTACTATTAAGTATTATACTTTACTAGGCATAGTTATTCTATTTATTAGTTGGCAGTACGAAGTTCGCCGAGTCAGCTAGTTTAGATAAATAAAAAAAAAATAACAAAAAAACCGATTTCAAACGCCACTACAAAGTATAAAATAATTTTAGTTTGTAGGTACATGTATGTTGAAGTCGGTCGGGTCTTTTAAAAAGAAACGATGACACCGAATCGCGACGCTAGCCCGTCTTCAACATAATTATAAAACGTGTGCAAATTAAAATTATTGTAAACTTTGTATAGGGGCGTTTGAAGTCGCTTTTATAAAAGAATTTTTATTTTATTTATTTTAAGCTTTTTAGTGTAGATTCATAGGATCTACTCATAGGATTTGCGCTTACCTATTCATTGAGGAGTTTCCATCCTCCATCACCGAAGATATTCATCAGATCTTCACTAAATTTAAATGGGACCAACATGACGACATGTCCTTTCAAATAAAAAAAAATTGCAATCGGTTCAGATTTGACGGAGTTATGGAGAAACATCGACAATTTTTTTTTAAATCGGTTAAAAAGCTAACCAAACCACAGAATACAAACATACATATAAACATACATAGAATGCTTAAATCACAACCTTTCCGGCATTGCTGTAGTCCGTTCAAAGTTAGAAAGTTTCCCAGACGTTTTTGATTTTAGTCATTACTTAGTTCAACAAAGGCGGGCCGGGGTCGTTAATGGGTCGAATTTCAAGTTCAGACTTATTTATTTAGTTTCATAATACGGCCTTTCACCTGAGACGTGAAAGTTTTGTAATCACGATCAAAAGTTCAACCGTTTTATAACAGGTGTAACCTGATATAAAACGGTCCCATCGTGTTCCCATAGGACAACACGACTTTAGGTATGACGAAACGACGACGGCCATTTATACATAGAAACGTATTCTTCCGCTTTATTTTTGATCATAACAATTGAGAAAATATTTTTGTACCTAAAATACATTTATCTCATGTCCTTGCCAAGCCATTTATCTAAGTATCTTTATCACACGGACCCTTTGCACGGACTATAATAACAAATCGGTTGACACCTCAGACATCAAAATCTACTCAGTAGGTATTGTAGGCGTTAAGGTGATTATAAAGAAATATACACATACATACAATAAATAAATCATACAGTTATACATACATATAATTTGTACCTACACATTATATGTATAGACGTTACGTTCCCTCAAATATGGTTGAGTGAAGCAATGGCTGGGTCATGCGTCATGCTCGTGAACGGGTTCCACCGGCGGGAATGGGGCTACTTTATGTCTGCCCATCTTAAGATAGAAGTTAGTCGGTATGCATTTTTGGAACTTCCCTCATTGTGGAAACACTGCATATATAGCATAGTATTTACTGTATAGTAAATTTGTTTTGAAAAGAGCAACCGCCCAGTTTCTTGCTGGTTCTTCTCGGCAGGAAGGGCATTCCGAACCAGTGGTAGATTCATCGAATATTCAAAAGCACTTGTAAAATTTATTTGAATAAAAAATATTTCTATTCTATTCTATTCTATAGACTGCTAAAACATGACCCTTCCTTTTGGCTTTGGCATAGTCTCATCAGAATAAGAACGAAAATATAAGCTTTCATTGCAATTAATTTCGGCTAAATGTTAGGAGTTTTCTTAAATGGGTAATTTACGGGCCGGAAAAGACCTTCTCGAAATCCTCTTAACATATCGTGTACTCTAGGAGGATTTGAGCAAAGCGGTACAAAGTCTCCCGAGGGATAGCTTGCGGTTGAAACGACGGAATGTATGTGCTTGAGTGGGTTGTAGAAAGAGTTAATTATTTCGTATAGAAGCTCTCGAAACCTCATCTTCAATTGTTTCAATGTAAGATTGAGCAGTAATAGTCTGGAGATAAGAACTGCGGTCTCGTGTTAATGGGGCGACGAGTTCGAATCCGGACCTTGGACTTTTCGGAGTTATGTGCTGATTGAAAAAAAAAACAGCGCCCTGAGAAAAAATTCAAAAGTAGACCGTGTGACCGCAGAAAAACGTGTTACACTGAATAAACGGGGTTCATCCCCTTTTTTTCACCCTGAGAGAAGGAATGTTTTCTTCAAATTAACATGGAGCCACTCTCACGATATAGCTTCTAATTAATTAAATAAGAATATTAAAATCGGAATTTACACCCAAAAAGAAATACACGAATTGAAACGAATTGAAACATTTTTTTTTCTTTAGATTTATATTAGTTTTAATTTTAGTTGCAATTTAATAATAATTGTTTATTATGTTGCGATCCTTCAATTCTTTAGGAGTTGTTAAAAATTTGACTGAAAATTGGGCCAAGTGCGTGTCGGGCCACGCGCAGTGTAGGGTTCCGTAGTTGCAAGTTACAAATGTTATTGCTGACCTAGGATAGTGATTTTATTTTATTTATGATTGATTTATATATTGGAAATATTTTGAGTTCCATAGTTTAAATACTATAATATACAACAAAATATGCAACTTACTATGTGTACTATGTATACTACACTATGTGTAATACCTAACCTAGAAAAAACAGATATACTTAACTCCTTAACTTATGAACCCTACTTAGCCGTGATAGTTTTCCTATAAAATTCTTTATATATATATATATATATATATATATATATATATATATATACTCCTGCTGTGAATTTTTTCATGTTTCCTATAAATAACCATTTAGCTGGCAGAGGGTGTCCCCCACACTTGAATCTAATAAAATTTAGCACTTTAAAATATCATATTTCACAAACGGATCCCTGAATCGAAAAATGGTGTTCCCACACGCACAATATTTTTGAAAGACCTATTCAACCACACCACACACTATTAGATAGACGAGAGAAAAAAATCATCAAATTGTGGGAGAGAGTTAAGGTGTATTTACATAATATGGCATCCGTGAGTAGAGAATTGTCGGACCTATTTGAAATTTCAGTTAAGTTATATATTTTAAGAGTCATCTATCATCATCAGCAACCCAGCGGGCCATATATATATAGAGTTATGGGCCATAGTCCAACACGCTAGCCTAATGCAAGTTGGCAGACTTTACGCACCTGTAAAAACATTATGGAGAAATCTCAAGCGTGCGGGTTTCTTCGCGATATTTATCCTAAGCGTAAGTGTTATATTTAATTGCTTAAACCACAGAATATATTACAGTACTGCGTACTTAAGGATGATTATACGGGTCCGCCCGCGAAATTCAAATTTAATTTGGTTTTTCGCAATTTGTAAACTAATACGACAAACTAGGCTAATGGCATATTCTAATTGCGGCAGTAGAATTATCATCTTCACAGGTTTACATAAAAATCTTTACTTGAAAGTGACCAGTTTAAGAAATTCATCAAAACTGACTAATTTGTGAGTAACTCACGTCAAACTCGGTATTTTGATTAATTTCTTAAACTGGTCACTTTCAAGTAAAGATTTTTTTGTAAAGCTGTGAAGATGATAATTCTACTGGTGCAATTAGAATGCCGTAAGCCTACTTGTCGTATTACTTTACAAAATGGGAAAAACCAGATTAAATTTGAATTTCGCGGGCAGACTCGTTTATTCCACCTTAAACGCACATAACTCCGAAACGTCACCACATGCCCGGAATCACTTGCGACCCTCGCATAGAGCCCAGTACTAACTACTAGGCTATCACTGCTTTTTGCAAGAGTAATAATAATAATAATTATTAATATTACTAATCATCCCAATCAATCATGAGAGAGATCGCCATCTCGGAAGGGAGTTCATTTTTGATTTAATGTTGCATCGTTCATCATCCTTAGCAAAATGCCTAGTCACCGGCAGCCATTTTCTTGGCACCTCGAGATCAAGGTATCCCTTTAGATAAATTACTTACTTGCAAATTATGACCTATCTTTTCGCCCGATCATGGCTAAGGTATTCTGGTGTATGTGACTGAAAGACCCCTTCAGGGTGGATTCTTAAGCGAGCAGCTGAAAGTACTGGATTCCGCTGATGTGGGTAGATAAGCGAAAAATATCATTATAAATACAGGTCCCACAATGTAGGAACGCTTACTCGTATATAGATCCTCAGATGGTGTGGATATGTAAACTAAACCAACCAGTATACGGAACACGATCGTTTTTTGCGGCGATGCTAGTAAGACAGTATGTGTTTTTTGCTGAGCAAAACTAGACATTTTTTTTGTAGATAATTAGTATTCTAGTAGTAGTCTAGTGATAAGCACGTTTAACTGCGGAAAACTAGGATCGTTTCCATAGTCGGACCAAAAATAGCTAGGTATTGGAATGCTATCAAGAAATTCGCAGTACAATCCGGACTTAGAAACGTAGAAAGTTGGCGGTGTGTCACCCCATGTCTTGGAAAGCACGTATAAACGTCGGTCTTACGCCTGATCTCTCTCCGGTTGTTTCGGATTTTCGTTCCAACGGACTATGAGAATGAGAGTATATACCTGTGTTTAGTGTATAAAAGTGTGTACGCACTTTTGCACTTTAGTATCTCCCGCGCAAATTGTTTGTGTTGTAACGCTATGCTGAAATTGATCGTTATGGCCGAATCCTGTCTGTATATTGTTCTAGTTCTATTAATATAACCGTTGTTATAGTTGTTGTTATAATTAATTTAACATAAACAAACATGAAAAATATTTCCCATTTTCTTCCCCTACTAAGAATTGAAGGAGTATAAACTTTCAGATTAAATTGAGCTTTTTAAGCTATTGCATAGCTTTTATCGCGGGCTTTGAGCGCGGCGACCGAATCAAGAAATTCCGTAACGAAAATAAACCTAACATCCCCCACTCCGACCGGCACAGTGGTGCGGCGTTGAAAGCCGTGCATCGTCTAACGTCGCGGTCGTTTCAGTTCGGCAGATTTCGGCACGGTGTTTGTGTGCGTGCGACTAGACGTATGCGTGTAGACTGTACGAAGCTCGCACGGATCGAGACGAGCTGCTCCGAAATCGGACGAATTATATATAAATATTATAATTGCATAAGTTGATAAAAAATGCTATGCAATAGCTTTACCGCGGCAGTCCCCGAGTGCCACACGTATTTTTTTTATTATAATTAAAGCTTTGTGACCGTATAGTTATCGAAGCTTTTAATTATCTCCGGAAAATGTAGGGCGGGAGATCACATATCCGGAAAAAGAACCTAGCAGAAATACCGCCTTTAAAAATTCTCGCTTCGAGGCAAAATTAGATCCTTTGTCCACGTGTCATGAGGTAAAAATGTTTGTAATTAAAATCCACCCGCTTTCTCTTTCCTGTAAGATATTCTACATTACTCTGGGAATTAAACTGAATTTTTTGAAAATGTCTTCTCTATATTTAAGAGACGAGATTTCTTACATATTTTAGAGTGAATTGAATGTTTTTAAACTTAACTTTCTGTAGCTTTTTGTTCCACATTTTCTTTAGGCTTTGTGTAGACCGAGCGTAAATCTCCACTTATAATTATTACTTAACTCCTGACAAAAAAGAGGGGTGTTATAAGTTTGATATTATGTGCATCTGGGTATCGGTGTGTATGTAGCTGTGTACCTACCTGTGTACATGTGTACTATGTATCTTTGTAACGGCACACGGATACCCTATCCTTGTGTCCGTTTGTTCCCTCGTATATCTCCCTAAGGAATGGACCGATTTTGATACGGTTTTTTCTGTCTGAAAGCTAACGGAATCGAGGTGGATTTTAGATATTGGTAATTTAGATCTTAGGCGTTTAAAGATCCTCAGCTCATTTCCTTGATTAAGGGGTCTTACAAGCTTTCACTGGTGCGATTGATTTGAAAGATGTATCCTAACTTCGGATTATTTTCAAGGCATGGTAACCTTGAGCTGATGCTACAGCATCAAGTAGTCTATAGGATATCCAACTCCTCACCATCTTAGAGCAGATATAGTGTGTTCGGGCTCATTTGAATAGTCTCAATGAGTATGTGTTAGATAGATGATGATCGAGGATCGAGGAGGAGGATCTTATGATGGAGCAGAAAACTGTGTAACAGGATGTCAGGTTTATCGTACATAGTACGACCATAGATTCATATGTCGGGGTGTTTTAAGTTTTCAATTTACACTTGTAATGTGTGCTTTTTAAAAGATGAATCAGTTTATATTTGCGAATATTGGCAAGCGTGGCCGGACTAGATCGAGAGGACATTATTGAGATTTCATGTTTTTTCAAGGAAAGTATCCTTACTAATATTATAAATGCGAAAGTGTGTTTGTTTGTTGGTTTGTCCTTCAACTACGCTGCAACAGAGCTACGGATCGATGTGATTTTTTTCAGAACCTGGAGAGTGACATAGGCTAAGTACCCGTTTTTACCCCGGAAAATCGAAGAGTTCCAGCAGGATTTAAAAAAAAACGAAATTCACGCGGACGAAATCGCGGGCATAGCTAAAAATATTGTTGCATTATACCGCGGTTGCAGTGCAACTGGCGTGTTCTTGTAGAGAGACGTTTAAGGAAAGAGATAGAGAAACACAGACTTGTTGAGTACTGTCGATATGGCAGTAGAGTGGCAAGTGGCATGAGTTATTGAGATGAACATAAAATCGCGGAAAAGAAAGTATGTTATGGTCACGCAACAAGAATTCCATACGTGCCATAGATATAATCGGTTTAACTCCCACCTTTTTCACTCGCTTTTCCACTTCTGTTTTCGTAATTTTGGTGAAAAATGCAGGAAAGCTGAGAAGTTATCTACCGGGCGCAGCCCGAAAAACTCGGACCGTAGCAAATGCGATTCCGTCCGTTTTTTTATCCTCTTTCCCAACAAACGAACCATCAGAATGTTTTTGTGGTTCGCCCCTGCTTTTAACGATTTTCACTTTGTAAGTACTCAGTTCACTTGAAGTACAAAAAGTTTTAAGCAAGAGAATAGTATAGGTAAGGTACACTGATAGATAGATAGATTTAAGGTTGTAGCTCACTATGATACCGTTCCCACACCTTAAAATAATGCACATTCAAATATTTCCTAAAGGTCGTGCTTTGAATTAAGGTCTTCTGTACCTACACTTTACGGTAATATTTTGTAACATTTTCTCAGCAGAATCAGCTTTCCGAACCGGTGCCGGTGGTAGATTCTCAACTTATCATAAGAGCCACAAATTGGCCTACTTGAAATAAATCATTTTGAATTTAAATTTTTTTGAACAGTGATTAAACCTAAAGAACGCTCTGTTTAACATAAAAAATCGGCCAAGTGCGAGTCGGGCCTCGCTCTTTTAGGGTTCCGTAAAAATTGATCTAAAACCGACAACTTTGATGGCCCCCCATTTCTTCATTTTTGTAGCTAAAAAATAAAAATATATATATTTTAACTCCACTTAATGAGCTCTAGACAATGACAGCCCACATGCCAGGGTAAAAAAATAAAATTTTATTTCGACTCCTTTTCCATGTATGGGAGCCCCCTTTATTTTTTAATTTAATTTTATTTTTATTATTTGTTGTTATAGCGGCAATAGAAATACACAATCTGTGAAAATTTCAACTGTCTATCTATTACGGTTTACGAGATACAGCCTGCTGACAGACGGACGGACGGACGGTATTTAGGGGGGGGGGGGGGGGGGGGGGATATCTTTGCTAATATTGTAAAAGCGAAATTGTATTTGTTTGTTGGTTTTTTGATTTGTCCTTCAATCACGCAGCTATGGAGCAACGGATCAACGTGATTTTTATACGCTTTTTATTAGCTTCACTTGTATGTTTGTAACAATGTTTGTAACCGACTTCTTTGGGCGCGATTTTGATCCACTTTAAACGGCCAGATTTCGTTCAAACTTTGTAGATTTATCGAGGACCGATGACAATACACTAATTTGATAAAAAACAAAAAAAAAACTTGTATGTTTGTAACCGACTTCTTTGGGCGCGATTTTGACCCACTTTAAACGGCCAGATTTCGTTCAAACTTTGTAGATTTATCGAGGACCGATGACAATACACTAATTTGATAAAAAAACAAAAAAAAAAACTTGTATGTTTGTAACCGACTTCTTTGGGCGCGATTTCACTTGTATGTTTGTAACTTGTAACCGACTTCTTTGAGCGCGTTTTTGACCCACTTTAAACGGCCAGATTTCGTTCAAACTTTGTAGATTTATCGAGGACCGATGACAATACACTAATTTGAAAAAAAAAAAAAACAAAAGTCATTCAAAATTAGTTGCCGAAAAAACAGCTATTATATACTAGGAAGGTACTGCACTAGCGCCCCTGGTAAAATAAATGTACATAATATTTATAGATATAGATATATCACCATCCATGTTAATTTTACATGGATATATATAGATATATTAAAATTAAAAAAACAAGCTATTAAAAATAAACCAACTAAAAAGTAGAAAATAAATAATAGTTAAAAAAAACTAAAAACACGCTTTTTATAGAAAACCAAACTAAAAAATAGAAAATAAATTTTAATAAATTTAAATTAAGAATAGGGTCCAAAAATTTCAATAAATATAAATTAATAATAGTGTAAATAAAAAAAATGTATTTTATTTTAAAAAAAGCGTGGGGTGCTTTTTAAGATATTATCAAAATGATAATCACTCTACTCATATCTGTCAATAAAATATTTATAACTATTGACACCATGCACCCCACGCTTTTTTAAAATAAAATACATTTTTTTATTTACACTATTATTAATTTATATTTAATGAAATTTTTGGACCGTATTCTTAATTTAAATTTATTAAAATTTATTTTCTATTTTTTAGTTTGGTTTTCTATAAAAAGGGTGTTTTTAGTTTTTTTAAACTATTATTTTTAGTATGGGCATTGGGCATAGCTGGATAAAATAAAAAAGAGTTCCCGCGGGATATTTAAAAACCCAACTCCACGCGGATGAAAACGCAAACTAATAAAAAAAAACCTAAGCAAATAAAAAACTTTTAAGCAAATATTTTCAAAATCATAAAACTACTTATGCCCAATTTCATCAAACATACCTAAATCATCCCCTAAAAAGGAGTCTCTTTACGTAGGTAGTCCCTAAATACGTACACATAAATAGGTGTTCCCTAAAGGTTTGTAAATACAAAATTTGTGAAAGGAACGAAACAGAAAGCGTCACCTAACGTAGCTTAGGTAGCCCGTAAAAATTAGGGAATGTTGATGAAAACTGGCATAAGTCTGTTTATAAAACTGTAGACGTTTTCGGGTCAAATGAAAGTGAAAGAAAATGCATTGTAATTTACGTTAGATCAGGATTCTCAGTACAATAAGGTTGGATGCCGCGTCAATTTACATTTCAAATACCTCGATCGAGGAATTTGACGGATCTAGTCTAGAACTTGATGAATGGCCTATTCATAGGAGATCCCATTCAGGTCAGTCCATATTCAATATCTGCGAAATGCTGATGGCTGGGTTATAGAATAGAATAGAATAGAATATACTTTATTTGCATATACACATATTATAAGATGTTCATAATTACAATTTGTGGCAGTGTATTGCCTTTACAAGGCGTGCAAACATTGAATTAAATTAAATTAAATTATAACATTATCATCATAAATTATTATTATAGATCATTATTATAATAAATTATACTTAACATTAGGTATTACATTTTTAGGAATTATTACATCATCACATAATTTGGGCGATTCAAATACTCATTAATAGAATAAAAGCAATTCTCTAGAAGCCATTTGTGTAAGTTTGATTTAAGTGCAGATAGCGACATTGTTTTAAAGTGAGGAGGAAGTTGATTAAAAATTCTGATTGCCATGCAGTAAGATTTTTTTTTAAATAGGATTAATTTTATGTTAGGCATTAACAATCTGTCTTCATGTCTAACTCCTTTACCGCGTAAATCTCCACGTGTGGTGAAGAGATCAGCGTTTTTTGCAACAAAAATGCACATTTCTTTTATATAAGTACATGGTAAAGGGAGTATATTAAGCGATTTAAACAATGGCTTGCAACTGTCCAAAAAATGTGCACCACATATTGCCCGTATGCATTTTTTTTGCACTTTGAATGCTCTGTCTACGTCAACTGAGTTGCCCCAAATTATTATACCATAGCTAAGCACAGATGATACGTATCCGTGATACGCGCTCAATACAGCATCTTTGGTAGCTATTTTCTTTAATTTTTTTAATGCAAACACAAACTTATTAATCCTACCACAGATATTGTCAATATGGTTTTTCCAGTTGCAGTTTCTGTCTAGTTCTATACCTAGAAATCTGGTCGATTCTACCTCACATATAGCATTGTTATTATAGTGTACATGGAGAGGGATATCTCTAGCTTTAGTGCTTTGAAATGCCACCATTTTTGTTTTTTCTACGTTAAGTTTTAAGTTATTTTTATCTAACCAGTTTATTATATGAGTAATAGTAATGTTTATGTCAGAGTTAAATGTTTTTTCGTTAGTGCATTTGATTAAAACAGTGGTGTCGTCAGCAAAAAGAATAGTTTTGTGTTGTGTTACATCAGGGAGATCATTTATATAAAGTAAGAATAAGATCGGTCCTAGAATGCTTCCCCGAGGTACACCACTTTTGTTATGCCTAAACGTTGATCTGTACGTGCGTTTTACGCCGTCCACAACTTTTGAAATCTGTGTGCACTGTACCCTATCAGTTAAATAGCTTCTAAACCAATCATTTGCGATACCACGGATTCCATATCTTTCTAATTTAGATAAAAGTATGTCATGGCACACAAAATCAAATGCTTTGCTCATGTCAAAGAAAATGGCTACTATGGGGATACGTTGGTTGATACTTTCAGTTATCAGTTTAATAAGATTAAAACATGCTTTCGTAGTAGAACTATTTTTCCGAAATCCAAATTGTTCCTCTTTTAGAATATTAGTTTTAGTTATAAAATTGTTCAATCTAATATACACTACTTATACTTATATTTTGTAAGAAGCTCGTATCCTCGTTTTGTGAATGTGAGGTAGTCGTGCGAAAATTGATTTTCTTTTCGATGAAATAGTAATACTTTTAAATGTTAAGTTTCATCATCTTTGTCTTTCAGTCTCATCAATATATATTTTGCCACATTTTTGACCGCCCGAAACCGTGGGTCGGTCAAATCCGGTGGAAATCCCGCGAGCTTTCGTCTTCTTCTTCTTCGTCAACCGATAGATGTCCACTGCTGGACAAAGGTCTCTTGCATGGACTTCCACAGGCCTGAATCCAGCGGCTCCCTACGACTCGTTTGTTGTCCTCGGTCGCTGCCAGGGTCGGGAATAGCGAGGCCGCCGGTAACTTTGGGCCTTGGCCTTGTGTGACTTGCCACGTAAGGTTTTGCCCATAATTACCACACTGGGCAGGCGTGTTGGTCATCGCAGGGCTAGGCCGACCTAGGCTAGACTGAGCAAATGACACCGGCCTGTGTCATTTGCTCAGTCTAGCCAGTATGAAATGGTTATACCGCCATTTGTTGGTCGTCAGAGCCTCGTCAGTAGACCAATAGGGGTCACCGCGGGCAGGTAAGATTGACTTTTGTAGCGCTAGATGGAGGTCCGCTCCCTTACCTCACAGTTTTCGTCTACGGCCTATAAACTTGGCCATACAAAATCTATGAGGAAGGTTTAGATCACAGTTCACCACATTGGCCAAGTGCGGATAGATGGACTTTACACACCTAAGAAAATATTTAGCAAGTGATATATAATTTTTAACCGACTTAAAAAGGAGGAGGTTCTCAATTCGTCGGAATCTTTTTTTATGTATGTTCAACGATTACTCGAAGACGCCTGAATCGATTTGGAAAATTCTTTTTTTGTTTCAAAGGGTATACTTCCCAGGTGGTCTCATTGAAATTTTATCGAAATAGGTCGAGCGGTTTTTAAAAAATCAACAGTAATTATATACTTTGTAGCGGTGCGGGCGCTTGAAGTCGATTTTTTAAAAAGAATTTTTTATATTAAATTATAATGTACGATATAAAAAAGTAAGGTATCTTATATAATATAAACTTCCTTAAAGGTACATTGCGAGTGTATTTTACGCTATGCTGAATCAAAATAATAAGCATCGCTTTACGTAAAAGGATGTCGCCATTTAGGTACTTCATTATTTTAAATCTATGTTATGATAACAGTCTAGCCATCTAAGCCATTAATATTCATCTACTTCAGTATATAAGCAATACCTACACTTCGCAAAATATATTTAAAGTAGGTTTTCTTTATTTCTTTATTAATTGCATTTCCATAGGTACACTTATTCCTCAAACGGTTGGAAATGGTAATTAATATTATTTTGTACATTTCTTAATCAGAGTAGATAGTTTACATTTCAAAATATCATTTGTTATTTGTCATGTGTTAGTTGTTTTTGTTAAATGTTAGTTTACTTTTTAAAACGATATAAGTACGATTAATTAGGAGCCAAGTTGAGTTAGTTCTATCACTTTCTCGGTAATCTACAGTGTATAAATCTAGATGATATTTTATCGTGTATTATTAAATTTTTGCTGAAAATTAAGATTGTTGTGACCACCTACTTATATTATAGGTAAGTGAGTTTGATGCAAAGCTCAACATTTAGGTAGCTATTTATAGGTAAACCCGGGAATTGATTTCCCAGTTCGCATTATTTGCAGTGGAACCTGCTTACCACTAAACTAAAAGTGCAGTCAAAACTAGAGAGTAACAAGCAAGCAGCTTCTTAAGCGTAGCTTAAAGTTAATTGATCAGACGAGCTCAGAGCTACGAGAGAAGCGTTTTAAGTTTCGACTATTTACATTAACAGTCCAACTGCAGTGCAGTAATTACAGAGTTAGAAGTGTCTCCTCCTCTACTTAATGTAGCTCGCATGAACAAAAGTTTGGTAAGTACATAAACTAATGAAAGATAGAACGCCAAAATCCTTATCCTACTAATATTATAAACTAGCTGATGCCCGCGACTTCGTCCGCATGGATTTAGTTTTTAAAAATCCCGCGGGAACTCTTTCATTATCCGAGATAAATTAGCTCTCCCGGTCTGAGGAACCACTCCTACATCCATTACTATACCCATGCAAAAAATCGCATCAATCCGCTGTTCTGTTGCGACGTGATTGAAGGACAAACCAACAAACAAACACACTTTCGCATTTATAATATCAGTAATACTTTATTATAACACTTTTTATAATTGTCAAATTTTTTACCATACTTAACCAAAGACAAAGACGTTTAGCTGTCATTTACGTTTTGTTATTCCACTGCCATTTGCGTTTTGTTATTCCATGTCAGATGCGTTTTTGTTATACCACGTTTTATAGTGACTTGACGGAAACACGGTTGAACGGGATAAAAAGTATCCTATGTCCGTCTCCTGGTTCTAAGCTACCTGTCCACCAGTTTTCAGCCAAATCGGTTCATCCGTTCTTGAGTTATAAATAGTGTAACTAACACCACTTTCTTTTATATATATAGATGTGAAATTGTGTTGATTTGTCCTTCAATTACGCCGCAACATAACTACGGATCCATGTGATTTTTTTGCATGGGTATAGTTGAGGACCTTCCAATGAGATTGTCCTATATGTGGTGCATATAGGACAATCTCATTGGAAGCCGTACCTGACAAGTGATAGCTGGCCTAATACCCATAGAGCGGCTAGCTGTAGAACGCACAAGACGATACGCCAAACATGACCAGAAAACAGCAGAAGAGGAAAGACGGAAAACGCTTACAGAATGGGAGGCGGAATGGAAAAGCACAGGGAAGGGTGCATGGACCAGAGAACTCATACCTAATCTCAAACAGTGGATAGAACGAAAACACGGCGAGGTGGACAGATGGATCACACAGGCTTTAAGTGGTCATGGTGTCTTTAACACCTACCTGCATGCCATAGGAAAAGCAATAAGTACAGAATGCTCATATTGTGGGGAAGAGGACACCCCACAGCATGCAATTTTTGAGTGCCGCGTTTTCCAAGAAGCTAGAGAGTCAGTTACGGGAAATGAAAAAAAAGTGTGTCCAAAAACCCTAATAGACCGAATGCTTAGGAGTGAAGATGAATGGCAAAAGTACGCAGAGCTGTTAAAACATATTATAATGAAAACGAGGGAAGAAGATGAATGGGATAGGCAAAACGGGGTAACATGAAACAGAACAACTGCCTTCTTGACGAAATGCTTAGTGCGGTACTAGGAAGCAGTGAGCTTAGTACGGAGGAGGTTTTTTTAGTCCGTAGGCCGCAGCCGTGGAGTCGGGCATGCCAGAATGGTATCCATGAGGATTTTTCCTCCTCCGAAAGAAAAAAAAAAAAAAGAAAGAAGAGTTGAGGACCTGGAGAGTAACGTAGGATACTTTTTGACATGAAAATCAAAGAGTGTCTTGGGATTACTACAAAATAAATCCATGTGGACGAAGTCGCGGGTGTCAGCTAGTAAAACATAATATTGTACGTCACATCTAATTACTCGTACTGCACTTATGTAGCTCCTCGTATTCACGTTTTGCTGGAGTATTTGGTAACACTTATTCATTTACGCTTCCCACTTTTGAATAAAAAACCGCATTGAAATAGGTCCATCCCGGTCGGTTTAATCGGTCTATATGCGGCGTAGCGCTCGCTCGTAGTAGCGCTACGATATGCTACGAGTGCTACAATGACACAGACATACATACTAACCGATCACATAATCTGTGCACCTGGCATTTATGACGTCATGTCGGCGCTATAGTACGGTGTAGGTTAAAACCAGGATAGTTGCTGCAGTGGTATAGTTGCCTCGATTGTAATTACTCTAGTTTCCCGGAAGAATCACAAGTTATTTTATTTATTTATCGACAGAATCTACCGCTACCACTAAGTTGGCCGTGCTGCATGTCTCAGCGATTGCATAGAGAGGCAAGGTGCGATCAAAGTTTTTGCGGGGTAAATTTCCTCTTTCTCTGCGGGGCATCTATCCTAAATGTAATTTTTATGCAATAGGCAACTATCCCCTTTATGGGATAGTTGAGAAATGAGAGGGTCATCGCATTCCAGCGAGGTGCACAGATATTGTGACCGTGTATAGACAGAAAAAGTGGTCAAACATAACACACGGAACACATTCCGTTGAGCGTTGGTGTCAAATGCACTTCAAAAATGATCTAAAATTAAAAGAACATTGATTTTCCTTTGTGATAATAAAATACAAAAGCACACTCTATACTCGTTATAAGAACAAGCGATGCCGTTCAGAATATTATTATCTCAAAAGAACTTAAAGTATAGATGAGAGTCGAAACGTGTCTCAAAGAAAAGAACTATTTAGCCATTATAAAAGCGAAAAAGATTGGCTTAGCTGTATATTAGGAATGTTCGCTTGAACGTTTTTCTTTTGTTTTGATTAAAAACGCTTGGAGATAAAAAAACTTCAATGGTCATTTTCGTTTTTAGGGTTCCGTAGTAAACAAGGAAGCCTTATAGTTTCGCCATGTCCGTCCGTCTGTCTGTCTGTCTGCGGACTCTATTGGTACTAGAAATCTGTAATTTGACAAGGGTATAAATATCAATCACGCCGACAAAGTCGTGAAATAAATTTGTGAAAAATAATTTTTTTTAGGGTACCTCCCCTACATGTAAAGTGGGGATGAATTTTTTTTCTCTCGTCTATCCCATAGTGTGGGGTGTCATTGAATAGGTCTTTCAAAAATATTGTGGGTGTGGCAACATCATTTTTCAATTCAGGGATCCGTTTGTGAAATATGATATTTTAAAGTGCTAAATTTTATTAGAGTCAAGTGTCCCCCCCCCCCTCTGCCAGCTAAATAGTTGTCTATAGGATACAAGAAACAATTTACAGCAGTAGTAATATAATGAATTTTAAAGGAAAACTATCACGGCTAAGTAGGGTTCATTAGTTAAGGAGTTAGATCTGTTTTTTCTAAGTTAGGTATTACACGTAGTGTAAGTTGCATATTTTGTATTATATTGTAGTATTTAAACCATGGAACTCACAATGTATTCAATATTCATAAATAAAATAAAAGCACTATCCTAGGTCAGCAATAATATTTGAGACTTTCAACTACGGAACCCTACTTACCTACACTGTGCGTGGCCCGACACGCAATTGGCCGGTTTTTTTGAAATAGTAACCTAACACCACCACTTTGGGACCCCAACGTCTGTCAGATCTTCGACCTATTTGCCCTGACCATTTCCACTTCAGCTTCGTGACTCGCTGAGCTATGTTGGTTACTTTGGTTCTCCTACAGTTCTCCTCATTTCTGATTTGATCGCGCAGGGTTACTCTAAACTCTGTTCATCGCACGCTGATTGACCCTGATCCTTTTAATTAACCATAGTTAGCGACCATTTTCGGATTCATAAAGTCATCACTGTCTTCAAGCACTGAGGATTGTTTTACAAGTTAATTATGGATGCAGTCAAAACAATAGAAGAAGAAATAATTAAAAACGACAAAAATATTCCAATTTGCTAGCAAAAGCAAACATTAACGTTTTCAACACTATTTCAAATGTGAACTTTATTTTCATAATTTTAAAGTTTATAATACCTGAGCACGGTCATAAGAATCTGTTAAGGGCCCTTCACAGCGTTGTGTGTGCTCCACTCTAATTGTGAATGTACAGTGAGCTAACCCGAGGGCTCTCGAGGTTTCTATTTGTTTTTTTTTATTCCTTAATGTGGATTTATAGGCTTTTACTCCGAATTTAGGTTTAAATACATACATCTAGTTTAAGTACCTAGGTTTCGCATTTAAAAATAATTAATAAGAAGTTAACCAAAATAACAAAAAAAAAAATTGAATCGACCTAAATATTCCAAGTTTCTAGTAAAAGCAAACATTAATGTTTCAACACCGCTTTAACTGTGAACCCTTTCGTGATAATTATAAAGTATATAATTCCTGAGCAACGTAATAAGAGTTTGTTAAGGGCCCTTCACAGCGCTGTGTGTGCTCCACTCTCCACTCTTTTGAGCTTTAGCCGAGGGCTCTCGAGGTTTCTATTTGTTTTCTTTTTTTATGTGGATTTTCGGCTTTGGCCATGATTTTATAAACGAAATTTCTATACCAGCATTTATTGAAACGAAAACTTTATGATATTATGCATCCGATATAGAATCATAGGTGTTGGAGCCTAAACCCTTACAGTTTTAAACCACACCCATAGTTTTCACCAAAAACAATCAAACACAAACTCAATGTCGAGAGAAGCTAGAAGAAATTTCTATTCTAGAGTTTCACCTTACTACTGTTTTTGTTTTTTTTTTTGTACAAGTATACCTAATAAAAATAAAAAATACTAATATTATAAAAAAATAATGTGGTTATTTGTTATTTTGCTAAATAATGCATTCTATTGAATGACAACACCTCAAAAGCAGTCATAAAATGTATCTACTTATAATTATGTCACTGAAAATTTATGTCAAAAGTGACATTTCGATTCGCGGTGTAGTTTTTGTTTTTACAAGCTTTTATTTAGCTTGCCCAGTTTATTTATTTGTTTGTTTATTTCTTTGTTTGGGTCAAATCTTGCAAGATGAATTAGAACCACTTCCCGGTTTCCGATTGAGCTGAAATTTTGCACGTATGTGTAAATCGGATGACAATGCAATATTATTGTGACATGGAGCTGATCTGACGATGGAGACGGAAGATGGCTATCGGAACTCTGTAATAAAACGATGTAACCCCATCGAGTTTGGGCTCGTTTGATTCGTCATGACAAGAACTCTGATCCTAGATGATATCTAGAGTCTAATGATGTAGCTACTAAAAGCTTGTATTTAGAAATAATATTTTTAATTTACACTAATTGTTAATAAGTTGAATATTTTTCAAAGTATGTGGATGTAAAATAACGAGGCCAAGGACTAGCCAAAAACGTATTAGCGCTTATGAAACAATAACCTACTATGATTTCAAATGTATCAACAACAGGGTACCGAATAAATAGAATAACAGGGTAAAACTCGCGCATTCATTCATATTTGTATGAAATAGAATAAATCACAATGTTCTT
Organism: Oeneis ivallda; assembly: GCA_029955525.1. Lineage (NCBI taxonomy): Eukaryota > Metazoa > Arthropoda > Insecta > Lepidoptera > Nymphalidae > Oeneis > Oeneis ivallda. The sequence continues at coordinate 4,805,609 of JARPMR010000016.1, read as the reverse complement.
GACGCGAACGATTTCATTTTCTAATCTAGTTTCACGGAATAACTGGATGAATTTACACTCTATGTTGTATATAAAGAGGTTTATTTTCGCTTACAGTAGTCTCAAAGAACACTATAAATCTGTCACCTTAAAGTTCATAGGATAGTAATATTTTTCGAAGTTTTCGTATAACAAAGAGACTTTATATTATTATTAGTTTAAGTATGGAATTCGGACTAAGTGATTAGCACTTACTCCGCATTCGCTGAGTAATGTTTAACCGATGAACTTTAACGTTTTGACAGATTTTTAATACAAAAACTGACAGAACGTCGAAAATTACGTGGCAATTAATACCATCACCGAAGACCCTTTGGAATTCAGTGATGGTGAAATTGTCACCTACCTACCTGTTACCTATCTTAAAAATATACTTAGTTATTCCGAAAATGCCATAAAATATTCCAAAATGCAAATGTTTTCGACTAAATTTTTTTTAAAACTCCCATTGAACCATCCTTTGTAACAATAACTTATTTTTTCCAGAATGATTTTTAAAACCTAAGCGAAAGGTTTAAAAATGGTATAAATATAAAAATTTTAAAAAAAATGTTTTAATACTGTCAATTAAACAACGAAGTACGCAATAAACAAAAAAAAAATTAAAAAGAAATTCGCGTACCTAAACAATTATTATTAGTCAATTTAGAAATTCACTGTGATCACAATCTGCCTAAAAGTGAAGTGTGCGTGATTTAAGTGTTTTGAAGGCTGTAGTGACGTCAACCGAAATTCAAGATGGCGTTTGCGGCAGCGCGAATGATTTTAAAAGACAAGAGAAGGAAGGCGTCTAAAGAAGACTTTCGAGACCCACGAAACAGAAGCAAGGTAATGAAAATTAGTTGAAAAAAATTAAAAAAAAATTAATAAATTCAGGCTCTGAGAAAATATTCACTATAAAACCACCAACGTGGAACGAAAGGGCCTATAGAAATGTCTGTATTAGAAAAAGCAGTTTTAGCGAAACAAAGTACTTGCCCAGGTTCTATTGCAGACCTTTGACTATGGTTCTATTCCTTTCATTCCGCTGTTACGGTTTAGAGATTTGCTATCGTCTGTAAAGTAAATACAAATAGAATATACAAATAAAATATAGCTTATAGAATTATTAGTGGAAATACTTTGGGGGTAATTTTTTTTCAGAAAGGCAGAGATTAGACCGAGTTTAAGTTCAAGGTTATTGCCGGTTACTCAACTAATTTTTTTAAGATTGTATCGTATAAGAATTAGGGCCTGTTTCACCAGTATCCGTTAAAGTGTCTGATATATATCTAACAGATAAAATAGCTGTCAGATAAATCTTTTTGATATTTTTTAGAGTTTATCTGCTAGATTGTCTTAACAGACACTTGTGGAACAGAAATTTGAACGCTATCTGTCAGACAAGTTGTGGATAGGCTATCAGGCACTTGGTAACTTCAGCAAGTGGTGAAACAGACCCTTAAACTGTTATTAATGACGTGGCAGTAAAATATTTGAAACATCAGAAGTGGGATTTTAGATTGCATTACATTCACAGATTTTATATTAATTTCTCATATTTAGAAGTCTCACTGGATTCTCAAGAAAAATCTGTATGAAACAATGAAGCTGAAGAAGACATGAATACAGAAGGTGGACAGATTGTAGCCAGGATTCAGTTGCAAAAGACAAGGTTCATTAGTTAATTATAGTTGCTTCGCATCTTTAATCTATGTTTGGGAAATATAATTGTATTCACTGCTCATACATTCCATTCATATTTTACAAAGAAGTAATAGGTATGTCGTAGGTAAATTTTCCGAACGGTTTCCAGACTTAACCCAGTTCAGAAAATTGGGATTCTTTGAAATTTCACTACTCACGAGTAGATTTTAAAATATAACAGTGAAAGATAGAGATTTTACAAAGAGCTTCTTTAGAGAAAATTGAATCATACTCGAGTTAATACAAAGTATGATGAAGTTCAGTTCATTAGTTCGTTCGTTCGGAAATTGCTCATTAAGCCTCGTCAAGATCGTAAGTAGGGGCGGGCGTCTGTTACACCAATAGGTACTCGTAATAAAATTGTATATTTGACTAGCTTTCACCTGCGACTACACTCGCTTGGAGTTATTTTTTTTAATTGCTTCGGCAACCCTCTGTTTTTCCGGGATAAAAAATAGCCTATCTCACTTTCCAGGCCCTCAAGTATACGCATGTAAAATTACTTCGATCGACGGCTTCGTTGCTTTGTGATTGAAGGACAAACCAACAGACCAACAAAAAAAATACACATTCGCATTCATTATATTAGTAAGGATTCAGATAAGATTGTCGTATTAGGCTGGAATCACATCAAAGCTGCAAATTTAGCCAGAGGCGCAGTATAGGAACGTGTTTCCTCTACAGAGGCGTGTAAGTAACTTTTAAAACGTTTGAAACCTGAAAACCTCTCGAAAATGATAGCTAAAAATAGTGTCGTGTAAATAACAGCTGGAACGAAGTTCAGAATCAACGACATCTCTTGCCACATGTTAGAACCATCTCGTAAAATACAGACATTAATACAAGTTAAATCAAGTTCACGCTGCCCACAATAGATGGCGTTAGTAAATTTTACCGCAAATATTTTGTACCGCAATAATTTCTCTTCTATAAAACTGCGTTCCAAAAATTGAAAAAAGAACGAAGACCTAATCTGAAGTCAGGATTCGAACCCCGAACCGATACTTTCACTCTTTTGTTTAACCTCTGCGCCACCAAAGCTTTGATTAATAAACGAAGTATAAGTGTATAAGTGTGTATGTAAGTTTATAACGAGGGCAACAAAGGTCGTGACGGAATATTCTTACGCCTAGCAACTAGGGTCGTGACGGAAAATTCTTACATATTTTTTCGTCTAGCTCTCATCCGCCTTAAATGCGGCAAAATTTACTAACGCCGTCTATTGTGGGCAAAGTGAACTTGCTTAAACTTGCTTTAATATCTGTTTTTTACAAGATGGTTCTAACATGTGGCGAGAGATGACGTTGATTCTGAACTTCGTTCCAGCCGAGTGTTCCACGACACTCAAAATTTTTTTCTTGTTTGTCGGATGCTACCAAAAGAAACTTTGTTGTTGCATGTGTATCATGGAATTCCACAAAGTAATGCTGGCTTCTGAAAATTTAATAAATAAAAAAGACCGCGTTATACTCTGGGCATAGATTCAAAATCCTGGTAAAGGTTCCATAAAACTGCCACACCGTTCTTATATAGTGCGATCCTATCTTAGAATGCATCGTCACAACACAGACTAGGTACTACATATTTGTAGATTTACCGGCAAAGCCTCGTGCCAAAGATTGAAGTGAGCCTTTGAGGAAGACTGGGAAATGTAATTTAACGCTACCGCTAACAGACGCTTTGGGCACACAGGAAAGGCAAAATCAACATACATATTGAACGAAAACTACGGTCCGGATATTTAGGCATGAAGCAGACTTGTGTAGTTTGAAAAACCGATGGTCGTTGGGTTCCTAATACGCTGGAGTGGCGATCTTGCATCGGAAAGCGCAGAGGCACATGGAGCAAATGGATTACAGGCGGCAGACTGCGTCATTATTATGGGAGTCCAAACAAGAGATTATAATATATTTGCATAATAAACAATTATGCAAAAAATCATTAAAAAACAAACAAACAAGAAAAGCGCACTGTCACTACTTCGCGAGTGAGGTTCGAACCTGCGACATCATACACCATACGGTAAAGAAAGCTGCCGCTCGCCCACTGCGCCGAACAGATTGCCGCGCTCAAAGCCCGCGATAAAAGCTATGCAATAGCTTAAAAAATAATTACTTTGAGACGAGTGAGGAGATTCTGATAATAGAACGAGAAAATTAGATAATGATAGATGGCATAACTATGCCCCCCCCCCCCCACTACAAATACACTCCTGGCAATGGTTTTAAATAGAAATCTTGCAAGTACTTAATGATAAACGCGGGGTCATAATCCAACGGTAATACCACTGCTATCCATACTAATGATAAATAATGTTTGAGGTCGTTCACCCCAAATTAGACTACCTGCCTACCTAATCCGACCATTAATAATGCTTACTGATCCTTACTAATGTTATATCTAAATGCGAAAGTGTGTTTGTTTGTTAGTATTCGTAAGTTTATTTGTTGGTTTACTGGTTTGTAGTCTGTCTTTCAGTAACGCAGCACCGGAACAACGAAACGACGTGATTTTTTTTTATGGATATAGTTTAAGACTTAATAGTGACAGGTTATTTTTTATTCCTAAAAAGCCGAGGGTTCCCGCGGGGTTTTTAAAACATAACTCCACGCGGATAAAAATTGAAAATTTAAAACACCCCCGACACGTGCATGTAAGATCATAACCTGCAAGGTTACCTACTCATTGAAACTAATCTATTGAACCCAAATACGATATGACTGCTGTGAGTTTTCGAAGAGTCGGGTTCTCTAGAGACCATTCTGGTTGTAGCATCAGGTCGAAGTTATTAATTAATTGTCATTTAACGATTATACTGGCACGCGTGAAGCACTTAATCGAGTAATCTTACGCCAAAATTGCCTTACATCATTTTGGAAAAGAGCTGATACTCTTACACTGCTGGACCGATATTAACCAAACATAGCTAAGAACCACCGCAAGGAAACTGGCTTTCAAATGAAAATAAACCGCATCGAAATCCGTCTGAGAGCTACGATGCCACAGACAGACACACACAGAGACAGATATCGACGTCAAACTTATAACACCCCTCTTTTTGCGTCGGGGGTTAAAAAGAAACGCGGCAAAATTTAGTGGAGAATAATTTCAATAACATCTCTGGGTCTGAGACTCCCAACACTCAGTTCGAAGCGTTGTAGAATAGAATAGAATAGAAATGTTTTTTATTCAAATAAACTTTTTTACAAGTGCTTTTGAATCGTCGATGAGTCTACCACTGGTTCGGAATGCCGTTCCTGCCGAGAAGAACCAGCAAGAAACTCGGCAGTTGCTCTTTTCAAACAAGTTTACAATATAGTAGATATTATGCTATGCATACATACAGTGTTTCCACAATGAGGAAAAAGAGAATTTACAATGTATTCTAAGGTTGTAGTAAAGTAAGGGTTAAGAATGTAGGTCAGCAGGCGGGCGGTGGTCAGATGCGTGTAACCTGTCGCCCCTGGGCGTGTGAATAACAGTGATTCCGTCCCGACGCCGGGAAAGCCCGGGCGACGGAAATTGCCCCACGCGCCGCAGGGGTAGTTTGTAGTTCCCATTCAGGCCAATTTAGTAGCGGCCAAGAAATACTAGGAAGGATTTTCCTTTATTTTTCTCTTCAAGTTGACCCTTGATTACATTCTCTATTACTATCACTACATCCTATTAATATTATAAATGCGAAAGTTTGTGAGGATGGATGTATGGATGTTTGGATGGATGGATGGATGGATGGATGGATGGATGGATGTTTGTTACTCTTTAACGCGATAACGAATGAACCGATTTTGCTGAAATTTGGCACAGACATAGATTATAGTCTGGAATAGCACATAGGCTACTTTTTATCCCGGAAAAGCAAACAGTTCCTGCGGGATAGCATCGCTATTTTTTACGCATTTGTCCTTCAAAATACGCGCAATGGAGTTTTAGATTGACGTGATTTTTTTTCACAGGTAAAGTTAGGGGCCTGAAAAATGACATAGGCTTCTTTTTATCCCGGGAAAACAAACGGTTCCTGCGGGATATTAGTATACTACTTTTCACACATTTATCCTTCAATTATGCGCCAACGAAGTAACAGATTGACGTGGTTTTTTTGATAGGCATAGTTGAGGACCTGAAAAGTGACAACAGCTACTTTTTATTCCGGGAAAACAAACAGTTCCCGCGGGATATTCGTATGCTACTTTTCACATATTTATCCTTAAATTATGTGCCAATAGGCAATGTATGTATGTATGTATGTATGTATGTATGTATGTATGTATGTATGTATGTATGTATGTATGTATGTGTGTATGTATATATGCATGCATTTATGTATGTTTGTATCCTCCTCTTATAACTATAAATACATTATACACTTACATTACTAATACATTATATACTTTTTTTATATATATGTTCACCGATTACTCGAAGACGCCTGAACCGATTTGGAAAATTCTTTATTTGTTTCAAAGGGTATACTTCCCAGGTGGTCCCATTTAAATTTTATCGAAAGCAGTCGAGGGTTTAAAAAAAATCTACAATATATTATTACTTTGTAGTGGCGCGGGCGTTTGAATGTATGCTCCCGGGACAAAAAGTAGCCTGTGTTATTTTCCAGGTCCTCAACTTTACCTGTGTAAAAAACCACGTCGACTATATGCACTTGCACTTTATATGGTGAAATATTATAACTGCGAAAGTGCGTTGGTTTGTCCTTCAATCACGCCCCAACACAAATACGGATCGACGTGATTTTTTGCAGGGGTACCTATAGTTGAGAACTTGGAGAGTGACAGGCTACATTTTATCCCGCAAAGTCAAAGAGTTCCCGAGGCATTTTAAAGGCTAAGTTCACGCAGACGAAGTCGCGGGCATCAGCTAATAATATTAAAAATGTAAAAATTTGTTAGGATGGCAGGATGGGTGGATGGGTGTTTGTTACTCTTTCACACCACAAACGCGATTGAACCGATTTGGCTGAAATTTAGAATGGAAATAACTCACACCCAGGACTAGCATATAGGCTACTTTATAACCCAGAAAATCAAAGAGTTCCTGAGGGATTTTAAAAACTAAATCCTCGCAGACGAAGTCGCGGGCATCAGCTAGTAATATTATAAAACAGAGTCCCCCGCCGCGTCTGTCTGTCTGTCTGTCTGTTCACTCGCTCGTATTACTCCTTATCGTTACTCCTTACGTTAGTTAGTTAGCTTATCATAATGTGCATAGTAAATAAGCATTTCATGCACATTATGATATTCCTAAACACCATACAATTTAAATGAAAATCTTAGGAGTTATCGCAAAATAATAACGAACGCGCGCGAAAATAAATTCAAGCGTCAAAGGTCTCACACCGATGACGGACTCAATGTTGCTTTATTATGCTCTACTACCCGTGCGAAGCCGGGCGGGTCGCTAGTTGATGATAATAACTGACGAATTTGAGTCTAATATAAGAACGGGTTAAAATTGTAGGGGGTAAGGCAATTTTTTTTATAAAACCGCTAGTTGATTCCGGAATAGCTGCATCAATAATTGCTTGTCTCAATTGTGGTGACTGAATTTATGACGCTCTTGCTGCAGCAATGCAGTTTAAACTACTGAGCCGATTTGGATAAAGTAGGTGTCAATCGATTCGTTATTATGGTCCAGGCGATATAGGCTACATTATTTTTATCTATCCGAACAATATCAATATGACGCGGATATCATTCCAATTTTACGTAGTCGAATTACAATTTTAAATTTGTTTCTTGTTTACTTAAGAATCATAATAAATAGATTTTACCCGCGGCTTCACTCACGTTCAGTTCGATTTTCAAACCCCTATTTTACCCCCTTTAGAGGATGAATTTTCACAAATCCTTTCTTAGCGGATGTCTAAGTCATAATAGCTATCTGTATGCCAAATTTCAGTCCGATCCGTCCGGTGGTTTGAGCCATGCGTTGATAGATCAGTCTGGCAGTCAGTCAGTCAGCGAGTCAGTCAGTCAGTCACCTTTTTCTTATAAATATTTAGATTAGCTTTATGAAAACGTATGATGATCTAGGTAAATAAATTCCAATATCCCAGACGTAGTCGTTTTCCTAGTTCCATGCTTACACTGTGCTTGTTTTAATCTGTGTAGATGCTTAGATCCTCCCCGCAGCCGGCTAACATGGCGTTCGGAAGTGCGGCCCGTAGCCCATCGGAAATTGGTTTACGTCGCAACACGGCGCTGTGTATACAGCTTAATGATATGGATTGGAGTACACTTCACAAATACTAGAAGAAGATTTTCTTTTTAATCTACTTCAAAAAAAGGGAGAGGTTATCAATTCGACGCGTATTTTTTTGTCGATGTTACTCCATAACTCCGTCAAATCTGAAACAGTATCTATAATTTTTTTATTTGAAAGGTCATACCGTAAGATTGGCCCCATATTTTGGTGAAGATCTGATGAATATCTTCGGTGATTGAGGACAGAACTCCTTAATGAATAAGAAAGAGCAAATCGCTCGCGATCAGAGAATGTGTAGATTGATTCTGTGAAGCTACACTAAAAAGCTTAAAATAAATAAAATTAAAAATTCTTTTTAAAAAAACCGACTTCAAACTGTAGTTTATTTAAGTACAAAATAATTTTAGTTTGTACATGTATTTTGAAGTCGGGCGGAATTTTTTATTTTATTTATTTTATGCTAATTTGTGTTTGTTTGTTGGTTTTTCCTTCATTCACGCTGCAATTCAGAGCTATGGCTCGACGTAATTTTTGCATGGGTAGGTATAGTTGAAGACCTAGACCTAGGCTTTCTTTAAATAGAAAGTTTCCGGAGGATTTTTAAAAAGTCCACGTGAATGAAATCGCGGGCATCAGCTAGTATTATGGTAAAACAAAGTCGTTCTCCATGTATATCATGTACGTATGCGTTTATTTCTTCTACTAAAAAGCCCTAAAATGAAAAACATTACCAACTTTGAGTTACGAGTAAAAAACCTCGAACTACAATATCTCTAGAAATCTAAGATGGAATAGTATACTAATTGCCAATTTCACCAACTTTGATTAAAGTTAAACCGTGGAATAAATTTGATATTTTTTCATATTTTCGGTAGGTACCATAAAAAAACGCCCAGTTTAATCCTCGGTTAAACGTCACTCGACTTTGGTGAAATCAGCACTTTCATATATAGAGATTTATATAGTTTTTACCTATTTTTAGTCGTTACTATTTTTATTAAAATACAGACCAATTACATCACGGGTTAGCGTAAAACTGCAAAAAATAAACTGCAATCTAAATCCGATCAAAAGCACGTTTCACACGCTCGCTGATTGAGTTTTTGAATCGTTTTATTTCACGACACTCGATTTTCCGGGAAACGGGAAATGCTGAAAACCATCGGGGTCTGAAAAGCGCGACTTTTCATTTCACTGCCTGGCTGTTCATGCTACGACGGATTTCTGAACGAACTGAACTGAGGAAAATGTATTATACCTGTAATGAGGTGTCAATCGATTCGTTACGATGATGGAAGTAGGAATCGTGTGTTATGATGGCCATAAAATATCATTATGACAGAAGTTAAGTACCTACCGTAGTTCGTTTTTTTTTCAGTTTTTAAACATTGATTATTTAAGTGGTGATAGCCCAGTGGTTTGACCTCTTTTGCGAGGGGCGATCCCTGGGTAGGTACTAATTTAAAATTGTGTTGAATAGAATTAGGCGTTACTTTGTGGAATTCCATGACATTTAAAGAAAAAATAATATTCTTTTGCAAAGGAATATTAATTTTTCTTTAAATTAAAATTGTGTTTAAAATCTGTTTGTGTTTACGCATCACACAAAAACTAAAAAAGCTAACAAAAGTACAGACATGAAACTTATAAGCAGTTTTGAACTTTTAACACATAAAAAAAAATGGTTTTTAAAGTCAAAATATAATATTTTATCGAACTGTCGAAGTCTCGTGGATTTGAAAGAAAAATGAGTGCACTCAAGTTTTTCAGACTTTCATATTTATACAAAGTCGAGACTGCTAATAATATATATGAAATGCTTGTCAAACTACAAAACCATAAAAACACGATAGGTATTTTGAGGATTGGTGCAATTTTTTGGTACTTTTGGATTGGATTTGGTGTTATATGGATAGCATGAAAATTATAAGGACAATTTTTATTTAATTTTTCTTTATTAATGTAGACAATTAAAATTGTTAAAAACTTCATGAATTTTTGTCTTTACTTAATTATTAAAGTTTATTAAAAAAAAGTTTACTCTTAAAGTAAAATACCTAATTTGAATTTTTTGTTCATCTTAACTTGCATTAGTCGCTTTATCGGTTTAGTGTACCGATAAAGAGTCCTTCTCACATTTTTGCTGAAAATGAGGAACATGGGGCCTATACTAACTATTATTTCAATTATACCTTAATAAATTACTGTAAACTTTTCATTATACCTATGAAATCTTACGCGTTGGTAGTATAGGCCCTGAATTTTAACAAAAATGTGAGAAGGATGGAAATATTCAATGTCGCGTACCAAACTAGTTTTATGGAAAAATTTAAAGTCATAGTCTAGCAGTGGCTTGCCAAAAACCATAATATTATATCAATACTAGCTGAGGACAAACTAACAAACAAACACACTTTCACATCTATAATATTATAGTAGTTCGGAGCGAACCACTAGTATTATAGTAATGAAGAATTAATAAGTACTACGATATGAATGTAACCAACGTTTGTTTCTACCGCCGGCCAAATAATTAAATTTTAGAACACAAAAGCTACTTTTGGGACTTAACTATGATAGTTTGATATATTCCCTCGGAGACTTTTTTGTAGAGAATAATGAGTACTTTAGTCATGCAGTACGTATAATTATTTTTATGTATTTAAATAATGAATTTTATAGGCAATATTTGCTAGTTTGTGTTACATTATTGCAATTTTCTTAAGGATCTCTAATTTTTTTAAATAAATTATAGCCTATGTTACTTCCTGATTTTTTTTTTAATTTATCTGTCTATTTGTGAAGAAATGGTTAAAATCGGTCCAGGAGTTTCAGAGCCTATTCGGTACGAACAAACAAACAAAAACATCTTTCCTCTTTATAATATTAGTGTACTTAGATTATTTTCAATTTATGGTTTTGTAGTTACTCAGCTCAAATGTTAAACAATACGATGCCGACATACCTACATAGGTACGTAATATATTATGCCCGGATGAAATCCGAATTTATCATAACAATAGTGGTGTTGGCGTTTAAAACCGCCTCTGAAATAATATTTATGTAATTTATAGGAGCCGGAATTGGTAGTTTATACATACATACAGTCAGATCATGAGTAACCCATTATAACATCTGACTACTGAGCGCAAGTCTCTCGTTATTGACTTTGAGTATTAAACCAGCACTTTAATACTCAAAGGTTATTGACAAGGGTTAACCATACAGTCAGACATTAATCGCTTAATCAGCCCAGTCGTTAAAACATCGGCATTCTTTCCGGGGATCCGAAGATCGATTGCAGGCACGCTCGTCTAACTTTTCTGAGCTATGTGCGTTTAAGCAATTAAATGTTCCTTATTTTAATTGATAAATGAAACCACCTTGTACTTGATCAAATGCTGGTATTTATTTATATAGCATAGTATATAACATTTCTGCACAGTATATTTATATCACACAAATTCATTTAGGTACATCAGCATAGTAGCTATACTTTAAACATGTAAGAACTGAACTTCTAGACTTGCAGTAACATAATAATTTTTGAACTACTGCACATTACCCTTTTATATTTTTACACTAACAAAATAGACCAATGATTACAATTTCCCCTTCCATTCAACCAATCAGCTTACTTTTCCGTTTTAATACATTTTAACTCAAATTACACTCTATTCCTAATTAATTTCCTTTTCCGGTATCATGCCACATATTTTCTATGAAATCTATTTCTTATTTCCGGTTTTATACTATATAATTTAAATCAAATATTATTATCATACATTTTAGTCAGTCAAATAATTTATAATTGAAAAATAATCTAACAGTTCGGCCATCCTAATCAAGCGAGTCCTCTCGCTAATTTTATAAATGTGGTTCGGCCATCTTACTGAATTAATTGGTCCTCCAATTACACAAGCAATGTTTTAAAACAAAATACCTATACAACAATATTCAGTCGTTAAATCATTTTCAAAACACATAAATAAGTCTTTTGTTGGCGAAATATATGTAAACTATTAATGATCATAACATTAGAATCACAAACACCTCTGTACTGGCCGATCGGCTGTGTACGTAAAAGGACATAATATTATGCATCTTTAAAAACACAAATTACTTAACTATCGGCTTTCGCGATCGCGAACATCACTTATTTGCCTATCGGCTTTCGCTATCGCGAACATCACTTACTTGCCTATCGGCTTTCGCTATCGCGAACATCACTTATTTGCCTATCGGCTTTCGCTATCGCGAACATCACTTACTTGCCTATCGGCTTTCGCTATCGCGAACATCACTTATTTACCTATCGGCTTTCGCTATCGCGAATATCACTTGTTTGCCTATCGGCTTTCACGATCGCGAACATCACTCAATATTTTTTTTGACTTCATATTTGCCTATCGGCTTTCACGATCGTGAACACTTAAGTTAGTTTATTTGCAACAAGATCTGTCCGATCGGATCAAATCATTTTTCTTAATGGTAGCCTATCGGCTATCGATCGATCGATCGAAAAAAAATACAAATTCATCCGTACTCTTTGTTCGATGCCTTGAGTTGCTTCTTCTCCACTTTCTGCATGATTCTTGGATGTACCTTGAAGATTACGGAGCGTAGTGGAGAAGGCGTTCTTGAACGCCTTTCGCGTCGTTCCAGCGATTCACCGTGTTGCCTGGTGTATAAACGAGACAACCTTACAATTGCTGCCGCCTGGTTTTCACGTAGTTCGTCCATAATTCTTAATTTCGGCCGTAGGCGAAGAGTTTGACCACTTCTGAACTGATAAATGAAACCACCTTGTACTTGATCAAATGCTGGTATTTATTTATATAGCATAGTATATAACATTTCTGCACAGTATATTTATATCACACAAATTCATTTAGGTACATCAGCATAGTAGCTATACTTTAAACATGTAAGAACTGAACTTCTAGACTTGCAGTAACATAATAATTTTTGAACTACTGCACATTACCCTTTTATATTTTTACACTAACAAAATAGACCAATGATTACAATTTCCCCTTCCATTCAACCAATCAGCTTACTTTTCCGTTTTAATACATTTTAACTCAAATTACACTCTATTCCTAATTAATTTCCTTTTCCGGTATCATGCCACATATTTTCTATGAAATCTATTTCTTATTTCCGGTTTTATACTATATAATTTAAATCAAATATTATTATCATACATTTTAGTCAGTCAAATAATTTATAATTGAAAAATAATCTAACATAATGAAAATATTCTAAGGAAACCTGCATGCTTACATAATGTTCTCAAAGGTGTATGAAGTCTGACAATCTGCACTTGGCAAGCGTGGTAGACTATATGGCCTAAACTAGTCTTATTCTAGAGGAGACCTGCGCCCTAGTGCACCGAGCGACGATGGATTGAGATGACGTTAGTTGTAGCATTAGACTTAGAGATCAACAGCTATAGGGAATGTTTAAATATTTCCCAATAGTGAAGTATGCGGCGAAGTAGAGGACGTTATGCTCCGGCTGCACGCTCAGTCTTGCTAGTGCAGTTTTACCTGAGATCTGCACAGTCCAATCTTTCACAAGCTTTCACAAGTCAACGTACTGCGCGGGATGCCGTCTTGCCATCCACACACACATGCTTAACTGCACAAACTCGGCTTTTGCAGGTTAGTCGTCAGGTAACGCGCAGCTGAAAAACGCAGCGTGGCCGGGCTCTAAGACGGAGCGTGTAGCCGGTGCTGAACTAAGTTCAAATTTAATGTACTAAGTTTTTTTTATGTATTTTTCAATTTATTAAGTGCTGAACAAATTAAAAAGTAATGTGTGATCAAAAAAGACGGTTGTAATAACAATAGTCTGTTTGAATAAAAATCTAAAACATTGTCTTGGAGTTTTAATTTTCAACTAACATTTTCAGGTATTTTTCGAGTTACCTACACATGAAACTAAAATTTTGTATCTCACATTTGCGCTGACATTAGCGTAAACATTTTCAGTAACAGTTAACTCAAGTCACGTACACAGACTTACGTAGAGATCATCTAAACTAAAATGATGCGCCGCTTTTTTATTGTATTACAAATATCCATGTATAGACAGCAATTTTTTTTTGTGTATGGTACGATGACACAAATGAACGATACGTACGCAGTATGTCTAGACATACGATAATGTCTAAACATGTCAACTGCAATAGAACAACCCCCAAACTGCAATTTAGCAGTCAGGCTTGCATTTCAAATACAGTCCGTCCATCTAAAGTCTAAACAAAAGGTTCTGAACCATAATAAGAGACAAATTATGATTTTATTTTGTCTTTCCATTTACATGGAATAACAACAGTAGGTATAATATAGTAAAAGTACATACAAAAGGATAGTAGGAATTAAAAATGATTATGAAAAATAAAACAGGAAGTAATACTGAAATCTGAAAATTGCACGGTGTTAGTAAAAATTTGTCACACACTCTTACATACTGGTAGAGCGGCGCATTATTTCAATTTGAGTGATCTTTACTTACCTAATTGTTTTTAAAAAATATAATCGATGTTGCTGCCCGTCTTGGCAAATGCTTTAAATGTTAATGCTTTAACTACGTGCCCGTGTATAGCCTCAACAGCTTTAGGTGGAGGAATGGATAATGGATATCTTGGATGTAATGTTGTGTCCGACATCGTGTGTAACTGTGTAGGTGATTGTATGCGGAAAAAACTATTTCAGCTTTATGAAAGCAGTTCAAGGACTCTTTACATTTTAACTCTATAAAATTTAAGTTTAGTGTACATTTGTTTTTAATAATAATGTACCTACCAACGTGTCATAAATGTGCCCGTTTTCACCAGCGTTCTCTAACTTTTACAGGCTAGGTGACGCTTTCTGTCAATTTCGTTTTCACGTTTAATAGTGGAAATGACATTGGTTAAGGGATTGTATTTAGGGGCTATATATTATGTAAAGAGGTTCCTACTTAGGGCATTTAGGTATGGTTGGTGAAAACGGGATCAGTTTTTTTTAGACCAGCTTTATATGTCATAAATTTTTATTTTGAATCTTTGTTTCAGGTTCCAATCCATAGTTTTTGTTTTACATGTAGGTTAATGTTTGAAAGTCAGGCGTGCATTGCAATGAAAAAAGGTTTATTATTTGAAAAATAAAGGTTTATTAGCGGGTCAATAGGTCATGTAGAAGTAAAGAGAATAATAATTTTATTTTTATAGCTACCGTGCTAGTTACTTATTTTACACTTTAGCTACATAAGTAGGTCCTTTAACTAATTTCATTTCTGTATTGTGTGCACTATTTTTAACTACCGTACTTTGGGGTGACTTTGCTTTTGATCTAACGATAAAAAACAAAGCTCAAAATTACATCCATTGAATTAGGGGCTGAAATTCCTTCTTTAAAGTAAAATAGAACTACTAACGCATAAAATATTTACCAGGTTTACCTGCTTATGTACAATGATTGTACCGGTACACACGAATTTTACAAGACTTTCTTTTTTGAAAAAATTTCAACTTTTACGTTTTCAATCGTTGCACAGGTAATTGCAGGAATACCAACCTATAAACTTTCTCAACAGACCATTGACATTTAAGGATTGCATTCAGAAGTCAATAAAACTTTTAAGTCAAGAACTTTTTTTTTTTAAATTTCATTTTGAAAGTTGTTCGGATTTGGTGCAAAGTCACCCCCGTAGGTGCCAAGTCACCCCAAGTTACCGGTACTCATGTTTTTTTTAATTTCCTTTAACTTGTATTATAATTTCGTTTGATCTTTATTTAATAATTTTATACTTTCGCTCTTTTAATCTCAATTTCAATAGGATGGTATTAATTTATCAGTTTATAATTATAATATTTGAAAGAAAAATTTATAAGAGTTTTTTTGTGTTAGTTTCTTTTGTAAAGAGTCACTTGGTATTGCATACTTCTACTTCTTCGCTTGAATCTGGCGATTTGATTGAATTCACTTTCCAAATATATAATTACACGTGTTATAAATGCTTGCATATATGACTATTTGTTGTTATTTGGAGCTATATTTGAATTTATAGTATTTGATTTCTTGTTTCTGTGTTCTCTATTTGAAATATACCTAGTCTGATGCACAAGCGAAAGCCACACTGGTTATTGCTAACCGTTTAAAGTTGACCGTAAGTTTAAAGTGCATCAGCCAATCGGAAAAATTACAATTTTCGCATCTCTGACGAAACGACTTTATTCGTCGTTTGGGTTAGGTATTTGGCAATTGAGAAATAGGCGGTTTTATATAAGTTGAAACTGTTGTGATTTTTGCGATAATTTTTCCTGGGACTATTTCGTCATTGGCTACATTCTGAATCAAGAAAAGTAACTAACCTAACCTAACTATTCTGGTGATACAAATGGAAGACAGAATACTATTCTCGTGATTAAATAGCAAACTATTTGTATAATAATTAATAAGATTCAAGTACAGCTCCAAATGTTGTATTGCATTTTAAAAACATTTAATAACTGTTCTATGTGTTTCAGACCGACAAGGTAGATATGCTGCACAGTTTCTTCTCTTCTTTCCTAACTAATGCGCACCTAACTGCACTTTATAATGTTCTGGTAAAATGGTCACAATTATCTATGGTACGATATTAATTTATTAGGTAGCTTTTTTCGCATTGGGTTACCTTTTAAGGATAGTGTTTTATACACTATCGCGTAATAATATGACGTAGAGAAAGAGAGCGAGATGATTTGCTTCTCCTTAAGCATAAAGCGGGAGACTACGTCATGTTTGTTTGTAATGTACCATTCGAGGCGATCTTGTTACAGAACGGCGACACAGACTGACTTGTAGCGTGTGTTTGTAACTTTGACTCATCATCATCATCATCATCATTAGCAACCCATCAATGGCTCACTACTGAGCCCAGGTCTCCTCTCAGAGAAGGGTTATAGGCCATAGTCCACCACGCTGGCCCAGTGCGAATTGGCGGACTTCACACACCTTCGAGAACATTATAGAGAACTCTCAGATGTGCAGGTTTCCTCACGATGTTTTCCTTCACCGTTGAAGCAAGTGATATTTAATTGCCTAAACGCACATGACTCCGAAAAGTCAGAGGTCGGGATCGAACCTGTGACCCCCCGAATAGGAGACCACAGTCCTAACCACTAGGCTATCACTGCTCACTGTAACTTTGACTATTCAACTTCAATAAGTCTATGGTTTGTAACGTATCATTCGAGCTCTTGGCTCAAGTGTGCTCCATTTGTGCTTGTGCGCTTGCGACTTGCTCTCGCGATGACGCGACCTGCAGTCTGCACTGACTTGTAATGTAACACTCAAAGGGAATTCGCGAAAAAACCGACAGTCGAGCCGAGCACGCGGTGCTCGCCGCGAATGAATGTTACAAACTAACGTTACAAGTCAGTCTTTCGTTTGAGTTACAATAACTAAGCAAAAACATTACACCAACATGTTACAAGTCAGTCTCAAGCTTAATATCTCAATGCTTGACAACAGTGACCCCGAGCTGAAATTATTGGATGATTGCTGTGGTTGGATATTAACGCTGTCCTTTCAGAGGCCATTAGACTTGCAAATAGGACAATAAAGCTCTGCTACGCCTTTGTAGGTACATATCACTGTGAGTCAACACACCCGTATAAACAATGTTTGACTAGATATATTACGAAGATTTAGATTGCATAGTGAAACTTAGCTCATAAACATATTATATCTACATTTCTTACTATCCTTAGTTATTAATTCAAAAAAATAAAATTCAAAATTCAGAATTATTTATTTCACGTAGGCCAACTTGTGACTCTTATGACACACTTGTGACTCTACCGCTAATGATATAAATGCGAAAGTGTGTTTGTTTGTTGGTTTATCCTTCAATCACGCATTTGGAATGCAGATTCTTCTGAGAAGAGCCGGCAAGAAACTCAGCAGTTGCTCTTTTCAAAACAAAATATTGCAATATTGGTGTATAATATATATCTTGTGGTCAGCTGGATGCCAAGCCGATTGTTTCCATGCAGCTTGGACATTTTAAAACACCGGATCACCAAAAATAAAATATTTAAACTAGGAGTAAACATTTAAAATGAAAATAGTAATGAATCGGTGTTAAAACTAACCATAATGGCCACGAATAAATTAATAATAACTAGTCATTAGATGAACTTTTAGAGCACATTTTTAATATTCCGTAAAAGCGTAAAATGCAAGCTCACGCTAACCTCATTAGTTGCTCCGTTCCGTGAGATAGTTATCACTAGTTATCATTAGTACAAGTTTTTAGGTCTCGAAAAAGTAAACAGATTTCCAATGTCTTAACAGTTTAACGTCGAATTAAAATGGAAAAGTGCATTGTTTTAAGCACCCCTCAAACATCTGGTATCCAGAAAATAAGATGAAATATCCCTAAATCGAACAATTGAGAGCCCTAAAAAAAGCTCTATGCATATTCAAACGTGTATTTAAATATTATACTACCATAATTAAAATGAAATAATATCAATATACAGCAGTGATAGCCTAGTGGTTAGGACTGCGGACTCCTATTCGGGGGTCGCGTGTCTGACCCCGGCCACCTCTGACTTTTCGGAATTATATTCGTTTAAGTAATTAAATATCACAATATACTTCAATTGTAAAACAAAACATCGTGAAGCAACCTGCATGCCTGAGAGTTTTCAATAATGTTCTCAAAGGTGTGTGAAAACTATCAATTTGCATTGGGTCAGCTTGGTTGGCCTATAACCAAATTCAAATTTGCCTCCAAAAGTCCTTAATTTTTATCCAAAGACTCGGGCTCACCCTAACATTAACAGCGGCCTAAGTAGTCGCAGGCTGGATTTTTATTTCACTCTGTCAAAAAGCAGTAGGTATTTTAAAACAAAACAAATAAGGTCAATTTTACTATAACATTGTAGTGTTTCAATATTCGATATCTATCAACGATGTCGAGTTGCGTAAACTCATACTAAAGGTAGTGTAGTGCCGAATAAAACGAACGAACGCTTTCAGATAATGGGAATTTCAATACTGGAGGAAAACATTTTGTTATTGGGAAATGTAGAGGCAATCTGTAATAGAGGGAACTGTTATAGAGAAATTCCGTATAGTAATTGATTGCGCTGCTACATTGTGCCAAATCGATAACTGAAAGAGTGAGCGAAATTAGGTCATTTTCACAGATTAGTACTACTTTACACTTCCTGGATTCTCGGAGATCATTAAGGCATCGGTTTCATTTGTTAATATCCCTTAACAGAGAACGCAAAACCGTTGATCAAGTGCCTGATCTCACTCTGGTTTTGTCGGATTGTATTTGACCTTATCACACCCTCTCTCTTCTACAACCGCACCGCACGCCACCAAAGGAATTTCACCCTCACCACCTGGGTGCCTGGAGCAATTCGACTGTCCGTTGTGCCAGATCTTTTTGTTCCCGCTTAAATATAACATGGGGTTATTCAAGGAGCGGACCAAAAAATTCCTGAAAAGCCGGCAACGCATTGGTGGTGCCTCTGGTGCTACAAATGTTTATGGGCAGCGGTAATCACTTAACATCAGGTGACCCGCCTGTTTGCTCTCGATTCTTATAAAAAAATCGTTATATAATAAAAATGTAATGGAAGCATTAAAAAGTACAAGCTCTACTAACTAGAAGGACTTAAAATTCGATCATTTATAAAGTTCCCCAAGATACCCACTTCAAAAGCAAACGACGCTTGCTAGATATGAAGCTATCGAAACTGTCCAACCTCATTTTTCAAAGTAATCCTATTACTCATTTAAAATTTTATGCGGCAATTCAAAATAAATTGAGACTTGTTTCCAGAAATTATATTAATATCATCACGTTATATTTTGTAACATTTTGGTGCTCAAGAGAATTATTTGTTTTTAACAGTAATAAACAATCAATTGTTTTCGACATAATAAACAGGATTTTTAGGCTGATGCTGACGACTTCAACTGCGTCTATTTACTTAGTTTTAAAAATCCCGCAAGAACTCTGATTTTCCGGGATAAAAGTACTCTCCAGGTCCTCAAATGTAGTTAAGTCTATGCAAAAATTTACGTTAATCCGTTGCTCCGTTGCTGTGTGACTGAAGGATAAACTAACAAACAAACATACTACATTTATAAGGTTAACTATAACTTTAAGGATTGGATACAGTTTGCTACAAATCTTAGCTAACCAGCTTATTCGAAAGCTTCGACTGGCTTCGAGTACACTGTACAGCAGGGACTTAAGCTCTTTACGAGTTCTATCGTCTTTAAAAAAGGGCATTCTTTGTTTTTTTTATTATTCCTATGACTATGACCTACTTAGATAGTACGTCATTTCCTTTCAAATAATAATAAATGTTATAACTTTTATTGGATCTCGATTTTTTTTACCAAAGTTATTTATTATTGCTTTCCGTAAGAGTTATACGCCAATAGCTGGTTTAATTATTATACTGCTTAAAATAGATTACTTAACTTAGATTAAAATAAATAAAAAACAATTAATGAAAGAATTGAAGAGAAACACGTAAAGGGAGCGGCGGATAAACGGTTTCTGGCATGAAATAAGAAGAGAGAAATAAGGCTTTAAACAAAGAAAGTATAACGGACTTTAAATAAACTCTAAATTAAACTTTACTCAGTAGATTCCTTAAATAAATATAGTAATATTTATGTATAATCTATTTTTCTTTAGCTGTCTTAAACGGTAATTAAGTGGTATCTTGCATAAATACGTAAGCGACGCGAAAAGCAAGGTCGTCGCATCTAGGATTTTTTACTGTACCTACTCTGGTAGGAAAACCAAAGCGCCCGGCTATGTTGACCGGTTACACGTTTCTGCGAAATGTTTTCTGTCATTTGTTTACCTTTTAAGACAGCATAGAAAAACTATAATATCTTAAATCTAACATTTTGTCACTGTAGCCATACCTGCGTGTGATAAATCGTTGTTATGCTTCGGAACTGTGTATGTACGTAACCAAACAATAGTTGTGACCATTTTGCCATACACGAGCTCTATGTCAGCATGTCAATCTTTTTGGTCGTGTGTATTGCTATGCTTGGTGTATAGGATAAATTTCTTCTTGCAGGCTCGGAGCGCAAGCACCAGTAGCTTTAGGAGTGTAAGTCAGGTAAAGACAGTACGTAATGCTTGATCACGCCTGGCCATTTACATCGACGACTTTTTAATTTGGTTGGTTGTTTTGGTCGGCAATGATTTTTGTTTTTACACTCTTGCGTGTACTGAGGGCGCATACCTACCAATTATTTTGCTAAATTACCGCCTAGAAAAGCTGTAAACTGAACTTGTCAAGATTGATCTTTTTTTTTCGACGAAACATAGAATCAGGTTCAGTATCTATCCTTAGTCCGAGTTTCCACATCTCGAAAACGGGGATAGAATTTCAGGTGTCAACACAGAATATCGTCAAATTAAAATGGAAATAATGTACTGAATAAGTAAATATTTTTGTGGCGTTAGCTGTAGCTATTGATAAAACTTTGAAACAAGCTTCTTGAGGTATATTTTATTTTGGCGATATAATGTTTCCATACTCGAAATTCTTCAGCGTTTAAGAGTAGTATAATCTCGTATTACTATTGAGAATGAGGAGAATGCAACGCTGTGAAGCAGATAAGCCTCCGGTTTCGGTGACTATTATCCAATTTGAAATTGGATACACGAATTCAATTCTTGAGATTTTTGTACCACTTTTTTGTAGTAATTTGTTTATTACAATAAAATATATAATTTAATATAAAAAATTGTTTTCAAAAGTCGACTTCAAACGCCCGCGCCATTACAAAGTGTACTATAATTTATTGTTAATATTTTAAAAACCACTCGACTGATTTCGATAAAATTTAAATGGGAAGTATAAACTTTAAAACGAAAAAAATCAATTCGAGTAATCGGTGAACATACATAAAAAAAGATTCCGACGAATTGAGAACTCCTCCATTTTTGAAGTCGGTTAAAAACTAACATAAATCATTGCCAATGATCTTATGTCACGAGTCATTTGCTATTTTACAGTAGTTTGATTAGCAGTAGAGGCATATTATCATCTGCTGTAGAAAATTCAACAAATTATAAGGTAAGTTATTACTATGATTATAAGAATACACGATAACATAGATTAGACTAAAAATTTTTTTTTGTTGGACGATTTCATATTATGTACGGATTTTTCGACCTTTTGATTAATTATTATTTTCATATATAAAATAACGATATAAATAAATAATAATGTTACATTATAAAAAAATACACAGATTATATTTTTATTTAAATATTATAATGGCAGTTTGATGAACATCATTAAATGATATATCTTTTTTTAGGCAAGCTGAACTTAATTAATATTCTCCTTTCGCCTTCAATTAAGCGGAAAAACTTGTGTTAGGAATGTACGCCAATAGTGCAACGGGTGGGCATCGAACCTGCGACCGTGCATTCTTTTAGTCGGCACCTTTAACCGTTGGACTACTGAAGTCATGTTTTTAATTTATTTAAGTAATACGCTAATTAATTAATTTTATATTACAGTTTTATTATATTATAGATAGAAAATTTCATATATACAATACTATAAACCTAAATTTAATTCTAAAATTAAAACTAAAATAAAAACTAATTAAAATCTAAAACCCCATCCAAGCCACCGCAGTGTGGCATAGTACCCAAGATGCTGGCAGCATTACCTCTTTGGATGGCCAGGCTAATCCTTTGGCCAAGGTAGCTGCCAGCTCTTGGATCCCCGGTAGACTCGATCACCTTTTTTGATATCTCTAAAAAAAGTGCGCGAGCCTCCGGGCCCCACTGCCCCAGGGTCTCTACACCAAAAGGCACAAATATGAAACCACTGTCAAGTTTCTCATATTTGCGCCTCTTAGCCTGTTCGGCGCTAGTAGCCGCTGCACCCGCCACGCTATACGCTAATTACAGATCTTTTCCATCCTGTATTTTTGTACTCCGTTTGTAACTGCAGTTGAAGAGAACTAATGTATTGAAAAACTAGCCGTTGCTCGCGATTTCGTCCGCGCGGAATTGAGTTTCAAAAAATCCCGCGTGTTTTTCTAGTATAAAAACCTTAACTCATCTGAAAAACTAGCCGTTGCTCGCGATTTCGTCCGCGCGGAATTGAGTTTCAAAAAATCCCGCGTGTTTTTCTAGTATAAAAACCTTAACTCATCTGAAAAACTAGCCGTTGCTCGCGATTTCGTCCGCGCGAAATTGAGTTTATAAAAATATCCCGCGTGATTTTCTAGTATAAAAACCTTAACTCATCTGAAAAACTAGCCGTTGCTCGCGATTTCGTCCGCGCGAAATTGAGTTTATAAAAAAATCCCGCGTGATTTTCTAGTATAAAAACCTTAACTCATCTGAAAAACTAGCCGTTGCTCGCGATTTCGTCCGCGCGAAATTGAGTTTATAAAAAAATCCCGCGTGATTTTCTAGTATAAAAACCTTAACTCATCTGAAAAACTAGCCGTTGCTCGCGATTTCGTCCGCGCGAAATTGAGTTTATAAAAAAATCCCGCGTGATTTTCTAGTATAAAAACCTTAACTCATCTGAAAAACTAGCCGTTGCTCGCGATTTCGTCCGCGCGAAATTGAGTTTATAAAAAAATCCCGCGTGATTTTCTAGTATAAAAACCTTAACTCATCTGAAAAACTAGCCGTTGCTCGCGATTTCGTCCGCGCGAAATTGAGTTTATAAAAATATCCCGCGTGATTTTCTAGTATAAAAACCTTAACTCATCTGAAAAACTAGCCGTTGCTCGCGATTTCGTCCGCGCGAAATTGAGTTTATAAAAAAATCCCGCGTGATTTTCTAGTATAAAAACCTTAACTCTTCTGAAAAAAAAAATCACGTTATATCATTGCTCCGTTTCTGTTTCGATAGAAGGACAAATTAATACACAAACACACTTTCGCATTTAAATTATTAGTAAGGATTATACTAATAGGTACAGAGTTGGGTACATTTACTTTATTTATTGGTCGGGTCGCCACCGTATAAGAAATCCCTTAAATGGGTCAAGGAAATCCAAAGAGATTAATTTAACTCCCCTATGGGAAGTGACCTCCTTTGTCATATTTTATCGCGTAGTGTTCCATTAGCCTTTGTTATTTTAATCACCTTAAGAAAATATTAAGTATATTGGTGTCAGCCTAGGGGCTAGGACTTTTGGTCTCCTATTCGGAGGGTCGCAGGTTCGATCCCGGGCACCGCACCTCTGACTTCGGAGTTATGAGAGTTTAAGATCGATTAAACGGGTCTGCCCGCGAAATTCAAATTAAATTTGGGTTTTGACGTGATAACGTCTTATAAATCGATGAACACCGGCTGCACGCACGAAAAAGTGTCACGTTCCGCCTGAGCCTGCGTGTGCAAGCGAGAGCGCTGAATAAGCAATAGAGAGGCACGATCGGCCCAAGCGTTGGCTTTTGACTAGAGAAAATTGTAATTTTCAGTTATCTCCTTCTTTGTATTATACAAAATAATGATAATTCAGTGATAATAATTCAATTCAATTCATAAAAGTATACAATTTTTCATCAATGTTTCTTTATGACGTTATCACGTAACACTATCGTCCGTAAACCGACTTTACAGATAAACAATTTTTTGCAATTTGTAAACTAATACGACAAAGTAGGCTTATGGCATTCTGATTGCGCCAATGGCAGTATCATCTTCACAGGTTTATATAAAAATCTTTACTTGAAAGTGTCCAGTTTAAGAAATTAGTCGACTAATTTGTGAGTAACTCACGTCCAACTCGATATTCTGATTAATTTCTCAAACTAGGCACTTTCAAGTAAAACCTAAAGTTAAACCTAAGCCTAAAAAATAAGATAATAGTTTACAATCCAATAGTCAAGGTGTACTTAACACGACGTCGTCGTTAACAATAATTCCAGTCTCATCAACATATGGATCTGCGAGTCGGCATGTAGAGCGACTGGTTATGTAAACGGCATCCTGTGACCTACAAACCTATTTCATCCATAATATTAGAGCAATAACGCAGACAGCCGACATTGGTATGTTCTTCTTAGGTGTTTCAGATGTTGTGGTAGGCCGTAGGTCATCCATCCATTCCATCCATCAACAACTCATCAATATCTCACTACTGAGCTCAGGTCTCCTCTCAGAGAAGGGTTATAGGCCACCACGCTGGCCCAATGCGAATTGGCGGACTTCACACACCTTTGAGAACATTATGAAGAACTCTCAGATCCGCAGGTTTCCTCACGATGTTTTCATTCACCGTTGAAGCAAGTGATATTTAATTGCTTAAACGCACTTGACTCCGAAAAGTCAGAGGTGCGTACCCGGGATCGAACCTGCGACCCCCCGAATAGGAGACCACAGTACTATCACTGCTTCATAGGCCCGTAGGTAGGTATATCGTCATTCTTCGTCTCAAAGCTGGACATAAGTCTCTTGTAATAATCGTCAAAGAACACGAGCTTGTCCATCCAAGCAATCATCAAGAATCCATGATCGAATAAAGTGTAAACCCTTTACCTATTTCTGTTTAATTTTTCTTTTCTTAGCCACTTATTGTGAAGCTTTTCTTTGAACATATCCATCCATATGCCTTGTCTCAAGATGAAAAGCCTTGTTTGAACATACCCATGTGCCTTGTTTGCAGATATCCATGAGAATTTTGTCAGGAACAACAGTTTTCAATATTCTTCCAAACGAATAACATTTCGATGTAGGTAGTTATGTGAATAATAATAACTAGTGGTTCGCCCCGAACTGAGACCTCGCGGTAACGGTATCCCATGATTATTCATTCAATCGATACATGACGACCAAAACTGACATTATTATTATGCCCGTTTTCACCAAACATACCTAAATCATCCCCTATGTAGGAGTCTCTTTACGTAGGTAGCTCCAAAACACAATCCTAAGTCCTAACATCCGTCCCAATGTCCTTTTAGGTGTCCCGTACAGGATGGTGATAAAGAAGTTGACAGTAATCATCACCTAACTTATCATAGGTAGCCCGTAAAGGTTAGGGAACGTCAGTGAAAACATTGAATTATTATGTAGGTACTAACGAGTGAAAACGGGTTAGGGGCATCTGTACAAATCGTCATCTATCGACGCGAATAGAAAATATACAAAATGCAGCAATTAATATTTTATTGAAGTTTGTTATTTAACTAAAGAATAATTTTAATTGAATAAGTAATATGTTATTACATTATGTACCTAAATAATAATGGTCGACGCAAAACTGTTTTTGGGATAGATCGTAGTCGTAACTCCTAGTTCCATGGAATAGTTAATGACTGCGCCATCTATTAACATTATTGTGAAGCTATGTGAAAATTACTGATGCTCATTAAAAATTAAATAATCTCGTTTCTTTATAATATTCATATAATTTTAGTATTTGTTGTTCAAGTACAGGATACAAGTGAAATAAAAAAATAAGTACAGCTTGAAAATATATAGCCGATTTTCCCAGAGAGCGTCTTCAAGCGAGCGTATTAAATCGCCACTTTGAAAGCCCCCCATTTCGTCAATTTTAGGAAAAAAAGTAAATAAAAATAGGTTTGTACTCTGTTCCAAATTGTCTTTAAAATGATATACAGAAACCCTATGAATCGCAAAAAAAAAAAATTTTACTTCGCATTCGCTTCTATGAGAGCGCCCCTGAAATAAAGATTTTTATAACTTTTTAAGCCATTTTCGGCTGGAGGCTATCGGTTTACATATTATATCTAAATTTGAAGTAATTACGTTCAGTAATTCAAAAGTTATAAGGCTCTGACAGACGGACGGACGGACAGACGGACGGACGGACAAGTGCAAATCGATCTAGTAAACTCAGAGACCTCGCTTCGCTCGGTCAATAAACTGCGATAAAAAAATGCGATTGCTAATAAACACCTAAGGATTAAAAAAAATTGCACTAAATTATATTCTTTGATCATACTGAGATCAAAATATAACGTTGTTAAAGGAATCTTTAGTACAGTACTATTAAGTCAATGTTTAGTAGGCATTAAACTTCCTCCGTAACATTCACCTAGATTGTTATCCGAAAGAAAGCACTGATTGATGGCAAACTAGCTGATTACCTCAATATTCTTTCTGAAGGCAATAACATCTGTGACCCAAATAGAACTTTCATTCAAAATCACGTCAGTTAAGTGCAAAGTTCCAGCTTTCAACGTCTAAAGTTACAATTTTGATTTAGTTCTGACTTCGAATAAATTTCCAACTTATATTGCACACAAGGTACACTTTTACTTTGTATTTGAACCTTGATTAATCAGAGTCGTTAGGTTCGTGTTTTAAAATAATTGGATGAATTTACAGATTATTAGTTTGGTTAGTAAGATAAGTTTACTTTAATTGATAGTAGGTACGTGATACGTAATAGCTTAGCTCCAGACATAGAGGTACCTAACCTAATACAACTCAGTTCTTAGACCAAGATAACAGTAAAATTATGGGAGACTGTTAACAGTAATAATTGCTAAAAGACGTTTGATGATTTTGAATTGATAGATCTACGGATTTTTTTAATACAACAACACAGCTGAACTGATATCTATATATCTCTACTATCGATAGATAACAGATAGATTTAAATAGGAACCGCATAGCATTATTCTAACATTGGATTAAAATTATGTGAACATTTACTGCTACTTAATAAAATGCTGTAGCTCGAAATCGTAAGTTTGCGTTCCCTTCTGGTTGGAAGACCTCATTTGCAATTCCGTTGGTGAAAAACGTCCGTTATCGGGACACCCAACCGGGACGTTTTGCCAATTTCAGGAATAAGGGAATTTATCGATACGTCAAAAAGTTTTCTAATATCTAAGATTTATCTTATTTGAACTTCGTACCGTTAAAAATTTCAGTGTCCTTTGAAAAAATTCCCTTCGATCTAGTACATTATACTTATATGTAGCTAAATAGTTGCAACTAGCTTTAACCCACCCAATGTATAATGTACCTACTCATGCAAAGAATGCGTCGATCCGTTGGTCCATTTCTGCGTGATTGAAGGACAAACAAGCAAACAAACATACTTCCGCTTTTATCATCATCATGATCAACCCATTAACGGCTCACTACTGAGGAAAGGTCTCCACTCAGAGAAGGGTTATAGGACTTCACACACCTTTGAGAACATTATGGAGAATTGTCAGGCGTGCAGGTTTCCTCACGGTTCAACCATGAAGGAAAACATCGTGTAGCATGTGATATTAAATTGCTTAAACACACATAACTCCGAAAAGTCAGAGGTGCGTGCTCGGGATCGAACCTGTGACCCCCCGAATAGGAGATCGCAGTCCTAATCACTAGGCTATCACTGCTTCATAATCCGCTTTTATAATAATTTTATATATTACACTAGCGGCACGCTATGATGGCCGGTTTGACACATTACAATAGTGATGTGGAATGTCAATTTATTCTCGAACAAAAAACAATTAAGTTTTGTTTTTGTACCTGATTAAATAGGTTTAATAAAACAAAAATGTATATGTTTATTTAATTTATTTGAACGAACTGAATATTTGAATGAAAATGAATATACATACTTTATATGCACACAAGAAACATATGAATACAAAAGATACCAAAAAAGGTGCCACAAAAGGCCATAATTAATCAGATTCGTCCATACTACTATTTTCACTGTCGTCACTGCTATCATCACCTACATTAATAATTATATGTTCGTTTTCTATAATATTATCTATTTTCACATCTCTTTCATAATCTTCCCTTATTAATTTAACAGTTCTATTCACAACCTTTTCCCAGTCTCCTTTAGTCACATGTTCACAAGCTTCTTCTAATAATTTTAGCATTTTTTTTGTGGTAAATGGGGGTTCTGTATTGTGTCTTGCAGCATATCCCTTAATTTGAGCCCACACCAACTCAATCGCATTATACTCACAATGGTAAGGCGGTAACCGTATAACTCTGTGCCCATGTTCTAATGCTATTTCGTCAATGACGTATCGGATCTTGGTTGGTTTGTTTTCTTTTAAAAGACGTACTAATTCCGCTTTTAACATATTCATGTTTGCATCTACGCCATTTTTACGAAGCCATGCGACGATATCAGCTTTCTTTTGGGATTGGGCAGGTGGCTTGTCAATTTGCATCGAGTGGTATGGGGCGTTGTCCATAATTATAATAGATGGTTCAGGGAGGCTACACAACATTGAGGTAAACCATTCAGTAAACTTTTCTCCATTCATGTCTTCATGATAGTCTCCAGTGGTTTTTGACGCAAAAGCCATGAGAGAACCTTCGACAAACCCGTTGATGGTTCCGGCGTGACAAATTATAAGTCGCGATCCTTTTCCTACAGGAACTTTGGAAGTAGATGCTGCTGTGTCATCGTTCCAAGAACGGCCTACAGTATGGTTAGCATTAAGCCATGTTTCATCCAAGAACACAACATTTTGCCAATTTTTGATTTCTTTCACTTGCCGTAAAAAAGTATACCTTGCCATCGCTATATCAAATCTTTCCATCAATATTTTGCGTTTGTTACATTTTTTGTATCGAAATCCAATGGTCTTCAAAATCTTCGTTAAAGAACTTTCCCCACCGAAGAATAATCCAGCTTCCTTCAGTGAATGCACCAACTTTTTTCTTGTTGGATACTCCTTCTGTAAATAGTAGCCGTAAACATGTCTTCGGATAGCATCGGCATCAAAGCTATCGATGCCTACGACTGGTTTTGCTCGTTTTCTCTTTTTTGGTGTGTGAAGTTTATTTTCTTCTGTGCCAGTCTCGCCATATTTTTTTTTAGTTATCCGTCTAACAGTTCGTTGTCCAATATTAAGCGCATCAGCTACGCGTTCAACCACTGACGTTATAGGTAAAATTGGCCCTCCATTTTGAGCTTCACGATCGAAATAGTTACGAAGGCGTATTACGAACTCACGTGTCTGACTATTTAGAACAGTTCTCTGCGTACGTTCGGTCATATCGACGAAATCCACAACAAAGGGCTTGAACAGAGTCCAAATTAACGAGCAAGGGTCAACAGTAATGCAGTATCAATATTTGAAATCCAAAGCCAGGTCAAAACTATATCACAATCGCATTGCACTGACAGTTTATACTTTTCGAAGCAACGTCAATTCGAAACTGCTTTGTTTTGCATTGAGCATTGACGCGAGTTTGCCGGAGGTAGTAGTTGTGCTAGCCAGCGATCCTATGTGACGATCGTATTAGATTCCATTTTTAAAAATTTTCAATTTAGAAAACCAAATGCCGAGTTGTGGTATATATCATATAAAAATAAAAATTTTACCTTTTGTATGAAACAGCTGATATTTTTTTGCGATTTCAGAGGTTTGTCCACATAGTGAAAATTGTTCATATTCACAAGTACATTCACCCCTTAAATGGTGCAAACTGATTTTTCTACACTTGTATACATTTTAGAAATCAATTTAATAAATAAATTTTGAGTCCTAAACCTAAAACTACATTCGATAAAATTTATGAATCTCTGCACATCACTATCGTCAATAAAGTAATACAATTATTTCCTTCAAAGTCGTTATCAATTAATACGGAACTTCATGAGCGGACAAACGTCAAACCGGCCATCATAGCGTGCCGCTAGTGTAGCAAGGATTTACAATTAGTAGAGGAAACGGTTTTACGATGTGTTGCCGATTTTGAGCGGCTGGATAGTGGCTCGCTGCAACTCGTCTGATGTCGTCGGTCCACCTAATGATGGGTCTGCCGAAATTGCGCTTCCCGGTGTGGGGTCGCCATTCCAGCATCTTGGAACCCCAATGACTATCTATCAGTTGTTTGAACTATAAATATGCTCCGCCCATTGCCACTGCAGCTTCGCGACTCGATGAGCTATGTCGGTAACTTTCTGTCCTCCATAAACCACAACCCTATCATAACCTAATGTACGTAATAAAACTACAATGGAATGTATCAGAAACAAGTTAAGACAGATTCACTGTCTTCTTCTCTTTTTCTTTATCAACTGATAGACGTCCACAGCTGGACAAAGGCATCCTGCATGGACTTCCACAGGCTTCGTTCTTGCGCCGCCTGAATCCAGCGGCTCCCTGCGACTCGTTTGATTTCATCGGTCCACCTAGGGGGGGGGGGGGGGGGTCTGCCGACACTGCGCTTTCCGGTGCGGGGTCGCCATTCCAGCACCTTGGGACACCCAACGACTATCAGCTCTTCGAACTATATGTCCGTCTATTGCCACTTGGTGAGCTTTGTCAGTAACTCTCTGCTCGCTGAGCCACTAGCCAGCCATCCCCATCGTAACATAACTTACAAAGTACAACTATATGTAATCAGTGGAATGGAATGTATCAGAAACAACTGAAGACAATTTCACTGCTGATATGCAGATATATTTCAACGATGAATTTATAGCTCTTTGATGCAGGTAGCCAGGGAAGGTAAAGTTAGAGTTAGAAATTGAAATCGTAAAAGTTTAAGTAAAAAAGTAAGTTAAAACGTTTAATTGAAGAATTCCGATGGATAAAAAGAATATTCAAGCACTAAGAGAGAAAATTATAAAACTGAATTGAGATAATAATATTATACTTAATAGTTTATTGTATGGAGAATTTAATGAACATATTATACGGTGACTAGAACACGGGGTTATCATGTTTTCAATAAAATAGAGTATAACTAATTATTCGAGTAGATTACTGGATTCTTAATCGCCGGTCATCATCTCCATAAACTCTGTAAAAAGAAACAAAGATATTTTATTCCATAACATGATTTAGTATTCCAAAACATGACTAATTATTACTAAGTCGAAAGTCTATCTTTAGACTTTCATCCAGTACCAGAAATTTTGTCTGTATATCTAGTCCGTTAAATATCATAAAAGTTTACAGCTTTCGTGTTTGAAGATTTAAGTATCACTAACAACAGACACTAACTAGGACAGGTCAAACAAATCCAACTCGAAAATTAGAAAGCCATCTAATAAAAGCCAAAAAAAGCCATGTAATCTTAATGCCATCTAAAAATGAGATCGCTTTTTAGCGATAATACCGCCTATTGTACTCTTTTTCTTCTAAGTTACATAAGTATGTTGTCTTTTTTTTTCTTTTGGTGTACAATAAAGTATATTTCAATTTCAATTCAATTTCAATTTCGAATTTTTGTATGGGTATAGTTGGAGAGTTTAGAAAGTGATATAGGTTACCTTGTATCCCGGAAAAACAGAGGTTTTCAACGGAATTTTAAAATCCGCAGACAAAGTCGCGGACAAAAGCTATAGTATTATCATAAATTTTAGACCGCTTTAACCGATTTCAAAAAAGGAGGAGGTTCTCAATTCGGATTTTTTTTTTATGTATGTTCACCGATTACTCGAAGACGCCTGAACCTCTCTCTATCTAACAGAAAACTTTAAAGCTCTATAACTTATTTGTTTTTGGACCGATTTATTTTCTGTTTTTACAAATGTTATTCTTCTAAGTTACATTTTCGATTACAAATAATGAATATAAACATTTTGACTACAGTCAAATATCCAATAGAACAGAATAGAAATGTTTTTATTCAAATAAACTTTTTTACAAGTGCTTTTGAATCGTCGATGAGTCTACCACTGGTTCGGAATGCCCTTCCTGCCGAGAAGAACCAGCAAGAAACTCAGCGGTTGCCGTAATACAATAGATACTATGCCATGTATGCAGTGTTTCCACAATGAGGGGAAGTTCCAAAAAAGCATACCTAATTATAATTCAACACATGTTAAGACGGGCAGACAGAAAGTAGCCCCATTCCCGCCGGTGGAACCCGTTCACGAACATTATTATAGTAGTCAAGTAGGTACCTACCATCGAAATCAACAGTGCCAGAAGCATCAGTGTCGATCTCTGCGATCATCTCGTTGAGTTGGTCCGGCGTCAACTGGTCGTCCAGCGCGGCCAGGATCTCGCGCAGGCTGGACGTGGGAATGTAGCCATTGCCTGAAGAACAAGTAGATACATAATAAACACAGTGATAGCCTCGTGGTTAGGACTGTGGTCTCCTATTCGGAGGGTCGCAGGTTCGATCCCGTCCGCACCTCTGGCTTTTCTAAGTTAAGTGCGTTTAAGAAATTATAAATATAACAAGCTTTAACGGTGAAGGAAAATATCGTGAGGAAACCTGCTCACCTTAGAGTTCTTCATAATGTTCTCAAACTCTCATTAATACTAATGAATATTAATCAAGTTCAGCAAGGGTAATATTTAATATTATTAATTTTTAATATTATTTATATATACAATTATTTATTGGGAATGTAATTCCGTTCTAAAAAATAACTCTCTGACACGCAGGTCCTCACTGTTTTTCTTCACCGTGAAAGCAAGTGATATTGCTTAAAACGCCTGGGGTCGAAACTCTTACCCCGAAAAGGAGTCTTCCCCTTGGTCTTAAAACCACTAGGCTACTTTAATTTTTTGACTGGTCCTTTTCCACTTGAACTATAAGATTTGGTGCATTTTCTCGTCCTCTTTGAAGACAGTTAAGTTAGTAACCCAGATTTGAATATTACACAAATCCATTTTATTCACAGAAATATTTCCCGTTCTCAAAAGCAATATTGATTTCAGCATCACCTAATAATCGTTTATCAGTGAGCGGCTCTCATGGGCTTTAACGATTATACACTACCCACACACATTTGTACTAATAAATATCAATACCACTGTTCGGACTTTTACTATCTCAGCTGAAATCTCTCGTAGGTATATTGTAATTGCTGATACCAACGACTTAGTCCGCGTGGATTTAGTTTTTGAAAACTCTTTAATTTTCCGGGACAAAAAGTAGCTTACGTCACTCTCCAGGTCCTCAACTGTAAGTCCTTATCGATGCAAAGATCACGTCAATTCATAGCTCCGTTGCAGCGTGATTGAAGGACATCAAAACCAAGCACACTTTTGCATTTATAATATTAGTAAAGATTCACCTACTCAATTATAATACCGTGTAATTTTTATTATGTTTTTTTTAGTGTCGTATTTTGACGACCTCCCTGGCACAGTGGTGAGCGCTTTGGTATTATAACTGGGAGGTCTCGGGTTCGATTCCCGGCGTGGTCATTTTGGGAATTCATAATTTTTGAATTGTCTCTGGTCTGGTCTGGTGGGAACCTTCGGCCGTGGTTAGCTACCACCCTGAACTCGTCAAAGAAGTGCCGCCAAGCGATTTAGCGTTCTGGCACGATGGCGATACCAATCAGGGGTATGGGTTGAATGTTCGCTGCCATACCCCTACCAAGTTAGCCCGCTACCATCTTAGACTGCATCGTCATTTACCATCAGGTGAGATCTTTGAGTAATAAACCAGCAATGGAGAGGACTTGACCCCTAATTTATTCGCAAAAAAGTCTGTCAATTACGGTGGGGGGCGAGGTAGCACACATGAAAACTTGCTTACTACAGTTGCATTTTTCCATCACGTCGCTATGCACGCACACAATATAATTAGCAAACACTACCTTAAAGTATATGCACACTATCACATTCACACACAGGGACGCTCTATCATTACATGAAACAATCGCATCATTTGTGTAAGCATTTTAGGGATTTGACACTATCGATTATCGACTTTCGATAAGTTTTTCTAATAATTATTTACAACAGAGTTACTTTATTCGAGAGTAAATTTTTTTGTTCGAGATCTTTAACATGGTAGGTATATAGAAGCGCTAGGAAACGAGGTTCTTGCCGTTATTTTAGTCATAATATGCCTTTGCTATTAGATTGACTCTTTGTAGGCTTTTAGTACTTGCGTAAAGATACAGCTAGAAACTTTGGACTATATTGACGCTGGAAAGCGATCTAGCTTATTTCGAAAAATAACAAAATGACTTTTTTATATATTTGGAAGAAAAAGATACTGCGTCGGATTGTCGGATTTTCGTTTTCCTATGACATTATTTTTCTAAGATACTATGTTGACCTTCTCTACATGTTTATATTATATTTTTTGTTATTCATATTTTTCAACGTACTCAAAAATGCTGTAAATACTAAGACACCATCTATTTTTCAATATTATACAGATACTTCAAAAAAGTTATCAATACTTTTTAGCAGTGCAGTGCACTTAGGTGTACCTACTGTAAGGACTTAGGATTATCTGATTATTAACAGATTTTGTAGATACCAAGGTATTTACTCCGTCACTATACTCTCAATCTCATGCTGAAAGCATGCTGTAGGTACCACAGTATATCACCTTAGAGCAGCTGTTTAGTTATGATTTAAGGTTATAAGCCACCAGGGAGTGCTGTACTTTGTCATAGATTTTTAATAATATTGTTTATTAAGTTGAGAGACATTTAATTTTTATTTGAATACGTAGTGGGTATTAATATTGAACACATTGATTTTTTAAGTAATCTTGTTTAAATAAACATACAGCATTTTTAATGAAACATCATTTGTTTTATTTATGTTTAAAGCGAAATTTACGATGTATCTATTTCTAAAAAGTATATTAAGTACAAACTGTTAGAACTACATCATGTTTCCTTAAAAATAAATACAGCATAATTAGCATTTCAGAGTTTAGTTATTTTGTGGT
Source organism: Oeneis ivallda (assembly GCA_029955525.1). Lineage (NCBI taxonomy): Eukaryota > Metazoa > Arthropoda > Insecta > Lepidoptera > Nymphalidae > Oeneis > Oeneis ivallda. Next base: position 4,770,034 of record JARPMR010000016.1, on the reverse strand, counting down.
TTCATATGTATCAAATACCAAGTTACAGCAACATTGCTTCTTGAAATTGAAAAACTATTAGTCGAAATTGATATAAAACTAATGTATAAAACTAAAGTAATTCTACTTTAGAATTATATAATTAGTATCATCTGATGTGTTACATTAAAAAATATGCTTTTTGAAAAAAATCTGCTCCTGATAGCTTATTATGAGCTGTTATGATTTTTTAAAACATTATTGGCTCTGGTTTAAAGTTCACTTTTTCGATTTACAAGATCGTTTTCCGGCGTTGAATAATATTCTCTCAGTCCAGTATGGAGGAAACATAAAAAGGAAAAACTGAACCCTAAAAAAAAATTTATTTAAAGTTATGATTGGTAAGTTAAAACTTGTACCTACATACTTTACTTGGAAGGCTTATTTTTTTCATCTACTTCATCTGAACGAAGTGTATATTTCTTTGTAATGCTAGGCTGCCGCCATGGCTATAGTGGCCACCCCATCTGTAATAAAACACCGCCAAGCTATTTAGCTTTCCGGTAAACCTAGCGGGATGAATAAGAAGTATGGGTACTTTAATTCAATTGCCAAGTTTTAATGAACCAAATATGTATAGAATTTAAATATTTTTTTTCGTCAATGAACCATTAGTAAGACGATAAAAATATCTCGGTATAAATAATTTATACAATCCCCCCACCAATATCGACATATGAAATCTTGCTGTCCAGCCCTAATTTTATTGCGGTGTGGCCGACTTCATAAAATTAAAGTCCTAATTTTCGAGTAAGAAAGACTTACGTAGAACTTATCATTATTATTAAACAATTTTTTAGTCTCGTTTTCATTATTTTTTGTATTATATTTGTAAAAATCCTTTCTTAGCGGATGCCTACGTCATAGTAGATATGCGTTGATAAATCAGTGAGTCAGTCACCTTTTCATTTTGTATATTTAGAAAATCATATCACACTGGCTATATGGAAATATATACCTATAAATTTTGAAATAATTGAGTAAAAAAACTAATTTTATGAATTCGCTGAGTTTATGGAGCTCTAGCTGCATCAATGCATTTTAAACAATAGTGGGAGAGTACCAGCCAATCAGACACCATTGCGATCGTTATAATAATGCAATCATTTTAACCGACTTCAAAAAAGGAGGAGGTTCTCAATTTGAATTTTTTGTATATTTGTTACCCAATTATTCCGCCTAATAATGAATGGAATTTGATAAATTTTTTTTGTTTAGTAGGGCATACTTCAGAGGTGGTTCCCATATAATTTTTTGTTGATATAATGTTAGATGTTACTCCATAACTACGTCAAATCTGAACCGATTTCAATTTTTTTTGAAAGAAAGCATAATAAGGTTGGGCCTATTTAAAAGGTGAAGAGAAGATGATTCATATCTTCGGTGATGGAGGAAGGAACTCAATGATTAAGAGCAAATTGCTCGCGATCAGAGATATACACAAAAAAGCTTAAAATAATAATGTAAAAAAAATATCTTTAAAAAACCGACTTCATACGCCGATCGGGCAAAGTTGGGCTAGCGTCGCGCATTAGTTTCATCATTTATATTTAGGCCCGCCCGACTTCAACATACATGTACAAATTAAAATTGTTTTATACTTTGTAGTGGCGTTTAAAGTCGGTTTTATAGAAAGAATTTTTTATCATTATTTGATAATCCCACAGACGATCAAAGTTCGTATTTATATATCTAGTCATATTTTACTTAAAGCTTATAAATTAGTCGTTCACCCCTTCCTATTCTATCGTGATTTTAATTCTATGGGATCAATTTATAATGCAGTTCAAGATAAAGGTCTCTAAACGAATAGTAAGTAGGAAGATTAATTTTCAATATTTTCCCCAAATTATTTCATGTACGATTAAGTAGCAACATTTTCAGATCGACAGTTTTCTTAAGTTTTCTGCATAAGTATTGCATTATTTGGATAAAATAATACATCAGAAGTAAATAAATGTTATCCTTTAGTAAACTGGATGTTTTAAATATTTTTTTAGAAGAAAATACTCTCATATTCGGCATTTATAGCGGAGCTCATTCCCCGCTAACCATACGTAGTTGACAGGCGCGTGACTCGAGTCAAACAGTTTTATATAACGAGTAGGACCACTGCTCATACCCAACTTACAGAGGGGTACGCGCGTCAATTCTTTTCCTGTGTTGGTTTATTACTCAAAGGGTGAGATCGCAGTCAAGGACTAATCTTGTCATCGAATAAAAAAATAAAGGTGTATTTGCGGGTTTTTTCATTATTTGATTAAATCGTTTCACTTGGCTAGTGGAAAACAAAGGTTTCTTCTTTTGTACCAAAAAGACTAAAAGAGATGATCGCCATGAAACGTAGCGACTACTTTGTTCATTTTTTATCAATATTGAAAAGAACAGAATAAAATAACAGGTTTTTTGACCTAGTTTAACCGAGCGAGGTTAGGTCTTTGATGGCGGTTTTCATTAACGTTCCACGGAACTTTTACGGGCTACCTATGTTAAATTAGGTGACGCTTTCTGTAAAAATCGTTTTCACGAACCTTTAGGGTCAGTACACCTAAAGGTGAAAATGACATTAGATAAGGGATTGTATTTAGGGGGTTACCTGCGTAAAGAGACTCTTACTTAGGCGATGATTTAGGTATGGTTGGTGAACACGGCACGGATTTACATGCGTCTGTTTGTGTCTCTGTCTGAGCCTAACAATTCCTAAGTTATGGAGAGGGTAGACTGCGCCTACTTTTGGCGGCAGCGATCGGCGTTTTTATGGTTTTGAGTCGCTGTTCGGAAGCTCGATTCCGCGTCCGAACGCTAAGGGCACGTTTCTGCACATGCGGCGCGTGGTGCGTTGCGTCACGCGGTTAACTCAAACAAATGGCCAAGTATGAGAGCGTTCACCGTTGTAGAAGCGTTTGCGTTGAACGCGACGCACCATGAGCCGCGCAACGCACCGCGTGCTCCGCCGCGTTCAACGCAAACGCTTCTGTATGAACGCTCTCATACTTGGCCATAATATGTTTGAGTTTACCGCGCGACGCAACGCACCACGCGCCGCGCAACGTCCCGCGCGTACTCTGAGGGCCTGTTTGCGACTCAAAAGCGTTCGTTACGATGCTAAAAGTAGCAAAGCGATACTAAAAAACTTAAGTTTTTTAGTATCGGCGTTTCGCGATTTTTAAACGCTGACCTTTGCTACTTTTAGCATCGTATCGAACGCTTTGAGTCGCGAACACGTGATGCAGTCGCGAGAACGCCGATCGCTGTCGCAAAAAGATGCCAGTCGGCCATTTCCCTTAATGAACAAAATAACTTCATATTCACAAATAAATAATAAGTAAAACGATAGTTTCACGACAAATACTATAAAATTATTTAATTATAATATAGATTAGGAAATTTTCAAAGAGGTAATGCTGCCAGCATCTTGGGTACCATGCCACACTGCAGTGACTTCGATGGGGTTTTAGATTTTATTTAATTTTTATTTTAGTTTTAATTTTAGAATAAATTTAGTTTTGATTAGGAATAATGTTCTGGATTTTTTAATTTGCACATGATATTTCTGAACCAAAATAACAATTAACACTAACACTGAAAATCTACAGGCATAAATAGCTATTAGTCATAAATAGGTATTAGCATCGTTTTTGGACATTAGATATAGGTGCAAGGTCTACAAAGGACTCAATGTCTAAATCATATCTTGGTGAGGCCATCTTACTAATATTATAAACATAACAACACACTCTCTCTTTTATAAATGAAAAAGTGTGTTTGTTTGTTTATTTGTTTGTTTGTTTGTTTGTTGGTTTGTCCTTTAATGACGCTGCAACAGCGTTATGGATCGATGTGATTTTTTGCAAGGGTATACTTAGTTGAGAAGTTCCTGTGGGATTTTAAAAACTAAATCCACACGGACGAAGTCGCGGCCATCAGCTAGTTAGGTAATAAAACTAAGAAAATACTTTAATTTCGATGAGTGATCGAAGTGAGTGTTAAATATATAGGATAACTCAAATAAAGTCAGCAAATCTGCCATCTACCTTCTCATCACACGCAATGTAAGTCAAAACAGCAGCAGCAGCATAAATAAATAAACATTCATCTCGATGCGATCAATTCCTTGGCTCGTCGCCAGCTACCTCCCATCTGATTGAAGTTGTGAAAACAATTGAATGTATCACAAGTACCTACTGACGAACAAACTGTCCACACTTGGCGTTAACTGGCGGATATAATGCGAAAACTCAATTGCCAAATACTCCACACTCATTACTTATATTAATGTCCAAATACTCCATACTCATTACTTATATGTCCAAATACGACACTCATTACTTATATTATAAAATTGTCCAAATACGAAACTCAAATACTTATATCAAGGTCCAAATACTCCATACGCATTACTTATATTAATGTCCAAATACTCCACATTACGTATATTAAGGTCCAAATACTCCATACTCATTACTTATATTAATGTCCAAATACTCCACATTCATTACTTATATCAAGGTCCAAATACTCCATACTCATTACATACATTAATGTCCAAGTACTCCACACTCATTACTTATATCAAGGTTCAAATACTCCATACTCATTACTAATATTAATTACTAGCTTTTCTAATGTCCGACCCGATCGAATCCGGATCCCAGGCATCTTTGACTTTTCGGTGAGCGTTTTAAACAATAGAAGGGAAAATCGTGAGGATACCTGCATTCTTGAGAGTTCTCCATAATGATCTCAAAAGTTTGAAGATTTTTTAATAAACTTATTTAATTTTAACTATAATTTGTGAGAATTTTTTGATACTAAATAAATAACTTTGTTTAAAAAAAAATCACCACTTCCGTACTTAAGTTAAAAAAAAAAGTTTGAAGTCTGCCAATCCGCACTTGGCCATCGAGTAGGACTTTGGCCTACACTCGTCATATTTGAGAGCAGCCATGTGCCGTGCCTAGTGCCTGAATAGTGGACCAGTGATGGGTTGAGAATTTGAGATGAAAAAATGCACACTACAGCGAGTGTTCAACAAGATTATAACTGTTAATTGGCCCGTTTCACCACTTGCTGATAAAGTGCCTGATATATGACGTGCCTTTGAAACCTAAATAGCCCAACGGTTAAAGGTTCGGACTGAAAACTGGAAGGTCGCAGGTTCGAATCCCACCCGTTGCACTATTGTCGTACCCACTCCTGAAACAAGCTTTCCGCTTATTTGGAGGGGATAGAGGAATATTAGTCAAATTCTACTTGGTTGATACTTTAAAAAATAAATATATAATATATATATCTAACAGGATAAAATATCTGCTGATTAAATCTGTGTGATATGTCTTTGAGTTGAGGCAGATTGACTTATCAGATAATTATGAAACAGAAATTTGAACGCTATCCATCAGATAAGTTGTGGATAGGCCATCAGACCTTTAAAGCAAGTTGTGAAACATGTCCTGAAAGTTTTAATTTTTATTAGGTTACGTCTAAGACCAACCTGGGTCCTGCGATAAAGTCATATTACAATAATTATTATGAGCACTTAATATCTGATTGAGCTGTTTGGCATACAGATAGCTAAGACGACGTAGGCATCCGCTAAGAGAGGATTTTTGAAAATTCAACCCTTAGAGGGTTAAAATAGGGGTTTCCAAAAACGAGCATAATGTGAGCGATGCCGCGGGCAAAAGCTAGTTAAAATATAAAACGTCGCAATACATAGAGTAACACTTTCGAAAACAACGAAGTATTTTTAAATTCGTGACTCATTTTCGAATTAAATTCTTTGTAGCTCGTAACTTTTGTGTCCCTTGCGAATAGAATATTATTAGAACCAATTATCAAAACGAATAGTGCAATAAATTGTATTAAATAAAAGAACTTTCGACTATTCTTCACTATATTTAAGATCTAATAAATTGGTGTGTGAATTAATGCAATGATGTTTCACTAACGTACCGTTTAAATTTTTTATACGCTTTTTATTAGCTTCACTTGTACATATGTTTGTAACAATGTTTGTAACCGACTTCTTTGGGCGCGATTTTGACCCACTTTAAACGGCCAGATTTCGTTCAAACTTTGTAGATTTATCGAGGACCGATGACAATACACTAATTTGATAAAAAAACAAAAAAAAACTTGTATGTTTGTAACCGACTTCTTTGGGCGCGATTTCACTTGTATGTTTGTAACTTGTAACCGACTTCTTTGGGCGCGATTTTGACCCACTTTAAACGGCCAGATTTCCTTCAAACTTTGTAGATTTATCGAGGACCGATGACAATACACTAATTTGATAAAAAAACCAAAAAAAAATAAAAATAAACCAAACTAAAAAGTAGAAAATAAATAATAGTTTAAAACAACTAAAAACACGCTTTTTATAGAAAACCAAACTAAAAAATAGAAAATAAATTTTAATAAATTTAAATTAAGAATAGGGTCCAAAAATTTCAATAAATATAAATTAATAATAGTGTAAATAAAAAAATGTATTTTATTTTAAAAAAAGCGTGGGGTGCTTTTTAAGATAATATTATCAAAGTGATAATCACTCTACTCATATCTGTCAATAAAATATTTATAACTATTGACACCATGCACCCCACGCTTTTTTAAAATAAAATACATTTTTTTTTTATTTACACTATTAGTAATTTATATTTATTGAAATTTTTGGACCCTATTCTTAATTTAAATTTATTAAAATTTATTTTCTATTTTTTAGTTTGGTTTTCTATAAAAAGCGTGTTTTTAGTTTTTTTAAACTATTATTTTTTAAATAATATGTTCCAAGTTATTCTAAGACTGGACATTAGCATTACACATTGTTTTCAATAAAATTATACAACATATCGAGCGGATAATATTATTTTAACCTTCAAATGGTATATTGTTTAAGTTAAAGGGTAGTTTAGCCTAGTTGTGATACGCCATTCTGAGTAACATTGGACCATTAACAGAGAATTTCCTGTGTTATGTGTGGTTATATGTATACAAATTACTAATGTGATTATACTACACACTACTTGTGATTTAAGTGATCTTTGAATATTTTAAAACATAATTCAAATTCAAATATTGAATATGTTATGTGAATCCTGCATTAATAGAGAGCGTTATGCTCGTGAACGAGTTCCGCCGGCTGGAATAGGGCTACTTTCTGTCTGCCCGTCTAAACATGACTTGAATTGTAGTAAGTTTCTTTTTTTTTTGAACTTCCCCTCATTGTGGAAATATTATATTGTATTCTAAAAAGTTGCATGGGTTAAATCGGCTTGGCATCCAGCTGCCCACAAGAAAGTAAAAAAAACTTATTACAATGTAAAAGCTTCAAAATAATATTGTAAAATGATTATTTTGAAAAGAGTTTCTTGCCGGCTCTTCTCAGCAAAATCCGCTTTCCGAACCGGTGGTAGAGTCATGACGTGTCATAAGAGCCACAGGTTGGCCCACGTGAAATAAATAATTTTGAATTTGAGTTTGAATTTGAGAAAGAAATCGTCGTGGCCAACAGTTATTCACAGAATTTTTAGATTTTTCATCAACTTTCTGTGATAGCGCGAAGACTTGCATACTTCAATGAGAACATTAATAAGAGATTAATTTTTTGTTTGATCGTAAAATCATTAGTCAGTTGAAACGACCGCGACGCCTGAGAGAGCTTACTGAAGCGGATCGGACGGGAGACATTCTCAGTGGACCAATAAAATCAATATTAGATGACGCCGGACGCGATTGCTTCGCTTCACTTCACCATACAAGATACTTTTAAAGTCTGGTAGCCTGGTAGAAGGTGTACACTGTACAGTGTGATAATAAATAAATTCAAAAAATTCAAAATTCAAAATTATTTATTTCACGTAGGCCAACCTGTGGCTCTTATGACAAGTCATGACTCTTCCACCGGTTCGGAAAGCGGATTCTGCTGAGAAGAGCCGGCAAGAAACTCAGCAGTTGCTCTTTTCAAAATAATCATTTTACAATATTAATAAGAAGCTATTACATTGTAATAAGTTTTTTATACTATCTTATGGGCAGCTGGATGCCAAGCCGATTTAACCTATGCAATTTTGTTAGAATAAAATATAACATTTCCACAATGAGGGGAAATTCCAAAAAAAAAACTACAATTCAATTAATGTTAAGACGGGCAGACACAAATAGAGCAAGAAAGTACAATGTAACTTGCCTTCTTTATCGTAAAGTCTGAAAGCCTCCTTCAGTTCCTTTTGCAATGCTTCGTCATCTTCATTCAAGAAGTGAGTTGCTACCCGCACAAACGAGTCGAAGTTTAACTTTCCTGAACCTGAAAATAAGTAACTAAGTTAGGCACCTTAAAATGACGGTGAGTGAAATAACAGACCATTAATATTTCTCAAAGTTTATTACCCACTGGCTTTTGCCCACGACTTTGTCTGCGTGGAATTGGGTTTATAAACATGGCACAGGAACCTTTGTTTTTCCAGGTTAAGGGTAGCCTATAATGTCACTCTCCAAGTCGTCAAATATCAATAGAAAAGAATAGAAATATTTTTTAGTAAAACAAACTTTTTTACAAGTGCTTTTGAATCGTCGATGAGTCTATCACTGGTTCAGAATGCCGTTCCTGCCGAGCACCAGCAAGAAACTCGGCGGTTGCTCTTTTTAAAACAAGCTTACAATACAATAGATACTGTGCTATGTATGCAGTGTTTCCACAATGAGAGGAAGTTCCAAAAATGCATACTACTTACAATTCAATACGTCATGTTAAGATGGGCTGACAGAAAGTAGCCTATTCCTGCCGATGACACCCATTCACGAGCATGACGCATAACCCAGCCGTGCAAAAATCACGTCGATTAATTGGTTCGTTGCTGCGTGATTGAAGGAAAAACCAACAAACATACTTTCGTATTAATAATAGGTAGTAACTATACATACTAGTAAGGATAAGCTGTAGAAATCAATTTGAATAAACTTCCAGAAATAAGTAATTTTTTTAAATCGATATTAGTGCGAATTTCGTTATGTAAATAAGCCGAGCCGGGTGAGAAAGGCTGTTACGAGCTCTTAGTATGCAATGCAGGCAGGGTAGAGCGGGTAGAATCGGGCATCAGGACACCTATTTTAAATGCGTCCATTAATTCAAGTACCGCTAGCATATTCAATAGTTGATCGCTTTTAATCAGATTCCGAAAGTCTGCAACTAAGGATTAGGATAAAGCGAAAACCGTGTCAACTACACCAAATTGAAGTTCAATGCTCTACGTCAGTGTTTTCTATTTCAAGTTTTTAAATCCCGGATTGAACCCAAAGGGTGCCAACGGGACCCTATTACTAAGCCTCCGCTGTCCGTCCGTTTGTCCGTCCTTCCGTCCGTCTGTCAACGGGCTGTAGCTCGTAAACCGTAATAGGTAGACAATTGAAATTTTCACAGAGTGTGTATTTCTATTGCCGCTATAACAACAAATAAATAAAATTAAATTAAAATAATTAAGGGGGCTCGCATGACTAAGGAGTGGAAATACATTTTTTTTTACTCCCCACATGCCATGTAGGGTGTTATTGTCTGGAGCTCATTAAGTGGAGGTCAATTATATTTTTTATTATTTTTTAGCTTCAAAAATGGGGGGCTATCAAAGTTGTGACCAAAACAAACGATAATTTTTTCCCCATATGCTAATTTAGTACTATCTAAGAACTAAGATATCTAAATATGTATCTATGTACGGAACCCTAAAAGAGCGAAGCCCGACTCGCACTTGGCCGATTTTTTTTAAATATCACACCTGATGGTTAGTGATGATGCAGCCTAGGATGGACCGTGCTTGTCGAGAACACGCCTTCACCTTTAATTTAGATAGATAAGTATACCCAAGTTATAAAATTGTAACATTTTGATTTGCAAAGAGCAGCTACCACTTTCTTGCCACCTCTTTTCAGTAGGATCTGCTTTCTGAACCGTAGAATCTTGACTTGCCATAAGAGCCATAGGTGGCCTACATGAAATATTTTTTTAAAAAACATGGACGCCGGGAGAGGGTTTCACACCTCACAATTCGTTTAAGAAACGGTTTTTTTTAATTCTCATTTATTTTTATGGGGCTTTTATAGCTGACCTATAAGTCAGCCCTATCGGTACACACAAATTACAAATGACAATAAATGAAAATATCAACTTTAATTAAATCTAAAACTAAGTATACATTTTAAGATTTATAGAGAGTTAAATTTCAGCCACATAATGCCAACCCTCACGACTTTTCGCAGCTCTGTTCTTTTCGCAGATGCAATAGGAACATGGTAGCGAATTTCTTTAAAGTAATATTTTCTAAAACTGATCAATAGTTAGAAGACTGTAGGTGACATTGCATCAGTAAGAGTTAAACATCAAGAAACTACGTTTACTTTGCCACTGTTAGGAAGTTATGACGTAACTTAATAAGTAATACGAAACTAAGAAAGCCATACCCTATCTACGTACTTCTTCATGAATCCTATACAGGGGCCCTAAGGCCGTATTTTCGGTACTTTAAATAACTAAAAATACACCAGCGACATCAAAGTGAGGGAAAATAATAGCAGCTTTGAAGACTAGTGACTGTGACGTGTTGTTAACGTTACGCAAATAGCTTCTTGAGGTGATGAAAATGAGGATTTACGAGCTATTATAACTGCTTTATTGCGCGGTTCTTATGAGTATTGGCGACCTTAAGCTGTGCAGTGTGCTCACATTTTCTATTACTAACAACTTTGTTAAATCACAGACAAATTAACTTTGGTATCGTTTCACATTATTAAAATATAATATCAAACTCTACTTAACTAAAATCTATATTATAAAAAATTAAATAGAAATGTGCCCTTATTGCTAACTGCGTTAAGCCACTGAATGACCAAACTTATTAGATATCCAAGGTCTCAACCAGACCTCCAGTAACCTCTGGACTCTATGCTCTCTTCAGATTGTTTAAAATCTTTGAGGATTTTATAACATCGTTGGTTGGATGCAATATATTACTTATAACTGTGGTGTCAAGGTAAAAGAGGATGAGTCTAAAACCACAACTTTTCACCAGGGGCTAATACAGAAAACGCTTATAAAAATGTCAAAGGGATCCCTTTAACATTAGTCTAAAAAATAATAAAACACAAAAGTAAAGAAATTGCTTATGTAATAAGGAGATGACTACACATAACTCCTTTTTACTTTTTGGGCTTTGCTATTTATTATTTTTTTTATTATGACTAGACTCTATTTGTTATTTGAGATTCACGAAATAAAAATACATTATTTTGATTCATCTCCTTTTTACAGTTATACTTAGTAATATATTTTATCCAACTGTGTAATTAACTCTGACTTATCCCCATTTACCTTGACACCACAGATATTTCCCTTTTATGACTTCGTTTCTTTAATAAGACTGTAAACATCATCTAGCATTTCCATTTTTTCTTCTTTCTTAGTGATCATGATACCATACAGATTATCTCACCGTCAACATCCTCGTTGTCTAAGATCTGGTCTAGCTCGTTGTCGTCATAGCTATGCACCATCGTGTTGAGGATGGTCCTAACCTTCTCCTTCTCTATGCGGCCCTGTTTGCTCGAGTCGAACATACTGAACGCCCTGCGGAGCACTGGTGGACAAAGAAAAATACAAGTTCAGATAACTCAGGGTTAATTTTTCATGGTCTAAGATCCGGTATAAGAAATTTATACCCTCATCTGTTATTTATTAGAGATAAGAAATAAATGATAGATCATAATATACTCATCAACATAATATCTCGAATAGGTTGCCTAGTTAAATTACGTGCGGATAGGAATATTAAACAAATAAATTTTCAATTAAATTTACTTCTCTCATTAGCTATTAAAAGGAGATAGGAGAACATACCCAACTGAAGTGAAAAAGTAAAGGTTGCCTTCTTCCCCCTCTGCGCAACTGTGGAGTTTCCACTTGGCACAGACATAAGCAGGCGAGTAAAATTGATATACTCTCATCAGTTATTTAATCGTATTTTATATCAAATTAAAGCTTATTTTATTCTGAATCTAGCTGTATTAGATTGCCTTATTAGAAAGTTGATCCAATCCATGGTTGCCTAGATTTTAGATGTAAATATTATCTGCACGCAATTTAACTAAGCAACCTATTCGCGATAATATGTCGTTTTTGATTTTCCGAGATAAAACGTTCATTCTCCAGATCCTCAACTATCTATACCCATGCAAAAAATCACGTTTGCGGCGTGATTGAATGACAAACAAACAAACACAATTTCGCAATTATAATATTAGTAAGGATAGTCGAATTAATAGTTTCATTTCTGTAAGCACCCCAACTAAGGCGTTAAATAAGGCGTAATAATTATAACTTTGTTATGATAAAAGGTGGGGCAACCCTTTAACATAACAAAGTTATAATTGCGCCTTTATTGGCAAAACGCCATCTAAGTATTTGCTATGGAATTATATTGTATTACGAAATTTTTACTTTTATAGGTTAATCGACTGACTCGTTTCTTATCTAGCTGTTTTAGGTAAGCGGATACCCAATAATATGTTATCTGGGATGGCAAAAACAAATCGCTTTGCTCCATTTATCCTCTCTCCGAATGGTGTGGCCAGCCCATCGCCATTGTACTTATTCCTCTTGAGTTCGAGTAACTTTTCTAACATGACGTGTTTTGTCTAAAATTTCCCCTTGTCCAACATGCTTCTTTCCATGCTGCACTGGCAGGTTCGTAGTGTGGATAAATATCAACAAATGATCACATTTGGTCATCTTCTCGTATAGATGCAGAATTCGTTATAATTTAATATAAAAAAAATATTGAAAAAAAACCGACTTCAAACGCCCACGTCACTACAAAGTATATAAATAATTGTTGATATTTTAAAAATCGCTCGACCGATTTCGATAAAATTTCAATGGGAAGTATACCCTTTGAAACAAAAAAAAAATCGGTGAAAATATATATAAAAAAAAAATCCGATGAATTGAGAACCACCTCCTTTTTTGAAGTCGGTTAAAAAATGAGCTTTGGTGAGCTTTGGTATGTTATTATGGGGAGGATGCAGTTGAAAAGTTTCCCTTTCAATGCCTCATTTAAAATTCCTAAGTTGAAACTTTAACTTCACAAAGTTGCCATGTCATTAGCCGCTTGGACATGATTTATGTACACTGTAATGTACCTAATGACAGTACGTAGCGCATTCAGTTTAATACAAAATCGATATCCAACTAGTAAGGTGTGCACTGAACTAGAAACTATGCTACGTTTACTACACCGTTGTTCATTATTTCTGTAATATTCTACTTTTTTAACAACCGATAGACGTCCAGTGCTGGACAAGGGGCTTTTGCATGGACTTCCACAAGCCTCGATCTAGCGCAGCCTTCCAGCGCCTCTAACCTTTGTCACTCTCCAGATCTGCATCTATACTGATGCAAAAAATCACGTCAATCCGTTGATCCGTTGCTGCGTGATTGAAGGACAAACCGACAAACCAACAAACAAACACACTTTCGCATAAATAATATCAATAAGGATTTTATCTAGTGCACTTACAAAAAGAAAAGTTCAAAAACCCTTCAAAATAAGAAAAGAAAAAGTAGAACGTTCATTTTTCATTCTTTGAAAGTGGTACCAAACGAAAGATTCTATTAAAAAAATTCGTAGATAATATTTGCAACAGAAAATATCTGAATCTAATCAATACCTACCAATTCTTTCGTTATTAGAAATTGGCTACATTACAATATTACCAGTTTATTCAGCCTTAACAGCCTTAAAAAATGTGATTTCCAAAGCACACAGTGAAAATTACCGCCCATTTCAGCACTGCTGTAGCGAAAACAACTTCCACTGTATTTTTAATAAAAACTTTCATTAATAGAAGTTGGATATTAAATTTTCTAGTTGAAAAGCTACCGCGTGCATGCGGTTTGTGTCATGACTATCCGTTCAATTTATATGCAATTTATGCGATGACAAGCACAGTTTAATAATTCTCGGTAAATAGGTACAATTTTTTTACCACATTTAGACTAGATCAGGGGTTATTATCGACTTGAAAAAGGAGGATCTCAAATCCCAGTATCTTTTTTTCTCAAGAGCAAAAAAACACATGCGATTATATTTAATCGTCATGCAATACTTGAATAGATCAAAAAGAGTACAGATACAAAATGAGCACGCACTTGAAATAGTTTCAAAGCGATTGGTCAAGAAATTCAAATTGCATGTGGAATTGCATATTTAGTGCAACGCGATCTAAAAGGAGATCCTCTGAAATAGGGAAGATGTTGTAAGATGGTGAAATTGAGTTTGATGTGAGCTCTTCACCACTCTTTACTTTACCTCAATTGTGTGTTCGTAACACAGAATAAAAATAACAGAATTAATAAAACAGAAAAATACTTCAGTTAGGTATAAGTTGGTTGATAGATTTAATTTGCGTTGAACTGAATAAGAATTTTTGAAAACTGGTTGAAAACTTGAAAACTGACTTATTTTTTCCGGAATCATCAATTTTAAAAATATCGGTTCTCACGCACCTAATTTTAACGGAAATACATTACGGAATAAAATTAAACTTACTTGTTATTTGCTCATCATCCATTTGAGTTGTCTGAAATATTATAGAACTCAATTTAAAAACTTTAAATATAAAAAAAATTATGACACTTTTGACGAATTTAAGTAAATATTCAATAAGTTTAATAATATTTATGAATTGAATTTAATACAAGATGAAATTTTATTCTTTAAAATAAGTAAATAAAATTACGATAAATTAATAAATGAAAAACAATATAATATTTTCTATTTTATATAAAGAAGATAAGTATTTTTGACTAAAATTGTAGTCATTTTAGGATAAAATGGTTAATTTTAAAACGCACCATTTTGCTTTTTTTTTAATTTTGAGTTAGCTTCCAATAATTTAGAGCTTAGAAAGCGCGGGAACGTCAAAGCGCGCGCCAGAACCAACTGGTCATTTTGCTCCACGTTCGAAATTTAAACCAGTGTCAGGAATGTTTGGGTATATTGTAGATCCACCAAATTAACCGTTCAGTTGACAGGGTCGGAGTGTTTAGTACGTACTAGAATCTAAGATGATACCCGGGAACTTTGTTCGCATGAACTAAGGGAGAGGGCAGACCGGCAACTTTTTCGATCGCGTCGTTATTATGGCCTTTATCATTTTTATACATAGACGTATTGTATTTACTAGAGGTAGTATCAAAGTTTTTATGGCCTATTGCGACTTCATCGCGAAAATCGCGTTCGCACTCAAACTCAAACGCGTTCGCGTTTTTATGGCTTTCGATCGCAGAATTGCGAAATTGCGCGAATCGTGCGAAACGCGATGCACACAAATGGCTATGAAAAAGCTAAAATCACGCGATCGCTGCCGCTAAAAGTAGCCAGTCTGCCCTCTCCCTAAGTATTTTTAATTCTCGTGTATTGATACTGGATTGGTATTGATACTCTGCCTCTCTCTTGATATGGGACTTATGGGTATAGGTAAACAGACTGCGTCTTAGAACAATCAATAAAGATACTCGTCACTCGACCGTTATTTACTTATTTCTCGAGGGCTTTCAAAAGCGGCAGAAAAGTTTTTAAATCGGAGAAAAACTATCTCCGAGCCTCTTGGGATAGCGATTTCTCATCGTCCATTCTCGATCGGAACTTTCTTTTTCGAAATACAGAACAAATTTCTTTTTTGGCTTTTCGTAACTTAAGTTACGTAATAAATAAATAATGCCCTGACTTCGTGCGGCAGTCAATTCTAATAGGGCCTGGCCTTATCAGTTCACTCTAAGAAAAGAGCAGCTGCTAAGTGTCTTGCTGGCTCTTCTCAGCAAAACAGGCTTTTCGAACCGGTGGTAGAGACTTGACTTGTCATAAAAGCCACAGGTTGAACAAATAAAAGAAATAATTTTGAATTTTAACGCGTCGTTATAATTGGCGATCGATCTTACCGAACAAAAGATTCGATTTTGACAATTGTCGATTAAATAAGGACGGATAACGATAGATGTAGGATAGATGCTACCTATTTTTATCCCGGAAAGGGTTCAGCGTGATATTTGATGAAACTTTATTCCACGCAGGTGAAGTCGTGCTGAACACGCTGTGTTCCTAATTATTATTAATCTCGCTTGGATAGAATGCAATTTCTTGCAAATTGTTACAGATATGCTATAGATATCTTCTGTGATACCAAGTATAAAAAAGAACTTAAGTAGGCTTAATTTAAGTTAGTAAGTAATCTGTTTACCTCTTTTGTTTAGCTGTTTTGTTTTGTTATTTTAGCCTACTGTTGCAACGTAGTTGTTACTGTAGCACCCTTCTCTTACTCATGCCGCGTCCACATCTAGAAGACTTGATTGTACAACTAATAATTTCTTATATATTATGTCTGTTTCAAACAATTTGGAGTCAGTTTTGTGGACTAATAAAAAAAAATTAAATTATATTGTTAGCGGAAGGTAGTAATGCTAGCCGTGCCTGCCACGTGCGTGGCCGAATTCCTTCGGGATCAGGCTCGCCGCTTCATTTACTTACTTGTGTTTGTTGTTTTAATCTATATATATAAAAGAAAGTGGTGTTAGTTACACTATTTATAACTCAAGAACGGATGAACCGATTTAGCTCAAAATTGGTGGAGCTTAGAACCAGGAGACGGACATAGGATACTTTTTATCCCGTTCGAAAATGACAGTGGAAGAACAAAACGTAAATGACAGCTAAACGTAATTTTGTATTTGGTTAATTATGGTAAAAACAATTATAAAAATTATAGTTTAACGTAATTGATAATATCATCAGTAATATGTTTTCTCTTTGAATCATCATTAACAATGCCGCGAGCAAGACGATCAAATGTTTCCTGCTACAAAGCTACGGATTGACGTGATTTATTGGATAGGTACAGTTGAGAACCTGGAGGGTGACAAAGATTTCCCGCGGGATGTTATGAACTAAATCCACGCAGACGAAGTCGCGGGCATCAGCTAGTTATTTAATAATTGGGTAATGGATGTTTGTTTAATTTGTTTAAACGTTTTGTTAAATGAAGGAAATCCTTAGTTTGTGTAATCAATGTCGTTTTTTTAGTAAAAATAATAAGTATCCGCCAATAATACCTATTGTATGAATAGCTATTTTGATACAATATTTAAGTATAAATTAGGGACTAGGTTTGGTTCACATTTAATTTAAAAAGAGAACTAACTGACTATCATGCAGTGATTCAGTTAAGTCATTTTTGAACAATGTGAACTCAAAGGTACCTACACAGCCTAACAACACAGGAAATGCAAGAGAATAATGAATAAAAATTGCGTTCTACTTAAAATTTGACTAAAATGCCGATTCTCGTTTGTAAACGAAACCGCGGCCCGAAGCGACACGATCGTTAATTAACCACAATCAAATCTACGTCACGCTTCAGAGCTCTACGCATCAGGCGAGTGGGTTTTCGACGTCGATTAATCTAAGTAGGTATACTGTATTTGGTATGCTGCTCAAACTGTCTTTGTGAAAGGGCTCTCTTATGTAACATGTTATAAAACTTCGTATATAACACGTCGTAATATTGTTATATAACATTTGGTAACTACCTATTTCAACAAAACACGTAAATTCTCTATAGTAAATAGAGAGCCGTGGTGTTCGAATCCCACCAGTTCCGTAGATGATAATCATGTATTTAAAAAAAATATTCGGAGAATGCCTTCAAATATTTTACACTAAAAATATTACTAGTGGTTCGCCCCGAACTGAGACCTCGCGGTATCCCATAATTCCCATAAGGTAGTTTTAACTATATTATATTGTAATTAAAACGCGCCGAATCTGATGACGTCAATCGTCATCTGCTTTCGTGGATGGGATGCATATTTACAATATTAAAGACAGCGCCATCTAGTAACAGTATAGTGAAGTTTTGTTAAAAACATTGATGCCCATTAAAACTCAAATAATTTCGTTTCTTTATAATATTTATCTAATTGACCGAGCGAAGCGAGGTCTCTGAGTTAACTAGAGCGATTTGCACTTGTCCGTCCGTCCGTCCGTCCGTCTGTCAGAGCCTTATAACTTTGGAATTACTGAACGTAATTACTTCAAATTTAGATATAATATGTAAACCGATGGCCTCCAGCCGAAAATGGCTTAAAAAGTTATAAAAATCTTTATTTCAGGGGGGCTCTCATAGAAGCGAATGCGAAGTAAAAAAAAAAATATCGCGTTACATAAAATTGTTACATATCATTTTAAAGATAATTTTGAACTGAGTACAAAAATATTTTTTTTTTTAATTTTTCCCTTAAAATTGACGAAATGGGGGGCTTTCAAAGTGGCGATTTTATACGCTCGCTTGAAGACGCTCTCTAGGAAAATCCGCTATGGTTTTTCAAACTGATTTTATGTTTTTAGGTCACTTATATCCTGTACTTGAACAACAAATACTAAAATTATATGAATATTATAAAGAAACGAGATTATTTAATTTTTAATGTACATCAGTAATTCATATCGCATCAACATAGCTTCACAATAATGCTAATAGATGGCGCAGTCAGTAACTATTCCCATGGAACTACGAGTTACGACTAACGACCTATCCCAAAAACAGTTTTGCGTCGACCATTATTATTTAGTTACTTATTATAATACAATAATTGTATTGTAATTTTTTTTGTACCATATTATTCAATTAAAATTATTTTTTAGTTAAATTTTAGTTAAATATTGTATATTTTCTATTCGCGTCGATAGATGACGATTTGTACAGATGCCCGTAACCCGGTTTCACTCGTTAGTACCTACATAATAATTCAATGTTTTCACTAACGTTCCCTAACCTTTACGGGCTACCTATAAGTTAGGTGATTGATGTTTTCTGTCAACTTATTTATCACGATCCTGTACGGGACACCTAAAAGGATATTGGGACGGATGTTAGGACTTAGGATTGTATTTAGGAGCTTCCTACGTTAAGAGACTCCTACTTAGGGGATGATTTAGGTATGTTTGGTGAAAACGGGCATAATAATAATGTCAGTTTTGGTTATCATGTATCGATTGAATGAATAATCATGGGATACCGTTACCGCGAGGTCTCAGTTCGGGGCGAACCACTAGTCTTAGTATTTGTTGTTCAAGTACAGAATATAACTCAAATTATGTGTAAGTTTCAAGTTTTAAAACAAAGTGGTTTTAGAAATCTAGCCTCGAATACAATCTCCACTTTGAAAGCCCCCCATTTCGTATGTTAGCCCCCCTGAAATAAAGATTTTTATAACTTTTTAAGCCATTTTCGGCTGGAGGCCATCGGTTTACATATCATATCTAAAATTGAAGTAATTACGTTCAGTAATTCAGAAGTTATAAGGCTGTGACAGACGGACGGACGGACAAGTGCAAATCGCTCTAGTAAACTAAGAGACCTTCGCTTCGCTCGGTCGATAATCAAGTATCGCTTAGGTAAGGAGAAAATTTGACGTTCTGACGTGACAAAAAAATCTACTGAAAAGGTTATATATGTATTTTGTTAGTGTGTAATTTAAACATTATATTATAGTTTGTTCACAATAGGAATATGTGTGGCCAAAGTGTGAATTAACGCTACGATTTTTACATGGCAACCTACACAAGCCACTTGACAACTATCAAACTTCAGTGCGTCGATTCTCTAAAAATGACATACTCGCATGTGGCACCATTTTATAGGGGCCTAGTACTCACTTTATATAGCTGCATTATATACTAACTGTTGATATTTATTGATGATCTGTGGTTTCTTTTAAAATAACAAATAATTGGAGTTTACTCCTTAAGAATCGATTTTAGCAGCCCGGTATGAGAAAAATCCGGGCAGTAAAATCAATTTATCAATGACCTCGTTACGTTTTTCAAAACGTTGAAATTTCTACCCTAACGTTGAGTAAATAAGGTTGGTTTTCGTGCGAAAGAGCTTTCGCTTCGGGCAGCCGAGCGCGTAGCGATCGGGTCCCCGAAGCGAAAGTCGGTCGGGGCGCGCTCGGAACCGAGTCAGGCCTGTCTCACTCTTGGTACTTACGCGATTTATATACCTACCTACAATCGCGCGCACTCACTGAGTGCCACGACAGTCGGGGCTAGCGCGTTCTACTTCTAGGTGAGTGACGTATTACTGATTTCAACATTGCTTACGCGTAAATTCTTTTTTGTAAATATTGGTTTAAATAGTTTTAATTTATGTTTAGTATATTTAGTTGTAGGATAAAATAGTTGTAGACATTTATATTTTATATGGATGGACATAAAATAATGAAACAATGGCAAAAAGTCGTCGTAGTAATTATTGTTGTGTGGATGGATGCCTTATGAGCTCAAAAGATGATTATTTATCATTTTTTATGTTACCGAAGGATACTGAAAGGTGAGTTTATTTCATAATTAAAATTATGTTAGAAGGTACCTACTTACAATTATTAAGGTATTGTACGGAGTGTGTACCAATTTATACCTACAGTAGCTAGTTATTTATTTACGTAGCGAAAACTTATTAACTATACAATAAATTAACCACAGTAGTACTTACATTATGTAGGTACCTATATCCTATCACAAAATTTAACTGTTTTATACTTCACTATCGAAGTTGTACCTACTTATGAGTCGCGCGCAGAGATTTGCCGATTTGCCTACGCCACCCGCGACCCGCACTCGTCTAGTTGGGCGAGCGCGGGTCCTACTATATACCTATATTGCCTGTTTATAGCAACTAAGTAAGTCATTTATGTTTTAACACAAAATACTAAAATAGGTATAGGCCTACCTAGAATAGGACTTCATAAGTCAAAATCTTGTAAACTAATTTATGGTTTACAAGATTTTAACTAATTTTGTTGTTTACACTACCTACCTAGTAGTTTATGACGGTGTCTAGTTAACAGATCATGTGTATCACCTCTTTGTTTATATTATGGGAAAATAAATAAAAAAAATAAAAGTTTATTACTCTTTGTTGACAGCCCTAGGCAACCACGCCACGGCGTCCGTGACGTAGGAAGGCGAACAGATCCAAAGCAATATGGATCCTCGCGCCGAGCTATAAAGTCTAATTTAGCTTGCGTGCGTGATTTATCTATTTAATAAAAAATATGTAGGCTATTAAAGCGCCGGCAAGTAGTCAACATCAAAGGAGTGAAACTTCTATACGTAGTACTATTATATATTCTGTGCCCGAGTCGCGCGCATAGAGAAGGATATAGCATCGCGCGTAAACTCCAGTCGTGCGTCGGAGGCTGGAGCTGACACACACTTTTTTGTTTTCGTTTTACGTAGGTATACGTAATTAATATTGTGAGTACAAAAACTGATGAGATGATGCATAGTTATTCTTTCATGCAATTAACGACAAAACTATGGACATTTTACTTACAAAATAAGTTTAAAAAAGAATCGTCCAGAAATGTTAGTCTATGCCTAATGTGAATCTTAAACCTTTTTGTAGAGAATAAAATTTGCATCTTTTATTTCCTGTAAACTTTTTTGTAAAACTTACCGTTTACGATATATCGCCTGCAAAAGGTTCGAAGGTTGCATGCGAGCGTGTTTGTGTGTGTGTGTGTGTGTGTGGGGTTCGTTAAATGGGCCATAAATCGTAAACGGTAGGTTTTACAAAAAATTTTAAAGGAAATATAAGATGCAAAATTTTATTCTCTACAAAAAAGCTCTGAATAACTTTTGCCCTAAAGTGGATAGTTTCCGAGATATCGGTCAAAAACTTTTCTTTAAGATTGCGGTCGAAGCTCTACCTGGATCTGTCAGCATTTTGTGTTTTTATGGTTAGTTAGTAACCCTTAACCTAAAAAAGATTAATATTGGATCGGAAATTTAGTGCGAGGTTTACCCAAAAAAACGGCTTTATTTACTGGCCTATGAACTGTCAAAAATATTTTTGTTTCACATCGATCCGTAATAGATAGTTGCAATGATACGTGCTGCGAAAACCATACTTTCACAATAGTTGGTAGCTTAGTCGCTACTAGATACTGCCAGCGTACTAGGAAATGGCAGCAATTCATAGTACGCCGGAACTGGCGTACCCACATAGTCTCATAGCAACTAATGTTTGTTGTTTTCACACAAACTATGATATTACGATGCATGCCGCATTTATGAAGCTATTGTTTGTAGGAAGGGCGGTATCTAGTAACGAAGATCCTAAATTTATGACTTTGACATTGATGCAGTGATTTGAAACTGAAGTTACGGAATCGAGCTGGCTATGGTATTGCCCGCCTTACAAAAGAGGTAAATAAGCACAACAGCGCCCTCCATTTCCAGGTACATAGTTATTGTGAACAGACTATAACGACATTTGTCGTTCTGTTAAAACAACTGTTTGCGTGTGTGGGTGTAAATAGTACAATTTTTGACGTGATAACGTCTTATAAATCGATGAACACCGGCTGCACGCACGAAAAAGTGTCACGTTCCGCATGAGCCTGCGCGTGCAAGCGAGAGCGCGGAACAAGCGGTAGAGAGGCATAATCGGCCCAAACGTTGGCTTGTGTCGCCCGCCAGTCATCGTCAATATTTATTTATAATGTTATCACGTAAAACTATCGTCCGTAAACCGACTTTACAGACAACCAATTGTTTAATTAAATATTCAAAGGTGCAGCCTACAGCGATTTAAGTCCGCTAAGTGTCACTTAAAACTTGAATTGTTCCCTTTTCTAAACAAAACAGCTGTTACGGCGCTCCACGAGCCATAATTAACCAGAATGAAATCTGTGCCACGTTCCAGGGCTCACCGCATAAATTAAAAGGCTTACGATGTTGTCACACCCGTCGCTTAGAGCGGAGAAAATTTGACGTTGGTATTACTTTGAGAATACTGTTTAAGCTAAGCTGTATAAATAATGAGTCTCTTTGATAAGTATTTTTTATTTATCTACTGTTATGTATTATTATCTATCTGTATCTATATATAATAGGTATATAAAAAATCAAATGCTATTCGTTAGTCTGGCTAAAACTCAAAAACGGCTTGACCGATTTGAATAATTCTTTTTGTGTTGCTCGCTCTGTAACAGGGGTGGTAAAAATAGGGAAAACCCAAAAGAACAGCTTCAAAATCGACAATCAATATTGGTAATTTTTTATTATGTAAATATTGGAATTACCACTTCAGATTAATTTTTTTAGATCGCGGTTATCCACACGATAATGTGCTAAATGGTTAACGGGCTTATACCGTGGTAATTGTTTTAGTTTGTACTGTCGATATTTAAATCCAGCTGGATGGATTTGCGGGATTTGTGTTGACGTCGGAATTGCGGGGTTGCGAGACGTCAGGTTTTAGCTGTCATGGGCAGAATCTATCTACCCCTTCTTTTTCTTTTCGGAGCAACGTCACATTAATGCTTGGCAAAATATACTGACAACATCACTTACAGTACCCGGCGATATATATTGCACATCGGCATTTGGAATAAAACGCTATTTTTATTCTATTACAAGGAAAGCTAGCCAGATATTCACGTAGTAATTACTGAAATCTCTTCACAATCGGCGAGCACATCACGTAACACATATAAAAAAAATGCAGTCGAACTGTGAATAGAATAGAATAGCGTTCTATTCCAAAGGCCGATGTGCAATATATATCGCCGGGTACTGTATCAATTTTGATTTTTGATCGAAATATCGACAGTTCCAATTACAACATTAATCGCCTTAGCACATTTATAATTATGTCGTTCAACCACGAAATAAGTCTCAAATGTTGAAGTTGCAAATAAATGACAGCATAGGTAATTAGATACTTACAAAAGAAATAAGCAGGTCTTTACGTTAACCATTGTTAAGTTTCGCTTAAACATTAGATAGAAGTGGCGCAGTCGGTAGGATCTCCTTCAAAATAATATAAACAATATTTTAACTAAAAGCAATGGCTATGATTCGAATAAATGATTCGGGTTACGATAATTTACTGTGTACATTTAACATTATACAAGTGCCTTTGATTATACTGAATACACTAGACTACAAACAGTAATTGCTTTGATTATTATAATATAATAACAAATCCTCTCGCCAAAATATGTTGTCTGGGAAAGATTGATTTAGCAATTAGACTGTCTTTGCACGTTAATTAATGTTAGGTATTTTCGTTGTGTGTGTGTGTGCTGCAAGAAATTCATTAAACAAATAAATGAATAACATAATATTATTTTATTTGTATTCTACCTTCAAACCAATATGAACAGTATTATAATATGTTTATACATAGATTGTATCATTGAGTGTGTCAATTAGCCTATAGTGGCTTAAGTTGTTGAAATAACTTAATACTTAGTCAGATCTGAAGAAAAGTCCCATGAAAAAATAAATTAAAAAATATTTTTACGTACACACAGTAAAATGTGAATAGTTTAAAGTCCAAATCAAGTATAGCCAGCCTTATTTAATTCTTATGTATTACCTATGAAATGCGGTAATTATTCTTTACAACAACCAGTAATAGCTTAAAAGCCTGTCAAAGCAAGTATTGCTTTGACAGTAAGTCATTTCATACATTGTTAAAACCGTATTACTCGTGAAATAGCGCAAACGGCTAGTTACGTATATTATACAAAAAGAAAAAATATAAAGCAAGCAATAACAACCGCATTTAGCGAACAACGGAGCTAAGTGCACTTTATAATTAAATGGAAAACTTAAGGGGGCTCAGTATGCGCGAACGAAGTTGCCAGCGCACGTGGGTAACCTGCTTGCTATTTCACCTAACATTGTGTGAGAAAGAGATAGACTCAGTGCAGCGAGTGCATGCGCGCATACTTTCGTGCTACCGTCCCGCTCCCGCTCCGTGTCGGGTGAGAGGCGCGATAATTTACACCGAAATCAAGCGCGCGAAAAGGGTTGAACAGTCGTTTGGGAAAAGTGTTTTTGAGAAAAAACTACTAAATGTATGTTTACAAAGTAAAGTTATTTGAACTGATGAATAAATAAACTATGTCTAATGATAATTTTTTTTGAAATTTTCATACTCCTAATGTTATTTATTTGCGCCAAAAGTTGTCATAAATTTAGTGTGAAAATGACGATCTTTCGAGGCTCGTAACTTTTTAGCGAATATTTTTTTCACTATTTTATATATCAATAAACCTAGATAATGACGAGGCAAATCGACATAATACTTAGTTTTGAGCGTACAATATCAAATAATGTAGTAATCAGTCATCTACGTTTGTATGAAGAAGGTACTGGCTTGCGTCCCCTTAATGAACATCATTACATAGTTACCGCCTCCGCCCGTAAGCTGAAAGCGTATAGCTGATTGTAGCACCGAAGGAGTAGTGGTTTTAATGGCACTTTAGCCACTGGGTTTTTAATTTTTTAATGGTTAAATGATGAGACTCTACTTTGTTACTTTCCGTTCTACTTTGGAAGGAAATATAAGGCTGGAGACTGACTTGTACGGTTTGTTTGTGATGTTCCATTTGACTCGATCTTTCGTTATAATACGGCGACACAGACTGACTTGTAGCGTGTGTTTGTAACGTATCATTTGAGCTCTTGGCTCAACCCAGGTAGCAGACTGACGTCAGAAACGTATGGGTGACGTCATTCATAGGTCAGTTTAAGGTCAGTCAGTTTTTCGTCAAGAGCGGACGCTACGGGGACGTCTTGCGAACGTCAATTTAAGGACAGCATCTGGACGTACCATATTGGTCGTAAATAGGACGTTCCGCTAACGTCACTTTAGGGTCAGCATCTGGACGTACCACATTGGTCGTAAAGAGGACGTTTCGCTATCGTCACTTTAGGGTCAGCATCTGGACGTACCATATTGGTCGTAAAGAGGACGTTTCGCTAACGTCACTTTAGGGTCAGCATCTGGACGTACCATATTGGTCGTAAAGAGGACGTTTCGCTAACGTCACTTTAGGGTCAGCATTTGGACGTACTATATTGGTCGTAAAGAGGACGTTTCGCTAACGCCACTTTAGGGTCAGCATCTGGACGTACTATATTGGTCGTAAAGATGACGTTTCGCTAACGCCACTTTAGGGTCAGCATCTGGACGTACTATATTGGTCGTAAAGATGACGTTTCGCTAACGTCACTTTAGGGTCAGCATCTGGACGTACTATATTCGTCGTAAAGAGGACGTTTCACTAACGTCACTTTAGGGTCAGCATCTGGACGTACCATATTGGTCGTAAAGAGGACGTTTCGCTAACGTCACTTTAGGGTCAGCATCTGGACGTACCATATTGGTCGTAAAGAGGACGTTTCGCTAACGTCACTTTAGGGTCAGCATTTGGACGTACTATATTGGTCGTAAAGAGGACGTTTCGCTAACGCCACTTTAGGGTCAGCATCTGGACGTACTATATTGGTCGTAAAGATGACGTTTCGCTAACGTCACTTTAGGGTCAGCATCTGGACGTACTATATTCGTCGTAAAGAGGACGTTTCACTAACGTCACTTTAGGGTCAGCATCTGGACGTACTATATTGGTCGTAAAGATGACGTTTCGCTAACGTCACTTTAGGGTCAGCATCTGGACGTACTATTTTCGTCGCAAAGAGGACTTTTCACTAACGTCACTTTAGGGACAGCATCTAGACGTACCATATTGGTCGTAAAGAGGACGTTTCACTGACGTAACTTTAGGGACAGCAACTGGACATACTATATTCGTCGTAAAGAGGTCGTTTCACTAACGTCACTTTAGGGTCAGCATCTGGACTTACCACCTATGTTCGTCTTAAAGAGGACGTTTCATTAACGTCACTTTAGGGTAAGCATCTGGACGTACTATATTCATCGTAAACATTTTTGAAATTTAAAATGATTTTCGGGGGAGAATTTGTTAATTTTTTTTTCTTTATCCAAACCATTGAATTATTATGTTGATCCAAACTCCGAAATTTAGTAACCGGGCTAAATTGGGTGATTGTTTTGTAAAGGAAAGTTAAAAAAATAACAAAATTTATTCTAATTCTAGCTATAATTCGACGCGTTTTTTTTTTATTTTTTACTTTTTTTGGAACGGGTTCCTTATGGGGCGTTGCGGAGGGGTACCCTAGCCGGCAAAAAACGTCCGTAAAGTTAGAAAATAAAAGCGTAAGATTTTTTCGTCACAGTGCTTGTAGTCTTCGTTTATTTTAGACATTCCATCAATGCTTCGATGGTGCAGCAGTAAAAAGAAGGAGTGATACTATCGGTTCAGAGGTTCGAATCCTGACTTCAGATAATTATTATTTATTTTATTTTTATTATTGTAACACCGATTAGTTTCCCACCCGAGAACTAGACGGCGCTGCACAACGGTTAACTCGCGGGATCGAAGACACGGTACCCAGATCGTATATAGGCTGACTAACCGATGTTAGTTCGCGTTCTCTCGCACTACTGCGATACCGTGGCAAGTGCTGCTTCCACCTTGATGGGGCGTAACTTAACGTTATTGCCCATTGAACGATATTTGACGGTAAGATGACGTCCGCTCAAAGTCTGCAGAAACGTCCTACTGACGTCTTTAGAAGACGTCCATATTACGGTTCTACAAGACGTCCTACTAACGCCTCCAGCAGGCGTCCTATTGACGTCTTCAGAGGACGTCCTGATAATGATTTCAGGACGTTTTAATAACGACCTCAAAAGACGTCTTACTAACGCCTCCAGCAGAAGTCCTATTGACGTCTTCAGAAGACGTCCTGATAACGACCTCAAAAGACGCCCTACTAACGCTTCCAGCAGGCGTCCTACTGACGTCTTCAGAAGACGTCCTGCTAACGACCTCAGAAGACGTTCATATTACGTTCTATTTGTAGTTCTATATGACGTTCATCTTCTTCTTCTTCTTCTTCTTTATCAACCGATAGACGTCCACTGCTGGACAAAGGTCTCTTGCATGGACTTCCACAGGCCTCGGTCTTGCGCCGCCTGAATCCAGCGGCTCCCTGCGACTCGTTTGATGTCGTCGGTCCACCTGGTGGGGGGTCTGCCAACACTGCGCTTCCCGGTGCGGGGTCGCCACTCCAGCACCTTGGGACCCCAACGACCATCAGCTCTTCGAACTATGTGCCCCGCCCATTTCCACTTCAGTATCGCGACTCGCTTAGCTATGTCGGTGACTCTGGTTCTCCTACGGATCTCCTCATTTCTGATTCGATCCCGCAGGGACACTCCGAGCATAGCTCTCTCCATCGCCCGCTGAGCGGTCCTGAGCCTACTTATGAGGCCCTTAGTTAGCGACCATGTCTCGGATCCGTAAGTCATCACTGGCAACACGCACTGTTCGAAGACTTGAGTCTTCAGGCACTGAGGAATTTTGGACGAGAAGACATCTCGGAGCTTCCCGAACGCAGCCCAGCCGAGTTGGATTCGGCGGCTGATCTCTTTCTCGAAATTGGACCTACCTAGCTGGACTGTGTGTCCCAGGTAAATATACTCGTCGACAATTTCGAGTGCAGAGTTCTCAACAATTACTGGGTGGAGCGGTGCATGAGCATTGGACATGATTTTCGTCTTGCTCATGTTCATTTTCAGGCCCACCTGTTGAGAAACCCTGCTGAGATCGTTGAGCATTGTATTGAGGTCTCTCAGAGTCTCTGCCATGACTACTATGTCATCGGCAAATCGCAGGTGAGTGATGTACTCGCCGTTTATGTTGATGCCAAGCCCGTTCCAATCCAGAAGCTTAAAGACGTCCTCCAACGCAGCGGTAAAGAGCTTCGGGGAGATAACGTCTCCCTGTCGCACTCCACGCTGCAAGTGGATTGGCCTCGTAGTCTGGTCCTGTATACGTACTGACATTGTGGCGTTTTCATACAAGCACTTCAACACTTGGATATACCGGTAGTCAATCCGGCATCTCTGCAGCGACCTCAACACAGCCCAAGTTTCCACCGAATCGAAGGCTTTCTCATAGTCCACAAACGCTAAGCAAAGTGGCTGGTTATACTCTTCCGTCTTTTGTACAACCTGCCGCAGCGTATGGATGTGATCTATGGTACCAAAGCCTTTTCGGAATCCGGCTTGTTCGGGAGGCTGGAAGTCGTCGAACCTACGAGCGAGACGATTCGTAATGACTCTCGAGAACAACTTATAAACATGACTCAACAACGAGATGGGTCTATAATTCTTCAACAAGGTATTATCACCCTTTTTGAAGAACAGAACCACCACGCTCCTGTGCCATGCTTCCGGCGTTGTGCCCTCGTGGATGACGGAATTGAACAATCGCTGAAAGATCTTAAGTACCGGTTTTCCACCCGCTTTCAGGAGTTCCGCAGTGATTCCGTCATCACCTGGTGCCTTGTTGTCCTTGAGCTGTTTGAGAGCCATTCTAATCTCGTATAGGCTGACGTCCGGGATATCTTCGGTATAGTGTCGGGTCAGTTTGGCTCTGGGATCTTTCGCCAAATCTTCAACAGGTTTTTGTGTCGTGGTATATAACTGTCCATAGAACTTCTCAACCTCTCCCAAGACCTCAGGTCGAGAAGAGACGAGACGGCCGTCATCAGTTTTCAACCGCGTCAGCTGGCTCTGCCCGATAGACAGATCTCTCGCGAACACTTTTGAGCCTTTGTTCCGCTCAATGGTATCTTTAATACACTTGGTATTAAAGACACGGAGGTCGCGAGTTTGTGCCTTAGAGATCTGCCTATTAATCCGCCGGTAGGCAGCCGCGTCTGCCGATGACTGCAGCCTCATCTCTTGTCTCTCCTTCATTAGCTTGAGAGTATGGTCAGAGAACTTTTCGGTTCTTTTCCTGCGATGGGTCTTAAAGAATTTAGACCCCACAGTATGGACAGTTTCCACGAACCTGTTGTTTAGATCGTCCACAGAAACGCAGTCTGCTAGGCACTCGAATCGGTTCTGCAGTTCGAGTTGGAAGTTTTCGGGATTTTGGATATGAGCACGAGAAGGTCGGAGAGTGGACTTCACCAGTCTGGCCCTTTCCAGCTTTACATTAATATTCAACGTGCCTCTTACCATCCGGTGATCGCTACCGGTTTTCACCCTATTGATCACAGAGACATCATTGAATATATGCCGCTTGGTCGACATAATGAAGTCGATCTCATTTCTCGTGGAACCATCGGGACTCAACCATGTCCATTTTCTGTGTGGCCGCTTCCTGAAGAAGGAGTTCATCATAAAGAGGCCCTCCTTCTCCACGAAGTCGGCCAACATTTGGCCCCTTTGGTTCCTTCGCCCATACCCAAAATGCCCCACTCTCGTCTCTGCACCGCTTCGTTCGCCCAGCCTTGCATTGAAATCCCCCATCACAACACTGTAATGAGTGGTAGAGGCGTGTATGGCTTTTGATATATCCTCATACAGCGCCTCTACCTCCTCGTCAGAATGTGTCGATGTCGGTGCGTAGACCTGTATAACCTTCAGCGAATACCGTTTGGTGATTCTGAGTATAAGGTACGCTACCCTACTCGACACACTCTTGACTTGTACAATGTTGTTGACTAGGGACTTGTGGACGATGAACCCGACACCACCCTGGGACTGTTGATCGCCCTCCCGGTAGTAAAACAAGTTGCCGGAATTGAGGATTATCGAGTCCTCCCCCTCTCTACGGACTTCAGACAATCCTATAATATTCCAGCGCAACTTGCTCACTGCTTCTTCCAGCTCGATGATCTTTTCGTCGGTCCTCAAAGTGCGTGCGTTATATGTCACCAGGTCCAGTCGTCGGGGTTGGCAGCGGAATCTATGACGTTCATATTACGTTCTAATTATAGTTCTATATGACGTTCTACTGACGTCTTATCGTCGACGTCCAATAAACGTCATTTAGAGACGTCCTGAGGGATATGACATATGTTGGTCATTTCGTACGTCCGTGCGACGAAGATTACGACGTCACTTACGTCGCAAATGACTGTGAATGGACGTCGTGATGACGAAAAATTGCTACCTGGGAAGTGTGCTCCATTTTTACTCAAAATGGCAGAAGAATGCTCTCGCGATGACGTGGCCTACACTGACTTGTAATGTAACACTCAAAGGCAATTCGCGAAAAAACCGACAGTGGAGGGTCACCGCAAATGATACATTACAAACTAACATTACAGGTCAGTCTTTGGTTTGAGTTACAAAAACTCGATACATTACACCAAAATCAAGTGACAATTAAGTCAGTCTCCAGCCCTACGGTGGTCCCACAACGGGAGCATTCGCTTGTAATGTAACAATCTAAAGCTGGAAGCTGACTTGTAACATTTTGGTGTAATGTATCGAGTTTTTGTAACTCAAACCAAAGACTGACCTGTAACATTAGTTTGTAATGTATCATTTGCGGCGAGTGGAGGAGCACGTGGCGAGCGCCGCGTGCTCCACTCGACTGTCGGCTTTTTCGCGAATTCCCTTTGAGTGTTACATTACAAGTCAGTGCAGGTCGCGTCATCGCGAGAGCAAGTCGCAAGCGCATAAGCAAAAATGGAGCACACTTGAGCCAAGAGCTCGAATGATACGTTACAATTACAAACAAACGGTACAAGTCAGTCTCCAGCTTTAGATTCGATTTTGAGCATTACGATACAATACTGCTTCACTGACTGACGAGCATTCACCTGTAACATACTGATGTAACATACTGATTTGATTTTGAGCACTGCCTCACTTACTGAAGAGCATTCGCCTGTAATAAAACGATCCAAGATTCCAGATTCCAGTCTCCTTGCTTTAGAGGTTCAGTTCTTGCAATTCACGAAGGCGAGTGAGCTTTACTTGTCGTTACTTCTTGTACATGCACATTGCATAAGTGTGCGTGCCTGTCAAAGCCTAGGTGGGAGCGGGCAGGCGCGAGCATTGCGCTCGCTTACACTTATACAGATACGACACACACAACCATAAGTCAGTCGCCCTATATTACATTATAGGTGAATGCTCTCGGTGAGAGACTCGTATGGGAAACAAAAGCCCGCGTCTTCGTCGGTGTAAAAGTTTTTAAAATCACGCAGGAACTCTTTGATTTTCCGAGATAAAAAGTAGCCTGTATCACTTTAAAGTTCCTATAACTGCAGCAAACTGGAAACAAGCACATGCGTCTGGCATCCGTATGAGAAAAAGTATGGACTTATACTAGAAAAAGTGCAAAAGGCTTTCCTAAGATACCTTTACAAACGTTGCTATGGATATTACCCTTTCCTATATCCAACCAAATTTCTCTTAGGTTGCTTAGGACTTAACTCCTTGGAGGTCAGGCGGACTTGCGACCAACTTAAAATAATGTGCCGAATCTTGCGGGGAGACGTCGATGCTCCTGATCTTCACGACCAGTTGTGTCGTGTACGTGTCCCCAAAGATAATAATCTGCGTCCGCGAAAAAATAAACTTTTCGTGGTCCCACGTCATCGCACTGTTGCCCGAGCCATGGCACCTATTCCGCGTTCACTGGCATCTTTCAACGCGCTCTTGGATAAGAATGATCAATGGGACCCATTCAATGACGGGTGGACAGCTCTGTTTTCGGAGTTGCTTAGACCTGTACGCCGAGAGCATTGAGTGATCTTTTAGATGAATAATTTATTAGTTAAGTATATTATTAGGATGAATAAGCAGTTTCTGTATTATCTAGTTAGTGTAAGTGGCATTTGTACGCCGTTCTAATTAGATATAAAATAAATAAATAAAATAAATAAAAAATAAAATAAAATAACTATACCCATGCCAAAAATCACGTCGGCGTGATTGAAGGACAAACCAGCAAACACACTTTCGCATTTATAATATCAAGTATAAAGTAGTATGATAAAAATATTAAGGTTTTTCTTATATGCAAACTATTATTTTACCGATAATGGCCAAATTAAAATTAAACCGGCAAAATCCAGCGATTCATCACCGGAAATGGGTTCAATAAATTTCATACTTTACGCGTTATTATAGGGATGAAATATGGAACCCTCTACACTGTTACCTCTTTATCCTTAAAAATTAAATCCTTTCTTAGCGGATGCCCTCGTCTAGAGCTATCTGTATTCCAAACTGCTCGATCTGTCCAGTAGTTAGAGCTGTGCGTTGAAAGATCAGTCAGAGCTAATATTATAAATGCAAAAGTGTGTTCATTTGTAGGTTTGTCCTTCAATCACGCCGCAACAGAGCTACAGATCGACGTGACTTTAATGTATACAATTTTTGTATGAATAATTTTTCTCATGATTACTTTAAGATTTGATTTGCTTTCTAGAATTATCTCCGGTACAGTGAATAAGTATATAACATTCAGTATTTTAAAGTATTATTATTAAGAATTTTGCATCAGCCCAGTTTCCACAAACATAATTAGGTTTACTTAGTTTATCTTGTTAACTCCCTGTATTTTTTTCTGTTTTAGTTTTCCACAACAAAAACTAATATCAAACTCGATTAGTTTATAGTTAATTGCTTATTTAAAACTCACCCCATTATACGAGTATTTGCAAAGTTTTTAATCAATCAAACTCGTATCATACTATCACACTTCATATGAGTCTTACTTCATACTATTCATACTAAACATAAACATATTATAAGTGCGAAAGTGTGTTCATTTATTGGTTTGTGAGTTTGTCCTTCAATCACGTCGCAACGGAACTACGGATTGACGTGATTTTTTGCATGGATATAGTTGAGGACCTGGAGAGTGACATAGGCTACTTTTTTCCGGAAAATCAAAGAAATCCCGCGGGAGTTTAAAAACTAAATCTACGCGGATGAAGTCGCGGGCATCAGACTCTAAATTAAAGCAAAACTAGGTACGTTAGTATGGAATCTTTAGCTCAGGGGAGACTCAAGTTATTATTAAAAATTTTCCTCTACATTTTCTTAATATTTGCACATTACTTGCAGGCGCGGAATAAGCCAGCAGACGGCGGCGGGCATGTCAATCAAAAGAATGCTTCGGGACAAAAAGCGACGGCGGCGAATCAAAAAGGTATTATGAAAATACTTGGTATTTTACCTCGGTGTTAACCTTTGAGTATTAAACCAAGGCGTTAACACTATTTTCACCAGTCCACTTATATTATTACTTTGTGACTAAGGGCCGATTTCACCAACGTAAAATAAGTCTTATCCGAGCGTAAATTTTATATTTTAACAGAGTTTTCAATACAAAAACCTGTCAAACGCCCAATTTATTCCTTGGATAAACGTCACTTGACGTTGGTGAAATCGGCACTATATCGTTCTTTAAATATTCCTGTTCATTTTTCCTACAGTTTCTTTCATAAGCGTGAACTATAAGAGTTTTTCTGCGGTAAAAACTATGACATTTTCTAGAGATAAAGTTTTCTTAGGGCCTATTTCACCGTCTAGCTAATAGGTTTGACTCCATAGCAAATAGGTGGAGATTCTAACCGAAAGAATTTGCTTTATTAAAAACACACAACATGGAAAGTTGTATGAAAGCAATTCGGCTTGGTATTCAGTCAATCAATTGTTCCATGTGTTTTTAAAGAGAGCAACTGCCGAGTTCCTGGTCGGCTCTGCTCTGGTTCCAAACCTAATATCATAAGAGCCTCAAATTGACCTACTCCATAAATAAGTACCTATGTTTTAAAATATTTTTCTTCGATAAGTAAATATATATTTAATTTATTCATAATAAATTATTTATGTTTTATTTTAACTTTCAATCAATATACGTATAGGTAATGTCTATACATAGTAGGTTGATACTTCTAGCTTTTTCTCATAGGTAATGATGAAAAATAGTGTGTCACTCGGGGCCAAAATATTTTGATCTCGGGCGGCGTATATTGAATTACTCGCTCAGGATTTTACTTTAGAATCCTTCCCTTCGCTCTGAATTCAAAATAACGCCCTCGGGGAACAAAAAATTTCTTTGGCCCCTTATAACACAAATAACTATATTAAAATTTATTATTAATAGGTGCAGCAACAAAAGGCGGTCCAAAAACACCGGTCAAACCATCAGCGCAGAAAGGAGCAGCAAAAACAGCGCCTCCGAAGCAAGCGGCGGCGGCTGCTGCTGCCGGGGCAAAGACGCCGCAGGGCAAGAAGAAGAAGGGTCACAAACACCAGCAGTACGAGCTCATTGTCACCATAAACCTGGTGAGTAACCACCTTAACCTTGGTAGTTTATCAATACTTACAAATGGTTGACTGTAAGTCTCTTGACCAGCAACCATTCTATATCGAGGATTCCGCCGCGAGCGAAGCGAGCCTTCGTCCACGTTGAGCTAGGTTTTTATCCGGGGTTTATTTTTCCGGGATACGAGTGAAAGTACTTAGCCACATCGATCTGTCGAGTAACTCGTTTTAAGGACAAACAAACACACTTTCGCGTTTATAATATTAGTAAGGATTCGTATAATTTATGTGATCTCTGGTAAACCACAATTTAGCAATGATACCGTACAATTGAAACAGCAATTATATTACAGCAAACACCTTATCGGTGATCCCATAACGCCAATAGACGCTCTTTATGTCACGGGTTTAACTGATGTCATAAAATTGACTCTCGGATCGCTGTCGCAAGTGTGTAGTCGCTTTTATTGCTCTTTGTTCTAAGAATACGACCTATAAGGCTATAATCCTTACTTGACTTAAATATATCTGAAAATAATGACCTAAAACGTGTCCTTTCGTCACATAAATTTCGTTTTAACACTAATTTTATAGTCGTCTACCCGATTTCCTTTTTTTATAGATTTTCATTAATTCGGAGTTATTTTTATTTGATCGCTTGTCTGGGATTTATGTGCTTATCTCAACGGTTGTTAATGAAAAATATACTGTCCAGTTTAACTGATTTTGCCCACGACTGGGACACAAAAAGTATGAAGTTCTTAAGTGACAGATCTTGTTAGTATATCCCAGCAGAACCAGAGTTCACCGAGCCTTGAAGTTGAATGTGGCAATGGGTGGGGCACACGCGATAATCGATAGTTACCTAGAACTTGAAGTCCTAAGGTGCCTGAATGGTGACTCAGCATCTGGACCAACCATTAGGTAGACAGACGATGCGATTTTACACATGGGGCACAAAATCGCGTTATGTGGTAATCCTTGGTTGAGACCAGCTAGGATTTTTGATTCTAGTCTTTGACGGTAGAGTGGTATCTTGTAGTCTACATTATTTGACGATAGTTTCGATAGAATAACTAAATTAACTACAACGTGAAACGGGCTAGAATCCGGACCGAAAGCGTACGTGTATTATGTACTTAAAACATTCTAATTTCATTCACAAAGTCCCCACGGCGAGCGCCGTTTCATCTTTCGCAAACACTTTGGAAACGAGCTGTTAGATTCTGGAATAGTTTTACGATGTGCGGGCTTACTCTGGAGCGCAGGAGCGATACCGTATCTACATCTATAAGCAACGTTATTTCTGATCTTGTTGAGGCTAAAAAAATTCGAAATTCAAAATAATTAATTATTAATGTTTAATCCTACTAATATTATAAATGCGAAAGTTTGTGAGGATGTATGGATGTTTGGATGGATGGATGGATGGATGGATGTTTGTTACTCTTTAACGCGACAACGAATGAACCGATTTTGCTGAAATTTGGCACAGACATAAATTATAGTCTGGAATAGCACATAGGCTACTTTTTATCCCGGAAAAGCAAACAGTTCCTGCGGGATAGCATCGCTAATTTTTACGCATTTGTCCTTCAAAATACGCGCAATGGAGTTTTAGATTTACGTGATTTTTTGCACAGGTGAAGTTAAGGGCCTGAAAAATAACAAAGGCTACTTTTTATCCCGGGAAAACAAACGGTTCCTGTGGGATATTAGTATGCTACTTTTCACATATTTATCTTTTAATTACGCGGCATTTATGTATGTATGTATGTATGTATGTATGTATGTATGTATGTATGTATGTATGTATGTATGTATATATATATGTATGTATGTATGTATGTATGTATGTATGTATGAATGTATGTATGTATGTATGTATGTATGTATGTATATTCCTACTACCTATCCGACTACCCTACTTCCTCCTACTTATCCTACTTCCTACTAATATTATAAATGCGAAAGTTTGTGAGGATGTATGGATGTTTGGATGGATGGATGGATGGATGGATGTTTGTTACTCTTTAACGCGACAACGAATGAACCGATTTTGCTAAAATTTGGCACAGACATAGATTATAGTCTGGAATAGCACACAGGCTACTTTTTATCCCGGAAAAGCAAACAGTTCCTGCGGGATAGCATCGCTAATTTTTACGCATTTGTCCTTCAAAATACGCGCAATGGAGTTTAAGATTTACGTGATTTTTTGCACAGGTGAAGTTAAGGGCCTGAAAAATAACAAAGGCTACTTTTTATCCCGGGAAAACAAACGGTTCCTGTGGGATATTAGTATGCTACTTTTCACATATTTATCTTTTAATTACGCGGCATTTATGTATTTATGTATGTATGTATGTATGTATGTATGTATGTATGTATGTATGTATGTATGTAAGTATGTATGAATGTATGTATGTATGTATGTATGTATGTATGTATATTCCTACTACCTATCCGACTACCCTACTTCCTCCTACTTATATATTACAAATGCGAAAGTTTGTAAGAATGGATATATGGATGGATGGATGGATGTTTGTTACTCTTTAACGCGACAACGAATGAACCGATTTTGCTGAAATTTGGCACAGACATAGATTATAGTCTGGAATAGCACATAGGCTACTTTTTATCCCGGTATGTATGTATGTATGTATATTCCTACTACCTATCCGACTACCCTACTTCCTCCTACTTATATATATATATTATAAATGCGAAAGTTTGTGAGAATGGATATATGGATGGATGGATGGATGTTTGTTACTCTTTAACGCGACAACGAATGAACCGATTTTGCTGAAATTTGGCACAGACATAGATTATAGTCTGGAATAGCACATAGGCTACTTTTTATCCCGGAAAAGCAAACAGTTCCTGCGGGATAGCATCGCTAATTTTTACGCATTTGTCCTTCAAAATACGCGCAATGGAGTTTTAGATTTACGTGATTTTTTGCACAGGTGAAGTTAAGGGCCTGAAAAATAACAAAGGCTACTTTTTATCCCGGGAAAACAAACGGTTCCTGTGGGATATTAGTATGCTACTTTTCACATATTTATCTTTTAATTACGCGGCATTTATGTATGTATGTATGTATGTATGTATGTATGTATGTATGTATGTATGTATGTATGTATATATATATGTATGTATGTATGTATGTATGTATGTATGTATGAATGTATGTATGTATGTATGTATGTATGTATGTATATTCCTACTACCTATCCGACTACCCTACTTCCTCCTACTTATCCTACTTCCTACTAATATTATAAATGCGAAAGTTTGTGAGGATGTATGGATGTTTGGATGGATGGATGGATGGATGGATGTTTGTTACTCTTTAACGCGACAACGAATGAACCGATTTTGCTAAAATTTGGCACAGACATAGATTATAGTCTGGAATAGCACACAGGCTACTTTTTATCCCGGAAAAGCAAACAGTTCCTGCGGGATAGCATCGCTAATTTTTACGCATTTGTCCTTCAAAATACGCGCAATGGAGTTTAAGATTTACGTGATTTTTTGCACAGGTGAAGTTAAGGGCCTGAAAAATAACAAAGGCTACTTTTTATCCCGGGAAAACAAACGGTTCCTGTGGGATATTAGTATGCTACTTTTCACATATTTATCTTTTAATTACGCGGCATTTATGTATTTATGTATGTATGTATGTATGTATGTATGTATGTATGTATGTATGTATGTATGTAAGTATGTATGAATGTATGTATGTATGTATGTATGTATGTATGTATATTCCTACTACCTATCCGACTACCCTACTTCCTCCTACTTATATATTACAAATGCGAAAGTTTGTAAGAATGGATATATGGATGGATGGATGGATGTTTGTTACTCTTTAACGCGACAACGAATGAACCGATTTTGCTGAAATTTGGCACAGACATAGATTATAGTCTGGAATAGCACATAGGCTACTTTTTATCCCGGTATGTATGTATGTATGTATATTCCTACTACCTATCCGACTACCCTACTTCCTCCTACTTATATATATATATTATAAATGCGAAAGTTTGTGAGAATGGATATATGGATGGATGGATGGATGTTTGTTACTCTTTAACGCGACAACGAATGAACCGATTTTGCTGAAATTTGGCACAGACATAGATTATAGTCTGGAATAGCACATAGGCTACTTTTTATCCCGGAAAAGCAAACAGTTCCTGCGGGATAGCATCGCTATTTTTTACGCATTTGTCCTTCAAAATACGCGCAATGGAGTTTTAGATTGACGTGATTTTTTTGCACAGGTAAAGTTAAGGGCCTGAAAAATGACACAGGCTACTTTTTATCCCGGGAAAACAAACGGTTCCTGCAGGATATTAGTATACTACTTTTCACACATTTATCTTTCAATTACGCGCCAACGGTGTTACAGATTGACGTGGTTTTTTTTAGAGGCATAGTTGGTGACTTGAAAAGTGACAAAGGCTACTTTTTATCCTGGGAAAGCAAAGAATTCCCGCGGGATATTCGTATGCTACTTTTCACATATTAATCCTTCAATTATGCGCCAACGAAGTTACAGATTGACGTGGTTTTTTTGATAGGCATAGTTGAGGACCTGAAAAGTGACAACAGCTACTTTTTATTCCGGGAAAACAAACAGTTCCCGCGGGATATTCGTATGCTACTTTTCACATATTTATCCTTAAATCATGCGCCAATATGCATGCATGCATACATGTATGTATGTATGTATGTATGTATGTATGTATGTATGCATGTACGCATGTATGTATGCATGTATGCATGTATGTATGTATGTATGTATGTATGTATGTATGTATGTATGTATGTATGTATGTATGTATGTATGTATGCATGTATGTATGTATATATGTATGTATGTATGTATGTATGTATGTATGTATGTATGTATGTATGTATGTATGTATGTATGTATGTATGTATGTATGTATGTATGTATGTATGTATGTATGTATGTGTGTATGTATATGTGCATGTATTAATGTATGTTGATTATTAATGTGAACTAATAATATTATTAATTAATTATACAATAATATTATTAATGTGAAAGTTTGTGAGGATGGATGTATACGGATGTATGTTTGTATAGATGTAGTATACGGATGGATGGATGTATGTTCTCTGAGATAGGGGTTGAACTATTTTGACTGTTTTACTCCTTATCTTCGTTACATTTAAACTAATGTTTATTATTATTTTAACCGACTTCAAAAAAGGAGGAGGATCTCAATTCAACGGAATCTTTTTCTATTCATGTTCACCGATTACTCGAAGACGCCTAAACCGATCTGTTTTTAAAAAAAATCTACAATAAATTATATACTTCGTAGTGGCGCGGGCGTTTAAATGTATGCTCCCGGGACAAAAAGTAGCCCGTGTTATTTTCCAGGTCTAAAACTTTACCTGTGTAAAAAACCACGTCGACTATATGCACTTGCACTTTATATGGTGAAATATTATAACTGCGGAAGTGCGTTGCTTTGTCCTTCAATCACGCCCCAACAGAGCTACGGATCGACGTGATTTTTTGCAGGGGTACCTATAGTTGAGGACTTGGAGAGTGACAGGCTACATTTTATCCTGCAAAGTCAAAGAGTTCCCGAGGCATTTTAAAGGCTAAGTTCACGCAGACGAAGTCGCGGGCCTCAGCTAGTTATTTCATAAAAAAATATTTGAGTTTTATTTAAACTTTCAATATACGTATAGATAATGTCTATGATAGGTTGATACAAAGTAGTTTGATACTTCTAGCTTTTTCTCTTAAGTAATGAGTGATGAAAAAAAGTGTGTGTCATTCGGGGCCAAAATATTTTGTTCTCGGGCAGCATATATTGAATTCCTCGCTACGCTCAGGATTCTGCTACTACTACTACTACTATTGAATCCTTCACTTCGCTCTGAATTCAAAATAACTCCCTCGGGAACAAAAAATTTCTTTGGCCCCATATAACACAAATAACTATTTTAACCACACTTTCACCTCTTTAAGCACAGACAGATTCACTGATTAACAAAGTACAAATCCACTCAACTAAACTTGGGAATCTCGATTGGCTGTGCTATAAGAAAAAAGAAAGGCGTAAACACATGTTTTAGAGAATAATCCTTCCACTGCAGTGAGACTATTATAACTGTTTACGAGGCTCCCTGAAAGACAAGGCGTGAACGTGGCCCGGTCTACCGCTTTCTTTAATCGCATACCAACATTTTATATTTCAGCATATTTCAGTAGAGTGACGGTGTTTCACGGTCCGTCGACCCACACATGGTACTAATTGAAAAATGTGGCGTAAGGCATCTCTCTTGCAAAGTCGTGATACCTATCTGAAATTATGTAAGAATAGCATTTTCCAAAAAAAAAAACTAATAGAGTATGAGAGCTCTTTTTTAGGGTTCCGTACCCAAAGGGTACCAACGGGACCCTATTACTAAGCCTACGCTGTCCGTCCGTCCGTCCGTCCGTCCGTCCGTCCGTCTGTCAGCGGGCTGTATCTCGTAAACCGTAATAGATAGACAGATGAAATTTTCACATGTTATGTATTTCTATTGCCGCTATAACAACAAATAATAAAAATTAAATTAAATTAAAAAAATTAAATTAAAATATTTCCATGGGTACATGGAAATATTATTATTTAATTTTTTTTAACGGAACCCTAAAAGAGCGCGGCCCGACTCGCACTTGGCCGATTTTTTCTTTTATCTTGTCATCGATATGACCACTAGTTTATAAAAGACTGTACACATACTTGATAATTCGTTGGTAAATGGGTCTTAACTCGATATAAAATATTGTTTTCAAAAATCTAAATCTAAATCTAAAATCTAAAAATAATCTATATAATAAAAATAAATAATAATATTATATAAATCTAAAAATAATCTATATAATATCTAAAATATAAAAATCTAAATCTAAATCTAATCAAAATCTAAAAAGCTAAGATTTCGCTGAAGCGCACACGCACACGGCACAGTATCCAAGACGCTGCTGACAGCGTTGTTCTTTGGGTTCATTTATTTACATAAAACAAGATTAAAATACACATGTAAATAAAACAAGAATAAAATAATAATAAGATTTTTTTTATATAAAAACGTATCTAAATCTTAATAAATATATAAATTATTTAAATACCGCCACGTAGTGCCATCTGTTTGTGATAGTTTGGACTAATTTATTTTCGGATTATCTCTCTAGATGGCGGATGCTTAAAATAAGGAAGGGGTACCAAACCAGTAGTAGAGTCATTACGAACGTAACAAATTACTTTGACTATGCATTTGCTTTGCACGATCTGTGATGTCCGATGTGTATTCAAAATCCCGCGGTCATCATCATTTCACATACCTACCTATAAGGAAATTTTATGAAGCAGGTGTGCAGGTTTCCTCACGATGTTTTTCTTTACCGTTGAAGCTGTGATAACTAATTTTTAGGGTTCCGTACCCAAAGGGTACCAACGGGACCCTATTACTAAGCCTACGCTGTCCGTCCGTCCGTCCGTCCGTCCGTCCGTCCATCCGTCCGTCCGTCTGTCAGCGGGCTGTGTCTCGTAAACCGTAATAGATAGACAGATGAAATTTTCACATATTATGTATTTCTATTGCCGCTATAACAACAAATAATAAAAATTAAATTAAATTGAAAAAATTGAATTAAAATATTTCCATGGGTACATGAAAATATTTTAATTTAATTTTTTTTAACGGAACCCTAAAAGAGCGAGGCCCGACTCGCACTTGGCCGATTTTTTAATTAATTATTTAATTAAAATCCCGCGATAACTCTTAT
Organism: Oeneis ivallda; assembly: GCA_029955525.1. Classification (NCBI taxonomy): domain Eukaryota; kingdom Metazoa; phylum Arthropoda; class Insecta; order Lepidoptera; family Nymphalidae; genus Oeneis; species Oeneis ivallda. The sequence goes on along the minus strand of JARPMR010000016.1, from coordinate 4,727,088 downwards.
TTCATTTCATTTCATTTATTCATTTATTGTCCAGAACATGGTAGGTACATTATTGTAGATGTCATATAACATAGTAGATAAGATCTGCATGTTCTAACGTTGCCGGTGTACAATATTATAAGTATTTAACAAATAAAGTAAATTACAATTACAGGCACACATTAACCAACGCTTATTACAACTCCATAACATGTATTACCAATCTTAATTATTTTTTACAATAACAAACATCTAAATATACTTAAATTATTTTATCTTAGTCTAGTACATAGTATTAATATTAATAGTCATTGTGAATGTTAAATGTCAAGTGGATATCAGAGATAGATGAGATTTATTTAATTAATTAAGTTCGAAAAATTCTTTGAGGTCATAGAAATTATACATATTGAGCCATTGAAACAACTTAGTTTTAAATCTTTTTAACGGTAATACCTTGACACCGTTGGGTATTTTGTTAAACACTTTTATGCTCATACTTACACAGTTTTTAGCGTAATACTGAGTTTTTGGTATGTAATTTGTAATCAAACGTTCTACGAGTATGTTTCTATAACTACGAGTACTATAATTTGTGTTACTTGCCACTGTAAACATACTCTTATGCTTTTTAACAAAACAACAGATTTCAAATATATATATATATATATATACAAGGAAGTGGCAATAATTTTAATTTTTTTAAATAATGGTCGGCAACTATCTAGAGGTGCAGCACCACACATAGCCCGCACACATTTCTTTTGGGCAATGAATGCCCTATTGACATCAGTGCTATTGCCCCAAAAGATCACTCCATATCTGAGAACCGACACAACATAAGCGTGATACACTGAAAGTACAGTTTTAAAATCCACTACATTTTTAAGACGTCTTAATACGTAACAGAATCTATTTATTTTTTCTCATACCATCTCTACATGAGACCTCCATGTCAATCCAAAATCCAAGGTCAATCCCAAAAACCTTACCTCCGTTGCAGAAATGATTTTTTTATTGTTATAAGCAATATTTAGAATAGGAGGGTTCTTGTCATAAAATTGCATATAATTCGTTTTAGTCAAATTAATTTGTAGATTATTCATGTCAAGCCATTTTATAATATTATCCAAAGTGTTATTAATGTCAGATTCGTGTAGTGATTTATTGTTTTTATTTGATGTCAGAATTATGGAAATATCATCCGCAAAAAGAATGCATCTGTGGTCAGTAATTTTCGTTATGTCATTTATATAAATAATAAACAATATCGGTCCAAGGATACTGCCCTGGGGTACACCATATCTATTAATCATAAATAATCTGATTGACAGGATACTATTTCATTTCCGACTTTTTTATTTATCATCACGGATTGGTACCTATCTTTAAGGTAATCAGAGAACCACATTAACACTGGGCCTCTTATACCTATGCGTTCCATTTTATCAATTAAAACCTCGTGTCTTAGATTTTTTAATAGAAATTCCGGGATAAAAATATCATAATAATATTCTTTTGTTTAACGATTTCAGAGGTAGGTACGTAAAATCGTGAAAAGATTTATCAGACATTCTTTATAATTATTATTATTATCATAAATAATACCTATACTAAAATAAATACAATGAAATAATAATGTAATAATAAAATAGAATAAAATTAGATAAGTACTGGAGTATAGGCTGTATTCGAAATTCCGACGTTAAAATACAAATAAATAAAAATAAATTATTTAACTGTATGTAATGTCAAAATAACTGCTTTTTACTAAATGCATATTAAGAAAGTATATTCGGTACTTATAACAGAACATCCATTTTTAAAATTTTTGCCTGTCTGTTTGTTTAGGCTAATCTCGGGAACGGCTGGACCGATTTTGACGGGACTTTCACTGATGTTATAAGGAGTAACAAGCTACTCTTTAACCGACTTTCGAAAAAGGAGTTGTTTTATCTACCCTACTTACATCGATATTTCCGTGATTTCTAAACCGATCTGCCTGAATCTTTTTTTAATCGATACAAAACTTTGTGAGATGGTCCCATAAAAACTTCGGGTTCTAACTCTTAAATCCTGATGCTGCGGGGTTACTGCCCACCTAAACTGTAGTTATGAATACTTGTTGTAGGTACCAAGCAAAGACTACGTAGTTAAATTCCAGGACCCAACTCCTCAATCCTGATGTTGCAGGGATTTTACCCACACGGACGAAATCGCGTACATCACCTATTACATAGTAGTAATAATTAATATTGTTAAATAGGTAAAGAATAAGTTATGTTACATTCGACCTCGAACGTATTTCATGCTTTATTTGTATTTTTCCGTCCGTGTCATTGCTTACACTTGAGTAAATAAGTGGGTTTAAAATAAACATAATCATAAAATTGTATTAATTTATTATTTTGTACCTACGTTCGCTAAAATTTTTAAATGATGTTTTTACGTAACTTCAAGGTTCGTAGGTATGTACGTACTATCATATTACATATTATATCTCTGTGTCACAGAATATATAATACACACATCAAAAGTGTCTAGGGATCAAGCATTTTTATGCGGATTTCTTGAGATTGAGATGTGGCTTTGTAATAAATTTATGATTTTATAAATTTATATGGATTCTTTTTGGTGCATTTCATAATTTGAATCAGGAACTGTCAATCAAATTCGAGTAAAAGATGAAAATCAGCTGTCAATATTTTCCCTATAAAAACATACAACGCATTGAAGACATTATTAGTGCTACTGTTTCCCTACTACTGATTAAAACCAACGTTATTATGGAGCGGCGACGTCATTTAAGCAGGTAAGAAATGCTCAGAGCCGTGGGAATGATAGAAGCTGGTTCCCGGCAACGTACTGTGGCTTTAGCTCTGAATACAAGTCAGAGTGTTATCAGTCGACTTTGGACACGTTACCGAAGCACTGGTACCGTGGCTGAGCGCCATGGAGGACGGTATCGCTGCACCACACGGAGACAAGACCGATACATTCAAATCTTAACTCGAAGAGCTCCAACAATAACCGCCATGATGTTAGCCGTGAGGCTTCATCACTCTTCAGGGAACTTAATTAGCGACCAAACAGTCAGAAACCGCTTGCATGAAGTGAACCTTCATTCCCGAAGACCGCTACGGGTACCACCTATAGCAATGCACAATCGTAGGATTCGATATCAATGGGCTCTTGAACACAGAAATTGGGCAGAAGAACAATGGCGTTTCGTGTGCTTTTCTGATGAGTCTCGTTTTGGTATGAGACCGGATACAAGACGTATACGACACTGGAGAACCCCTGGACGCCAACAGCGATTAAAATCCTGCCAGGAAGTCCATCCTTATAGTGGTGGAACCATCATGGTATGGGCGGGTATTTGGATCGGCGGAAGAACTGAGTTGATTTGGATCAGAGGCAACCTCAACGCTCAAATTTATGCTGAGACGATTGTATCAGACGTCATCGTTCCTCTACAAGTGCAAATCGGTCCCTTATTTCAGTTAATGCATGATAATGCACGACCGCACACCGCAAGAGTTGTAAGACAGACTCTCGCCGCAGCTAACATCAATGTCCTGCCCTGGCCTGCTCAGTCGCCAGACTTGAACCCGATTGAGCATGCATGGGATATGCTACAGAGAAGAGCTCTGCCAAATATGGAGGGTATCCAGTGGCAAGAAGACCTTTTTTTGTTGTTGCAACGAACATGGGCGGCCATTCCACAGCGTGATTTGGATGAACTCATTTTGAGTATGCCAAACCGATGTTCTTGTGTTGTTAGTGTTCACGGTAGGAACACGGATTATTAATTGTTTAAGTTACCCAATAAAATTTTAAAGAAAACTGTTTTTCAGTCTTTTTTTCGAACTTTAATGTTAGTGGTTCAAATGTCAAAAATCCCTTTATTAGGAAAATGGCAAATTTCTTTATTAATGCAAAGGTGACTTGGTTTATCGTTACTGTGACAAACGAAAACACTTTATTTGATGAATCCTTAAAGAAAATTTTAATTAATATCAATCAGGAGAAAAGTTATTGCAAAAATATATGTTGATCCCTAGACACTTTTGATGTGTGTAGTACTACGTACAATATTTTGAGCAATGTCCGACCGATGGCCGATTTCTGGCTGAAGACGAACCCGAAGGTTGAAGAAATTCCTTTCTTTTTTTTTGGCTAAAACTGATTAAAATATTTTTATTTTTTAAGAGTTTATGTTGATTGTATACATAATATTAAAACGCAAAAAAATGCAGATGCAAGCAAATGCAGATGCAGATGCAAATGCAGATGAAAGCAGTGATAGCCTAGTGGTTAGGACTGTGGTCTCCTATTCGGGGGGTCGCAGGTTCGATCCTGGGTACGCACCTCTGACTTTTCGGAGTCAAGTGCGTTTAAGCAATTAAATATCACTTGCTTCAACGGTGAAGGAAAAACATCGTGAGGAAACCTGCACACCTGAGAGTTCTTCATAATGTTCTTGAAGTCCGCAAATTCACATTGGGTCAGCGTGGTGGACTATGACCTATAACCCTTCTCTGAGAGGAGACCTGCGCTCGGTAGTGAGCCGTTGATGGGTTGCTAATTATGATGATGATGATACATAATATTATAAACATGGAACTACGAATTACGACTAATTATAAATAAAGGATCATTAAAATTACCTTGCAACTTGTCAAAAATAGTGACACTTTGAAATAATGTCTTTGTGACCCCTGCCCCCACGCCCATCGTCCTTCGCATTCGTAACAGTTCAATTTCAGCGCATGATAGAAACCTTCGGCATCGGCTAAAACTTTGGGCCGAAGCCGAAGAAGATTTCGCCGAAGTTGGCCGAAACCGAAGCCGAATGTTCGGTCGAACACTAGTTTTGGGTCTCAATAGGCCAACGATTAAAGATATAGCATAGATAGACTATAAACTGAAAGATTGACGGTTCGATCCCCACCCGTTGCACTATTGTCGTACCCACTCCTAACACAAGCTCTCCGTTTATTTATAGGGGAGAGGGGAATATTAGTGAAGTTAAACATGGCTAATAATATTATGAAAAAAAACTAGTAGGTACAAACTATAAATCCGGTCTTAACCGTGTCTTATATTGATATAATTTAATACAAAAAAATATTTTTAAAAAACCGACTCTAAACTCCCGCGCCACTACAAATTTATTGTTGACTAGCTGATGCCCGCGACTTCGTCCGCGTGGATTTCATTTTTAAAATCCCTCGGGAACTCTTTGATTTTCCGGGATAAAAAATAGCCTATGTTACTCTACAGGTCCTCAACAATAGTACCCATGCAAAAAATCACGTCGATCCGTGGCTCTGTTGTGGCGTGATTGAAGGACAAACCAACAAACAAACACACTTTCGCATTTATAATATAAGTATGATTAGAAAATTAAATTGCATAGGAAAACACTGTAACATCGTATGGACGTAAGTCCATACGATGTATTACACGTAGTATATGTAGGTATACCTAATGATCGTTTGGCAAAATCTGACGCCTTTGGAGTAGTTTGACTTTGACAAAATAGGGCTATCCACGATGGCTATATGCGATAAAGTACGCTTGCCAGCTTAAGATGAGCCGTTTATTCAAAGTATCCTGTAGATTCCGGGGTTCAAGTTATTTGGACTTTATACTGAAGATTGTGATGTCTATCATTTCTGAACTACTAAATTGACGACCTTGAAATAATTACAGGACAATCTCTAAAGTACCTGCTTTCTAAAAAAAAGAATGAATGAAATCGGAATACGCCTTAATGAATTACAGCTAAATACACATTTTGATTTTCATCCCCTCTCCCAAGGGAACCGTGCTGAATTTCGGGATAAAAAGTATCCTATATTATACCTCGTAGTATGACTTAAATCATGCCAAGTTTCATTGAAATCCGTCCAGTAGTTTCGGCGTGATGCGCGGCCAAGATACAGACAGACAGACAGACAGACAGACAGACAGACAAAAAATTGAAAAAAAATTGTTCTGGCTTCAGTATCGATTATAGAGTGCCCTCAAACAAAAATTTTCAAAATATCTTCAATGTACAGAATTGGACCTGTTACAGTTTTATTATATTATAGATAGATATTCTAAAAACCGCTCGACCGATATGGGACCACCCTTTAAAACAACAAAAGAATTTTCCAAATCGGTTCAGCCTTCAGGCGTCTTCGAATAATCGGAACATACATAAAAAAAAGAAGGTTCCGATGAATTGAGAACCTCCTCCTTTTAATAGCTTTAAAGTCTGTTAATAGCTTTTTTCTTAAATTAATTACTCTTTTAGGTAGATTTTGTTACCAATCTTTCGATACCGGTGTTTAAGATATAAATTAATCTAGTGAGAATTGAACCTAGGTCTTTCTGATACCAGTCTGAAGCTATTCGGACTAGCCAAAAAGTTCCTCACACATGTTTTTCATCATAGACTAGGTAAATAGTGTGGACTATAAATAAATAAGGACCGAAATACATAGGAATTATTTGTTATTTCATTAAAGTAATTGGGTTCTCCAGTGAGATACATTACTACTAGAGCATGCATTGTCCCCAAAATGAGCTCTACGTGATTGGTGTCATTTATTAATTAATGACCAGTCATACTTCTTGCTGTTCAGTGAAAACGGGTCTGATAAGCATGATAACTAATTTGAAAAACTTTTGGATGATGGTCGGAAGTATATTATTTCGAAACAATATTTTATTTCAGCAATAAAAAAGGTTTGGTACATAAAATTGCCGTTCCAATTTTAAGTTTAAAATTTACGCAAAAACACTTGACTGTGCCATGGCTTCATTTTTGATGTCATAATATCTATGTTTTTTCATAGTAGTTTTTCAAAGTTTGAACATCGATGTGACGTATCGCTCTGATTAGTATTCAATCCAATATGGCGGATTGCTGGATTTATAATTAGGGTTCCGTACCCAAAAGGTGCCAACGGGACCCTATTACTAAGCCTACGATGTCCGTCCGTCCGTCCGTCCGTCCGTCCGTCTGTCAGCGGGCTGTATCTCGTAAACCGTAATAGATATACAGTTGAAATTTTCACATATTATGTATTTCTATTGCTGCTATAACAACAAATAATAAAAATAAAATTAAATTAAAAAATAAAGGGGCCATACATGGAAAAGGAGTCGAAATAAAATTTTATTTTTTTACCCTGGCATGTGGGGTATTATTGTCTAGAGCTCATTAAGTGGACTTCAAATATATATTTTTTTATTTTTTAGCTATAAAAATAAAGAAATGGGGAGCCATCAAAGTTGTCGGTTTTAGATCAATTTTGTTAGGGGGTCTATCTCAAAAACTAAACTAGTTAGGAATTTGAACCTTGGTTTATTATAATATACTATGTATTTAAACAACAAATACTGAAAACACTGATTTATAATGCAGTTTATAAGTTGTGACCAAAACAAACGAGCAGTTTTTCCCCGTAGGTATGCTTATTTAGTACTTTCTAAGAACTAAGATATCTAAATATGTATCTAGTTTTAAAAAAAGGTAATATGTACGGAACCCTAAAATAGCGAGGCTCGACTCGCACTTGGCCGGTTTTTTTATTTTATTAAAATAAATATCAATCTCGCTCAAAATAGAAAATAAATAATTTTTTTATAATCCTTCATGGATTATAAAAAAATTATTTATTTTTCTTCTTTTTCAATATGTAGTTAAATTCATAATTTCATTGATTATTGGTTTTTGTCATCATGCCTTGTATCTGCTAATAACATGACATTCTTAATTTATATGACGAAACTAATAGTATTTCAAGAAGAGTAAAAGAGATAGTTATAATATTTATTACTAGCTTTTGCCCGCGACTTCTACACGTCGAGTTAGGTTTAGAAAAATCCCGCAGGAACCCTTTGTTTTGAACGTGCCCGGATAAAGAGCCACGTACCATCAACAATGTTGTAGTTGATACGTCTTTGCGCTTTAAGAAAATGCGGTTTTGAATGAGGTCGGCATCTCTACAATGTAGGAGTATAATATAACTCAATGGGTGTATCCCTAATTTTCCCGCCAAAATATGACTCGTTCCAAATGATCCGTGCCGTGCCAAGATCACGGAGTTATCTGTCCGTTCTACAATGACCACACGACGAATATTTATTTATATGTATTACAAATCCTACTTCCTATTCTATCTTCTACTTCCTACTAATATAACTACTTACTAGAAGCAGTGATAGCCTAGTGGTTAGGACTGTGGTTTCCTATTAGGGGGTCGGAGGTTCGATCCCGGGTACGAACCTCTGACTTTTCGGAGTCAAGTGCGTTTAAACAGTTAATAGATCACTTGCTTCATCGTGAGGAAACCTGCACATCTGAGAGTTCTTCATAATGTTCTCGAAGGTGTGTGAAGTTCACCAATTCACATTGGGCCAGCAGCGTGGTGGACTATGACCTATAATCCTTCTCAGAGAGGAGACCTGCGCTCAGTAGTGAGACGTTGATGGGTTGCTGATGATGACTAATCTTACTAATACTTATCATAAATGCGGAACTTTATTAGGATGGATGGATGGATGGATGTTTAGATAGATAAATGGACAGATGATTGTTACTCTTTCAGGCAAAAACCACTGGACGGATTTTGATGAAACTTCACAATGTAATAGTTTATACATCAGAATAGAACAAAAAAATCCCAGAAAATTAAAGAATTCCCACTGGAATGATATAACCTTATTCCATACGGACGAAGTAGCGGGAACCATCTAGTAAATTCACTTAAGATAAAGTATTTCAAGTTTATTGCTAATTCATCAAGAATTGACGGAGATTTTGACAAAGTTAAAAATGTCAGCACGGAAAGGAAAGTGCGGAAAGGTGACGTCACGCGCCCATTTTCCCGTCTTCTATAACTAGTCCAGTAGACAGGTAGTTTCAGATGGATAAAAGTCAGAAGTTAATGAAACTTTGGGATGTTGTTTAGGGATGGCTAATTAACATTTTCTCAAGTTTTGGAACTCGAGGACCCTGTGCTAAAAGAGGAGGGCAATCGCTGGTATGTATTTTACTTTGCATTTAGGTATGTTTTGATTTAAATCTACAATATGAACTTCTCCACTCTCGAACCAGAAATAATGTATAATCTTGGCACCGTTATAGACAGTTTTGTAGTGCGTGTTGTCGTTATAGCGCAAAAATCCAATTTAAATATAGCGTAGACATATGGAACTGTCACAGTCATTGTCGACGCGCGTGTCACCGTCGACCTTTACCGCGTTAAAAAAATAAATAAAACTCTTCAATAAACAATAAAAACAAAACAATAAAGCATAGACCATTTCGGTGTTCGATTTTTAAAATTCAAACCATGTTATTTCTGTAGAAAGTACAATGTTATGAAAACTAAAAATATTTTATCAAACGTTTCGCCATGTTATAAAAAATCTACGTTCAATTTATTGTTAGACATACGATTTTTAAAATTTGTTCGAGGACAGAGGAATGCATAATTCCTCATTCCTGTATCGAATATAGGATGACTATCTGAAATTCCGCGTTCAATTTCCAAGTGCGTGTTCTATTTTCAAGTGAATGTATTCAAATCACAAACGTTCAAATGGACACAATCGTTGATGTAAACAAATAATAAAAGTGTCAGTGGATTTATAGACGTTCAGCTTTTTGTTCGAATTTTAATCGCGGTTGGAACTTTTGAAACTCAATGTTCCATTTTCAAGTGAAGTGCGTTCGAATTGAAAGTAGAAACTTTGGATTGTTTTCAAGCAAGCTTTGGAAAACTTTGTGCGAGAGTATTGGAAAAAGTTAGCGTCAATAAAAGGGAAAAACTGACGCTATCTTTTTGGTGTAAAAATACGGGTTGTTTTGATCAGAAATGGCACAAACAGTGAAAACAGATGATATATATAACAAGGAATACAGAAGACTTCGTAGAGTCACTAAGGACTTTGCCACACGGCAATTTTCTGTTAGTATTCAGTTAAAGATCTATAGAGATACAGATTTATATTAATACTAGCTGATGCCCGCGACTTCGTCCGCGTAAATTTAGTTTTTAAAATCCCTCGGGAACTCTTAGATTTTTCGGGATAAAAAGTAGCCTATGTCACTCTCCAGGTCCTCAACTATACCCATGCAAATATCACGACCATCCGTAGCTCTGTTGCGGCGTGATTGGAGGACAAACCAACAAACCAATAAACCAACAAACAAACACACTTTTGCATTTATAATATTAGTATGATAGACTTAAGTGCAATGATAGCCTAGTGGTTTGGACTGCGGTCTCCTATTCGGGGGATCGCAGGTTGGATCCCAAGCACGCACCTCTGACTTTTTGGAGTTAAGTGCGTTTATGCAATTAAAATCACAGGTTTCTACGGTGAAGGAAAACATCGTGAGGAAACCTGCACGCCAGAGAGTTCTCCATAATATTCAAATACCTACCTGTGTGAAGTCTGCCGATTCGCTTTGGGCTAGCGTGATGGATGATGGCCTATAACCCTTCTCTAAAAGGAGACATGTACTCAGTAGTGAGCCGTGGACGGGTTGCTGATGATGATGTTGATGATTCAGTTAAAGATAGAGATCTATAGAGATACAATATTAATCTTTACTAATATTTTAAGTGTGTTTGTTTGTTGGTTTGTCTTTCAATCACACAGCAACAGAGCAAAGCATCGACATGAATTTTTTGCATGGGTACATAGTTGAGGACTTGGAAAGTGACATAGACTACCGGAAAAACAGAGTTCCCGTGGGATTTTTATAACCTAACAAATGCTTTTTTGCAAAACTATTATGAATGCGAAAGTGAGGCTGTCTGACTGTCTTGACCTTTTCATGGCTCAACCTGACATTGATGAAAGGCACCAATAGTAAGATCTATAATAAGCACTCTCACTCAGCTCAGACTCAAGACCGAGTTAAAACGAGACGGTACATAACTTTGTACATGTGATGATGTATGTACGAGTGAGTACATAATAATTGTGTCTCATTTTAACTGTAGCTTGAGTCTAGAGCAGAGCCAGAGTACGATCTATAGAAAGATAGATTGTGTGCTTACTGGCGATTGACATTGGACATGGTATGCTGTGTATCCCCAAACATCAAAGAATTTCCACAGTAGTTCTAAAAATCTCAATGCACACAGCTGCAGTCGCAGGGATCAGCTATAGTTCTTGCGATTCACTAGGGCGACTGACTTATGGTTGTGTGTGTGTCGTATCTGTATAAGTGTGAGCGAGCGCAATGCTCGCGCCTGCCCGCTCCCACCTAGGCTTTGACAGGTGGCAATGTGGCAGGTGGCTTTGACAGGGTGCAATGTGCAATGTGCATGAACACGAAGTAACCACAAGTAAAGTGGTTTGACAGGGTGCAATGTGCAATGTGCATGAACACGAAGTAACCACAAGTAAAGCTCACTCGCCTTCGTGAATTGCAATAACTGTAGTCACATAAAAGCTTAATTTTATTTAAACCTTGATATTTTGTTTTGTTTCAGTCAGAGTATGGCCTCACGGAGGAACAGGTCGCAGGTATGTTAAAACTTGTTTTGAAAAATATTTTATAATATTTATAGAATTCATAAGTATGCAATCCTATAAAGGTAGGTAAAAAGTAAGTATAGGTACTACGTTTTAACGGCAAAGCCAAAAGGAAGGGTAAATCACAAGGGCAAGGAAAGCCAAAGTAGGTAACACAATTTCGCGTTTATAATATTAGTAAGGACTATAATATTTAACATAATATATAAGCAGTGATATCTAAGGATATATATAAGCAGTGATAGCCTAATGGTGGTGGTAGTCTTCTATTCGAGAGGTCGCAGGTTCGATCCCGGGCACGCACCTCTGGCTTTTCTAATTTATACGTTTAAGCAATTAAATATCACATGCTTCGACGCTGAAGGAAAACATTGTGAGGAAACATACACATGAGAGTTCTCCATAATGTTCCCGAAGGAAGTCCGCCAATTCGCATTGGGCCAGCGTGGTGAACTATGGCCTATAACCCTCCTCTGAGAGGAGACCTGCGCTCAGTAGTGAGCCGTTGATGGGTTGCTGATGATGAAGGATATTATACTACCACGATAATTATTTATGGTTTTAGTTGGAACTATCGATAATTCGATCCAGTATAATTATGTATAATTATGAATCCTTACTAATATTTAAAAAAAAATATTATAAAATATGCGAAAGCGTGTTTGTTTGTTGGTTTGTCCTTCAATCACGCCGCAACAGGGCTACGGATCAACGTAATTTTTTGCATGGATATAGTTGAGGACCTGGAGAGTAACATAGGCTACTTTTTATCCCGGAAAATCAAAGAGTTCCCGAGGGATATTAAAAACTAAATCCACGCGAAGTCGCGGGCATCGGCTAGTAAGTAATAATTGTTTATAATTACTTGCTTATATAGAAAATAATTCAAAGTTATGACGTCACTGTTTTCAGAATTCAAAGAAGCTTTCATGCTATTCGACAAGGATGAAGACGGCACGATCACGATGGCCGAGCTGGGGGTCGTCATGAGATCACTGGGACAGCGACCATCAGGTATAAATCACTATCGTAGTTATATTATACGTTTATACTTCATCATCATCATCATCATTAGCAACCCATCAACGGCTCACTACTGAGCGCAGGTCTCCTCTCAGAGAAGGGTTATAGGCCATAGTCCACCACGCTGGCCCAATGCGAATTGGCGGACTTCACACACCTTCAAGAACATTATGAAGAACTCTCAGGTGTGTGTTTCCTCACGATGTTTTCCTTCACCGTTGAAGCAAGTGATAATTATTTAATTGCTTAAACGCACTTGACTCCGAAAAGTCAGAGATGCGTACCCGGGATCGAACCTGCGACCACCCGAATAGGAGACCACAGTCCTAACCACTAGGCTATCACTGCTTTATACTTACAGACTTTAATAATAAACGGACAAATTCGTGTCAGGGTACCAATTGTCTAAAAGTTATTCCATTGATCGTGTTCGTTTTCGATGACATTAATAGCGTCAAAGTAAAATACCTAATCCTTGATTGTATTGATTTAAAGTCAATTCAATACAACCGATTTTAGCATGGAGCGTTATGGAGCGTATCGTACATATCTAAACGTATAAGAATGCATACACAAAATTGAGCTCTAATTCAATTGTGTTGTGGTTTATTTTACTTTAATACTAATGTCATCGAATACGATTACGATCAATGGAATAACTATAGATAATCGCACCTCTGGCCACGCGCAGTGTAGGGTAACGTAACTAGTTGCTAAATTGCCTGTCACAAATAATAAGACCGCCTTGTTGTACGTAAAATGTTCTTGCTTTTGTCAATCACTGTTTTGTGTGCAATCAAGTAGGGATATTAAAATAAATAAATAGATAAAATATTATGCGTAATAAATTAGAAGGGAACACCACCTTATTCTAGCAGTGGACGTCTATCGCGCTATTATTTTTGTACGCGAATCTAACAAAATAATATTTTGCAAACGGATCCCTCAATCAAAAAATGTTCTTAACATAAGTACCTCTTGCTTCATGATTAAAGGACAAACCAACGAACCTGCTCCGGTTTCCACGGGATTTTCAAAAACCCAACTCCACACCGAAGATCAGATCAGAAGATCAGGCAAAACCTGTTAGATATGCAGTGTGCCAATAAAATCAACACAATGTACCTACTGGTGAATGAAATAAATAATATTTATTCATACGGATTGTAATGTGACCTCAAACCGCAGCGCACTTGCGACCGATTTTTATGCCAAGTAATTATAATGCCGGCTAAAATTATCGAAATATATAAAAGGAAAAGATGACTGACTGACTGACTGATCTATCAACGTACAGCTCAAACCACTGCACTGGACGGATAATTATTATACATCGCCATAAACATCAAAAACGTAATTATCAGTACCCGTACCAGAAAATACTTAAATGGCACTCACACATTCATTGGTTGGTTTGAGCCTACGTTTGGAGCTGAACTTTGTTAGCAACTTCTGTTCTAAGCGATATAGTTCGATGATCACTTATTTCTCCTAAGTGTCGCATTCATTTATTCATCGGTATGGAGGTGATATTTGGAAGTACTCCTACACCAATGAATAAATGAATACACGGGGAGCTAGACATTTCAATTTGCGGCTCACGATGAATGGGTTTCCATGAATTTTTATTAGGGCGCCGACCAACCTATGTCGACCTCTTCCATTTTAGCGACTTAAGGATGATTATACGGGTCTGCCCGCGAAATTCAAATTTAATTTAGTTTTTCGCAATTTGTAAACTAATACGACAAACTATCCTAATGGCATTCTAATTGCGCCAGTAGAATTATCATCTTCACAGGTTTACATAAAAATCTTTACTTGAAAGTGAACTGAGAATGGATACTGACTAATTTGTGAGTAACTCACGTCCAACTCGGAATTTTGATTAATTTTTTAAACTGGTCACTTTCAAGTAAAGATTTTAAGCCTAGATTAAGCCTACTTTGTCTTATTAGTTTACAAGATGGGAAAAACCAAATTAAATTTGAATTTCGCGGACAGACTCGTATAATCCACCTTAAGGCCGATTTCACTGACGTACAATAAGTCTAAGAGGAGTGGAGGCGACCACGACCGTTCTGTCAAGAGTGTATCGACTAAGAAGACAATAAGTCTTATTTTTTTTTGGTACGAAGTTCCTTATCGGACGGTACGGACTTGGCAGATAGGGGCTAGGCGAAAAAAAGTGTAAGAATCTTTCCGTCACGACCTTTGTGTGTTGCCTTTGTTTATTATACACGTTCCGTCATAGCTTTGGTGGCGTAGCGGCTAAACGAAGGAGTAGAACTATCGGTTCGGGGGTTCGGATCAGATTATTAATATTAATTATGTATTTTTTTATTATTAATTTATTATTAAAAGGAACTTCGTTCCAACCGAGTGTTCTATGACACTTACGCATTTTTTTCTTTATTTTTTTGGGGATTTTATCAGGATCAGTGCGGATATTGTCACCCCCGTTAGTTCATCATCATCATCAGCAACCATCAACGGCTCACTTCTGAGCTCAGGTCTCCTCTCAGAGAAGGGTTATAGGCCATATAGTCCACCATGCTGGCGCAATGCAGAATGGCAGACTTCACACACCTTTGTTGAGAACATTATGAAGAACTCTCAGGTGTGCAGGTTTCCTCACGATGTTTTCCTTCACCGTTGGAGTTAGAACATAAATATCACATATTTAATTTCTTAAACGCACTTAGAAAAGCCAGAGGTACGTGCCCGGGATCGAACCTGCGACTCCCCGAATAGCAGACCGCAGTACTAACTACTAGGCTATCACTGCTTCGTAAGTAAATTCATGAACACATAAAATTATTCCATTAGTCCATTACCTCTATAAGAATAAACAAGACATAAAAACAACTTAATAGAACTCACCTTTCACTGGTCGGTACATTTCACTTATCCGGATAGTGTGTACTTACTGCCATTGTCCAAAACAACATTACGTAATACTGAATAATACCTACCTATGTGAATCCCCCGTTATTTATGGGACGCGTACCCCTTACCCGGCTTTTATAAGTTTTAGGCTACACTGACGACATGTCGCGCGACAAAATATTGCGTGCAGATGCAAAACTTCTTCCATCCTATCCTACTAATTCCTACTAATATTATAAATGCGAAAGTTTGTGAGGATGTATGGATGTTTGGATAGATGGATGGATGGGATGGATGGATGTTTGTTACTCTTTAACGCGACAACGAATGAACCGATTTTGCTGAAATTTGGCACAGACATAGATTATAGTCTGGAATATCACATAGGCTACTTTTTATCCCGGAAAAGCAAACAGTTCCTACGGGATAGCATTGCTAATTTTTACGCATTTGTCCTTCAAAATACGCGCAATGGAGTTTTAGATTTACGTGATTTTTTGCACAGGTGAAGTTAAGGGCCTGAAAAATGACAAAGGCTAATTTTTATCCCGGGAAAACAAACGGTTCCTGTGGGATATTAGTATGCTACTTTTCACATATTTATCTTTTAATTACGCGGCATTTATGTATGTATGTATGTATGTATGTATGTATGTATGTATGTATGTATATATGTATGTATGTATGTATGTATGTATGTATGTATGTATGTATGTATGTATGTATGTATGTATGTATGTATGTATGTATGTATGTATGTATGTATGTAAGTATGTATGAATATATGTATGTATGTATGTATGTATGTATGTATGTATGTATGTATGTATGTATGTATGTATGTATGTATGTATATTCCTACTACCTATCCGACTACCCTACTTCCTCCTACTTATCCTACTTCCTACTAATATTATAAATGCGAAAGTGTTTGTTTGTCATTCAATCACGCTTCAACAGAGCTAAGGATCGACGTGATTTTTGCATGGGTATATTGAGGACCTGGAGAATGACATAGGCCTCTTTTTAAAATCAAAATCAAAAGGCCGGAAAATCAATAGAGTTCCCGAGGGATTTTAAAAACTAAATCCACGCAGACGAAGTCGCGGGCATCAGCTAGTAAAAAATAAAAACAAGTGGTTGTTAGCATTCAATACCTGCGGATCCCTTTGTTATAAAATAGCCTATGTCACTTTCCAGGTCCATAACTATTGATAGCGACACGCCCCGGCTTCGCACGGGTAGTAGAGCATAATATTATGCTTTGCAAACTCCTTGGAATGTTCCATAAAGCACTTTTTTATAAACTGCTCAACCGATTTCAATAAAATTTTAATGGAAAACCAACTTTTCGTTTCGTTCGAAACAAAAAAGAATTTTCCAAATCGGTTCAGGCGTCTTCGAGTAATCGGTGAACATACATAAAAAAAAGGTTTCCGACGAATTGATAACCTCCTCCTTTTTTGAAGTCGGTTAAAAAATCCCACTCTAGTTTTTTAATAACAGAAGATTAATTATGGTTTACAGAGACTGAACTTCGAGACATGGTGAAGGAGGTGGATCAAGACGGCAACGGTACGATCGAGTTCAACGAGTTCCTTCAGATGATGTCGAAGAAGATGCGCGGCGCGGACGGCGAGGACGAGCTTAGAGAGGCTTTCAGGTAAATCATCATCATCATCATCATCATCATCATCATCATTATCATCCTAATTGTTGCCTATCCTCGGCCTTTCGAGCCCTATCGATGCCTGCGGCCTGCCACTTTCCGGATGCAATCGCTCCACCTAGACGGGGGCTTAGACTACTAACGCATAGACCGATAGTTCCATACAACGAGACCAGCTTAAGGTTGATTATACGGGTTTGCCCAAGAAATTCAAATTTAATTTGTTTTTTCGCAAATTGTAAACTAATGCGACAAAGTAGGCTTATGGCATTCTAATAGCGCCAATGCAGTATCATCTTCACAGATAAATCTTTACTTGAAAGGGTCCAGTTTAAGAAATTAGTCAGAATATCGAGTTGGACGTGAGTTACTCACAAATTAGTCGATATTCTGACTAATTTCTTAAACTGGCCACTTTCAAGTGAAGATTTTTATATAAACCTGTGAAGATGATACTACCATTGTCGCAATTAGAATGCCATAAGCCTACTTTGTCGTATTAGTTTAGAAATTGCGAAAAACCAAATTAAATTTGAATTTCGCGGGCAGACCCGTATAATCAACCTTAACCTGTAACCATAAAACGAACTATTTATGTGTGCTAAGAGGCATCATTTATTTACGCTTGCAGACACGTACACTAGTGTGCGTGCTGATAGGCGAAACTAGCCTTTAAAGGCGACCCTAGAAGGGTTTATTTTTGCTCGCCACACGTGCGTGCCGATAGGCGTGAGGAGCCTTTAAGGGCCTAGGGTTAAACTCCGTGCGCGGCTACTGCCTTTCTATGCGCTATAATTCTTTGGCCGGGGGCTCCCTATACTCCGTTAGCAAAGACTCTCTCTCTCAAAGGTCTCCACTCAAGGACCTTACGCCTCCAGCGACCATCAGTCCACCGACAGATGTGACCAACTCACTGCCACTAAACGTGCTAGCCTTGAGATTCTGGTAAACACAAGAATCTAGTTGCTTACACTGATAGTGCGGTAAGTTGAAAATTACACTCAAGTCGCAAGTGTTAATATCTCAACAGCGGGCGAGGGTTTTGTAGAGCGCAGAGACCAATAAGAGCACTGAATAAGTAATACCCTAACATATTATATGTGAATAAGAGCACTAATAAGAGCATCTTTATGAGCAAAATATGTATTACTATAACTGATGCCCGCGACTTCTTCCGCTTGGATTTAGCTTTTAAAAATCCCGCGGGAAGTCCTTAATTTTCCGGGAAAAAAGTAGCCTATGTCACTTTCCAGGTCCTCAACTATGCCCATGCAAAAAAACAAGTCAATCCGTTGCTCTGTTGCGGCGTGATTAAAGAACAAACAAACACACTTTCGCATTTACGAGTATAATATTAGCACATACCTATAAGGAGGAGATTACTCTGTGATATTAGTAAGGATTAGTAAGGATAGATCCCATCGAAAAGTTTTGTGTAATTTATCACGTTTTAGCTTGACGACAATCGTATGTAGGTCTACTGTTGTAAAACTACGTTGAGGACTAGACTGGAGCGATTGTACTATTATATACCTACTCAAGTTAAATTTAGCTCAGGAAATAAGCATGCCGACAGGGCGTTCAACAGCCAAGATTATTAGGAAAGTTGAAAGAAATTTTTTTGTGTGAAGCGTGAATCTGACATCAAAATGTCAACCTACTCGCAAGCGACGCTTAGTACAACATTCCTGAAACGAGCCGCTAAGGTGTGGGACGCCCTTCCAGCGTCCGTGTTTCCTGCCTACCTTCAAGGCAAAAGTGAATAGGCATCTTCTAGGCAAGCGCGCCCAATCTAGACCTCATCAGTACTTTCCATCATTGATTAAAATAAAATTCCAGGGTATTCGACAAAAACAACGACGGGCTTATATCGTCCGTGGAGCTTAGACACGTGATGACCAACCTGGGGGAGCGGCTGAGTGAAGAAGAAGTCGACGACATGATTCGCGAAGCGGACCTGGACGGAGATGGCATGGTCAACTACGATGGTAAGTGAACATTAATAAAAGATAAAAACATGGCTAAAAGTTTAAAAACTTATTAACTTATTATTATTAATTTATATTATTAACTTATTTTTTATTTTTATTTTTTGGACAATTTTTTTTATTAATTGTAGTAGTAGTAGTAGTAGTAGTACAACAACAAATACGACTTCCTGCAGCTTATTATACAAACAAAATAGCTGGCCGAAGACCACCTGGTCGGAGAAGATCATCATGGCTCAAAAACCTACGCCAATGGTATGGAAAAATACCCAATCATTGTTCCGTGCAGCAGCGTCCAAGGTGCAGATAGCCCTAATGATTGCCAACCTCCGATAGGAGTCGGCACTACAAGAAGAAGAGTAGTAGTAGTTGTAGTAGTATTTGTATTAGTTGCAGGTATTTGTTTTATTTATAATAGACTAGCTGGTCCAGCCACGCGTTTCTGTGACTCAGTAGGTAAGTAGTGAACGATGTTAGAGTTGTATCCATAAATTAACCTACAGAGCCATCTAATAACAATTCGTCGAACTGACAATACACACTACTGTCACAGAGTAAGGATAGTTTCACTATCGTGTAATAAACATTTAATTAGCAATAACAAATATTGATGTCAATAATAAGGATAAAAACTATCCTATCTTTCAAGTTGGATCAAATTACGGATAGTTACGAAGTTTGATAAAAATCGGTTCAGTATTTTCAGAGTTTATCCCGAACAAACATTGTGACATGAGATTTTTATATATATATAAGATATTATACATAAATTGGCCGTACGAAGTCGCCGGGTTAGCTAGTTATTATACATTATTAGCATTTTAGTGTAGCTTCATAGAATCAATTTACCTACACATTCTCTGATCGTGAGCGATTTGCTCTTATTCATTAAGAACTCCCGTCCACCATCACGGAAGATATTCATCAGATCTTCACCAAAAAATGTGACCAACCCGACGGTATGCCCTTTCAAATTAAAAACAAAACATATTATATTGAAATCTGTTCAGATTTGATGGAGTTATGGAGTAACATTGTCAAAAAATACGTATCGAATTGAGAACCTCCTCCTTTTTTGAAGTCGTTTAAAAATAACTGAGCACTTGTTATTGATAAAGGAAAAGTGCGGTTTTTAATATATTTTTTATTTAATTTCAGAATTTGTAACAATACTGACGTCGAAAAACTAGTATGCAGAGCAAAGGCCGAGGAGAGATCGCCTCCCACCACGGCAATGTCCCTATTCGGACCTCACCAAGCTGGGGGGGAAAGAAACTCTGATATAGTTGCCATGACAACGGCCAGTGTTGTGTGGACTCTTTGTACGCCTTGTGGGAGTGTGTACGCACCTTTATTGGTGCAACAAGCCTAATGTCTCCCTACGAAACGAGGTGCGGTATGAACGGCCTTCGCTAAGTGATTGGTACAATTTGGTACAATTTTATATCGACAAAGTGATATCTTGTACCTTTTCTAAGTAAAACTCTTTGGTTTCGCCTGTTTCAAGATTCTTAATAATTGTGATTTTTTTTTAATTTTTGGGAAACTTTTTATTCTGAAAATGGTTATATTTATATGTGTACTTTAAGTAAGTCTTAAATAATACATTGATGTTATAATTTACTTTCGCGCTTAACGACTGTAGTGATGTTCTAATCCACTTTTGGATGTCGATAAATAACTACGATCATGGGGTAAATAGGTATTAAATTCAGTCAGACCATTTGGTCTGCTAAGTACATGGTGCCTACCATGCCTGTTGAATAAAAAGAAACAGTACACTTATATAATACATAGGTTTAGAAACGCTAGCTGACGAGCTGTGTAATTTAAGTTGATGTTATTACTTATTTTATTTTTTTACAAAATTTTGGCGTTGCAGTGATATTATAAATATTATAATATTATATATTATATTATTATATTATAAATTATGTCGTGATTGCAGGAGTGTCTGTAAAATCTTGTAAAAATCCATTAATATTTGCAAGCAGTATGTATGCCCATCTGTAAATACTGCATGGGTGAATCATAACTTCCGATATTGTATTAAATTAACGGAATTTAATATAATGCGTACTTTTGTACGCGGGTACCCAATGTAACTTAAATGTTCTTTTGACGAGTTTCATAGTTATTTTATGAATCGATATTCCAATAAAATATGTGTAAAAATGTAAGAAAACCTTAAATTAATATTATCAATCAGAATAAGAATATTGATTCAATAGTATATTGATAGCACGACATTTAAAATAATGAATTTGAGTTGGATGTAGATGTTTGACTTAATGACTATACAATTGTATATGATGTTTGGTCTATAAAACTCACCAAAAGAACTAGAGAAGTTACACAACAAATTGGGAATTAGATTTAGGAGAAAACATTGATGTTTTAATGTTAAGAATGTTTTAATAACGACAGTCATTATGCTGTCACAAAGTAAAAAAATTGCTTATTAATGAGAATAGGACAACAGCATTTAGTTTTTTTTTCAAATTTTTTATTTTAGAGAAATCAGTTTACTTTCAATTAGAAAGTCCAGTTTAAGAAAAAGAGATTCATCGATACCCAACCAAACTTTAAATAACGTACAACGTACAACACTAAAGTTCAATAAAATTAATTTGACTTCCAAACTAAAAATTTACACGTAGGTTTGTTTATCCACGCGTGCAATAAACGATAAGTTTCAATAATTAAAACTTTTGGATTACAGTTAGATATACCCATCGATCTCATTTCAAATATCGAATTATCAAAATAGACCAGAAGCAAGAGTAGAAAAATTGTAAGCTTCTTTATGTGGTAATTTGAAAATCAGGAACGATAACGTCTTAGTAATAAAAAAACTGTGTGACAATCTTTTGACGTGGAGCTTAGAATTAAAACCGCAAATATTACGTGTGATAGAAAATAATATATTGAAGAGTAATATGAGTAAAAGTTAAAGGTATTGGCTTAGGTAGGGTATTGGATAATTAAGGCCAGTGAAGTCCAGCTTGAAATTGTGTGCGGAGTTCCATTGAAGTGTTACATAAAATCTTACTAATTCTTAGAAAGGGTGTTTGTTTGTTGGGTTGTCCTTTAATTACGCTGAAACAGAGCTACGTTTAGGCGTGCTTTTTTGCATGGTTGTAGTTGAGGACCAGGAAAATGATAGGGCTACTTTTATCCCGGACAGAGTTTCCACGGGATTTTACAAACTAAATCCACTCGGATGAAGTCGCGGGCGTCGGTTAATATTGAAGTAAAGGGACAACTCGCATGTGAAAAGACGAAAATATTTACTACACGTTCAATTCGAGTTGGCCGCTACCTCCCGTCGCGCTTCCCCACACCGCACCTCAAGTCAGATCCACTTCGTACATATATAGCAATGTACCGCTCGGGATTGTCAGTACCGTGTTTTTCAAAAATTTGTTTTGTTACGTTTTAAATAATTGTTTTGTTAAATTTAATTATAATTATTAGTTACTATTGTTCACGTGTAGTTTTCTACGATGAGTAAAAAAGGAAAAGTTTTGCATAGCACAGACTATTTATTACTATAATTAATGACTTTCTTCGAAGAGGAGAAAAATAAGAAATTAAAAATCACGTCCTTTGATATTCAAGACGTCATAGTACGAGATCCGAACTTAACATCGACCTTCACCCATCTGTTTACCGAATCAAACATTTTTTTTATAAAATTCCATACATAGACAAATACGTCTTGTATGTATTGCCTATCAAAATATTATGTTCATGACTATCATTATTTAAAAAAAAATATTAATTAAATTTTTTTAGCAAGTTTCACCCACTTGTTTACCAATCAAAATATATATCAAAAAACAGATTATTTAATAACAAACGCGATGGTATAGTATTGCCTGCAATAAACCGTTCATGAAACACTATTGCCAGGATTTAAAGTTTAAAAATCAAAGCAAGTAAAGTTGCGCAAGAGAGAAATCCGAGCTTATTTAGTGTAATAAAAAAGGATAGAGCATAGTGGCTGCGAGCGACGCCTTCGTTGAAACTCGCTAAAAAAATATTTAATTAATATTTTTTTAATAAATGATAGTCATGAACATATTTTGATAGGCAATACATACAAGACGTATTTGTCTATGTATGGAATTTTATAAAAAAAATGTTTCATTCGGTAAACAGATGGGTGAAGGTCGATGTTATGTTCGGATCTTAGACTATCATTACCATGAAAAGCATTGCCAAAAAAGAAAACTTCCGTCACAGTCATGGTAACAATAAAAAAAAATACGTGTGGCACTCGGGGACTGCCGCGGTAAAGCTATTGCATAGCATTTTCTAGTCGCACGCACACAAACACCGTGCCGAAGTCTGCCGAACTGAAACGACGGTGTTAGGTTTATTTTCGTTACGGAATTTCTTGATTCGGTCGCCTCGCTCAAAGCCCACGATAAAAGCTATGCAATAGCTTAAAAGTACAATCATTTTTTTATGTCAACGCTACAGTATGACGTCATTTTGTAACGGTCGTCGACGGCCAACTTGAATTGAACGTCTAGTGGAAGATAATATCCACGCTTGATTTTCAGATGGACTTGCCCCTGGTTAATTTAAAATCTTATGATCAGCTCCCATACCTATTTGCCAGTAACTATACAAGAAATATAGTCTAAGAACCCAAGAAGTATAATATTATAGGCCGTGGTTATACGTGGCAAAAATAATAAATAATGCTGATTTATTTATGATAATATTATGCAATTATTTAGTTTTTGGGCTCTTAGAATGATAGATTAAAGAAAATCGGTTGTGTCCACATTTTATAACCGTATCCAGTGTACATGTGTGTATTATAAAATGCGTAGACTTTTGTCCAGTATAAAAAGACGCACTGTAGGTAAATGTTTTGTAATTTTAAAGCATTGTTTTCTCAACAAAATAAAACTGTAATATTTGTTTTCTATTATAATACACCGCAGTGCGTTTAAAGAGCTTTCAATCCAATTTTTGTTACGCGCGTATTGGTAGGTACAATTTATATGATGATGTACTGGATTTGTCGTATTGTATTGAAATATTTATTAAAACGTCCATGGATTAAGATTCGATTCCAGGTACAATATATTATTTCCTTAAATCTGAGAAAGTAATAATCCCTATAATGCAATACTTTCATTATCTACAACTTACTAAATTCATTAAAAAAAAAAAATTTTTTTGTTATTTTATACTGGACAAAAAATAGTGTTAGAAGTGTTTGCGTAAATTTAGAATGTGTAATGGTTTTCGTTAGTCTTCCAATTAGCGAAGGTTGACTGAAAAATGGTATAATTGTAACGTTCATTAATATAACTAATCGGTAAATTAATATAATCGAGTGTGCAAACTATTCTATTGGTTTTAGGGAGTCGGGCGCATTTTTGCTGGCTAAATTGCTACAAATATTATGATATATTTTCAGGAATTCCAACCACCCATCTACAAAAATTAAGTTTTGCTTATTGATTTTGAAAACTTTCCACATACTTATTTAGTTATTGTTGATTTTTTTTATCTATCGTATCATTATTTGGGTGTAATAAACCTAAAATTACAATACTTACTTACCCACCTACTAGTAGTTTTTAGGGTTCCGTACCCAAAGGGTACCAACGGGACCCTATTACTAAGCCTACGCTGTCCGTCCGTCCGTCCGTCCGTCCGTCCGTCCGTCCGTCTGTCAGCGGGCTGTATCTCGTAAACCGTAATAGATAGACAGATGATATTTTCACATATTAAGTATTTCTATTGCCGCTATAACAAAAAATAATAAAAATTAAATTAAATTAAAAAAATTAAATTAAAATATTTCCGTGGGTACATGGAAATATTTTTATTTAGTTTTTTTTAACGGAACCCTAAAAGAGCGAGGCCCGACTCGCACTTGGCAGATTTTTTTTCATAATTGTTACAAGAAATAAAATCAAACTAATATTTCAAGATGAAGTTCATTCGTTCTTCGTCATTTTTTATAACATTATTAACATTATTTTGCAATGATTATAAAATACCTACATTATATTTCGTTGCTTCATTCATCAGATTATTTATTATTATTTTTTATTTATGTTGATTTATTACAGCAACAAAAAAAAATTATAAAACCTTAGAAACTCAAGAGACTAAAATCACTGAACTGAAATTGGAATAGATTTTATATCAAAAGACACCTTGTAGATTTCAGTTGCTTCCTTACTAAGTAAAAGAGTAAAAATACGCCTTGACGTAAATCATCTATGTAAAAAATTCAACTGTAAACTAATAAGTATAAATAGAAAAAAGATTTCTATGTTAGCTAAACAGTTGTAACCAAGTTGTAACATCTTCAATCAACAAAAATAATTATTGCCAAGATAAGCGAAATAAATTAACATTTTTAATGTTATATAAAATTTATTCGTGTGGTATTGATTTGTTTTTATTTAATGTATATTACAATGGAAACTTTTTAATTATTACGTATTGTCAAAAATATTTATATTGTATTTAAAATGTTAGTATAAAAATGTTGATGCGTTGAAATTTATATTGCAAATTGGCGTAATGTTAATTTTTTTAAAATTATAATAGTACCTAACCTAAATAAATATTGGATTAAAAATATATTTTCTTCGATGCCGTAAACCTTATTTTTATTGCTTTCTTAACAAAAAGTTAGATTTTAAAATTGTTTATTTACGACGAAGATTAATATTATATTATTTGTGTACAATAAAGACAATAAAATTCAAAAAAATTATATAAACATTGAAGTCAATTTTACAATTACAGAAAATTAAATATGATAATATATTTTTCTGGAATTCATTTAATGAATTACTTGTAATTCGCAAAATAACACCGCAAAAATATCGCATATCACGAGCAATAAATTAATTAAGTAAAAGTTTTATTTATAAAAGAAAATACATATTATAATCATACAAAATAATATTTACTTGAAGCTTAAAATTACTTTATAAAATATTTTTCTATATCTGTTTAATGAGAATCGTTGTATATTGAGAATTTTAGTATCGACGTTCGACACCATGGTAATGCAATAAATAATGAAATAATAAGAATTTTCACCTGTTTTTTTAACTATTTGTTGAAGCTCTTAAAATATAAAGTCATCATTTTATCAATGAAATACATACATTTATTTTTCAATGAAATACGAATTATAAAAATGTAACTACTAATTAGATAATACAGGACCTATGGGTACTATGATTATCTTAAACAAAAAGTATCTACAGTAATAAGTGAATAATCAGAATAATAAACAATATAACTTTTATGTTACCAATTTTAACTGTAACTGTAATAAACTTAATGAATTTTCCAAAAAGAAAATATTCTTTATATTTTGTTAATATTTAGTAATGTTGTATAATTTTTACGTAAATATTTATAAGATATATTGTTGGTGTATGTCCATAGTACCTTTTTTTTATTTAAAATTTTAACAAACTGTTCATAATATAATATTATTATTATTGTGAATTATTAAATGGAACATTATTAAAAATCCGTATAATAGTAGATTGATGTACTTACTAGAATATACAAGCTTGGTATGAAAAGACATTTTAATAAAATTGATATGTGATTAATTGTTTTGGTTTTATTTATTTTTACCATTTTAAAAATCATTTCAATTGTTTGCATCTTAAAATTTTTAGAGTTTTAGTTTAGAGACATTGAATTAAAAAACTATTCTTGACCATTAGAATGGTTTTCCTCCTATCTTCGAGGGCGTCGACAATCCATTCGCACGGAGCAGACTAACTCTGACTGGTGTGAACTGGATGCAGGTGTTCCTCAGGGAGGTATTCTATCCCCGTTATTATTTTCCTTATTTATCAATTCCATCACTGCTATCCTTAGCTGTCAGTATCATCTTTACGCCGATGACTTGCAGCTTTACATGCAAACCGAAGTTGAAGGCTTGGAGGTAGCCATTAGCTCGTTAAATGACGAATTAGCTAAGATTGCTTCGTGGTCTAAACAGTACGGTATTATGGTCAACCCAGCGAAATGTCAAGCGATAATAGTTGGCAGCTCTCGCCTGTTATACAGGGTTGATATCGAAATACTCACTAAACTGACTTTTGACAACACTGTAATTCCCTTTTCTTCCAATGTCAAAGACCTAGGCTTAGTCATCGACAGTTCTCTCAGTTGGCGGAGTCAAGTGAATGAAATTTCGCGAAAATTTTATGGCACGCTTCACCCTTTGTTTCGCTTAAAACATTTTTTGCCTGTTAACGCTAAAGTCCACCTAGTTAACCTTCTCTTACTGCCAATTCTGGACTATGGTGACACATGTTATACGGATTTGAATGAGGAACTACTTAACAAATTAGAACGTCTCTTAAATACCTGCATAAGTTTCATTTTTAACCTACGCAAGTATGATCACGTCTCTCAGTATCGTGCCAAACTTAAGTGGCTACCGATACGAGAGCGTCGACAACTTAGAATTCTTTGCACACTGTATTCGATCCTTCGCGACCCTTCTACACCTAATTACCTTAAAAGTAAGTTCCCATTCAAATCCGAAGTCTGTGATCCTAGGCTTCGGTCCTCCCAAAGTGTTCGTCTGGCGATCACTAGGTACAAGACCGGCTTCATGGCCTACTCTTTTGAAATGGAGGCAGTTCGGCTGTGGAATGCATTGCCCGATTCCATAAGGAGTGCAAACTCAAAATTTTCATTTAAACGGCAAGTGAAGGATCATCTGCTCAAAACCATATTGTAACCCCTGTCTGTAACTTTTTTCTATATTTATTATATGTAATACTAATTTTATGTTTCATATAATCATGGTATCATGTTACGTAATGTATTTTGTATCATGTAATATATTTAGGTATCTATTTGTATATAATTATGTATATTATATGTATATTATTATTATATTCAAAATATGTATGTATTATATATTTATATATTATACTCTTTTTACCCTACTCTTTTGCACACCTACAAGTGTTGTCTCACATCTCAAGGTTGACTGGTAGAAAATGCTTTAGTATTAAGTCCGCCTTTTGTACTTTTTTGTGCAATAAAGTGTTTAAAAAATAAAAAAAAAAAATTAGATATTATATTAAGACGTGTCGACTGTCGATTTTATAAATTGGCGTTCTATTAGTTTTTGTATTCAAAATCTGCCACAATATCAAGTTTATGCTCAGATAGGACTTAGGTATTTTACGTTGGTGAAATCAGCCCTAAGTATTTTAAAACTTTGTAGTTCGTAGATAAATTTTATAACGAAGGATTAAATCCAAGTACATGCCAATTACTATGTCTAACGAGCAGATAAATACAATTAATATAATAAACATGGAAAATGTAATAAAATTATCAACGACAGAGTTAATCTTGTAATCCTTTGAGGCCACACGAACGAAGTGTGTTTTGTTGTCATCATCATCATTATCATCAACCTATGAGGCCCACTCTGGGCAGTGGGTACACTACAGGTCTCCTCTCGAATGCGAATGGTTTAGCGCATAGTCCACCACGCTGGCCATGTGTGGAATGGCATACCTCAAACACTTTTGAGCAACATTGTGGAGAATTATCAGCCTTGCATGTTTCCTCACGATGTTTTTCTTCATCGTGAAGTAGATAACGTGTGGTTTAACCGAGCAATAGACTTTCTGTCAGTTTTTGCCAAAATTCCTCAATTTAACGTTACTCGGAGAAAGTGAAATTAGTGCTAAGAAAAAAATAACGTTGTATAGAGATGTCGATTTTAGTCATAGGATTGCTAACTAACATACTAAGTGTAACAGGCGTAAGTTAACTTCGGCGTATAGTGCCAACTTAACTTTTCAGAGTGGTTAGTATACTATAAAATGTATTCACAGTAAACTATGACATTAGCATCAAATTAAAATGAACCATAATTGCATCGATTTAAATTCACAAATTCAATACAGACGATTTTAATTTGGAGCGTTTTCGTTACGTAAAAGTATAAGAATACAATACACGAAATTGAGCTCTAACCCAATACTGTTATGGTTTATGTTACTTTGATGGTAATGTCATAGTTTACTATTCATAGTTAACTATCCTTGTCATCGAATAAAAAAAAAATATTATGGTTCATTTTACTTTGATGCTAATGTCATAGTTAACTATTACGATCAAACGAATTAAAACTCGGACTAACCACACAGATAAGTCGGTGGATCTACACAATGGTGACATCACGCTAATGGACCAATAAGATGCCGTGATGAGCACACGCCTATCACGCGTCATGCGCCTGTGTGGTGGCGCCGCTCTTGATTTGATAGCTAGAAAATTATGGAGTGAGATTTTATTTATATCCTTATATTATACTAATATTTCGGTTTAAAGATTTATTTCTCAAGAAGAACATACTGTTCACTTAAACAGAGATGAAGTAGTTTTACATGTTTTAGGTATATACACAGACGCATGCATTATATAGTTCAAAGCTATAACCTATGTTCTAAATTACAACCATCGAACTTAAATTATAACAACAAAACAAAAGTAATAATAAACTAAGTAAAAATATTAATAATAACTGCTACGCATTATTATCACTGATGTATTTTTTCAAGTGGTTCTTATATTGTTGAATATTATTACTGTCCTTTAATGAATTTGGTAGATTGTTATATAGTCGTGCTCCCTCACTTAATATATTTTTATTACCATAAGTTTTCGTTCGTGGCTGCCAGGTAAGGATTTTATTTTTATTCCTTAGGTTATAGTCGATAGCCCTTGGTGTAAATGTGATACTAGAATGTATAGTTTTCGTTATAATTTTTCTTTTTTTTTTTTTAATGCGTAAGTGTGTTTGTTCTTTAATAAAGAAGCAAAGCAGCAACGGTACGACGGTATTTTTTGCATTTTTATAGTTGAATACTAGGAGAGTGACATAGGCTACCTTTTATCCCGGAAAAAATGAAGCGCGGGTTCCCGCGGGATTTAAAAAGCCTAACTCCACGCGGACGGAGTCGTTTGCAAAATATAATTTTTATTTACCTCTTTTTAGTAAAACAGTGTTCCAGGCTATCTTTAGTAGCCCAATAGATAAGCAAATCGATCTTGAAGAACCTGAAAACCAACAAAGCTTGCATTAAATTTCTATCTTATGATTTCTTATGGGATTTTGAAAATACTTAAATTAGCGCGAACGATCTGCGCTTTCTAGACAATGTATAAAGCGCTCTACACACCAAATAGCAATTTGCGAGTGTGTTTTGTGTTTCTGACCTTAAAAGCGGTTTCCATATACTTTTAGCCAGATAAAAACAACGAAGGCACGTCCCGTTCTAAAAAGATAAGTATTGATTAAGCACTTTAATTTATCAAGTTAAATTCACTCTTGCTGTTATCAACTAATTAAAATGTTTTTATAGCAATTAACAATAGATATCAAGTCCATAAAAGTAATCAGCACAAAGTGTTTCGATATACTCACTGTTAAATCTTGTTTGTTTTTATTCTTCGCTTGGCCGCGATGCAATCAGGTTCTTCTTCTTCTTTAACAACCGATGGGCAAAGGTCTCTCGCACAGGCTTTCACAGATATCGGTCCTGCGTCGATTGTATCCAATGACACCCTGCAACTTGTCTGATCAGTATCTTGTTACGGCGATCCTTGCAAGATTCCTTTGTCCAGCCGTGGACATAGATTTGTTGCAATGACGATGTTAACACATAACACTGTTTTTAGTTCGTTAAAATAAGACTTCACAAAAATGAATGTATGTATAAGACACTACAAGACTGTCGTTGGGTTTTCCTACCAGCCTCTATTTGAACTTGATTACTTACTTCCTATTTAGATATTATAGGTACTCAGAAAGATTAATCTAGGTTTCAATAAAGCAAATAAAATCATGCTACACTAATCATCCACCGATTAAACCCAGAGTTAGCTGCTGCTTTGACAGATTTCGTATAAAGCTTCTGTCAAAATTACAAATTTATTCCTGGGTTAAACCTAACCCGGCGTCTCTGCAAGCTGGAATAAGTAAGTCTTGCTAGGTAGATGGTATTGTGTATGGAAAACTTTACCATCTCTAAGTTTAATTTATGATTTTGTCGTGGTATGGTCGTGGCTGAAATAATTCTTACTGATATAAATACGAAAGTCACTACATTAGTTTGTAACATTAGTACGCCCAGACAAACTTTGGCCGAAGGATTTGTTTTCTAATTTGCAGAGATATGTAGGTAGTACGTAGGGGATTCCCAGCTAGGTATACCTTTATTAAAACTGGTCTCATAGTGTTTAAACAATATGCAATTCAGTGCAAGCTTATCCTCATCACGTCCTATAAACATGTCTGGGGTAACCTTTAAGCTGACTTCAAAAATGGACAAAAACGAAACCGTTTTCCTGGTTCATAATACTTTTATATAAAGCTATGGTATGTAAGTAGGTATGCTAAAATATTAAAATTAATTCATTATTTATATATAACAATACACAATCTGTTAAACACTGTCCCTGTTGTACACAATCTTAACCCATAGACCATTAGGTACTATTTCTAGAGCTATCCTTTTCCTTGGGGATGATAATAGAATTATTTTAGAGTCAATTAGGTAGTTAAAAGATTGTGAAATTATCATTGCCGTCTTATTTTCATTCAGTTTGTGCGACCTGCAACAAGGCGAAGGTTCTATGCAACACTGACCCTTACGTGAGCTCATTATCTATCTATCTTTCAGTCAATAATAATGTGAGGGAATGTACTAATTATGAAGCAATTTATTCAATAAACTTACAATCGCTATTCATAACAACGTGGTCAATTCAGGTCAGTACCTGTAGTAACTTAGAGTCCAAACGCATAATAATAGTAAATAAATAGTAAACGTATAAGGTCAGGGTCGCACTGGTAATGAGTTCGCGATGCGACGGAGGCGGCGACGCGACAAAGTTTAAATTGCAGTGGTTGGAATGGCAACCCCGCACCTGGAGGTACAGAATTGGTAGACCCCCAACCTCCGCTAGGTGGAAGGACGATGACAAGCGAGTCGCTGGCAGTTGCTGGCATACAAGCGGCACAAGGTTTTGTTCTGTTGCGATTATTTCAAGAGAACTATGTCCCAGTCGTGGACGTATATCGATTGAGATGATGATGTTGAAGAATAACGAAGATAAGTAAAAGGAAAACTATCACAGCTAATGAACCTTTAAGGAATAATAGTCGACTAACTTATTTACCTAAAAGCTTAGAATAAATACTCCTAGAAACGCAAAAGACAACACGGTGATAAGCCATTTTTACTTTTTAGTAAGCCTTTAAAGGCCGACTACGCTTGATGACGATCAACGCGACGGCGTTACTACTTACTACGACGGGCTCGCAGAAAATTATTAAAAAATAATGTAACTGTGCTGTGAAAGGGTGTCCAGTACCAGTACAAAAATAATTACATGACACTCATACATTCATTGCTTGTTTTGAATCTACGTTCGGAGCGGCACTTTGTTAGAAACTTCCGATCTATGAGTATTTAATCTAAGCCTAAATGTAAAACTTTGGTAATAATTCTGTATCAAATATAATAATCATTATGTATGTTATATTAGGTACCTACTCCAATAAGTCAAAGATGCTTGCCTGGGATTGAAACTGGGAATAGCAGACCACAATCCCAAACACTGGGCTATTACACTCTTAAACCTTTGATAGTCCCTTAGAAAGTCAACTGTCAAAGACACCATTATATTAACGTCATTTGAAGAATTTCGCGCGTAATAATATCAATGTTACAGTTATATAAAATCCTTGAAGTACGTAGAAACCGTAACCTTAAACCACAAATCTATTCCGGCCAAGGTTAGTTTCCTCCGAAGAGCAAATTGGCAAGAATATTTTCTATAGCGGCACACTGTATTGTGTGGGCTTCATTCACCTTAAAGAGGATATGGTTCATATCATCTGCTATTGTGAACGCATTGCATAATACGCAAGACCTTTTCGTACCTAAGTATACTTGTAAAACACTCAACTGACTACTAACCTCTATGAATACCTGTAATGGTATTCTCTTTAGTTTAATTTATAAAATTCAAATAATATATTATACAAAGTATATAATTTATTGTTGATATTTTTAAAACCGCTAGACCGATTAAGATAAAATTTATACGGAACCACCTGGGTGGTACCCTTTGAAACAAAAAAATAATTTTTCAAATCGGTTCAAGCGCCTTCGAGTAATCGGTGAACATACATAAAAAAAATAAAAAAAAAGATTCCGAGTTGAGAACCTCCTCCTTTTTAGAAGTCGGTTAAAATGATTGCATCAATGTAGCGGTCGCAATGACCTCTGATTGGCCGAATTTATGGCGCTCTTGCTGCATTTTAATAAAAAGCGGGAAAGTACCAGCCAATGAGAGGTCATTGCGATCGATATACTGATGCAATTTTTAGAGAATACCACAACTGCGAATAGTAAGTACTCTGGATATTCCTTTAAAATAGGTATGATAGCAGGTTCTTCAGCCGATTTGACACAGGCAAACCGCCAATAATTTTCCCGGGATTAAAAGTAGCCTTTGTCACTTTTCAAGTCTTCAACTATGCCTATCCGATAAACCACGTCAATCTGTAACTCCGTTGGCGTATAATTGAAGGATAAATATGTGAAAAGTAGCACACTATAATATCCCGCAGGAACCGTTTGTTTTCTCGGGATAAAAAGTAGCCTTTGTCACTTTTCTGGCCCTTAACTTTACCTGTGCAAAAAAAAAAAAACACGGCAATCTGAAACTCCATTGCGCGTATTTTCAAGGACAAATGCGTAAAAAATAGCTATGCTATCCCGCAGGAACTGTTTGTTTGCTTTTCCGGGATTATAAGTAGCCTATGTGCTATTCCAGACTATAATCTATGTCTGTGCCAAATTTCAGCAAAATCTTTTTAACTTAAACTAAAATTAAACTGAGGTAGGCTATCATACTAATATTATAAATGCGAAAGTGTGTTTATTCGTTGGTTTGTCCTTCAATCACGCCGCAACAGAGCAACGGTTTGATTGATTTTTTGCATGGGTATAGTTGAGGACCTGGAGACGGAGAGTGACAAAGGCTACATTTCATCCCGTAAAATCAAAGAGTTCCCGAGGGAATTTAAAAACTAAATCCACGCGGACGAAGTTGTGGGCATCAGCTAGTTATTTTATATATTTTGTTTTGTACATTGTAACATGTTTGTTTTAAATTTATACAATAAAGCTATCTATTTTATTAATAACACTTTGTTTTATTTTATAGTCAAAATTAAAAAAAAAATCCCTCTTTCAAAAAATGCCATTCATAAGTACATAATATTGAAGTCCTGTAGGTATGAAACGCTGATATAATTTTTGTTAGCAATTTCATTTTAGAGTTAAACAAAATATTAGATTTGACTGTACATAAACAACTCATTATTTTGCGGTTGGTCGAGAAAAAAATTAATAAAATTAAATTAAGACAACTCGACCATTCGGTCGAGTTTATTGCGGTCGAGATGTACAATCACCCATCTTCGTCTTAGTTTAAGCTAATAAATTCCGATAAAAATTCTTTTGGTCTCATAGTAACTATGTAATTTTTATTAGTTTACGTATTCGTAATATATTCAAGTAATAATAGACTTCTAAATAGGAATAAATCGTTTGTAGTTTGTACAAAAAATATTTTCTGATTAAAAGTACGTCATTGGCTTATGCCATACCAGATGAGGATCCACGGTGATGAAGCGTGGTGCACTTATACAGGATGCTACAAATTAAAATTAAAATATCCACCACCGGGCCTGTTCTTCTCTCGAATAATCTTGCACCGTGTGTATCCAGTGGCTCCCGGCAACTCGTCTATCCACCTAGTGGGGGGTCACCACTCTCAACTTGTTCCCAGGTTCATCTTGGAACCCCACCAACCATCAGTTCTTCGAACTTTATGCCAAGCCCATTAGAATAGAATAGAATAGAAATATTTTTTATTCAAATAAACTTTTTACAAGTGCTTTTGAACCGTCGATGCGTCTATCACTGGTTCGGAATACTCTTCCTGCTGAGAATAACCATCAAGAAACTCGGCGGTTGCTTTTTTAAAACAAGTTTACAATACAATAGATATACTATGCTATGTATACAGTGTTTCCACAATGAGGGCAAGTTCCAAAAATGCATACTATTATACTTACTTACAATTCAATACATGTTAAGATGGGCAGACAGAAAGTAGCCCCATTCCCGCCGGTGGCACCCGTTCACGAGCATGACGCATGACCCAGCCGTTGCTTCGCTCAACCATATTTGACATTGCCATTTAAGCTTCGCGACTTGAACAACTCTGTCAGTAACTCTTGGTTCTCCTACGGATCTTCTCATTCCTGAATTGATCATGCAGGAATACTCCGAGCATAATTATCTCACTCGATCCTCCGCTGAGTGACCCTGAGCCTTTTTATTAGGCCCATAGCTAGCGACAATGTTTCGAAACCATAGGTCATCACTGGCAACACGGTTATTTTACCCCCTTAGAGATTGAATTACCAAAAATCCGCCCGATCCGTCCAGTGGTTTGAGCTGTGCGTTGATTGATCATCGTTGTAGTTGATATGATCAGTCAGTCATTAAGTCAGTGAGTCAGTTGCCTTTTCCTTTTATATGTTTAGAAGAAAAATCATAGCACAAAAATCAAAATTCGGAATCAGCTGCTAATGTTATGAAGAAAAATTTCAGCACCTTTATTTGTCAAGTGAGCACAGTTATTGAACCCAGAACCTGATGATGAAGAGGATACTGAAGTTATTCTGTCTTCAGAGGATACCACATTGCTAACCACGAATAAAAAAGAACTGGAAGCTATCCAATGCGTGGACGCTACAATCTACATACATAATCCCCGCATGCAGTCCCGCATACTACCCTAATGAACCGAAAGGTGGCGGTTTTATCTTTTCCACCAACAAAAGCATTCCCAAGGAGGGTTGACGTCAGGCAGGCGGCCGGTTGTAAAATGTCAAGCCGAACCACTTACAACATGGCTTATAAGTCATGTTGTCCCGACCCCACATAGCGTGGGAAAAGGAGAGGGTGATGATGATGATGTTGAAGAAAAATAAGAGGAATAAGAATACAATCAACCTATACATAATGTACAGCGAGTATAAAGCGCGGGTGGCAGTGATAACGGACAGTCGGGTACGTCTCGCCGACCACGCCCCTTTCGGGCATTAATTACGTCCTACGATGAGATTAATTCTCTTCCTATTGTCTACCGCTGCTGTTCAGGGGATCTATGGTACGTGTAATATATTATACTTTGTACATAAATCGATGTTTGAATAACAGCGCAACAGATAATCTGTAAAAATCATTTTAAATAAACCGACTTCAAACGCCCACGCAACTACAAAGTATATAGTTTATTGTTGATTTTTCAAAAACCGCTCGACCGATTTCGATAAAATTTAAATGGAATCACCTGGGAAGTATACCTTTTGAAACAAAAAAGAATTTTCTAAAACGGTTCAGGCGTCTTCGGTAATCGGTGAACATAGATAAAAGAATGATTCCGATGAACTGAGAAACTCTAACAATTTTTTGAAGTCATTTAAAAATGAACCTGGGCACGATTAAGGTAAGATAGGTAAGTTAAGTTAGGTTCAAACTTAGTCAGGCGATAATATGAAGACTTTTGGATCCGTCGTCTGTCGTAGCTTAATTTAACTTATAGGCAAATAAAATTGAAGTGTAGTTCTATGATTTCAAAATATTGATATTGATATATAGGTAGGTATAGGTATATTCTTGAGCTCATAAAATGATTACTTGTACGACAGCAAAAACCCAAACATTTTACGTTGAGACGTTTCTGTTTGTCGCAACTCGCAGAAAAAGGGTTCCGTACAAGCGAAATAGCGGCAATAGAAATACACATTCTGTGAAAATTGCAGCTATGGTAAAGCTGAAATTTTACCATAATAATATATACCAAATATTTTTATTTTACATACTACGATTTAAGAGGTATACCTATCCTTGATACAGCCTAACGCAGACAGACAGACGGACGGACGGTCAGCGGAGGCTTTTTTATAGGGTCCGTTTGGCACCTTTTCAGTACCTACAAGACCCTAAAAACAACACCCCATTTTGTGACTTATTGGCATCTTTGAGATGAAACAATGTTTCAGCAAGTGATTGATTAGTAAACTTGTACATTGTCAAAACATTTTTTTAATTGTTTTAAATCTGAAAGTTTGCATAATCAATATAAAATAAACGATCATTTTATGAAGATTTATTTGCTCTCTGTATGAATTTTAAAATCTTGACAGTATGCATTATCATTTGCAAAAAAAATACCAGGTTTCAAAAACCAGTTTTTAACGGACTTCAAAAAAGGAGGATGTTCTCAATTCGTCGTAATCTTTTTTTGACTCAGGCTGCATGCTTGTACCGCTATATTACGTATGTAGGTAGGTACTCAAAAACTTGAACGCAAGATGAATGTCCAGTGTATTTAAACAAGGCATCAATCAGCGAGCACAGAAATATATCGAGATAGAAAGGTTATCACCACTGTTTTACTAAGGATGCGTATATTTCTGGACAAAATTACACCGTTTGAAAATATTATTTTGGTTCAAAATAAAGCGCTCCTTTATTTAGGAACTGCCCCCTTTTCACCCGACTGCGCGACGCAAAGGAGTGGTAATGTGTTTATCCGTCTATGTATGTTTGTTCCTTTGTGGCACTCTAGAGACCAAACGCGTAGGCCGATTTTGATAAGTGGCACGTCGTTAGATTCGCCATGCCAGCGCGAGTGTCAACAAGAACATAAAAATTTGAAAAATTCAAAATGGCAGATTATGGACGCCATAATGTGGGGTTCAAAAATTTTTTTTCTTCAAATCCTATTGAGTGGGGTATCAAATTAAAGGGTATGAAAATATATTTTTCATTTTTTTTCTCATAAATTTGATAATTGATATTTTCAATGATATTCTTTAAAGCAGTCGGGTTTTTTATTATTTTTTAATAATTTGCTTGTTACCCGACTACAGTGAGAGTTCAATCGATTCGTTATTATGGTCCGAGTGACACAACAAAATCAGTATGACAGATATTACATGCAACACAATCGGGTTAGTTTTTCAACTATTTTCTTGGTATTGAATTTATGGCGTCTAACTAAACCATAGATTTAATACATTTACTACCGTAGTAAACATATTAAGACTATGAACTTCACTAAGGCGCTTTTCTTGCATTAGACGCATGCGCTAACCACCTAGACGTATCTCTGTGTGCAGGCATCGTGTTCACTGGCAAGTGGCAATAGCTCATGTTGGCTGGCAGCCTGGCCCAGGTCAGCGCAGAGGTAGACGCATGCACTATTGCATGCATTGCTTTTGCATTTGCATACATTGCAAGTTGAAATGGTAGTTGAAAGCGCACCATAGTCATCCAGTATAGTTAGACCAAGGCTTTGATTTTATTTGAAAACTAGCTTTTGCCCGCGGCTTCGCTCACTTTAAGTTTGATCTTTCAACCCCCTATTTTAACCCCTTTAGGGGTTGAATTTTCAAAAACCTTTCTTAGCGGATGCCTACATCGTAATAGCTGTATGCCAAATTGCAGCTCGATCCGTCGAGTGGTTTGATCAGTCAGTCAGTCAATCAGTCACTGTATCCTTTTTTGTTGCACTAT
Organism: Oeneis ivallda; assembly: GCA_029955525.1. Taxonomy (NCBI): domain Eukaryota; kingdom Metazoa; phylum Arthropoda; class Insecta; order Lepidoptera; family Nymphalidae; genus Oeneis; species Oeneis ivallda. The sequence goes on along the minus strand of JARPMR010000016.1, from coordinate 4,688,257 downwards.
ATTGCAAACTGTTGGCATTTTACTATTCTATTTCAATTGTTTCTGTGCCGGAACTGGCTTATCGAATTTATTTTCGACTCGGAAATTAAAATTATGCAAAAGATTATGTAATTCACAATCTCTTTGAGTCTGACACTTCGTTTAGTGTCGATTAAAGAACCTTACAATTAAAAGCCTGTTCACACTACCTATGACCGCAGTTTGAGGCTCATTATGATATGAGCCTTATGTTGTCCACTACTAATACTTTATACCTAAAGAATCTTAGGCTGAGATCTATAGATCTTACTCTGGCTCTGCTCAAGACTCAAGATCGAGTAAAAATGAGACAGAAATATATCCTGACATAAATCTGTCTCGTTTTAACTCAGTCTTGAGTCTGAGCTAAGTAAGTGTGCCATCTATAGATCTCACTCTAAAGGTGAGATCTATAGATGGATCTTGAGTCTTGAGCAGAGCCAGAGTACGATCTATAGATCTCACTCTAAAGGTGAGCTCTATAGATGGATCTTGAGTCTTGAGCAGAGCCAGAGTACGATCTATAGATCTCACTCTAAGACAATTCAAAATGGTCTTAGTAAAGAATCTTTAAAGAATAAATAATTTACACTACCCTTACCAAAAAATAGCCGTTTCGTTTCAGCCTTCAAATATACAATATAATAATATATAATAATTATAGTAGGTATATCCTTTACTTACTAGTTTATAACCAGTCAGATAAACATGATAATCATTAAAATATAGGTGGATTAGTAATTAATCTACCTTAAGCAACAATAGTTTCAGAATGCTCGCGCAAACAAATCGTCATAAATTCATTATCTAAATAAATCAGGTTAATCCTTTATAAATACTATTTGTAAGTGATTGCAACCATTGCGATTTTTGGTGGCCATCAATTCGTTTATCTCATTACAATGATCTAAGAAAAATTACATGAAAGTCGAGTTAATTTTTATACGAGTAGGTTATCTTTTTAACCGACTTTAAAAACAAGGAGGTTCTCAATTCTTAATTTTAGTTTATTTTTTATGTATGTTCACCGATTACTCGAAGACGCCTGAACCAATTTGGAAAATTCTTTTTTTGTTTCAAAGGGTATACTTTCCAGGTGGTCCCATTGAATATTTTATTGAAATCGGTCGAGCCGTTTTTAAAATATCAACAATAAAGTATATATTTTAAACTGGCGCGGGCGGGGCGTGAATTTTTTATATTAAAAAATTTAATATAAAAAAATTCTTTTTAAACAACCGACTTCAAACTCCCGCTTTATTTATTACACACTACGCACTACATTATTACACACTTACTTAACAAAATAATTAAACAATTTATTGTTGATATTTTAAAAACCACTCGACCAATTTCAATGAAATTTATATGGGACCGCCTGGAAAGTATACCCTTTCAAACAAAAAAGAATTTTCCAAATCGGTTCAGGCGTCTTCGAGTAAACGGTGGACATACATAAAAAAAGATTCCGACGAATTGATAACCTCCTTAATTATTAAATGAGCGATAGTTTTTAAGATTGTCCTAAGTTTTTTTTTTCAAGTTTCATTATAATTTTTTGGAATTTTCAGCTACAGTGGTGTCCAGTCTAAGCTTTTTACTGGTCACCCTGAGCATGAGTGGCCAGTGTGGCTCCCTCAACCGATAACCAACATTTTTTAACCGTATCTATATTTTTATTTTTAAGTAATATTATTATGATAAATAAATAATATAAAAAAATATTTAAAAAAAACCGGCTTCAAACGCCCGCGTCACTACAAAGTATATAATTTATTGTTGATATTTTAAAAACCGCTCGACCGATGTCGATAAAATTTAAATGGGACCACCTGGAGAGCAAACCCTTTCAAAGAAAAAAAAAATTTTCCAAATCGGTTTAGGCGTCTGAGTAATCGCTGAAAATACATAAAAAAAATTAAAAAAAAGATTCCAACGAATTGAGAACCTCTTCCTTTATTAGTCCTTTAGTATTGAAATCGGTTAATAAATAGGTGATTGAAACTGACCGAACATAAACGAGGTCCATTATTAGACACTGAGAAGATGTTTCGTCTCCAATGAGCGCTATGCGTACGCTCAGGGTACCGCAGTGTATAGATATAGAGGATTGAAACCCGCGCGTCACACAAAAGTTTCATAATACAGGGGCTATTCAGTTAATTCATCGTTGCAAATAAGGTTGTACGATAGTGATCTATAGTGAAAATGAACGTAGAGTGCAGTTGACACGGTGTCGCGCAGCTACGCGCACGGTTACAGCCAGAATGCCGCGTGCGCAAGTTTTCGTTGTGTTATTAACGATCGTGTTTACTGCCGGAGGTATCTCTTTTTTTTTTATTTACAATGATTAATATCATTTGCTTTAACGGTGAATGAACCTGCATCGTGAAGGATCCTGTATGCTTGAGAGTCCTTAGTAATCCTAATAATGTCATAAATGCGAAAGTGTGTTTGATCTTTGGTTTGTTCTTCAATCACGCAGCAATGGAGCAACGGATCGACTTGATTTTTGCATTATTAGTTGTGGACCTGGAGAGTGACATAGGTTACTTTTTATCCCGGAAAAACAGAGGGTTCTCGAGGGACTTTAAAAACCTAAATTCGCGCAGACGAAGGCGCGGGCTTCAGCTAGTTTACATTAATTAGTATCACTTGCTTCGGTGAAATGAAAACATCGTGAGGAAATATGCACGCTTGAGAGTTCTCCATAATGTTCTCAAAGGTGTATCTGGAAGTTCAGATACTTGGCCAGCGTGGAAGACTATGGCCTAACCCTACTTATTCGAGAGGAGACTTGTGTCCAACACTACCCAGCAGCGGTGGGCTAGCGATGGGTTTCTGAACCCATCGCTAGCATATTGAGATGAATTAATTAATTGTCTCAAGTCGTCTTAAATGAGTATTTAAATATTAGTATTCAATTTGATGCCTTAACATGGGTAGCCTAAGTATGTCATACTGTCTTTAAACATTTCTGTGGTGGTGTCGTGTGGTGCGGGTTGTTACGTTGCCCCAAATATGATTAAGCGAAGCAACGGCTGGATCATGCGTCATGCTCGTGAACGGGTGCCTCCGGCGGGAATGGGGCTGCTTTCTGCCAACCCGATGTATTTAATTGTAAATTTGCTTTTTTTGGAACGTCCCCTCATTGTGGAAACACATAGCATAGTACCTATTGTAAACTTGTTTTGAAAAGAGCAACCGCTGAGTTTCTTGCTGGTTCTTCTCGACAGGAAGGGCATTCCGAACCAATGGTAGACTCACCGACGAAACAAAAGCACTTGTAAAAGTTTATTTGAATAAAAAAAAAATCTATTCTATTCTGTTCTAATTAATATCAAGTTTTTGCCGGTGACTTACAAAGTCGCCGGCAATCGTGGATTGTGGATTTGGTTTGTCCAAAATCCCGCGAGGAAAACAAAATAATCATTTTCTTTCCCATTATTTAAATTCAAAATTATTTATGTCTTGCGGACCGTATCTAAGATGCGGACCAACCTGTGGCTCGAAAATCGAAAATTCAACAATTTACCAATATTTCTGAAAACAGCTGCTGCATTCTGCTGAAGAGCCGGTATTTCTTACAGGCTCGGCTCTTCAGCAGGATCTGTTTAGCAATTGCCCTTTTCAAAATAAAATGTTATGTAGCTATTACAGAGTAACAAGTTATTCCACTATCTATCTATCATCATCATTAGCAAGACATCAAAGGCTCACTACTGAGCGCAGGTCTCCTCTCAGAGAAGGTCTATAGGCCATACTCCACCACGCTGGCTGAATGCGAATTGGCGGACTTCACCCACCTTCGAGAACATTATAGAGAACTCTCAGATGTGCAGTTTCCTCGCGATGTTTTCCTTCGCCGTTGAAGCAAGTGATATTTAATTGCTTAAACGAACATGACTCCGAAAAGTCAGAGGTGCGGGCTCGAACCAGCGACCTCCCGAATAGAAGACCACAGTCCTAACCACTAGGCTATTACTGCAATGCTGATTGCTCCCTTGAAACTTTGTCTGTCTTTGAAATTCTTCAGTTTTGTTATATCTTCAACTTACCTAATAAATCTATTTTCACACATCGTTTTAATTTTGTTTAATGCCAAATCTGAAAATTCTTTCGGAATCATATTACCATAGTCAAACATGGCTTATTTTCTTATTTTATTTAATTATAATAATAATTTATTTATTTTATCTCATTTTTAGGGTTCCGTACCCAAAGGGTACCAACGGGACCCTATTACTAAGCCTACGCTGTCCGTCCGTCCGTCCGTCCGTCCGTCTGTCAGCGGGCTGTATCTCGTAAACCGTAATAGATAGACAGATGAAATTTTCACATATTATGTATTTCTATTGCCGCTATAACAACAAATAATAAAAATTAAATTAAATAAAAAAAATTAAAATTAAAATATTTCCATGGGTACATGGAAATATTTTTATTTAATTTTTTTCAACGGAACCCTAAAAGAGCGAGGCTCGACTCGCACTTGGCCGATTTTATTTATTATCCTTAGAAAAACTAACTACTTACTTAACTTTTCAATAAATAGTAAGTAACTTTACAATCAACAGAGTAAAATTCAAAGGAAAATGTTGAAAATGAAAATAATTCATCTACATATTGACAAGGTCGAATGATATGACACAAGAAAAAGAAAAACGTTTGAACAACAAAATAATTAAAGAAACACTAATGTCAGTTAGGTAGATACTTAAACACAGTACCTACCTATCAATATCTGCAATACTTATAGTAAAACTGTATCTGGAAGATTTCTGTACATTTACTTAATATATTTTGAAAATTTTAACCGACGCGACGGATGCTTTATTATCGATACAAAGCCCAAAACAGAGTTTATTTAATTTTTGTATGTCTGTCTGTCTGTCTGTGTGTCCGCGCATCACGTGAAAACTACTTAACGGATTTAAATAAATATTGTTATGGTAGTAGCTGATTTTCCGGATCAAATGCTTAAGAATTTTCCGTCGCTACCCTTATTGCTAGGCGTAAGAATTTTCAGTCACGGCCCTCGTTGCCTTCGTTTATCACACACGTTCTGTCAAAGCTTTGGTGGCGCAGCGGCTAAACGAAGGAGTGATAAACTATCGGTTCGGGGGTTCGTATCCTGACTTCAAATCATGTCTTTGTTCTTCTTTTTGATTTTTGGAACGAAGTTTTATAGGAGAAAAATTCCGAACAAAATATATGCGGCGAAATTTTATAGAAGAGAAATTCCGAACAAAATATTTGTGGCAAAATTTACTAACGCCATCACGTGAGCAGCGTGAACTTGCTTGAACTTTAAACCTCAATAGCCCAACGGTTAAAGGTGCGGACTGAAAACTGAAAGGTCGCAGGTTCGAATCCCACCCGTTGCACTATTGTCGTACCCACTCCTGAAACAAGCTTTCCGCTTAATTGGAGGGGAGAGGAGAATATTAGTCAACTTCAACTTGGCCGATATTCTTTAAAAAAAAAAAAATGTGGCGAGACTAATATCACAAACTGACAATTATTTAATAATAATTGTCAATATTACAAATATAACAATGCTTTTTGCCGATGGACCTGAATGCTTGCATCCCAAACACATTTTATGGATACTTTTCATACCGTGATCATAGTCCTCACTAATATTACAAAGGCAAGTCTGAAAGCGTATGGAACCCACCCTCAGAATTCATCATCATCATCATCATCATTAGCAACCCATCAACGGCTTACTACTGAGCGCAGGTCTTCTCTCAGAGAAGGGTTATAGGCTTTGAGTATTAAACCAATTATAGGCCGTAGTCCACCACGCTGGCCCAACGCGAATTGGCGGACTTCACGCACCTTCAAGAACATTATGAAGAACTCTCAGGTGTGCAGGTTTCCTCACGATGTTTTCCTTCACCGTTGGAGCAAGTGATGCACCCTCAGAATTACTTTTAAATAATTGTCGTAATTGTCACCACCCTCACTAATTTATATTATGTATACTTGTAATTTTTTGTTGTTTATATGTATATTTATACTTGTAAAATTAAAACTTTATATTTTGTACCCAACTCAAAATATTATTTTAATATTTTCGGGTTTTAGTTATGGTAAGTTTATTATCTTTTTATCACGAAACATACCTACTAAGGTAATTTCCATATCTTTCACGTTGCAATCGTTAATTTTAGAGCGTGACAGAATTTCTTTACGGTTTATACTTAACTTGATACGTGACGATTAACGTCGAGTAAACGTGACACTAGGAAATATTATAAACATTGAATTTTTCCAAGGTGAAATACTTTCTTATCTGTACCTATCTATAAAGAAAATTGGTTGTCTGTAAAGTCGGTTTACGGACGATAGTTTTACGTGTTAACGTCATAAAGAAATATTGACGATGACTGGCGGGCGGCGGTAGGCTCTCTCTAAGCCAACGCTTGGGTCGATCGTGCCTCTCTATCGCTTGTTCCGCGCTCTCGCTTGCACGCTCAGGCGCAGGCAGAACGTGACACTTTTTTGTGCGTGCAGCCGGTGTTTATTATTTTTTTTTAAGTTTTTTAACCGACTTCAAAAAAGGAGGAGGTTCTAAATTCGTCGGAATCTTTTTTTTATATGTATGTTCACCGATTACGGTTTTTAAAAAATAATTTTTTTATATTAAATTATTAAAAAACTGACTACGAACGCCCGCGCCACTACAAATTATACAATTTATTGTTGATATTTAAAAAAATGCTCGACCGATTTTGATAAAAGTTAAATGGGACCACCTGGGAAGTTATACCCTTTAAAACATTAAAAAAAATTTTCAAATCAGTTCAGGCGTCTTCGAGTAATCGGTGAACATACATAAAAAAAAAGATTCCGACGAATTGAGAACCAACTCCTTTTTTGAAGTCGGTTAAAAATCAACAATGAATTATATACTTTGTAGTGACGCGGGCGTTTGAAGTCGGTTTTTTGAAAAGGAATTTTTTTTTATAAAATTATCTTGTTAACTTTTCTGTTAAGTTAAGTAGGTACGTTTTAGGCAATTAAACATCACTTGCTATTTAGTATTTAATGGTTTAACATCGCGGTGAGGAAACCTTTATGTCTGAGAGTTCTCCTTATCTAATGTTGCTCAATTGTGTGAAGTCTGTCAATTCGCACTTGGCCATGGTGGGACTAGGGCCCAAACCCTTACAATATTAAGAGATGATGATGATGATGATACCAAATATACTATTTCAAGAGCATTTTAAGTCTAACTTTCCAATGAAAGATGATAAAATGGCAGTTAACACTGATCTTTGTTTAACAGTTTAATTTTTAACAGGAAAACCAGTTTGCAAACAACTTCATACACAGGTTTGCATACCTATAGCCGAATGATAAGCAGTCTTCCTTAACCTCAATACTCAAAGAGATACTTGAATTCAAATGTTAATTTGGTGATCAGAGCTTACTTTTTAGGACAGCAATTTCGTCCTTGCAATCTCGATTTGAATTGAAAAATGAAAATTGAGTTTTGAAAACTTGTTTCGATTGCGCCTTTTCAATGTTTGAATAAATGCTGCGATGCACACGTTTCACCTTAGCAACTAAACTATTGAGTCGATTTTAATATTATTCGTGAATATGGGTACCAATTTTCTAAAAGTTATTCCATTGATCGTATTCGTGTTCGATGACATTAGCGTCAAAGTAAAATAATCCTTCATTGTATTGATTTCAAGTCACAAATTCAGTACAACCGATTGCTCTATGGAGCGTATCGTACATAGTGCATACCTAAACGTTTAAGAATGCATACTCGAAATTGAGCTCTAATTCAATGCGGCTATGGTTTATTTTACTTTGACGCTAATGTCATCAAATACGATTACGATCAATGGAATAACTTTAGACAATCGCACCTATGGTCCGGGTAACATAGTATACATTTTATACAACCAAAATCAAATGACGGAAGTTACATCCAATGTTCCGTAGTTTTTAAACATTTATCCTTGTTTATTTTGCAGAAGATGTATCCATACCGAAGCCGAAAAAAGTTCTAGACACGGTCATGAACCCACAGTACATCCGAGTGGAAGAACAATTCGGTACCTATTGGAGGAAATCCGCTCACCAAGTCCTCAACTCCAAGCTGAAGGAGACCTTGAACAGGAATAAGGCCAAGAATGGCATACTGTTCATCGGTGATGGAATGTCTCTGGCGACTGTCATGGCTGCGAGGACGTTTGCAGGGCAGATGGAGAAAGAGTTGGGAGAAGATAACGTGCTGGAGTTCGAAAAGTTTCCTGTCAGTGGATTGGCGCGGGTAAGGTTTAGACTTGTGTTTTCTAGTTCTTTGGGTTTAATGAACCTTCGCAATCATTCTGAATACTTATCACCACTTAGTGGCCTACTTCCACTACTACACAACTTACTAAAAGTATTGACATTCAAAAACTAATAATATTCTAAAAAAAATCTTTTTAATAAACCAGCCAAGTGCGTGTCGGGCCACGCGCAGTGTGGGGTTCCGTAGTTGCAAGTCACAAATATTATTGCTGACCTAGGATAGTAATTTTAATTTATTTATGAATATTGAATATATTTTGAGTTCCATGGTTTAAATACTATAATATACTACAAATATGCAACTTATACGTGTTTAAATATCATATCATTTCAACGGATCCCTGAATCGAAAAATGGTGTTCTCACACCCACAATATTTTTGAAAGACCTATTCAATGACACCCCACACTACGGGATAGACGAGGAAAAAATATTCATCTCACTTTACATGTAGGTACCTACCCTAAAAGAATTATTTTTCACAATTTTATTTCACTACTTTGATGGCGTGATTAATATTTATACCTTTCTCAAATTACAGTTTTCTTGTACCAATAGTCTCTGAGCTAAACCGCGGACGGACGGACGGACAGACGGACGGACATGACGAAACTATAAGGGTTCCTTGTTTACTACGGGATGACGGAACCCTAAAAACCGAGTTCAAACGCCCGCGCCACTACAAAGTATATAATTTATTTACTATTTCGATAAAATTTAAATGGGACCATCTGGGAAGTATACCCGTTGAAACAAAAAAATCTAAATAATAAAAAAAAACGAGATATACTTAAGTAGTGATACTAGATATACCCTGGAGACTGGAGAGTATTATGCTAGTAGAGACATATTATTATGCTACTATTATTGCCGTAAAAACAAAGAGTTCACTTTTCACTTGTAAAAAATTACTTTATAATTTACTGGCTTTTGTCTGTGACTTTGTCTGCGTAGTGTTAGGTTTTAAAAATGTCATTCATTAGTATAAGTGCCTAACTATTGGAATGGATGGAAAATGGATGATCAGACATCTCTGTAATTTTCTCGTCCATACAAAATTATAGATCAGAAATTAGAATTAACGTAAACTTTAATAGTAGACACGCAGTTTTATGTTTGACATGGTTTCATACTGAGGCTAGAAATTAGCGTTCTAAGATTTTCTTAATTATCACGTAGGTATAGATTTATTAACGACATTTCTAGTGCAGCTGTCCATACTGCGCATGTTTTCACGAAAACAACCCGGTTGAGTATTTTTAAGACTAGGAACCTGGGTTTTGAAACTGTTTTATATTCGATTACAAGACGTTAGTCCTCCACTGCGATCTTACCTGATGAGTGATGGTCACAGAACACTATTAGGTACTCTTAGCGGAGGTGATGGTACTCGTAAGCGTAACAGCTTAAGATGGTAGCGAACTAACTTGGAAGGGGTATGGCGGTGAAATTAAAGTAATATATTGTACTCCTAATCAGTTTCTACACGCCATCGTACCGGTATACTTAACCGCTTGGCGGCACGTCATTGACGGTAGGGTGGTAAAGCCACGGTCACAACCTTACACCAGACTGAGTTAAAAATTTATAATTTAATATAAAAAAATATTTTTAAAAAACCGACTTCAAACACCCACGCCACTACAAAGTATAATACAATTTGTTGTTGATTTTTTTAAACCGCTCGACTGATTTCGTTAAAATTTAAATTAGACCACCTGGGAAGTATACCCCTTTAAAACAAAAAAGAATTTTCCAAATCGGTTCAGGCGTCTTCGAGTAATCGGTGAACAATGAACATGCATAAAAAAAAATCCGACGAATTGAGAACGTCCTCCTTTTATGAAGTCGGTTAAAAACGGCAACTGCAAGCGACCTTTGGTATCATATTTAGAGCATTTAATAACGCTCCAAGAGTCATCGATATTCCTCAACAAAAAGTTGTAACTACGAGTATTAATGGTTTAATGGTTTCTTCTAAATCATTTCACGGATATCTAGATCACTTGTCATTCTTACATAAGTATACTTCATTTCGTAAACTTGTGCAGACTTATGTAACCTTACAGCAAATCTTCTGAGCCTTTTCTAGTTTTTTCAGATATTTTTTGTCACCGTTTATCGGTTGTATTTCACAGTGGGTAAGTAGGTTATCTGACCAAAACCAAATTACTTAGGTATTGTTTTTTACTACAATCAGATTAGGTACCTATCTGAAAAGTGAGGTTTGGTTCAATGAATTTGATGCTCTTGCAACGAAAATGTGAACAAGGTAAGGTGACACTTAATTATAATACGAACAGATCTATGGAAGGCATTCAATGTACAGAGTTTGCTCAGACTTTAAACAGAGTATACTCTGTTCCTTATATTATAAATGCGGAAGTGTTTGTTTGTTTGTTGGTTTGCCCTTCAATCACGTAGCAAAGAAGCAACGTATCGACGTGATTTTTTATGACGTTGAAGTCCTCGAGAGTGATATATTTACTCGAAAGATAAAAAGTCGTAGGAAAACCAAAATAATATTATGATCCCCACGATTAATAATTGACAGATTTACTCACATTTAACGTAAACTTAAACGCTTGGGTTTAAGTTTAACGTTAACGGTGAGTAAATTGTGTACTTACTTGGGTTGTTGAAAATTGTTTTGGTCTCGAAGTGACCACGATTTGAGGGAGGTGCGATTGTCTAAAGTTATTCCATTGATCGTAATCGTATTCGATGACATTAGCGTCAAAGTAAAATAAACCATAATAGAATTGAATTAAAGCTCAATTTCGTGTATGCATTCTTATACGTTTAGGTATGTACGATACGCTCCATAACGCTCCATGTTAAAATCGGTAGTACTGAATTTGTGACTTTAAATCAGTACAGTCAAGGATTATTTTACTTTGACGCTAATGTCATCGAATACGAATACGATTAATGGAATAACATTTAGACAATTGGTACCCTGATCCGTATTTCGCGGTGGTAGTAGCTATACTTTCAAAGTGGTTAATTAAGTTTGAATTGAAAATGAAATACCAATGCATTTCGACGACTGTTTAGAAATTGGCAATGGCTGTTTTTTGTCAGTAAATAACGTAAAGTATAGAAAATATCTTTTGAGGTAGGTACCTAAATAATAATTTATCATTACGGTGGCATAGTCAGGCAATACTACGAGTAGTACTATATCAATACTATGAGTAGAAACATAATCAATTAAAAATGTATCGTCTTCACCCATAAAATATATATTATGATCATAACCCCTGAAAAACAAAAATTTCCCGCGAGATTTTAAAAACTAAATCGACGCGGATGAATTCGCGGGCATCAGCTAGTGATTAATAACTGAAATACTAAGGATGTAATTCCCCGGGTAGGTGATAGTCTATAAGCGGTGATAGCCCAGTGGTCAAGACTTCGACCTTCGGCCGGGGTCCAGGGTTCGATCCCGGGCTCGCATCTTTGACTTTTCTGAGTTATGTGCTTTTAAGGTGGATTACACGGGTCTGCCCGCGAAATTAAAATTTAATTTGGTTTTTGCAATTTGTAAACTAATACGACAAAAGTAGCCTTATGGCATTCTAATTGCGCCAATAGCAGTAAAATCTTCACAGGATTATATAAAAATCTTTACTTGAAAGTGTCCTGTATAAGAAATTAGTCAGAATATCGAGTTGGACGTGAGTTACTCACAAATTATCCTATGAATAATAGAAAAATTGAAAAAAAATCCAATGATAATAATTTATTTCTTCCCGATCTAATCACGCCACGTTTGCAACTCCCCACAGAGAATAACCATCTGTGCGAGCTATAGTGTGTGCGCGAACACAGGTGCACTCTCTATTCCCTCACTCTCTTAATTCGATGGGACGGAGATCAGTTCTTTATATAATCCGTGCGCCGCGCAAGGCACGGTGCGCGGGACCGACGGCTTAGTGTACTCTTCGAGGCACCGCCTACGTGATACGTCCTGACTCCAATTTGGTACTTCGAATTTTATGACAGAAAACCCGAATACATTTTTCGACTTGAGAATCGAACTTTGTCATCCGCAACAAAGATGTTAACCACGCAGTTGTAGACATTCCAAAGTAATGCGTATGCAACCACAGTTTGTAGTGCGAAATATCGTGCTAACAACCGTTCGTAATCGATTTTGCTGTATAAAATCCGGTGTTTTGAACGGACTACGGCAAAGCCAAAAGGAATGGTTATGATGGTTTTAGCAGTCTATGTATGTATTATATTTATTGGAACGTAGTTCCTTATCGCGCGGTGCGGAAGGGGGTTAGACGGAAAAAATTAAGACAAAATTGAACCGACACTCGACACTGATCGACACTTTTTTGAAACCGACACTTTTTTGAATGTGAATTTGGCATTGTGTTCGGTATTTTCGCGGTGCAATAATGGGTCTCCGTAGCCTTGTGGCTTCTGCAGTCGCCTAACAGCCAAATTTTATCGAAATCGGTCAAGCGGTTTTCAAAATATCAACAATAAAGTATATACTTTATAGTGGCGCGGGCGTTTAAAGTATTTAAAGGTTAAAAATATTTGTTTATATTAAATTATATACGAACAAAATTAATATGGCTGATGTTAGGTACATCCAATTTTCCGCAGTCAGGTGATAGTATTAAAATTTTATCCTTTTTAGGGTTCCGTACCTCAAAAGGTAAAAAATCGGCCAAGTGCGAGCCGGGCCTCGCTCTTTTAGGGTTCCGTTAAAAAAATTGAATTAAAATATTTCCATGTTTAATTTTTTTAATTTAATTTAATTTTTATTATTTGTTGTTATAGCGGCAATAGAAATACATAATATGTGAAAATTTCATCTGTCTATCTATTACGGTTTACGAGATACAGCCCGCTGACAGACGGACGGACGGACAGCGTAGGCTTAGTAATAGGGTCCCGTTGGTACCCTTTGGGTACGGAACCCTAAAAAGGAACAAGATTACTCTCTTTTTCGTCTGTCCGTGTGTCACCACCGATTTTCTCAGGAACGGGTGGACCTAGCAAGTTGAAATATATACCAGATACTGAGGTCTATAGTTCCTATTAGGTGTTTAAAAATCAAGGTCCTGAGTCAACACGATAAAAAGATATGGGCAAATTTAGATTTTCGCGAAAACTTGTAAGTACCAAAATTTGCCTTAATTTTCAATTTTTTTTTTCAAAATTTTCCCTTTACTTGTGCAGTAAGACCTTGCTTTTAACCAAAATTGACAATTCTAGTTCAACCGGAAATACCCTATAGGTTTTAGGTCGAAAACCTATATGGACCTAGAATCACGAAATTTGGCAAAAAGCAAGGTCTTACAGCACAAATAAAGGAAAAATTCAAAAGAATAAAAAAGTTGAAAATTATATATAATACCTACTATAATAATAATATCATGGCGGTATAATGGGTAGGTACGGAACCCTCGGCGCACGAGTTTGACTCGCACTTGACCGGTTTTGTTTTAACATTGTTGAAGACATCGCAAATACTACAACAAATCTATCTCGTGGCCTTACGTTTCCTTGAACGTGACATGCCCAGTGTGGGCAATCACAGCCTAGCCGCCGTCGGTCAACCGTGCGACACCTATTTAATTTAAACACCTAATCTTTTTGTAAGTATAGTTCTTGCAATTCACGAGAGCGACTGACTTATGGTTGTGTGTGTGTCGTATCTGTATAAGTGTGAGCGAGCGCAATGCTCGCGGCTGCCTGCTCCCACCTAGGCTTTGACAGGCACGCACACTTATGCAATGTGCATGTACACGAAGTAACCACAAGTAAAGCTCACTCGCCTTCGTGAATTGCAAAAACTGTACATTATTGCGTTGCGTTCCGCTCCGGGAATTCTTTTGCTTTATGGTTCTTGACATACCTGCATTGTCGATCTTGAAACGTTTGCGTAAATTTTGCACCTACCCGTTGATGGATGATTCTCCATCCTATCCTATCTATCTCAATAATAAATAATAATCAGTTTATAGTTACATCGTTACATTAATGGTTCAACTAGGGTTGTCAACATTTCTTCGGGTGAATATAGTATTTTTCAGAATAAGCTATAAAAATATAGAATTTATCAGAAAATATTTATTAGTTTAAGGAAGGAGTAAAAAAAATGAGAAATCAGACCTAAAACTTAGTATTATTTTATCATTAACCTTCCTATTTCTCATGTATCTATTTATGTAAGTAATTAATAGTCGTAGAGATAAAATGGCAAGATTTGAAACAAAATAATTATATCCTATTAATCCTACTATCCTACTAACGTCCTACTTCCTATTATCCTAATATCTTACTAATTCCTACTAATATTATAATTAATGTGAAAGTTTCTGAGGATGGATGTATGGATGGATGTTTGTTACTCTTTCACGCCACAACGAATGAACCGATTTGGCTGTTTGGAACAGAGATAGCTCATACCCAGGATTATCACATAGGCTACATATTTTCATCCCGGAAAATTAACGGCGGGATCTTCGACATCGACCTATTTTTGATTGAATCGTAAACAATGAAATATTCTTTGTTTTGATCGGTTAAAAATATATGTTGTAGTTTAATGTATGTTCTTAATTCTTTTGTGATTCAAAACTCTATATTTACAACTTCACCCGATCAAAAATAATTTCGAAAACAGTGTAATTTTTATCGTTTTTCAGGTCGTGTTCATAGAATATTAAAGTTAGACTAAAAAAACAAATTTCATAAAATAGGCAAACACTTTTAGAAGATTCTTTTGTGATTACTTTTTCTCTAAAAAATTTGTATTTTTTTAATCACGACGTTTTTACTTTTTATATAACAAAGTGGCTCGTGCGCTTCACTTCAGCAGCCCGCAAAGTATCATCGAGGTAGGACGTATCGCTTTCGCTGGCTCGCTGCGATCCCCCGCTGATCAAGCGATCTATTGCATAGATACCTATTATTTTCATTCCGTATTCATTTATCATAGATTAAATCAAATCAGAGGGTTAATATTGTTGTAATTTTTAGTATTTATTAATAAATCTGTAAATATTAGTATTATAGGTTTTAGGTTTAGAGTCTTATTGTATAGATAGTGTTAAACTATAATATAAGAATAATATAATAAAGTAAATATGGGGAATAAAAATGGAAGAAAGAACAAAATATCTTGATTTAAATTAGGAAAACTTTCGAAATTGATATCTGGGGTTCCCAGTGCTAATAAAAGAGGAAACCATCATCAAAATAAGAAAAAAAGGCGGCCATTTTCTTTTTCTTTGTTATTGGATCGATTTCTTTCAAAATTAATATCTGGGATTCCCAGCGCTAATAAAAGAGGTATCCATCGTCAAATTAAGAAAAAGTGGCGGCCATTTTTATTTTTGTTATTGGACCAATTTCATTCAGAATTGATATCTGGGGTTCCCAGTGCTAATACAAGAGGTATCCATCGTCAAAATAAGAAAAAGTGGCGGCCATTTTTATTTTTGTTATTGGACCAATTTCATTCAGAATTGATATCTGGGGTTCCCAGTGCTAATAAAAGAGGTATCCATCGTCAAAATAAGAAAAAGTGGCGGCCATTTTTATTTTTGTTATTGGACCGATTTCTTTCAAAATTGATATCTGGGGTTCCCAGTGCTAATAAAAGAGGAAACCATCATCAAAATAAGAAAAAAAGGCGGCCATTTTCTTTTTCTTTGTTATTGGATCGATTTCTTTCAAAATTGATATCTGGGATTCCCAGCGCTAATAAAAGAGGTATC
This sequence comes from Oeneis ivallda, assembly GCA_029955525.1. Classification (NCBI taxonomy): domain Eukaryota; kingdom Metazoa; phylum Arthropoda; class Insecta; order Lepidoptera; family Nymphalidae; genus Oeneis; species Oeneis ivallda. The sequence goes on along the minus strand of JARPMR010000016.1, from coordinate 4,672,166 downwards.
CATCGTCAAATTAAGAAAAAGTGGCGGCCATTTTTATTTTTGTTATTGGACCCATTTCTTTCAAAATTGATATCTGGGGTTCCCAGTGCTAATAAAAGAGGTATCCATCGTCAAAATAAGAAAAAGTGGCGGCCATTTTTATTTTTGTTATTGGACCAATTTCATTCAGAATTGATATCTGGGGTTCCCAGTAATAATAAAAGAGGTAACCATCATCAAAATAAGAAAAAAAAGCGGCCATTTTCTTTTTCTTTGTTATTAGACCGATTTCTTTCAAAATTGATATCTGGGGTTCCCAGTGCTAATAAAAGAGGTATCCATCGTCAAAATAAGAAAAAGTGGCGGTTAATTTTTTTTTTGTTATTGGAACAATTTCTTTCAAAATTGATATCTGGGGTTTCCAGTGCTAATAAAAGAGATATCCATCGTCAAAATAAGAAAAAGTGGCGGTCATTTTTATGTTTGTTATTGGACCAATTTCTTTCAGAATTGATATCTGGGGTTCCCAGTACTAATAAAAGAGGTAACCATCATCAAAATAAGAAAAAAAAGGCGGACATTTTCTTTTTCTTTGTTATTGGACCAATTTCTTTCAAAATTGATATCTGGGGTTCCCAGTGCTATTAAAAGAGGTAACTATCGTCAAAATAAAAGAAAAAGGCGGACATTTTCTTTTTCTTTGTTATTGGACCAATTTCTTTCAAAATTGATATCTGGGGTTCCCAGTGCTATTAAAAGAGGTAACCATCGTCAAAATAAGAAAACAGGCGGCCATTTTCTTCTTCTTTGTTATAGTACCGATTTCTTTCAAAATTGATATTCGGGGTTCGTTCCCAGTGCTAATAAAATATAGGTATCCATCGTCAAAATAAAAAGTGGCGGCCATTTTATTTATTTTTGTTATTGGACCGATTTCTTTCAAAATCAATATCAGAGATTCATCATACTCATGAAAGAGGTCGCCGTCGTCAAAATTAGAAAAAGTGTCGGCAATTTTTTTTTATACTATAAACATTTGTCAAATATTAAATAGGTGTTTTTATTATTCTTTGCTATTCCGATAAGGAATTTCATCCCAAATAGGTTGGGGGAAAAACTTTTCCATTTTTTTGTTCGGGCAACGGTTACCACTGTGTCATAACAGGTAAATGTTGCCAAAACTTGCCCAGGGATCTTCAGATATTGATTTTGAAAGAAATCAGTCCCATAACAAGAAAAAATAAAATGGCCGCCACTTTTTCTAGTTTTGACAATGGTTACCACTGTTATGAGCACAGAGATCCTCAGATATCGATTTAGAAAGAAATCGGCCCCATATTAAGAACAAAAATGGCCGCCACTTTTTCTTGGACAATTGTTAGCGCTTTTATGAGAACAAGGATCCCCAGATACGGATTTTGAAAGAAATCGGTCCAATAACAAAAAAAAAGAAAATGGCTGACATTTTGGCAACGGTTACTATTTTATAAGCACAGGGAACCCCAGATATCGAGTTTGAAAAAAATCGGTCCAATAACAAAAAAAATGGCCAAGGAACCTCGTCCCAAACAGATTAAGGAAAAACTATTCTATTTTTCTAATTTTGACATCGGTTACCACTGCTATGAGCACGGGGATCCTCAGATATCAATTTTGAAAGAAATCGGTCCCATAACAAGAAAAAAAATGGCCACCACTTTTTATTATTTTGACGATGGTTAACTATTTAATAAGCACAGGGAACCCCAGATATAGAGGTAGAAATAAATCGGTCCAATAACAAAAAAATGGCTAAGGAACTTCGTTCCAAATAGGTTGGGGAAAAACTTTTCCATTTTTCCAATTTTGACATCGGTTACCACTGCTATGAGCACAGGGATCCTCAGATATCGATTTTGAATGAAATCGGTCCCATAACAAGAAAAAGAATATGGCCACCACTTTTTCAAATTTTGACGATGGTTACCGCTTTTATGAGTACAAGGATCCCCAGATATGGATTTTGAAAGAAATCGGTCCGATAACAAAAAAAGAGAAAATGGCCGACATTTTGGCAACGGTTAACTATTTTATGAGTACAGGGAACCCCAGATATCGAGTTTGAAAGAAATCGGTCCAATAAAAAAAATGGCTAAGGAACTTTGTCCAAAATAGGCTGGGGAAAAAATTTCCATTTTTCTTATTTTGACATCGGTTACCATTACTATGAGCACGGAGATCCTCAGATATCAATTTTGAAAGAAATCGGTCCCATAACAAGAAAAAAAATGGCCACCACTTTTTCTTATTTTGACGATGGTTACCTTTTTTATTAGCACTGGGAATCCCAGATATCAATTTTGAAAGAAATCGGTCCAATGACAAAAAAAGAAAATGGCCGACATTTTGGCAACGGTTATCTATTTTATAAGTACAGGGAACCCCAGATATCGAGTTTGAAAGAAATCGGTCCAATAACAAAAAAATGTCTAAGGAACTTCGTCCCAAATAGGTTAGGGAAAAACTTTTCCATTTTTCTAATTTTGACATTGGTTACCACTGCTATGAGCACGGGGATCCTCAGATATCGATTTTGAAAGAAATCGGTCCTATAACAAGAAAAAAGAATATGGCCACCACTTTTTCTAATTTTGACGATGGTTACCGCTTTTATTAGTACAAGGATCCCCAGATATGGATTTTGAAAGAAATCGGCCCAATAACAAAAAAAGAGAAAATGGCCGACATTTTGGCAACGTTTACGTATTTTATAAGTACAGGGAACCCCAGATATCGAGTTCGAAAGAAATAACAAAAAAAAAACAAAAAAAAATAAGTAGGTAAATGTACCTATGTACGTAATATGCAAAATAACAATCACACTTATATAATATAAATGTATGAATAAAAAATAAAATAAATGTTTCCAAAACTTACAAGTGTCCCTGTACTGTTAGGTACAATAAAGTTATTTAATCTATGATGTAAAATTTGGGGTGAGTGAGTTCATTTGAAAAGCGCCTACGCGCACCTCACCGCGCGGGGACTGAGGTTGCTCTAAATGCCTACTGCGCCCGGAGATCCTGCCCTTAAGGAGTTCCCGCGGGAATTAAAAAACCTTAATCCAAGAATTTCAGACGAAGTTGCGGGTAAAATCGCGGGCAATTGCATAAAAATCTGCTCAATCCTTTAATTTTATTTGCATTACGAAAATCAATAAACTAAGCTGATTCGATTATTTCTCAATAGTGTCTTTTGCAAATAAATTTTCTGAGCTAGAAACCTTCTAACTGTTACAAGGATACATAAATCAGTGCTCCGACTTTTTGTTAGATTCTCAATACAATAAAATATTATATTTTAATATATTTCAACCCAGTTCATGTATTTTTAATTTTTTTTTCTGACACTGAGTACCAAAGTAGTGCTCAATTCGATTACAATCTAGCCTAACTTAGATGGCTAATGAGTAATTTTAATTTAACCTAAACTTATAAATTATTATCTTATATACTAAGAGATTGTCCAATGACACATCTTAGTTTTTCTTGATAATAGTTTTTAGACACTTTATTCATGTGTTCTTTCAGGCAGCACTAACACTACACTATCACTATTTCACTATTCACTATTTAATTTAACTGTACACCAACTCAAAAGGCTTTGTTCGTTTTAACCGTCTCACTAGCTCTGTTACGTCAAGCAGATGGATTGCTTCAACGTTACCATGATGTTGAAGCCGTTTATCGTGGGCTTCGGCAAATTTTGGTATAATTTTGTCGACGAATTCAATTTTCAGGTCCCGATGAATGTCGTCATTTCTGATGTACCAAGGAGCTTTCACAATATTCCTCAGTACTTTGTTTTGGAACCTTTGTATAATTTGAATTTTTAAATAAAACCATAAATTATTCAAAACTCAACATCGCGCGATTTGATAAGTTTTCATGGGATTTTTGTTAAAAAGGCCATGTAAAAAGTTACAGATTTTTTAGTCGATCCATAATTTTAAAATATAGGCGATTAATATCTATAATAATTATGTATTACATGTTTATGAGTCACAGGTCATTTATTTATGAAAAACACATTTTGTTCTTATTGAGAAAAATCTTACATACTAGAAAAAGAATTTAATATCATCATCATCAGCAACCCATCAACGGCTCAGTACTAAGCGTAGGTCTCCTCTCAGAGAGGCCCAATGCGAATTTCTCACACCTTCGAGAACTTAATGGGGAACTCTTGTGGCGACCTCCTACGTTATGTTAAGTTCGAAATGACGTCTTATGCGAGTCTCCTTATTCATGGGGGATTTATAGAGCGGTCGTCAAGGTTAGTTTAGGAAGTTTGCTTATGTCGCTGTGGTTTTATAACTGGGAGGTCTCGGGTTCGATTCCCGGCGGGGTCAATTTGGGAATATATAATTTCCGAATTGTCTCTGGTCTGGTCTGGTGGGAGGCTTTGGCCGTGGCTAGTTACCACCCTACCGTCATAAACGTGCCACCAAGCGATTTAGCGTTCCGTGTGTAGAAACCGATTAGGGTTATGGGTTGAATGTATCCATCTTAGACTGCATCGTCACTTATCATCGGGTGAGATCGCAGTCAAGGATTATCTTGTCATCGAATAAAAATAAATTATTAATTGACCAATGACTTTCTAATAACTCTGCTTCGCTCTACTTCTTCCGCCATCAACAGCGTTGACGAAGGCAGCTTAAATGTTCGCCAATTTACACTGACGCCCACAACGCCCACGAGTCACAGTGCATTCTGCCAACTTTTGGCTCGGACCCCACCCACTTGTACGCATTAAACAAGTGTACCAAAGGAGGTTGGCGAATTTTGACCCAGCATTTTTAAAAACCATTCAGATTCATAAAAAAATTAATTTTATATAATACTAGCTGATGCCCGCGACTTCGTCCGCATGGATTTAGTTTTTAAAAATCCCGCGGGACCTCTTTCATTATCCGAGATAAAAAGTAGCTCTCCCGGTCTGAGGAACCACTACTACATCAATTACCCATGCAAAAAGTCGCATCAATCCGCTGTTCTGTTGCGACGTGATTGAAGGACAAACCAACAAACAAACACACTTTCGCATTTATAATATCAGTAATGCTTTATTATAACACTTTTTATAATTGTCAAATTTTGTACAACCAAAGACAAAATTACGTTTAGCTGTCATTTACGTTTTGTTATTCCACTGTCATTTGCGTTTTGTTATTCCATGTCAGATGCGTTTTTGTTATACCATGTTTTATAGTGACTTGACGGAAACGCGGTCGAACGGGATAAAAGGTATTCTATGTCCGTCTCCTGGTTCTAAGCTAACTCTCCACCAATTTTCAGCCAAATCGGTTCATCCGTTCTTGAGTTATAAATAGTGTAACTAACACCACTTTCTTATATATATATAGATTTTTCAAAGTATTTTTCTCTGTAAACCCCATATTTTTAGAAGATGGGGATCATACAAGTACACATTATAAATAACCGTTACATGGCAATACAAGTGAATATCTTTTTTCTCCCAACTTTATTTGACCGACTTTGATGAACTCTTTTGTTAGTCTGGTTTACTAGAACAAGTATGGGAAGTTTGATTCGTGAACGTGGGCGTTCAGTGTTCAGTTCAGTTCGTCGTCAGTCGTTCTCCTTTCTTGGGATGATGTACATGTCCAGCTTCTTGGTCTGACTCCACGCCCCGTAAGGGCACGTAAAGTTTCACGCTCGTCCCGCATTGGACAAGTCTAACAAACTTCTTTGGCCACGTACAGGTCAGTGCATGCATGACTAACAGTAGGGTAGGGCGGGGCTTAAAGGTCCGCGGGTAAAAAGGTCCACCACAAATATCTCAAAAACAAGTGACAAATCATTGTTGCTAACGATACGAGTGTAAAGAAGCGAGCGCTTACGCGCCATCGCCGACAGTTGGACGACGTTGCTTGCGGGATATACAGTCGTGTGTCCAAATTTTAACGTAAGTATTTTTTGACGTGACAACGTCTTATAAATTGGTTTGCCGGGTGACACTTCAAGAAACTGCGTTACGCTCCGCTCACGTTATGCGCTCACAATGAGAGCGAGTGAGAGCCACTCGGGCATGGTTAGCCCGCCTAAGAGCGAGAGAGACAGACATAAAAAGTGAAAGGCACGCGTCCCTTCCACTCGAGCACAGTTAGCCCGCCTAAGAGCGAGAGAGACAGAGCGAGAGAGAGAGAGTGAGAGAGATAGGCATACACACCGGTTCATGTCTTGCGCTTCTATTTCGGTTGTCACGTAAAACTTTCGCCCGTATACCGACTTTACAGGCAACCAATTTTTTTTAGTTGTTAATATTTTTGGTGTCAAAGACTGTTTTTAAGTTAACGATCCCTGAACATAGTTTTTAAGTATACGTTATTTAATTGTTTTTTAAAGTGTCATTTAGTCATTTTTAAGTTAGATTGAATGTTTTTTTTTTTTGTATAAATTCTATAAATACGTGATTGGGGTAAAAAGGTCCAGTTGGTCCTTTTTACCCCACATCATTTACATATTGGTTATTATATTCTAAAATTATAAGTGCTGATTTGTTTAATTTTGTTCTTCAACTGAGACTGATTATTAATTAAAGGTAGTTTGGTTTTCACAATATAATTGCTAAAAGTGAAATTGGACCTTTTTGCCCCGCCCTACCCTACTTCATTTACTGCAACTCGCGTTTCCTATCAACTACTAAGTATAATGTGTTATCAACAACTAAGTATAATGTGAGAATTTACTGATACTGCGAAAACCACTGACCTTATAGTTTACAGAAGGAGCAAACCAGATAACTTGCCAAAAGCCACTCATGGCTCACAATTAACCATTACTTTGTCTAATTGTATTAAATTATCCCACTTCTTACCAGTTAATACCGCGTGCTTATTGCACGCGGTATTAACTGGTAAGAAGCGTGGTCTGCGGTCGGCGGGAAAATGAATCATTCAAACGTGAAACGTGTCAAATGTCACATAACCTTTTCACCTACCGTCGCGTCGCCTACCTTCACCTATACCTATTTTAGATATCAATCAGACCAATCATATCCTCTTTAAATATCAGAATTATGATCATACCCACATTCTCAGTTCTACAGACTAGACTTTCCGGTAGACGGTTTCACTTCCGGTGTTAGTTCAAAATGTTTACTTACATTCATTTATTACACAATTTTGACTCGCGATCGGCCGTCGCGAAAACTCTCAGGAGTTCAGGTTTCCTCACGATGTTTTCCTTCATATAATATCAAAAATTTCACCGAAACATCTGGAACGAGGAAATGCCCTCGAGTGCCCAAAACGTTGGCTGCGTTACCTCCTCAAACTTATATGTTGGCCAACGTATCTACCAGCCCCCGGTCACCAGTGGACTCTATGAAACGGGATGACTGATCCTTATAAAAGGATCTAGCATCTATGTCGGTGACTTTGGTTCTCCTACGGATCTCCTCATTTCTGATTTGACCTCGCAGGGATACTCCGAGCATAGCTCTCTCCATCGCCCGCTGAGTGACCCTGAGCCTTCTTATGAGGCCCATAGTTAACGATATGTCTCGGATCCCTAAGTCATCACTGGCAACACGCGCTGTTCGAAGACTTTAGTCTTCAGGCACTGAGGGATTTTGGACGAGAAGACATCTCGGAGCTTCCCGAACGCTGCCCAGCCGAGTTGGATTCAGCGGTTGATCTCTTTCTCGACATTGGACCTATCTAGCTGAACTGTGTGTCCCAGGTTTATTACTTATCAACAATTTCGAGTGCAGAGTTCTCGACGATTACTGAAAATAATTTATTAGGTATCTACTTATTTATATAAGATGAAAAAGAATATAATGTGTACTTAATTACTATAGTACATCATATTTATTAATAAAATCAGCCAAGTCGCTCTCTCTCATCTCATCTCAGAGTCGAGGGTACGTATTCCTAAAGACATACATTAATCCCTTATGTTGACTGCATGACTAATTGTTTGTAAAAGAATAATCTTTTATAATAGCAGCAATAATGCTAAATTAAAAAAAAATGTGTTAATAAGAAACATCGCTTTATTTTACCTGCAATATTTACATAAATCTCCATCAACTCTAATTGCCAATTCCAGATTTTTTTGTTACATTTGAACAGGAAAAATCGCTTAATTATTAACGAGTGTAAATGAGTACATCTACTCGTACCTTAAACAATAGTAGGAAGGAAATACACTTGCCATACTGTGACATTCCCCAAGGTTGAGGAGACAATGATCTTAGCAGTACCAATGGACGATAGATGACTGTGATGTGGGCATGACTATGTTAATGTAGATCTTCATTCGAATAACAAAAGGCCTATACAACACTAACTAGACTTTTGTTAGAAATTATACAGAATCACGTGCGAAACGAATTGAAAGACATCATTTTAAAAATCACCATTCAAAAAACTGTAACCAGAATACGTAATATAAAAAATATTTTTAGAAAACCGACATCAAACACCCGCACCACTACAAAGTATATAATTTATTGTTGATTTTTTTAAAACCGCTCGACCGATTTTGATAAAATTTTAATAGGACCACCTGGAAAATTTACCCTTTCAAAAGAAAAAAGAATTTTTCAAATCGGTTCAGGCGTCTTCGAGTAATCGGTGAAAATACTTAAAAAAAGCCGGTCAAGTGCGAGTCGGACTCGCTCACCGAGGGTTCCGTACTCCAAAAGTAAAAGTAAACCGATAATATTATATTAATTTGCTTATTTATCGTTAACTTTGTTTGTAGAGGTTTATTGTTAATATAAAAAACACTATGCTAGTTAGAGCGTTGGTTTTATTTTTCCTGTAAAATATACATAAACTTCTATTGACCATAATTATTTCAGATTTTTCGATTGGTAAACTTCGGAAATAAGGGGGGGGGGAACCGTATTTTTTTCGACATTTTGGCCGATTACTCAAAAACTATTATATATAGAAATAAATAAAAAACTGTTTAAGAATGCACAAGTAAAGGCCTTTCAAATGATACCCCACTCGGTATAGTTATCTAACTTTGAAATTTCAGACCCCCGATTTTCCCCCTTTTTTAATCAAACTAAAATAATATTAGCAAGAAAATGTTAGAATTATTTATATAATTTTTACACTACTCTCGACGCACGTTTCGCCCCGACACCGGAGCATCCTCAGGAGATGTCGACTCTACAACGATGCATTGTCAAGGAACGCGAAAATAATATTCGCGTTGCTTTTATTTTTCCTGTAAAATATACATAAACCTCTATTGACCATAATTATTTCAGATTTTTCGATTGGTAAACTTCGGAGATAAGGGGGGGGGGACGGTATTTTTTTCGACATTTTGGCCGATTAATCAAAAACTATTATATATAGAAATGAATAAAAAACTGTTTTAGAATGCACAAGTAAAGGCCTTTCAAATGATACCCCACTTGGTATAGTTATTTTACTTTGAAATTTCAAACCCCAGATTTTCCCCCTTTTTTAATAAAACTAAAAATCATTTTCGATTTTTCTTTATTCCAATGATGTTGGGATACTATTATACACAACTGTGCCAAATTTCATGTCGATAGCTTTAATAGTTACTGAAATAATCGACTGTGACAGACGGACGGACGGACGGACGGACGGAGAAAGTCTCACCATAAGGGTTCCATTTTTACCATTTTGGTACGGAACCCTAAAAAGATTCCGTCGAATTTATATCCTCCTCCTTTTTTAGGGTTCCGTACCCAAAGGGTACCAACGGGACCCTATTACTAAGCCTACGCTGTCCGTCCGTCCGTCCGTCCGTCCGTCTGTCAGCGGGCTGTATCTCGTAAACCGTAATAGATAGACAGATGAAATTTTCACATATTATGTATTTCTATTGCCGCTATAACAACAAATAATAAAAATTAAATTAAATTAAAAAAATTAAATTAAAATGGGTAGGTGGGTAGATGGAAATTTTTTATTTAATTTTTTTAACGGAACCCTAAAAGAGCGAGGCCCGACTCGCACTTGGCTGATTTTTAAAGTCAGTTAAGAATGGTTTTGCCCTAGTCATGTAAAAAAACAATTTTCGAGGATCAAAATACTATTTATCTACCGTATGTTGCCCATGTTCCAAACCAATCCTATTACCTATACTAGTAGTAACACTAGGTACCTTTACCCTTGTTACCTGTACTGTACCCTAGTTGCAATTTTCGTTGGGGTTTTGTAGCCAACGGTTGGGAGATGGTAGTGTTTATGCCGACGTCCCTTCGTAAGACCAACCACCGGTTGGCACCACGATTTTTAGGGATGACAAGTCTTACTGTAGACCAACGAAACTAGGGACAAAGGCCCAACTAACAGTCAATGCAAATTGCTACTAGGGTAGTAGCACAGTAATTATAGTAGTAGGTATAAGTCAGAAGGAAAATAAAAAAAACCTATTCCAAGCTAAGATTCCAAATTTATTTAATTTTTCAGACCTATTGCATAGACGCCCAAGTACCAGATTCTGCTTGCACAGCCAATGCATTTCGACGACTGTTCAAAAATTGGCAATGGCTATTTTTTGTTAGTAAATTACGTAAAGTATAGAAAATATCTTTCGAGGTAGGTACCTAAATAATAATTATCATTACGGTGACATAGTCAGGCAATACTACGAGTAGTACTATATCAATACTATGAGTAGAAACATCATCATTATCAACCTTTAGATGTCCACTGCTGGACATAGGTCTCCTGCATGGACCTCCACAGGCCTCGGTCTTGCGCCGCCTGAATCCAGCGGCTCCCTGCGACTCGTTTGATGTCGTCGGTCCACCTAGTGGGGGGTCTGCCAACACTGCGTTTACCGGTGCGGGGTCGCCACTCCAACACCTTGGGACCCCAACGACCATCAGCTCTTCGAACTATGTGCCCCGCCCATTTCCACTTCAGTTTCGCGACTCGCTGAGCTATGTCGGTGACTTTAGTTCTCCTGCGGATCTCTTCATTTCTGATTTGATCTCGCAGGGATACCCCAAGCATAGCTCTCTCCATCGCTCGCTGAGTGACTCTGAGCCTTCTTATGAGGCCCACAGTTAGCGACCATGTCTCGGATCCATAAGTCATCACTGGCAACACGCACTGTTCGAAGACTTTAGTCTTCAGGCACTGAGGTATTTTGGACGAGAAGACATCTCGGAGCTTCCCGAACGCTGCCCAGCCGAGTTGGATTCGGCGGTTGATCTCTTTCTCGAAATTGGACCTACCTAGCTGGACTGTGTGTCCCAGGTATATATACTCGTCCACAATTTCGAGCGCAGAGTTCTCAACGATTACTGGGTGGAGCGGAGCATGAGCATTGGACATGATTTTCGTCTTGCTCATGTTCATTTTCAGGCCCACCTGTTGAGAAACCCTGCTGAGATCATTGAGCATTGTATTAAGGTCTCTCAGAGTCTCTGCTATGACTACTATGTCATCGGCAAACCGCAGGTGAGTGATGTACTCGCCGTTTATGTTGATGCCAAGTCCGTTCCAATCCAGAAGCTTAAAGACGTCCTCCAACGCAGCGGTAAATAGCTTCGGGGAGATTACATCTCCCTGTCGCACTCCACGCTGCAAGTGGATTGGTCTCGTAGTCTGGTCCTGTATACGTACTGACATAGTGGCGTTTTCGTACAAGCACTTCAACACTTGGATATACCGGTAGTCAATCCGGCATCTCTGCAGCGACCTCAATACAGCCCAAGTTTCCACTGAATCAAAGGCTTTCTCATAGTCCACAAACGCTAAGCAAAGTGGCTGGTTATACTCTTCTGTCTTTTGTATAACCTGCCGCAGCGTATGAATGTGATCTATGGTACCAAAGCCTTTTCGGAATCCGGCTTGTTCGGGAGGCTGGAAGTCGTCAAACCTACGAGCGAGACGATTCGTAATGACTCTCGAAAACAACTTGTAAACATGACTCAGCAGCGAGATGGGTCTATAATTCTTCAGCAAGGTATCTGGTAAGTAGAAACATAATCAATTAAAAATGAATCATCTTTATCCATAAAATATAATTATATTATGATCATAACCCCCGAAAAACAAAAATTTCCCGCGGGATTTAAAAACTAAATCGACGCGGCCGAATTCGCGGGCATCAGCTAGTGATTAATAACTGAAATAGTAAGGATGTAATTCCCCGGGTAGATGATAGTCTATAAGCGGCGATAGCCCAGTGTTCTAGACTTCGCCCTTCGGCCGGGGTCCAGGGCTCGATCCCGGGCTCGCATCTTTGACGATTATACGGGTCTGCCCGCGAAATTCAAATTTAATTTGGTTTTTTGCAATTTGTAAACTAATACGACAAAAGTAGGCTTATGGCATTCTAATTGCGCCAATAGCAGTAAAATCTTCACAGGTCTATATAAAAATCTTTACTTGCAAGTGTCCAGTATAAGAAATTAGTCAGAATATCGAGTTGGAAGTGGAGACTCACAAATTAGTCGAAATATGAATAATAGAAAAATTGAAAAAAAAATCCAAAGTGATAATAATTTATTTCTTCCTGATCTAATCACGCCACGTTGGCAACTCCCCACAGAGAATCTGTGCGAGATATTATAGTGTACATGTGTGTGCGCAAACACAGGTGCACTCTCTATTCCCTCACTCTCTTAATCCGATGGGACGGAAATCCGATACGACCGGTGAGAGATCAGGAGCATGTTCTTTAAGTAATCCACGCGGCTTAGATACCTCCTAACTCCAATTTGGTACTTCGAATTTTATGACAGAAAACCAGAATACATTTTTCGACTTGAGAATCGAACTTTGTCATCCGCAACAAAGATGTTAACCACGCAGTTGTAGACATTCCAAAGTAATTTATTTATTTATTTATTTATTTATTTATTTATTTATTTATTTATTTATTTATTTATTTATTTATTTATTTATTCAATAGGAAGCCCACGTTGTATACAATGTGTTTGCTGACTTATATATTATAGTACAATTTTTTCTTAACATTTTTAACTGACATTGTACACCCCACTTACGGGCTAACACAGCATGCAATAAAAAATTTTACAATACAAAGTAATGCGTATACAACCACAGTTTGTAGTGCGAAATATCGTGCTAACAACCGTTCGTAATCGATTTTGCTGTATAAAATCCGGTGTTTTGAACGGACTACGGCAAAGCCAAAAGGAATGGTTATGATGGTTTTAGCAGTCTATGTATGTATTATATTTATTGGAACGTAGTTCCTTATCGCGCGGTGCCACAGAATATATAATAGTACTACGCGGCGGTGCGGAAGGGGGTTAGACGCAAAAAATTAAGACAAAATTGAACCGACACTCGACACTGATCGACACTTTTTTGAAACAGACACTTTTTTGAATGTGAATTTGGCATTGTGTTCGGTATTTTCGCGGTGCAATAATGGGTCTCCGTAGCCTTGTGGCTTCTGCAGTCACCTAACAGCCAAATTTTATCGAAATCGGTCAAGCGGTTTTCAAAATATCAACAATAAAGTATATACTTTATAGTGGCGCGGGCGTTTAAAGTATTTAAAGGTTAAAAATATTTGTTTATATTAAATTATATACGAACAAAATTAATATGGCTGATGTTAGGTACATCCAATTTTCCGCAGTCAGGTGATAGTATTAAAATTTTATCCTTTTTAGGGTTCCGTACCTCAAAAGGTAAAAAATCGGCCAAGTGCGAGCCGGGCCTCGCTCTTTTAGGGTTCCGTTAAAAAAATTGAATTAAAATATTTCCATGTTTAATTTTTTTAATTTAATTTAATTTTTATTATTTGTTGTTATAGCGGCAATAGAAATACATAATATGTGAAAATTTCATCTGTCTATCTATTACGGTTTACGAGATACAGCCCGCTGACAGACGGACGGACGGACAGCGTAGGCTTAGTAATAGGGTCCCGTTGGTACCCTTTGGGTACGGAACCCTAAAAATGAACAAGATTACTCTCTTTTTCGTCTGTCCGTGTGTCACCACCGATTTTCTCAGGAACGGGTGAACCTAGCAAGTTGAAATATATACCAGATACTGAGGTCTATAGTTCCTATTAGTTGTATAAAAATCAAGGTCCTGAGTCAACACGATAAAAAGATATGGGCAAATTTAGATTTTCGCGAAAACTTGTAAGTAGGTACCAAAATTTACCATAATTTTCAACTTTTTTTATTTTCAAAATTTTCCCTTTACTTGTGCAGTAAGACCTTGCTTTTAACCAAAATTGAAAATTCTAGGTCAACCGGAAGTACTCTATAGGTTTTGGGTCGAAAACCTTTATGGTAATCCCCCTTGACCTAGAATCACGAAATTTGGCAAAAAGCAAGGTACTTACAGCACAAATAAAGGAAAAACTCAAAAAATAAAACGTTGATATAATAATATATTATACTATAATAATAATATCATGGCGGTATAATGGGTAGGTACGGAACCCTCGGCGCACGAGTTCGACTCGCACCTGACCGGTTTTGTTTTAACATTGTTGAAGAAATCGCAAATACTACAACAAATCTATCTCGTGGCCTTGCGTTTCCTTGAACGTGACATGCCCACAGCCTAGCCGGCGTCGCTCGGTCAACCGTGTGATACCTATTTAATTTAAACACCTAATCTTATTGTAAGGTACATTATTGCGTTGCGTTCCGCTCTGGGAATTCTTTTGCTTTATGGTTCTTGACATACCTGCATCGTCGATCTTGAAACTTTTGCGTAATTTTTGCACCTACCCGTTGATGGAGATTCTCCATCCTATCCTATCTATCTCAATAATAAATAATAGATAGTTACATTGTTACATTATTGGTTCACCTAGGGTTGTCAACATTTCTTCGGCTGTATATTATAGTATTTTTCAGAATAAGCTATAAAAAATATAGAATTTATCAAAAAATATTTATTAGTTTAACGAAGGAGTAAAAAAGTAAAATTAAAAATTTTAAAAACCCCCGACACAAAAAATAAACTCTAAAAACTAACAAATAATATTTTGAACCTATATATAATTTTATACCTATACCTATATAATTATTATCGTCACATATATTATATAAGTTCAAATATTTTTATTTTCCAAGCGTCGTCGTCGTCGCGTCGGGGGACCGCTAAGTGAGAAAAGCAGCGCAGATTGCAACAAAAGAATTAAACTTTCGCGGTCCCCCGACGCGACGACGACGTTTGGAAAATAAAAATATTTGAACTTATATAATATATGTGACGATAATAATTATATAGGTATAGGTATAAAATTATATATAGGTTTAAAATATTATTTGTTAGTTTTTAGAGTTTATTTTTTGTGTCGGGGGTTTTTAAAATTTTTAATTTTACTTTTATTTTGTCCTTTTTAAAGTAGGTATAATTAATATTAGGAAGGTATTTATAGTGATCAGTTAGCGCAGTGGTAATTGAGCCTAATTGATCCCATTTAATTACCCACCTTCGAAATCTAAACCTTACTCTAACATTCCATGTTACCTTACCATGTAATACGGTACCTATCGAATCGATAGGACATATGGAAGGTAGTCAGATCCCCTCATCAACTTTTAAAGAGCTGATGATCTTCAAACGGCTGATCAGGTTATGGTTACCTTACCATAATATACTTTCAATATCATTGAAGTAACACGGTACCACGAATCGATAGGACATATGGAAGGTAGTCAGGTCCCCTCATCAACTATTAAAGAGTTGATGATCTTCAAACGGCTGATCAGGTCATGGTTACCTTACCATATACTTTCAATATCATTGA
Organism: Oeneis ivallda; assembly: GCA_029955525.1. Lineage (NCBI taxonomy): Eukaryota > Metazoa > Arthropoda > Insecta > Lepidoptera > Nymphalidae > Oeneis > Oeneis ivallda. The sequence goes on along the minus strand of JARPMR010000016.1, from coordinate 4,656,411 downwards.
AGTAACACGGTACCAAATTTCGAATCGATCGGACATAAGGAAGTTAGTCAGATCTCCTCATCAACTAGAAAAGAGCTGATAATCTTCGAACGGCTGAACAGATTTTCATGAAACATGGCTAAGAACACTTGGGATAAAATTATCTATGACACAAAAAAAAACTAAACGAAAATCGGTTCATCCGTTTGGCAGCTAGGCTACCACAAACAGATACACAGATACACAGCTACACAGACAGACACGTTAAACTTATAACACCCCTCTCTTTTTGCGTCGGGGGTTAAAAAAGAATGAGAAATCGGACCTAAATCTAAGTATTATTTTTAACCGACTTCAAAAAATACAAAAAGAGGAGGTTCTCAATTCGACGCGTATTTTTTTTTATTATACTTAACCTTCCTATTTTTCATTTATTTATTTATGTTAATAATTAATTGTCGTAGAGATAAAATGGCAAGATTTGAAACAAAATAATTATATCCTATTAATCATACTATCCTACTAACATCCTACTTCCTATTATCCTAATATCCTAATATCTTACTAATTCCTACTATAATTTATGTGTAAGTTTCTGAGGATGGATGTATGGATGGATGTTTGTTACTCTTTCACGCCACAACGAATGAACCGATTTGGCTGTTTGGAACAGAGATAGCTCATACCCAGGATTATCACATAGGCTACATATTTTCATCCCGGAAAATTAAGGAGTTCCCGCGGGAATTAAAAACCTTAATCCACGCAGACGAAGTTGCGGGTAAAATCGCGGGCAATTGCAAAAAAATCTGCTCAATCCTTTAATTTTATTTGCATTACGAAAATCAATAAACTAAGCTGATTCGATTATTTCTCAATAGTGTCTTTTGCAAATAAATTTTCTGAGCTAGAAACCTTCTAACTGTTACAAGGATACAGAAATCAGTGCTCCGACTTTTTGTTAGATTCTCAATACAATAAAATATTATTAATTAATATTAATATATATATAGCTGTTGGGGCTGATTCACTCACTGACTCACTCATTGATCACCTCTCCTGTAAAATTTTGTATGAAAAATTTTTTTTCACCGATGGTTTCGTATAGAGGACAAAAATTCATTCGGAGGAAAAATATGGAGAGAGCTGATGATCGAGGATTTCGGAGACGGGTGAGGGGCATGGCCAGGGTATCGAAGATAGGTAGGGGGTGCTCGACCAAATGTCATTCGAAACCTCATCCAATTGGCAGTGAGCTGAAAAAAAATCCAAAATGGCGGAAAAAAGATGGCGGCCATACAAACTTCGTCGGTGTCTATCTCGGAGAGGATTAAAGATGGAAGAGTGGTTTCTTGGCAAAAGATGATCAGGACCTAAAGGTCTACTCGATGAACAGAAAAAAATTCAAGATGGCGGAATTTATTTTTTCCCTATACAAAATCTAAGGCGAATATTGAAGAGACTAGAAGCTGAGAACTATGCAAGACTTTGATGCGGTTCCTTTTCAAAATTTGTTTTTATAGAAGAATTTTCATTGTGACAAATGATAAGAGAAGATGATTGAGGGTTTGGAAGGTGGGTGAGGAGCACGGCCAGGTTATTGAAGATAGGTGGGGGGTGCTCGAACAAAAGTTACTCGAAACCTCATCCAATTGGCAATGAGCTGAAAAAAAAATCCAAAATGGCGGATTCAAGATGACGGCCATACAAACTTCGTCGGTGTCTATCTCGGACAGTGTAAAAGATAGAAGAGTGGTTTTTTTGTAGAAATTGATCAGGATCTGAAAATGTAATTTAGGAGTAGAAAAACCGCGGTCCGCTTGCGGGCCGCGCTCCCACGCGCCCTACTAGTTATAATATAAATAGCTCGATTACCACTCACTGACTGACTGACTCATTGACACGATTGTTCTCCTAGAAGGAGACAGAAAACGATACAATGATGTAGGGGAGATATGTTCGGGTGGGGGATTCGAGTTGGGGAAAATTATGACATTTCGGAAAAACAAGATGGCGGCCGACGTGAATCTTGCAACTCTTTTGTTTTCCAACCGATTTCTTTGAAATTTTGGATTATTGTAGAATTTAGTAAACGATTAACAGAAAAAGTGAAAAAAATTAAAAAAACAAGATGGCGGCCGAGCTGTGACGTCTCAAATTTCCACCCCTCTCCTGTAAAATTTTGTATGAAAAAAATTTTTTTCACCCATGGTGTCGTATAGAGCTCAAAGAATGTGACTCGGAAAAAGGTGGAGAGAGCTGATGAATGAGGAGTTCGGAGACGGGCGAGGGGCACGGCCAGGGTATAGAAGATAGGTGGAGGGTGCTCGACCAAATGTCATTCGAAACCTCGAGCAGTTGCCAATGAGTTGAAAAAAAATTCCAAAATGGCGGAAAAAAAATGGCGGCAAATTTTGTCCGTCTCTCTCTCGGAGACTATAAAAGATGGAGGAGCGGTTTCTCGACAAAAGATGATCACAACCCGGAGGTCTACCTGGTGAGTAGGAAAAAAATTCAAGATGGCGGATTTTTTTTTCCCCCCATACAAAATGTATGGGGAATATTGAAGGGACTAGAAGTTGGGAACTATGCAAGACATTGATTTTGATAGGTTCATAGGGCTTTTTCCTTTTTCTTATTTTCATTTTACATTTGCTTTTTTTCTTTTTTTTCATTTTTTTTTCTTTTTCTTTTGTGAATGAGGAGCACGGCCAGGTTATTGCAGATAGGTGGAGGGTGCTCGACCAAATATCATTCGAAACCTCGAGCAGTTGCCAGTGAGTTGAAAAAAAATTCCAAAATGGCGGAAAAAAAATGGCGGCAAATTTTGTCCGTCTCTCTCTCGGAGACTATAAAAGATGGAGGAGCGGTTTCTCGACAAAAGGTGATCACAACCCGGAGGTCTACCTGGTGAGTAGGAAAAAAATTCAAGATGGCGGATTTTTTTTTTCAGACAAAATGTATGGGGAATATTGAAGGGACAGAAGTTGGGAACCATGCAAGACATTGATTTTCATAGGTTCATAGGGCTTTTTTCTTTTTCTTTTTTTTCATTTTACATTTGCTTTTTTTCTTTTTTTTTCTTTTTTTTTCTTTTTTTTTCTTTTTCATTTGTGAATGAGGAGCACGGCCAGGTTATTGCAGATAGGTGGGGTGTGCTCGAACAAATTTTTTGGCAAAAGATGACCAGAATCCGAAGGTCTACTTGATGAGTAAAAAAATCGCGGTCCGCTTTAGCGGGCCGCGCACCCACGCGCCCTACTTGTAGTAATAACACTTCCCGCGAGCTGCTTTAGCAGCTCGCGCACCGAGCGAAATAAATAAAGCCGAACAATCGCGGTCCGCTTTAGCGGGCCGCGCACCCACGCGCCCTACTTGTAGCAATAACACTTCCCGCGAGCTGCTTTAGCAGCTCGCGCACCGAGCAAATGCTAGTTATAATATATATAGCTCGATTACCACTGACTGACACACTCACTCACTCACTCACTCACTCATTGACAGGGTTGTTCTCCTAGAAGGAGACGGAAATCGATATAATGATGTTCGGGAGATATGTTGGGGTGGGGGATTCGAGTTGGGGAAAATTATGACATTTCGGAAAAACAAGATGGCGGCCGACGTGATTCTTGCAACTCTTTTGTTTTCCAACCGATTTCTTTGAAATTTTGGATTATTGTAGAAATTAGTAAACGATTAACAGAAAAAGTGAAAAAAATTTAAAAATCAAGATGGCGGCCGAGCTGTGACGTCTCAAATTTCCGACCCTCTCCTGTAAAATTTTGTATGAAAAAATTTTTTTTCACCCACGGTGTCGTATAGAACTCAAAGAATGTGACTAGGAGAAAGGTGGAGAGAGCTGATGAGTGAGGAGTTCGGAGACGGGCGAGGGGCACGGCCAGGGTATAGAAGATAGGTGGAGGGTGCTCGACCAAATGTCATTCGAAACCTCGAGCAGTTGCCAGTGAGTTGAAAAAAAATTCCAAAATGGCGGAAAAAAAATGGCGGCAAATTTTGTCCGTCTCTCTCTCGGAGACTATAAAAGATGGAGGAGCGGTTTCTCGACAAAAGATGATCACAACCCGGAGGTCTACCTGGTGAGTAGGAAAAAAATTCAAGATGGCGGATTTTTTTTTCCCCCCATACAAAATGTATGGGGAATATTGAAGGGACTAGAAGTTGGGAACTATGCAAGACATTGATTTTGATAGGTTCATAGGGCTTTTTTTCTTTTTCTTTTTTTTCATTTTACATTTGCTTTTTTTCTTTTTTTTTTCTTTTTTTTTCTTTTTCATTTGTGAATGAGGAGCACGGCCAGGTTATTGCAGATAGGTGGGGTGTGCTCGAACAAATTTTTTGGCAAAAGATGACCAGAATCCGAAGGTCTACTTGATGAGCAAAAAAATCGCGGTCCGCTTTAGCGGGCCGCGCACCCACGCGCCCTCCTTGTAGTAATAACACTTCCCGCGAGCTGCTTTAGCAGCTTGTAAAATGTATGGGGAATATCGAAGGGACTGGAAGTTGGGAACTATGCAAGACATTGATTTTGATAGGTTCATAGGGCTTTTTTCTTTTTCTTTTTTTTCATTTTACATTTGCTTTTTTTCTTTTTTTTCGTTTTTTTTCTTTTTTTTTCTTTTTCTTTTGTGAATGAGGAGCACGGCCAGGTTATTGCAGATAGGTGGGGTGTGCTCGAACAAATTTTTTGGCAAAAGATGACCAGAATCCGAAGGTCTACTTGATGAGTAAAAAAATCGCGGTCTGCTTTAGCGGGCCGCGCACCCACGCGCCCTACTTGTAGCAATAACACTTCCCGCGAGCTGCTTTAGCAGCTCGCGCACCGAGCGAAATAAATAAAGCCGAACAATCGCGGTCCGCTTTAGCGGGCCGCGCACCCACGCGCCCTACTTGTAGCAATAACACTTCCCGCGAGCTGCTTTAGCAGCTCGCGCACCGAGCAAATGCTAGTAATATATATAGCTCGATTACCACTCACTCACTCACTGACTCATTGACACGATTGTTCTCCTAGAAAGAGACGGAAAACGATACAATGATGTAGGGGAGATATGTCCGGGTGGGGGATTCGAGTGGGGAAAAATTATGACATTTCGGAAAAACAAGATGGCGGCCGACGTGAATCTTGCAACTCTTTTCTTATCCAACCGATTTCTTTGAAATTTTGGATTATTGTAGAAATTAGTAAACGATTAACAGAAAAAGTGAAAAAAATTAAAAAAACAAGATGGCGGCCGAGCTGTGACGCCTCAAGTTTCCGACCCCTCTCCTGTAAAATTTTGTATGAAAAAAATTTTTTTCACCCATGGTGTCGTATAGAGCTCAAAGAATGTGACTCGGAGAAAGGTGGAGAGAGCTGATGAGTGAGGAGTTTGGAGACGGGCGAGGGGCAAGGCCAGGGTATAGAAGATAGGTGGAGGGTGCTCGACCAAATGTCATTCGAAACCTCGAGCAGTTGCCAGTGAGTTGAAAAAAAATTTCAAAATGGCGGAAAATCGGTTCATCCGTTTGGCAGCTAGGCTACCACAAACAGATACACAGATACACAGCTACACAGACAGACACGTTAAACTTATAACACCCCTCTCTTTTTGCGTCGGGGGTTAAAAAAGAATGAGAAATCGGACCTAAATCTAAGTATTATTTTTAACCGACTTCAAAAAATACAAAAAGAGGAGGTTCTCAATTCGACGCGTATTTTTTTTTATTATACTTAACCTTCCTATTTTTCATTTATTTATTTATGTTAATAATTAATTGTCGTAGAGATAAAATGGCAAGATTTGAAACAAAATAATTATATCCTATTAATCATACTATCCTACTAACATCCTACTTCCTATTATCCTAATATCCTAATATCTTACTAATTCCTACTATAATTTATGTGTAAGTTTCTGAGGATGGATGTATGGATGGATGTTTGTTACTCTTTCACGCCACAACGAATGAACCGATTTGGCTGTTTGGAACAGAGATAGCTCATACCCAGGATTATCACATAGGCTACATATTTTCATCCCGGAAAATTAAGGAGTTCCCGCGGGAATTAAAAACCTTAATCCACGCAGACGAAGTTGCGGGTAAAATCGCGGGCAATTGCAAAAAAATCTGCTCAATCCTTTAATTTTATTTGCATTACGAAAATCAATAAACTAAGCTGATTCGATTATTTCTCAATAGTGTCTTTTGCAAATAAATTTTCTGAGCTAGAAACCTTCTAACTGTTACAAGGATACAGAAATCAGTGCTCCGACTTTTTGTTAGATTCTCAATACAATAAAATATTATTAATTAATATTAATATATATATAGCTGTTGGGGCTGATTCACTCACTGACTCACTCATTGATCACCTCTCCTGTAAAATTTTGTATGAAAAATTTTTTTTCACCGATGGTTTCGTATAGAGGACAAAAATTCATTCGGAGGAAAAATATGGAGAGAGCTGATGATCGAGGATTTCGGAGACGGGTGAGGGGCATGGCCAGGGTATCGAAGATAGGTAGGGGGTGCTCGACCAAATGTCATTCGAAACCTCATCCAATTGGCAGTGAGCTGAAAAAAAATCCAAAATGGCGGAAAAAAGATGGCGGCCATACAAACTTCGTCGGTGTCTATCTCGGAGAGGATTAAAGATGGAAGAGTGGTTTCTTGGCAAAAGATGATCAGGACCTAAAGGTCTACTCGATGAACAGAAAAAAATTCAAGATGGCGGAATTTATTTTTTCCCTATACAAAATCTAAGGCGAATATTGAAGAGACTAGAAGCTGAGAACTATGCAAGACTTTGATGCGGTTCCTTTTCAAAATTTGTTTTTATAGAAGAATTTTCATTGTGACAAATGATAAGAGAAGATGATTGAGGGTTTGGAAGGTGGGTGAGGAGCACGGCCAGGTTATTGAAGATAGGTGGGGGGTGCTCGAACAAAAGTTACTCGAAACCTCATCCAATTGGCAATGAGCTGAAAAAAAAATCCAAAATGGCGGATTCAAGATGACGGCCATACAAACTTCGTCGGTGTCTATCTCGGACAGTGTAAAAGATAGAAGAGTGGTTTTTTTGTAGAAATTGATCAGGATCTGAAAATGTAATTTAGGAGTAGAAAAACCGCGGTCCGCTTGCGGGCCGCGCTCCCACGCGCCCTACTAGTTATAATACAAATAGCTCGATTACCACTCACTGACTGACTGACTCATTGACACGATTGTTCTCCTAGAAGGAGACAGAAAACGATACAATGATGTAGGGGAGATATGTTCGGGTGGGGGATTCGAGTTGGGGAAAATTATGACATTTCGGAAAAACAAGATGGCGGCCGACGTGAATCTTGCAACTCTTTTGTTTTCCAACCGATTTCTTTGAAATTTTGGATTATTGTAGAATTTAGTAAACGATTAACAGAAAAAGTGAAAAAAATTAAAAAAACAAGATGGCGGCCGAGCTGTGACGTCTCAAATTTCCACCCCTCTCCTGTAAAATTTTGTATGAAAAAAATTTTTTTCACCCATGGTGTCGTATAGAGCTCAAAGAATGTGACTCGGAAAAAGGTGGAGAGAGCTGATGAATGAGGAGTTCGGAGACGGGCGAGGGGCACGGCCAGGGTATAGAAGATAGGTGGAGGGTGCTCGACCAAATGTCATTCGAAACCTCGAGCAGTTGCCAATGAGTTGAAAAAAAATTCCAAAATGGCGGAAAAAAAATGGCGGCAAATTTTGTCCGTCTCTCTCTCGGAGACTATAAAAGATGGAGGAGCGGTTTCTCGACAAAAGATGATCACAACCCGGAGGTCTACCTGGTGAGTAGGAAAAAAATTCAAGATGGCGGATTTTTTTTTCCCCCCATACAAAATGTATGGGGAATATTGAAGGGACTAGAAGTTGGGAACTATGCAAGACATTGATTTTGATAGGTTCATAGGGCTTTTTCCTTTTTCTTATTTTCATTTTACATTTGCTTTTTTTCTTTTTTTTCATTTTTTTTTCTTTTTCTTTTGTGAATGAGGAGCACGGCCAGGTTATTGCAGATAGGTGGAGGGTGCTCGACCAAATATCATTCGAAACCTCGAGCAGTTGCCAGTGAGTTGAAAAAAAATTCCAAAATGGCGGAAAAAAAATGGCGGCAAATTTTGTCCGTCTCTCTCTCGGAGACTATAAAAGATGGAGGAGCGGTTTCTCGACAAAAGGTGATCACAACCCGGAGGTCTACCTGGTGAGTAGGAAAAAAATTCAAGATGGCGGATTTTTTTTTTCAGACAAAATGTATGGGGAATATTGAAGGGACAGAAGTTGGGAACCATGCAAGACATTGATTTTCATAGGTTCATAGGGCTTTTTTCTTTTTCTTTTTTTTCATTTTACATTTGCTTTTTTTCTTTTTTTTTCTTTTTTTTTTCTTTTTTTTTCTTTTTCATTTGTGAATGAGGAGCACGGCCAGGTTATTGCAGATAGGTGGGGTGTGCTCGAACAAATTTTTTGGCAAAAGATGACCAGAATCCGAAGGTCTACTTGATGAGTAAAAAAATCGCGGTCCGCTTTAGCGGGCCGCGCACCCACGCGCCCTACTTGTAGTAATAACACTTCCCGCGAGCTGCTTTAGCAGCTCGCGCACCGAGCGAAATAAATAAAGCCGAACAATCGCGGTCCGCTTTAGCGGGCCGCGCACCCACGCGCCCTACTTGTAGCAATAACACTTCCCGCGAGCTGCTTTAGCAGCTCGCGCACCGAGCAAATGCTAGTTATAATATATATAGCTCGATTACCACTGACTGACACACTCACTCACTCACTCACTCACTCATTGACAGGGTTGTTCTCCTAGAAGGAGACGGAAATCGATATAATGATGTTCGGGAGATATGTTGGGGTGGGGGATTCGAGTTGGGGAAAATTATGACATTTCGGAAAAACAAGATGGCGGCCGACGTGATTCTTGCAACTCTTTTGTTTTCCAACCGATTTCTTTGAAATTTTGGATTATTGTAGAAATTAGTAAACGATTAACAGAAAAAGTGAAAAAAATTTAAAAATCAAGATGGCGGCCGAGCTGTGACGTCTCAAATTTCCGACCCTCTCCTGTAAAATTTTGTATGAAAAAATTTTTTTTCACCCACGGTGTCGTATAGAACTCAAAGAATGTGACTCGGAGAAAGGTGGAGAGAGCTGATGAGTGAGGAGTTCGGAGACGGGCGAGGGGCACGGCCAGGGTATAGAAGATAGGTGGAGGGTGCTCGACCAAATGTCATTCGAAACCTCGAGCAGTTGCCAGTGAGTTGAAAAAAAATTCCAAAATGGCGGAAAAAAAATGGCGGCAAATTTTGTCCGTCTCTCTCTCGGAGACTATAAAAGATGGAGGAGCGGTTTCTCGACAAAAGATGATCACAACCCGGAGGTCTACCTGGTGAGTAGGAAAAAAATTCAAGATGGCGGATTTTTTTTTCCCCCCATACAAAATGTATGGGGAATATTGAAGGGACTAGAAGTTGGGAACTATGCAAGACATTGATTTTGATAGGTTCATAGGGCTTTTTTTCTTTTTCTTTTTTTTCATTTTACATTTGCTTTTTTTCTTTTTTTTTTCTTTTTTTTTCTTTTTCATTTGTGAATGAGGAGCACGGCCAGGTTATTGCAGATAGGTGGGGTGTGCTCGAACAAATTTTTTGGCAAAAGATGACCAGAATCCGAAGGTCTACTTGATGAGCAAAAAAATCGCGGTCCGCTTTAGCGGGCCGCGCACCCACGCGCCCTCCTTGTAGTAATAACACTTCCCGCGAGCTGCTTTAGCAGCTTGTAAAATGTATGGGGAATATCGAAGGGACTGGAAGTTGGGAACTATGCAAGACATTGATTTTGATAGGTTCATAGGGCTTTTTTCTTTTTCTTTTTTTTCATTTTACATTTGCTTTTTTTCTTTTTTTTCGTTTTTTTTCTTTTTTTTTCTTTTTCTTTTGTGAATGAGGAGCACGGCCAGGTTATTGCAGATAGGTGGGGTGTGCTCGAACAAATTTTTTGGCAAAAGATGACCAGAATCCGAAGGTCTACTTGATGAGTAAAAAAATCGCGGTCTGCTTTAGCGGGCCGCGCACCCACGCGCCCTACTTGTAGCAATAACACTTCCCGCGAGCTGCTTTAGCAGCTCGCGCACCGAGCGAAATAAATAAAGCCGAACAATCGCGGTCCGCTTTAGCGGGCCGCGCACCCACGCGCCCTACTTGTAGCAATAACACTTCCCGCGAGCTGCTTTAGCAGCTCGCGCACCGAGCAAATGCTAGTAATATATATAGCTCGATTACCACTCACTCACTCACTGACTCATTGACACGATTGTTCTCCTAGAAAGAGACGGAAAACGATACAATGATGTAGGGGAGATATGTCCGGGTGGGGGATTCGAGTGGGGAAAAATTATGACATTTCGGAAAAACAAGATGGCGGCCGACGTGAATCTTGCAACTCTTTTCTTATCCAACCGATTTCTTTGAAATTTTGGATTATTGTAGAAATTAGTAAACGATTAACAGAAAAAGTGAAAAAAATTAAAAAAACAAGATGGCGGCCGAGCTGTGACGCCTCAAGTTTCCGACCCCTCTCCTGTAAAATTTTGTATGAAAAAAATTTTTTTCACCCATGGTGTCGTATAGAGCTCAAAGAATGTGACTCGGAGAAAGGTGGAGAGAGCTGATGAGTGAGGAGTTTGGAGACGGGCGAGGGGCAAGGCCAGGGTATAGAAGATAGGTGGAGGGTGCTCGACCAAATGTCATTCGAAACCTCGAGCAGTTGCCAGTGAGTTGAAAAAAAATTTCAAAATGGCGGAAAAAAAATGGCGGCAAATTTTGTCCGTCTCTCTCTCGGAGACTATAAAAGATGGAGGAGCGGTTTCTCGAATAAAGATGATCACAACCCGGAGGTCTACCTGGTGAGTAGGAAAAAAATTCAAGATGGCGGAATTTTTTTTTCCCATACAAAATGTATGGGGAATATTGAAGGGACTAGAAGTTGGGAACTATGCAAGACATTGATTTTGATAGGTTCATAGGGCTTTTTTTCTTTTTCCTTTTTTCATTTTACATTTTTTTTTTTGTTTTTTTTTTTCATTTTTTTTTTGTTTTTTTTTTTTCTTTTTCTTTTGTGAATGAGGAGCACGGCCAGGTTATTGCAGATAGGTGGGGTGTGCTCGAACAAATTTTTTGGCAAAAAATAACCAGAATCCGAAGGTCTACTTGATGAGTAAAAAAATCGCGGTCCGCTTTAGCGGGCCGCGCACCCACGCGCCCTACTTGTAGTTATAACACTTCCCGCGAGCTGCTTTAGCAGCTCGCGCACCGAGCGAAATAAAGCCGAACAATCGCGGTCCGCTTTAGCGGGCCGCGCACCCACGCGCCCTACTTGTAGCAATAACACTTCCCGCGAGCTGCTTTAGCAGCTCGCGCACCGAGCGAAATACTAGTTATTATAATATATATAGCTCGATTACCACTGACTGACTGATTCACTGACTCATTGACAGGGTTGTTCTCCTAGAAGGAGACGGAAATCGATATAATGATGTTCGGGAGATGTGTTTGGGGGGGGGATTCGAGTTGGGGAAAATTATGACATTTCGGAAAAACAAGATGGCGGCCGACGTGAATCTTGCAACTCTTTTGTTTTCCGACCGATTTCTTTGAAATTTTGGACTATTGTAGATATTAGTAAACTATTAACAGAAAAAGTGAAAAAAATTAAAAAAACAAGATGGCGGCCGAGCTGTGACGTCTCAAATTTCCACCCCTCTCCTGTAAAATTTTGTATGAAAAAAATTTTTTTCACCCATGGTGTCGTAAAGAACTCAAAGAATGTGACTCGGAGAAAGGTGGAGAGAGCTGATGAGTGAGGAGTTCGGAGACGGGCGAGGGGCACGGCCAGGGTATAGAAGATAGGTGGAGGGTGCTCGACCAAATGTCATTCGAAACCTCGAGCAGTTGCCAGTGAGTTGAAAAAAAATTCCAAAATGGCGGAATAAAAATGGCGGCAAATTTTGTCCGTCTCTCTCTCGGAGACTATAAAAGATGGAGGAGCGGTTTCTCGACAAAAGATGATCACAACCCGGAGGTCTACCTGGTGAGTAGAAAAAAAATTCAAGATGGCGGATTTTTTTTTCCCCCCATACATAATAATGTATGGGGAATATTGAAGGGACTAGAAGTTCGGAACTATGCAAGACATTGATTTTGATAGGTTCATAGGGCTTTTTTTCTTTTTCTTTTTTTTCATTTTACATTTGCTTTTTTTCTTTTTTTTCTTTTTTTTTCTTTTTTTTTCTTTTTCTTTTGTGAATGACGAGCACGGCCAGGTTATTGCAGATAGGTGGGGTGTGCTCGAACAAATTTTTTGGCAAAAGATGACCAGAATCCGAAGGTCTACTTGATGAGTAAAAAAATCGCGGTCCGCTTTAGCGGGCCGCGCACCCACGCGCCCTACTTGTAGTAATAACACTTCCCGCGAGCTGCTTTAGCAGCTCGCGCACCGAGCGAAATAAATAAAGCCGAACAATCGCGGTCCGCTTTAGCGGGCCGCGCACCCACGCGCCTTACTTTTAGTAAAACACCTCCCGCGAGCTGCTTTAGCAGCTCGCGCACCGAGAAAATGCTAGTTATAATATATATAGCTCGATTACCACTGACTCACTCACTCACTCACTGATTGACAGGGTTGTTCTCCTAGAAGGAGACGGAAATCGATATAATGATGTAGGGGAGATATGTCCGGGTGGGGGATTCGAGTGGGGGAAAATTATGACATTTCGGAAAAACAAGATGGCGGCCGACGTGATTCTTGCAACTCTTTTGTTTTCCGACCGATTTCTTTGAAATTTTGGATTATTGTAGAAATTAGTAAACGATTAACAGAAAAAGTGAAAAAAATTAAAAAAACAAGATGGCGGCCGAGCTGTGACGTCTCAAATTTCCGACCCCTCTCCTGTAAAATTTTGTATGAAAAAAATTTTTTTCACCCATGGTGTCGTATAGAGCTCAAAGAATGTGACTCGGAGAAAGGTGGAGAGAGCTGATGAGTGAGGAGTTCGGAGACGGGCGAGGGGCACGGCCAGGGTATAGAAGATAGGTGGAGGGTGCTCGACCAAATGTCATTCGAAACCTCGAGCAGTTGCCAGTGAGTTGAAAAAAAATTCCAAAAAGGCGGAAAAAAAATGGCGGCAAATTTTGTCCGTCTCTCTCTCGGAGACTATAAAAGATGGAGGAGCGGTTTCTCGACAAAAGATGATCACAACCCGGAGGTCTACCTGGTGAGTAGGAAAAAAATTCAAAATGGCGGATTTTTTTTCCCCCCCATACAAAATGTATGGGGAATATTGAAGGGACTAGAAGTTGGGAACTATGCAAGACATTGATTTTGATAGGTTCATAGGGCTTTTTTTCTTTTTCTTTTTTTCATTTGACATTTGTTTTTTTCTTTTTTTTTCATTTTTTTTATTTTTTTTTCTTTTTATTTTGTGAATGAGGAGCACGGCCAGGTTATTGCAGATAGGTGGGGTGTGCTCGAACAAATTTTTTGGCAAAAGATGACCAGAATCCGAAGGTCTACTCGGTGAGTAAAAAAATCGCGGTCCGCTTTAGCGGGCCGCGCACCCACGCGCCCTACTTGTAGTAATAACACTTCCCGCGAGCTGCTTCAGCAGCTCGCGCACCGAGCAAAATAAATATAGCCGAACAATCGCGGTCCGCTTTAGCGGGCCGCGCACCCACGCGCCCTACTTGTAGCAATAACACTTCCCGCGAGCTGCTTTAGCAGCTCGCGCACCGAGCAAACGCTAGTTATAATATATATAGCTCGATTACCACTGACTCACTGATTCACTGATTCACTGACTCATTGACATAATTGTTCTCCTAGAAGGAGACGGAAATCGATAGAATGATGTTCGGGAGATATGTTCGGGTGGGGGATTCAAGTGGGGAAAAATTATGACATTTCGGAAAAACAAGATGGCGGCCGACGTGAATCTTGCAACTCTTTTGTTTTCCAACCGATTTCTTTGAAATTTTGGATTATTGTAGAAATTAGTAAACGATTAACAGAATAAGTGAAAAAAATTAAAAAAACAAGATGGCGGCCGAGCTGTGACATCTCAAATTTCCACCCCTCTCCTGTAAAATTTTGTATGAAAAAAATTTTTTTCACCCATGGTGTCGTATAGAGCTCAAAGAATGTGACTCGGAGAAAGGTGGAGAGAGCTGATGAGTGAGGAGTTCGGAGACGGGCGAGGGGCACGGCCAGGGTATAGAAGATAGGTGGAGGGTGCTCGACCAAATGTCATTCGAAACCTCGAGCAGTTGCCAGTGAGTTGAAAAAAAAACCAAAATGGCGGAAAAAAATGGCGGCAAATTTTGTCCGTCTCTCTCTCGGAGACTATAAAAGATGGAGGAGCGGTTTCTCGACAAAAGGTGATCACAACCCGGAGGTCTACCTGGTGAGTAGGAAAAAAATTCAAGATGGCGGATTTTTTTTTTTTTACATACAAAATGTATGGGGAATATTGAAGGGACTAGAAGTTGGGAACTATGCAAGACATTGATTTTGATAGGTTCATAGGGCTTTTTTTCTTTTTCTTTTTTTTCATTTTTCATTTTTTGTTTTTCTTTTTTTTCATTTTTTTTTCTTTTTCTTTTGTGAATGAGGAGCACGGCCAGGTTATTGCAGATAGGTGGGGTGTGCTCGAACAAATTTTTTGGCAAAAGATGACCAGAATCCGAAGGGCTACTTGATGAGTAAAAAAATCGCGGTCCGCTTTAGCGGGCCGCGCACCCACGCGCCCTACTTGTAGTAATAACACTTCCCGCGAGCTGCTTTACCAGCTCGCGCACCGAGCGAAATAAATAAAGCCGAACAATCGCGGTCCGCTTTAGCGGGCCGCGCACCCACGCGCCCTACTTGGAGCAATAACACTTCCCGCGAGCTGCTTTAGCAGCTCGCGCACCGAGCAAACGCTAGTTATTATAATATATATAGCTCGATTACCACTGACTGACTGACACACTCACTGATTGACATAATTGTTCTCCTAGAAAGAGACAAAAAACGATATAATGATGTACGGGAGATATGTCCGGGTGGGGGATTCGAGTGGGGAAAAATTATGACATTTCGGAAAAACAAGATGGCGGCCGACGTGATTCTTGCAACTCTTTTGTTTTCCAACCGATTTCTTTGAAATTTTCGGATTATTGTAGAAATTAGTAAACGATTAACAGAAAACGTGAAAAAAATTTAAAAATCAAGATGGCGGCCGAGCTGTGACGTCTCAAATTTCCGACCCTCTCCTGTAAAATTTTGTATGAAAAAATTTTTTTTCACCCATGGTGTCGTATAGAGCTCAAAGAATGTGACTCGGAGAAAGGTGGAGAGAGCTGATGAGTGAGGAGTTCGGAGACGGGCGAGGGGCACGGCCAGGGTATAGAAGATAGGTGGAGGGTGCTCGACCAAATGTCATTCGAAACCTCGAGCAGTTGCCAGTGAGTTGAAAAAAAATTCCAAAATGGCGGAAAAAAAATGGCGGCAAATTTTGTCCGTCTCTCTCTCGGAGACTATAAAAGATGGAGGAGCGGTTTCTCGACAAAAGTTGATCAAAACCCGGAGGTCTACCTGGTGAGTAGGAAAAAAATTCAAGATGGCGGTTTTTTTTTTCCCCCCATACAAAATATATGGGGAATATTGAAGGGACTAGAAGTTGGGAACTATGCAAGACATTGATTTTGATAGGTTCATAGGGCTTTTTTTCTTTTTCTTTTTTTTCATTTTACATTTGCTTTTTTTCTTTTTTTTCTTTTTTTTTTTTTTTTCTTTTGTGAATGAGGAGCACGGCCAGGTTATTGCAGATAGGTGGGGTGTGCTCGAACAAATTTTTTGGCAAAAGATGACCAGAATCCGAAGGCCTACTTGATGAGTAAAAAAATCGCGGTCCGCTTTAGCGGGCCGCGCACCCACGCGCCCTACTTGTAGTAACAACACTTCCCGCGAGCTGCTTTAGCAGCTCGCGCACCGAGCGAAATAAATAAAGCCGAACAATCGCGGTCCGCTTTAGCGGGCCGCGCACCCACGCGCCCTACTTGTAGCAATAACACTTCCCGCGAGCTGCTTTAGCAGCTCGCGCACCGAGCAAACGCTAGTTATAATATATATAGCTCGATTACCACTGACTCACTCACTGACTCATTGACATAATTGTTCTCCTAGAAGGAGACGGAAATCGATACAATGATGTTCGGGAGATGTGTTTGGGGGGGGGATTCGAGTTGGGGAAAATTATGATATTTCGGAAAAACAAGATGGCGGCCGACGTGAATCTTGCAACTCTTTTGTTTTCCAACCGATTTCTTTGAAGTTTTGGATTATTGTAGAAATTAGTAAACGATTAACAGAAAAAGTGAAAAAAATTAAAAAAACAAGATGGCGGCCGAGCTGTGACGTCTCAAATTTCCGACCCTCTCCTGTAAAATTTTGTATGAAAAAAATTTTTTTCACCCATGGTGTCGTATAGAGCTCAAAGAATGTGACTCGGAGAAAGGTGGAGAGAGCTGATGAGTGAGGAGTTCGGAGACGGGCGAGGGGCACGGCCAGGGTATAGAAGATAGGTGGAGGATGCTCGACCAAATGTCATTCGAAACCTCGAGCAGTTGCCAGTGAGTTGAAAAAAAATTCCAAAATGGCGGAAAAAAAATGGCGGCAAATTTTGTCCGTCTCTATCTCGGAGACTATAAAAGATGGAGGAGCGGTTTCTCGACAAAAGATGATCACAACCCGGAGGTCTACCTGGTGAGTAGGAAAAAAATTCAAGATGGCGGTTTTTTTTTTCCCCCCATACAAAATATATGGGGAATATTGAAGGGACTAGAAGTTGGGAACTATGCAAGACATTGATTTTGATAGGTTCATAGGGCTTTTTTCTTTTTCTTTTTTTTCATTTTACATTTGCTTTTTTTCTTTTTTTTCTTTTTTTTTTCTTCTTCTTTTGTGAATGAGGAGCACGGCCAGATTATTGCAGATAGGTGGGATGTGCTCGAACAAATTTTTTGGCAAAAGATGACCAGAATCCGAAGGTCTACTTGATGAGTAAAAAAATCGCGGTCCGCTGTAGCGGGCCGCGCACCCACGCGCCCTACTTGTAGCAATAACACTTCCCGCGAGCTGCTTTAGCAGCTCGCGCACCGAGCGAAATAAATAAAGCCGAACAATCGCGGTCCGCTTTAGCGGGCCGCGCACCCACGCGCCTTACTTTTACACTAGCGGCACGCTATGATGGCCGGTTTGACGTTTGTCCGCTCATGAAGTTCCGTATTAATTGATAACGACTTTGAAGGAAATAATTGTATTACTTTATTGACGATAGTGATGTGCAGAGATTCATAAATTTTATCGAATGTAGTTTTAGGTTTAGGACTCAAAATTTATTTATTAAATTGATTTCTAAAATGTATACAAGTGTAGAAAAATCAGTTTGCACCATTTAAGGGGTGAATGTACTTGTGAATATGAACAATTTTCACTATGTGGACAAACCTCTGAAATCGCAAAAAAATATCAGCTGTTTCATACAAGAGGTAAAATTTTTATTTTTATATGATATATACCACAACTCGGCATTTGGTTTTCTAAATTGAAAATTTTTAAAAATGGAATCTAATACGATCGTCACATAGGATCGCTGGCTAGCACAACTACTACCTCCGGCAAACTCGCGTCAATGCTCAATGCAAAACAAAGCAGTTTCGAATTGACGTTGCTTCGAAAAGTATAAACTGTCAGTGCAATGCGATTGTGATATAGTTTTGACCTGGCTTTGGATTTCAAATATTGATACTGCATTACTGTTGACCCTTGCTCGTTAATTTGGACTCTGTTCAAGCCCTTTGTTGTGGATTTCGTCGATATGACCGAACGTACGCAGAGAACTGTTCTAAATAGTCAGACACGTGAGTTCGTAATACGCCTTCGTAACTATTTCGATCGTGAAGCTCAAAATGGAGGGCCAATTTTACCTATAACGTCAGTGGTTGAACGCGTAGCTGATGCGCTTAATATTGGACAACGAACTGTTAGACGGATAACTAAAAAAAAATATGGCGAGACTGGCACAGAAGAAAATAAACTTCACACACCAAAAAAGAGAAAACGAGCAAAACCAGTCGTAGGCATCGATAGCTTTGATGCCGATGCTATCCGAAGACATGTTTACGGCTACTATTTACAGAAGGAGTATCCAACAAGAAAAAAGTTGGTGCATTCACTGAAGGAAGCTGGATTATTCTTCGGTGGGGAAAGTTCTTTAACGAAGATTTTGAAGACCATTGGATTTCGATACAAAAAATGTAACAAACGCAAAATATTGATGGAAAGATTTGATATAGCGATGGCAAGGTATACTTTTTTACGGCAAGTGAAAGAAATCAAAAATTGGCAAAATGTTGTGTTCTTGGATGAAACATGGCTTAATGCTAACCATACTGTAGGCCGTTCTTGGAACGATGACACAGCAGCATCTACTTCCAAAGTTCCTGTAGGAAAAGGATCGCGACTTATAATTTGTCACGCCGGAACCATCAACGGGTTTGTCGAAGGTTCTCTCATGGCTTTTGCGTCAAAAACCACTGGAGACTATCATGAAGACATGAATGGAGAAAAGTTTACTGAATGGTTTACCTCAATGTTGTGTAGCCTCCCTGAACCATCTATTATAATTATGGACAACGCCCCATACCACTCGATGCAAATTGACAAGCCACCTGCCCAATCCCAAAAGAAAGCTGATATCGTCGCATGGCTTCGTAAAAATGGCGTAGATGCAAACATGAATATGTTAAAAGCGGAATTAGTACGTCTTTTAAAAGAAAACAAACCAACCAAGATCCGATACGTCATTGACGAAATAGCATTAGAACATGGGTACAGAGTTATACGGTTACCGCCTTACCATTGTGAGTATAATGCGATTGAGTTGGTGTGGGCTCAAATTAAGGGATATGCTGCAAGACACAATACAGAACCCCCATTTACCACAAAAAAAATGCTAAAATTATTAGAAGAAGCTTGTGAACATGTGACTAAAGGAGACTGGGAAAAGGTTGTGAATAGAACTGTTAAATTAATAAGGGAAGATTATGAAAGAGATGTGAAAATAGATAATATTATAGAAAACGAACATATAATTATTAATGTAGGTGATGATAGCAGTGACGACAGTGAAAATAGTAGTATGGACGAATCTGATTAATTATGGCCTTTTGTGGCACCTTTTTTGGTATCTTTTGTATTCATATGTTTCTTGTGTGCATATAAAGTATGTATATTCATTTTCATTCAAATATTCAGTTCGTTCAAATAAATTAAATAAACATATACATTTTTGTTTTATTAAACCTATTTAATCAGGTACAAAAACAAAACTTAATTGTTTTTTGTTCGAGAATAAATTGACATTCCACATCACTATTGTAATGTGTCAAACCGGCCATCATAGCGTGCCGCTAGTGTAGTAAAACACTTCCCGCGAGCTGCTTTAGCAGCTCGCGCACCGAGCAAATGCTAGTAAATATATATAGCTGCTCGTTATTATAATATATATAGCTCGATTACCACTGACTGACTGATTCACTGACTCATTGACATAATTGTTCTCCTAGAAAGAGACAGAAAACGATACAATGATGTAGGGGAGATATGTTTGGGGGGGGGATTCGAGTTGGGGAAAATTATGACATTTCGGAAAAACAAGATGGCGGCCGACGTGATTCTTGCAACTCTTTTGTTTTCCAACCGATTTCTTTGAAATTTTGGATTATTGTAGACATTAGTAAACGATTAACAGAAAAAGTGAAAAAAATTAAAAAAACAAGATGGCGTCCGAGCTGTGACGTCTCAAATTTCCACCCCTCTCCTGTAAAATTTTGTATGAAAAAAATTTTTTTCACCCATGGTGTCGTATAGAGCTCAAAGAATGTGACTCGGAGAAAGGTGGCGAGAGCTGATGAGTGAGGAGTTCGGAGACGGGCGAGGGGCACGGCCAGGGTATAGTAGATAGGTGGAGGGTGCTCGACCAAATGTCATTCGAAACCTCGAGCAGTTGCCAGTGAGTTGAAAAAAAAATCCAAAATGGCGGAAAAAAAATGGCGGCAAATTTTGTCCGTCTCTCTCTCGGAGACTATAAAAGATGGAGGAGCGGTTTCTCGACAAAAGATGATCACAACCCGGAGGTCTACCTGGTGAGTAGGAAAAAAATTCAAGATGGCGGATTTTTTTTTTCCCTCATACAAAATGTATGGGGAATATTGAAGGGACTAGAAGTTGGGAACTATGCAAGACATTGATTTTGATAGGTTCATAGGGCTTTTTTCTTTTTCTTTTTTTTTCATTTTACATTTGCTTTTTTTCTTTTTTTCTTATTTTTCTTCTTTTTTTTTCTTTTTTTTTCTTTTTCATTTGTGAATGAGGAGCACGGCCAGGTTATTGCAGATAGGTGGGGTGTGCTCGAACAAATTTTTTGGCAAAAGATGACCAGAATCCGAAGGTCTACTTGATGAGAAAAAAAATCGCGGTCCGCTTTAGCGGGCCGCGCACCCACGCGCCCTACTTGTAGCAATAACACTTCCCGCGAGCTGCTTTAGCAGCTCGCGCACCGAGCGAAATAAATAAAGCCGAACAATCGCGGTCCGCTTTAGCGGGACGCGCACCCACGCGCCTTTCTTTTAGTAAAACACTTCCCGCGAGCTGCTTTAGCAGCTCGCGCACCGAGCAAATGCTAGTTATAATATATATAGCTCGATTACCACTGACTGACTGATTCACTGACTCATTGACATAATTGTTCTCCTAGAAAGAGACAGAAAACGATACAATGATGTAGGGGAGATATGTTTGGGGGGGGGATTCGAGTTGGGGAAAATTATGACATTTCGGAAAAACAAGATGGCGGCCGACGTGATTCTTGCAACTCTTTTGTTTTCCAACCGATTTCTTTGAAATTTTGGATTATTGTAGACATTAGTAAACGATTAACAGAAAAAGTGAAAAAAATTAAAAAAACAAGATGGCGTCCGAGCTGTGACGTCTCAAATTTCCACCCCTCTCCTGTAAAATTTTGTATGAAAAAAATTTTTTTCACCCATGGTGTCGTATAGAGCTCAAAGAATGTGACTCGGAGAAAGGTGGCGAGAGCTGATGAGTGAGGAGTTCGGAGACGGGCGAGGGGCACGGCCAGGGTATAGTAGATAGGTGGAGGGTGCTCGACCAAATGTCATTCGAAACCTCGAGCAGTTGCCAGTGAGTTGAAAAAAAAATCCAAAATGGCGGAAAAAAAATGGCGGCAAATTTTGTCCGTCTCTCTCTCGGAGACTATAAAAGATGGAGGAGCGGTTTCTCGACAAAAGATGATCACAACCCGGAGGTCTACCTGGTGAGTAGGAAAAAAATTCAAGATGGCGGATTTTTTTTTTCCCTCATACAAAATGTATGGGGAATATTGAAGGGACTAGAAGTTGGGAACTATGCAAGACATTGATTTTGATAGGTTCATAGGGCTTTTTTCTTTTTCTTTTTTTTTCATTTTACATTTGCTTTTTTTCTTTTTTTCTTATTTTTCTTCTTTTTTTTTCTTTTTTTTTCTTTTTCATTTGTGAATGAGGAGCACGGCCAGGTTATTGCAGATAGGTGGGGTGTGCTCGAACAAATTTTTTGGCAAAAGATGACCAGAATCCGAAGGTCTACTTGATGAGAAAAAAAATCGCGGTCCGCTTTAGCGGGCCGCGCACCCACGCGCCCTACTTGTAGCAATAACACTTCCCGCGAGCTGCTTTAGCAGCTCGCGCACCGAGCGAAATAAATAAAGCCGAACAATCGCGGTCCGCTTTAGCGGGACGCGCACCCACGCGCCTTTCTTTTAGTAAAACACTTCCCGCGAGCTGCTTTAGCAGCTCGCGCACCGAGCAAATGCTAGTTATTATAATATATATAGCTCGATTACCACTGACTGACTGATTCACTGACTGACTCATTGACAGGGTTGTTCTCCTAGAAGGAGACGGAAATCGATATAATGATGTAGGGAAGATATGTTGGGGTGGGGGATTCGAGTTGGGGAAAATTATGACATTTCGGAAAAACAAGATGGCGGCCGACGTGAATCTTGCAACTCTTTTGTTTTCCGACCGATTTCTTTGAAATTTTGGATTATTGTAGAAATTAGTAAACGATTAACAGAAAAAGTGAAAAAAATTAAAAAAACAAGATGGCGGCCGAGCTGTGACGTCTCAAATTTCAGACCCCTCTCCTGTATAATTTTGTATGAAAAAAATTTTTTTCACCCATGGTGTCGTATAGAGCTCAAAGAATGTAACTCGGAGAAAGGTGGGGAGAGCTGATGAGTGAGGAGTTCGGAGACGGGCGAGGGGCACGGCCAGGGTATAGTAGATAGGTGGAGGGTGCTCGACCAAATGTCATTCGAAATCTCGAGCAGTTGCCAGTGAGTTGAAAAAAAATTCCAAAATGGCGGAAAAAAAATGGCGGCAAATTTTGTCCGTCTCTCTCTCGGAGACTATAAAAGATGGAGGAGCGGTTTCTCGACAAAAGATGATCGAAACCCGGAGGTCTACCTGGTGAGTAGGAAAAAAATTCAAGATGGCGGACTTTTTTTTCCATACTAAATGTATGGGGAATATTGAAGGGACTAGAAGTTGGGAACTATGCAAGACATTGGTTTTGATAGGTTCATAGGGCTTTTTTTCTTTTTCTTTTTTTTCATTTTACATTTGTTTTTTTTTTCTTTTTTTTCATTTTTTTTCTTTTTTTTCTTTTTCTTTTGTGAATGAGGAGCACGGCCAGGTTATTACAGATAGGTGGGGTGTGCTCGAACAAATTTTTTGGCAAAAGATGACCAGAATCCGAAGGGCTACTTGATGAGTAAAAAAATCGCGGTCCGCTTTAGCGGGCCGCGCACCCACGCGCCCTACTTGTAGTAATAACACTTCCCGCGAGCTGCTTTAGCAGCTCGCGCACCGAGCGAAATAAATAAAGCCGAACAATCGCGGTCCGCTTTAGCGGGCCGCGCACCCACGCGCCTTACTTTTAGTAAAAAACTTCCCGCGAGCTGCTTTAGCAGCTCGCGCACCGAGCGAAATACTAGTTATAATATATATAGCTCGATTACCACTGACTGATTCACTCACTCACTGACTGATTGACACGGTTGTTCTCCTAGAAGGAGACGGAAATCGATATAATGATGTAGGGGAGATGTGTCCAGGTGGGGGATTCGAGTTGGGGAAAATTATGACATTTCGGAAAAACAAGATGGCGGCCGACGTGAATCTTGCAACTCTTTTGTTTTCCAACCGATTTCTTTGAAATTTTGGATTATTGTAGAAATTAGTAAACGATTAACAGAAAAAGTGAAAAAAATTAAAAAAACAAGATGGCGGCCGAGCTGTGACGTCTCAAATTTCCGACCCCTCTCCTGTAAAATTTTGTATGAAAAAAATTTTTTTCACCCGTGGTGTCGTATAGAGCTCAAAGAATGTAACTCGGAGAAAGGTGGCGAGAGCTGATGAGTGAGGAGTTCGGAGACGGGCGAGGGGCATGGCCAGGGTATAGTAGATAGGTGGAGGGTGCTCGACCAAATGTCATTCGAAACCTCGAGCAGTTGCCAGTGAGTTGAAAAAAAATTCCAAAATGGCGGAAAAAAAATGGCGGCAAATTTTGTCCGTCTCTCTCTCGGAGACTATAAGAGATGGAGGAGCGGTTTCTCGACAAAAGATGATCAAACCCCGGAGGTCTACCTGGTGAGTAGGAAAAAAATTCAAGATGGCGGATTTTTTTTTTCCCATACTAAATGTATGGGGAATATTGAAGGGACTAGAAGTTGGGAACTATGCAAGACATTGGTTCATAGGGCTTTTTTTCTTTTTCTTTTTTTTCATTTTACATTTGTTTTTTTTTTCATTTTTTTTTCTTTTTCTTTTGTGAATGAGGAGCACGACCAGGTTATTGCAGATAGGTGGGGTGTGCTCGAACAAATTTTTTGGCAAAAGATGACCAGAATCCGAAGGGCTACTTGAAGAGTAAAAAAATCGCGGTCCGCTTTAGCGGGCCGCGCACCCACGCGCCCTACTTGTAGCAATAACACTTCCCGCGAGCTGCTTTAGCAGCTCGCGCACCGAGCGAAATAAATAAAGCCGAACAATCGCGGTCCGCTTTAGCGGGCCGCGCACCCACGCGCCCTACTTGTAGTAATAACACTTCCCGCGAGCTGCTTTAGCAGCTCGCGCACCGAGCGAAATAAATAAAGCCGAACAATCGCGGTCCGCTTTAGCGGGCCGCGCACCCACGCGCCTTACTTTTAGTAAAACACTTCCCGCGAGCTGCTTTAGCAGCTCGCGCACCGAGCGAAATACTAGTTATAATATATATAGCTCGATTACCACTCACTCACTGATTCACTGACTGATTGACATAATTGTTCTCCTAGAAAGAGACGGAAATCGATATAATGATGTTCGGGAGATATGTTCGGGTGGGGGATTCGAGTGGGGAAAAATTATGACATTTCGGAAAAACAAGATGGCGGCCGACGTGAATCTTGCAACTCTTTTGTTTTCCAACCGATTTCTTTGAAATTTTGGATTATTGTAGAAATTAGTAAACGATTAACAGAAAAAGTGAAAAAAATTAAAAAAACAAGATGGCGGCCGAGCTGTGACGTCTCAAATTTCCACCCCTCTCCTGTAAAATTTTGTATGAAAAAAATTTTTTTCACCCATGGTGTCGTATAGAGCTCAAAGAATGTGACTCGGAGAAAGGTGGAGAGAGCTGATGAGTGAGGAGTTCGGAGACGGGCGAGGGGCACGGCCAGGGTATAGAAGATAGGTGGAGGGTGCTCGAACAAATGTCATTCGAAACCTCGAGCAGTTGCCAGTGAGTTGAAAAAAAAATCCAAAATGGCGGAAAAAAAATGGCGGCAAATTTTGTCCGTCTCTCGCTCGGAGACTATAAGAGATGGAGGAGCGGTTTCTCGACAAAAGATGATCAAAACCCGGAGGTCTACCTGGTGAGTAGGAAAAAAATTCAAGATGGCGGATTTTTTTTTTTCCATACAAAATGTATATGGGGAATATTGAAGGGACTAGAAGTTGGGAACTATGCAAGACATTGATTTTGATAGGTTCATAGGGCTTTTTTTCTTTTTCTTTTTTTTCATTTTACATTTTTTTCTTTTTCTTTTTTTTCATTTTACATTTTTTTTTTTTTCTTTTTTTTCATTTTTTTTTTCTTTTTCTTTTGTGAATGAGGAGCACGGCCAGGTTATTGCAGATAGGTGGGGTGTGCTCGAACAAATTTTTTGGCAAAAGATGACCAGAATCCGAAGGGCTACTTGATGAGTAAAAAAATCGCGGTCCGCTTTAGCGGGCCGCGCACCCACGCGCCCTACTTGTAGTAATAACACTTCCCGCGAGCTGCTTTAGCAGCTCGCGCACCGAGCGAAATAAATAAAGCCGAACAATCGCGGTCCGCTTTAGCGGGCCGCGCACCCACGCGCCCTACTTGGAGCAATAACACTTCCCGCGAGCTGCTTTAGCAGCTCGCGCACCGAGCAAACGCTAGTTATTATAATATATATAGCTCGATTACCACTGACTCACTGACTGATTGACAGGGTTGTTCTCCTAGAAGGAGACGGAAATTGATATAATTATGTTCGGGAGATATGTTGGGGTGGGGGATTCGAGTTGGGGAAAATTATGACATTTCGGAAAAACAAGATGGCGGCCGACGTGAATCTTGCAACTCTTTTGTTTTCCAACCGATTTCTTTGAAATTTTGGATTATTGTAGAAATTAGTAAACGATTAACAGAAAAAGTGAAAAAAATTAAAAAAACAAGATGGCGGCCGAGCTGTGACGTCTCAAATTTCCGACCCCTCTCCTGTAAAATTTTGTATGAAAAAAATTTTTTTCACCCATGGTGTCGTATAGAGCTCAAAGAATGTGACTCGGAGAAAGGTGGAGAGAGCTGATGAGTGAGGAGTTCGGAGACGGGCGAGGGGCACGGCCAGGGTATAGTAGATAGGTGGAGGGTGCTCGACCAAATGTCATTCGAAACCTCGAGCAGTTGCCAGTGAGTTGAAAAAAAATTCCAAAATGGCGGAAAAAAAATGGCGGCAAATTTTGTCCGTCTCTCTCTCGGAGACTATAAAAGATGGAGGAGCGGTTTCTCGACAAAAGATGATCAAAACCCGGAGGTCTACCTGGTGAGTAGGAAAAAAATTCAAGATGGCGGATTTTTTTTTCCATACTAAATGTATGGGGAATATTGAAGGGACTAGAAGTTGGGAACTATGCAAGACAAAGAGTTTGATAGGTTCATAGGGCTTTTTTCTTTTTCTTTTTTTTCTTTTTACATTTGCTTTTTTTCTTTTTTTCCTTTTTTTTTTTTTCTTTTTTTTCTTTTTCATTTGTGAATGAGGAGCACGGCCAGGTTATTGCAGATAGGTGGGGTGTGCTCGAACAAATTTTTTGGCAAAAGATGACCAGAATCCGAAGGTCTACTTGATGAGTAAAAAAATCGCGGTCCGCTTTAGCGGGCCGCGCACCCACGCGCCCTACTTGTAGTAATAACACTTCCCGCGAGCTGCTTTAGCAGCTCGCGCACCGAGCGAAATCAATAAAGCCGAACAATCGCGGTCCGCTTTAGCGGGCCGCGCACCCACGCGCCTTACTTGTAGCAATAACACTTCCCGCGAGCTGCTTTAGCAGCTCGCGCACCGAGCAAACGCTAGTTATAATATATATAGCTCGATTACCACTGACTGACTGACTCACTGATTGACATAATTGTTCTCCTAGAAAGAGACAAAAAACGATATAATGATGTACGGGAGATATGTCCGGGTGGGGGATTCGAGTGGGGAAAAATTATGACATTTCGGAAAAACAAGATGGCGGCCGACGTGATTCTTGCAACTCTTTTGTTTTCCAACCGATTTCTTTGAAATTTTGGATTATCGTAGAAATTAGTAAACGATTAACAGAAAAAGTGAAAAAAATTTAAAAATCAAGATGGCGGCCGAGCTGTGACGTCTCAAATTTCCGACCCTCTCCTGTAAAATTTTGTATGAAAAAATTTTTTTTCACCCATGGTGTCGTATAGAGCTCAAAGAACGTGACTCGGAGAAAGGTGGAGAGAGCTGATGAGTGAGGAGTTCGGAGACGGGCGAGGGGCACGGCCAGGGTATAGAAGATAGGTGGAGGGTGCTCGACCAAATGTCATTCGAAACCTCGAGCAGTTGCCAGTGAGTTGAAAAAAAATTCCAAAATGGCGGAAAAAAAATGGCGGCAAATTTTGTCCGTCTCTCTCTCGGAGACTATAAAAGATGGAGGAGCGGTTTCTCGACAAAAGTTGATCAAAACCCGGAGGTCTACCTGGTGAGTAGGAAAAAAATTCAAGATGGCGGATTTTTTTTTCCCCCCATACAAAGTGTATGGGGAATATTGAAGGGACTAGAAGTTGGGAACTATGCAAGACATTGATTTTGATAGGTTCATAGGGCTTTTTTATTTTTCTTTTTTTTTCATTTTACATTTGCTTTTTTTCTTTTTTTTCTTTTTTTTTTTTTTTTTTTTTTTTTTCTTTTTCTTTTGTGAATGAGGAGCACGGCCAGGTTATTGCAGATAGGTGGGGTGTGCTCGAACAAATTTTTTGGCAAAAGATGACCAGAATCCGAAGGGCTACTTGATGAGTAAAAAAATCGCGGTCCGCTTTATCGGGCCGCGCACCCACGCGCCCTACTTGTAGCAATAACACTTCCCGCGAGCTGCTTTAGCAGCTCGCGCACCGAGCGAAATAAATAAAGCCGAACAATCGCGGTCCGCTTTAGCGGGCCGCGCACCCACGCGCCCTACTTGTAGCAATAACACTTCCCGCGAGCTGCTTTAGCAGCTCGCGCACCGAGCAAACGCTAGTTATAATATATATAGCTCGATTACCACTGACTGACTGATTCACTGACTGATTGACACAATTGTTCTCCTAGAAAGAGACAAAAAACGATAAAATGATGTACGGGAGATATGTTCGGGTGGAGGATTCGAGTGGGGAAAAATTATGACATTTCGGAAAAACAAGATGGCGGCCGACGTGAATCTTGCAACTCTTTTGTTTTCCAACCGATTTCTTTGAAATTTTGGATTATTGTAGAAATTAGTAAACGATTAACAGAAAAAGTGAAAAAAATTAAAAAAACAAGATGGCGGCCGAGCTGTGACGTCTCAAATTTCCGACCCCTCTCCTGTAAAATTTTGTATGAAAAAATTTTTTTTCACCCATGGTGTCGTATAGAGCTCAAAGAATGTGACTCGGAGAAAGGTGGCGAGAGCTGATGAGTGAGGAGTTCGGAGACGGGCGAGCGGCACGGCCAGGGTATAGAAGATAGGTGGAGGGTGCTCGACCAAATGTCATTCGAAACCTCGAGCAGTTGCCAGTGAGTTGAAAAAAAAATCCAAAATGGCGGAAAAAAAATGGCGGCAAATTTTGTCCGTCTCTCTCTCGGAGACTATAAAAGATGGAGGAGCGGTTTCTC
This sequence comes from Oeneis ivallda, assembly GCA_029955525.1. Classification (NCBI taxonomy): domain Eukaryota; kingdom Metazoa; phylum Arthropoda; class Insecta; order Lepidoptera; family Nymphalidae; genus Oeneis; species Oeneis ivallda. The sequence continues at coordinate 4,627,799 of JARPMR010000016.1, read as the reverse complement.
GACAAAAGATGATCACAACCCGGAGGTCTACCTGGTGAGTAGGAAAAAAATTCAAGATGGCGGATTTTTTTTTTCCATACAAAATGTATATGGGGAATATTGAAGGGACTAGAAGTTGGGAACTATGCAAGACAATGAGTTTGATAGGTTCATAGGGCTTTTTTTCTTTTTCTTTTTTTTCATTTTACATTTGCTTTTTTTCTTTTTTTTCTTTTTTTTTCTTTTTTTTTCTTTTTCTTTTGTGAATGAGGAGCACGGCCAGGTTATTGCAGATAGGTGGGGTGTGCTCGAACAAATTTTTTGGCAAAAGATGACCAGAATCCGAAGGTCTACTTGATGAGTAAAAAAATCGCGGTCCGCTTTAGCGGGCCGCGCACCCACGCGCCCTACTTGTAGTAATAACACTTCCCGCGAGCTGCTTTAGCAGCTCGCGCACCGAGCGAAATAAATAAAGCCGAACAATCGCGGTCCGCTTTAGCGGGCCGCGCACCCACGCGCCTTACTTTTAGTAAAACACTTCCCGCGAGCTGCTTTAGCAGCTCGCGCACCGAGCGAAATACTAGTTTATAATATATATAGCTCGATTACCACTGACTGACTGACACACTCACTGATTGACATAATTGTTCTCCTAGAAAGAGACAAAAAACGATAGAATGATGTAGGGGAGATATGTCCGGGTGGGGGATTCGAGTGGGGAAAAATTATGACATTTCGGAAAAACAAGATGGCGGCCGACGTGAATCTTGCAACTCTTTTGTTTTCCAACCGATTTCTTTGAAATTTTGGATTATTGTAGAAATTAGTAAACGATTAACAGAAAAAGTGAAAAAAATTAAAAAAACAAGATGGCGGCCGAGCTGTGACGTCTCAAATTTCCACCCCTCTCCTGTAAAATTTTGTATGAAAAAAATTTTTTTCACCCATGGTGTCGTATAGAGCTCAAAGAATGTGACTCGGAGAAAGGTGGAGAGAGCTGATGAGTGAGGAGTTCGGAGACGGGCGAGGGGCACGGCCAGGGTATAGAAGATAGGTGGAGGGTGCTCGACCAAATGTCATTCGAAACCTCGAGCAGTTGCCAGTGAGTTGAAAAAAAATTCCAAAATGGCGGAAAAAAAATGGCGGCAAATTTTGTCCGTCTCTCTCTCGGAGACTATAAAAGATGGAGGAGCGGTTTCTCGATAAAAGATGATCACAACCCGGAGGTCTACCTGGTGAGAAGGAAAAAAATTCAAGATGGCGGATTTTTTTTCCCCCCATACAAAATGTATGGGGAATATTGAAGGGACTAGAAGTTGGGAACTATGCAAGACACTGATTTTGATAGGTTCATAGGGCTTTTTTCTTTTTCTTTTTTTTCATTTTACATTTGCTTTTTTTCTTTTTTTCTTTTTTTTTCTTTTTCTTTTGTGAATGAGGAGCACGGCCAGGTTATTGCAGATAGGTGGGGTGTGCTCGAACAAATTTTTTGGCAAAAGATGACCAGAATCCGAAGGTCTACTTGATGAGTAAAAAAATCGCGGTCCGCTTTAGCGGGCCGCGCACCCACGCGCCCTACTTGTAGTAATAACACTTCCCGCGAGCTGCTTTAGCAGCTCGCGCACCGAGCGAAATAAATAAAGCCGAACAATCGCGGTCCGCTTTAGCGGGCCGCGCACCCACGCGCCCTACTTGTAGCAATAACACTCCCCGCGAGCTGCTTTAGCAGCTCGCGCACCGAGCAAACGCTAGTTATTATAATATATATAGCTCGATTACCACTGACTCACTCACTGACTCATTGACATAATTGTTCTCCTAGAAGGAGACGGAAATCGATACAATGATGTTCGGGAGATGTGTTTGGGGGGGGAATTCGAGTTGGGGAAAATTATGACATTTCGGAAAAACAAGATGGCGGCCGACGTGAATCTTGCAACTCTTTTGTTTTCCAACCGATTTCTTTGAAGTTTTGGATTATTGTAGAAATTAGTAAACGATTAACAGAAAAAGTGAAAAAAATTAAAAAAACAAGATGGCGGCCGAGCTGTGACGTCTCAAATTTCCGACCCTCTCCTGTAAAATTTTGTATGAAAAAATTTTTTTTCACCCATGGTGTCGTATAGAGCTCAAAGAATGTGACTCGGAGAAAGGTGGAGAGAGCTGATGAGTGAGGAGTTCGGAGACGGGCGAGGGGCACGGCCAGGGTATAGAAGATAGGTGGAGGATGCTCGACCAAATGTCATTCGAAACCTCGAGCAGTTGCCAGTGAGTTGAAAAAAATTCCAAAATGGCGGAAAAAAAATGGCGGCAAATTTTGTCCGTCTCTCTCTCGGAGACTATAAAAGATGGAGGAGCGGTTTCTCGACAAAAGATGATCACAACCCGGAGGTCTACCTGGTGAGTAGGAAAAAAATTCAAGATGGCGGTTTTTTTTTTCCCCCCATACAAAATGTATGGGGAATATTGAAGGGACTAGAAGTTGGGAACTATGCAAGACATTGATTTTGATAGGTTCATAGGGCTTTTTTTCTTTTTCTTTTTTTTCATTTTACATTTGCTTTTTTTCTTTTTTTTCTTTTTTTTTTCTTCTTCTTTTGTGAATGAGGAGCACGGCCAGATTATTGCAGATAGGTGGGATGTGCTCGAACAAATTTTTTGGCAAAAGATGACCAGAATCCGAAGGTCTACTTGATGAGTAAAAAAATCGCGGTCCGCTGTAGCGGGCCGCGCACCCACGCGCCCTACTTGTAGCAATAACACTTCCCGCGAGCTGCTTTAGCAGCTCGCGCACCGAGCGAAATAAATAAAGCCGAACAATCGCGGTCCGCTTTAGCGGGCCGCGCACCCACGCGCCTTACTTTTACACTAGCGGCACGCTATGATGGCCGGTTTGACGTTTGTCCGCTCATGAAGTTCCGTATTAATTGATAACGACTTTGAAGGAAATAATTGTATTACTTTATTGACGATAGTGATGTGCAGAGATTCATAAATTTTATCGAATGTAGTTTTAGGTTTAGGACTCAAAATTTATTTATTAAATTGATTTCTAAAATGTATACAAGTGTAGAAAAATCAGTTTGCACCATTTAAGGGGTGAATGTACTTGTGAATATGAACAATTTTCACTATGTGGACAAACCTCTGAAATCGCAAAAAAATATCAGCTGTTTCATACAAGAGGTAAAATTTTTATTTTTATATGATATATACCACAACTCGGCATTTGGTTTTCTAAATTGAAAATTTTTAAAAATGGAATCTAATACGATCGTCACATAGGATCGCTGGCTAGCACAACTACTACCTCCGGCAAACTCGCGTCAATGCTCAATGCAAAACAAAGCAGTTTCGAATTGACGTTGCTTCGAAAAGTATAAACTGTCAGTGCAATGCGATTGTGATATAGTTTTGACCTGGCTTTGGATTTCAAATATTGATACTGCATTACTGTTGACCCTTGCTCGTAAATTTGGACTCTGTTCAAGCCCTTTGTTGTGGATTTCGTCGATATGACCGAACGTACGCAGAGAACTGTTCTAAATAGTCAGACACGTGAGTTCGTAATACGCCTTCGTAACTATTTCGATCGTGAAGCTCAAAATGGAGGGCCAATTTTACCTATAACGTCAGTGGTTGAACGCGTAGCTGATGCGCTTAATATTGGACAACGAACTGTTAGACGGATAACTAAAAAAAAATATGGCGAGACTGGCACAGAAGAAAATAAACTTCACACACCAAAAAAGAGAAAACGAGCAAAACCAGTCGTAGGCATCGATAGCTTTGATGCCGATGCTATCCGAAGACATGTTTACGGCTACTATTTACAGAAGGAGTATCCAACAAGAAAAAAGTTGGTGCATTCACTGAAGGAAGCTGGATTATTCTTCGGTGGGGAAAGTTCTTTAACGAAGATTTTGAAGACCATTGGATTTCGATACAAAAAATGTAACAAACGCAAAATATTGATGGAAAGATTTGATATAGCGATGGCAAGGTATACTTTTTTACGGCAAGTGAAAGAAATCAAAAATTGGCAAAATGTTGTGTTCTTGGATGAAACATGGCTTAATGCTAACCATACTGTAGGCCGTTCTTGGAACGATGACACAGCAGCATCTACTTCCAAAGTTCCTGTAGGAAAAGGATCGCGACTTATAATTTGTCACGCCGGAACCATCAACGGGTTTGTCGAAGGTTCTCTCATGGCTTTTGCGTCAAAAACCACTGGAGACTATCATGAAGACATGAATGGAGAAAAGTTTACTGAATGGTTTACCTCAATGTTGTGTAGCCTCCCTGAACCATCTATTATAATTATGGACAACGCCCCATACCACTCGATGCAAATTGACAAGCCACCTGCCCAATCCCAAAAGAAAGCTGATATCGTCGCATGGCTTCGTAAAAATGGCGTAGATGCAAACATGAATATGTTAAAAGCGGAATTAGTACGTCTTTTAAAAGAAAACAAACCAACCAAGATCCGATACGTCATTGACGAAATAGCATTAGAACATGGGCACAGAGTTATACGGTTACCGCCTTACCATTGTGAGTATAATGCGATTGAGTTGGTGTGGGCTCAAATTAAGGGATATGCTGCAAGACACAATACAGAACCCCCATTTACCACAAAAAAAATGCTAAAATTATTAGAAGAAGCTTGTGAACATGTGACTAAAGGAGACTGGGAAAAGGTTGTGAATAGAACTGTTAAATTAATAAGGGAAGATTATGAAAGAGATGTGAAAATAGATAATATTATAGAAAACGAACATATAATTATTAATGTAGGTGATGATAGCAGTGACGACAGTGAAAATAGTAGTATGGACGAATCTGATTAATTATGGCCTTTTGTGGCACCTTTTTTGGTATCTTTTGTATTCATATGTTTCTTGTGTGCATATAAAGTATGTATATTCATTTTCATTCAAATATTCAGTTCGTTCAAATAAATTAAATAAACATATACATTTTTGTTTTATTAAACCTATTTAATCAGGTACAAAAACAAAACTTAATTGTTTTTTGTTCGAGAATAAATTGACATTCCACATCACTATTGTAATGTGTCAAACCGGCCATCATAGCGTGCCGCTAGTGTAGTAAAACACTTCCCGCGAGCTGCTTTAGCAGCTCGCGCACCGAGCAAATGCTAGTAAATATATATAGCTGCTCGTGCTGATTCACTCACTCACTCGTTGATCACCTCTCCTGTAAAATTTTGTATGAAAAATTTTTTTTTCACCAATCGTTTTGTATAGAAGATAAAAATTCATGGAGAGTAAAAATATGGAGAGAGCTGATGAGTGAGGATTTCGGAGACGGGTGAGGAGCACAGCCAGGTTATTAAAGATAGGTGGGGTGTGCTCGAACAAATGTCACTCGAAACCTCATCCAATTCGCAGTGAGCTAAAAATAAATTCAAAATGGCGGAAAAAAGATGGCCGCCATACAAATTTCGTTGGTTTCTATCTCGGAGAGTATAAAAGATAGAAGAGTGGTTTCTTGGCAAAAGATGATCAGGACCTGAAGGTCTACTTGACGAAAAGAAAAAAAATCAAGATGGCGAATTTTTTTTTCTCCATACAAAATATATGGCGAATATTGAAGAGACTAGAAGTTGGGAACTACACAAGACTTTGATACGGTTCCTTTTGAAAATTTGTTTTTATAAAAGAAATCTCATTCTGACAAATGGTGAGATATGATGATCGAGGGTTTGGAAGGTGGGTGAGGGGCACGGCCAGGGTATTGAAGATAGGTGGGAGGTGCTCAAACAAAAAATACTCGAAACCTCATCCAATTGGCAGTGAGCTGAAAAAAATTTCAAAATGGCGGATTCAAGATGGCGGCCATACCAATTTCATAGGCATCTATCTCGGGGAGTATAAAAGATGGAAGAGTGGTTATTTGATAGAAAATGATCAGGACCTGAAAGTCCACTTGACGATAGAAAAACCGCGGTCCGCTTGCGGGCCGCGCACCCACGCGCCCTACTAGTTAATATATATATAGCTGCTCGTGCTGATTCACTCACTCATTGATCACCTCTCCTGTAAAATTTTGTATGAAAATTTTTTTTTTTCACTGATGGTTTCGTGTAGAAGACAAAAATTCATTCGGAGGAAAAATATGGAGAGAGCTGATGATTGAGGATTTCGGAGACGGGTGAGGAGCACGGCCAGGGTATCAAAGATAGGTGGGGGGTACTCGAACAAATGTCACTCGAAACCTCATCCAATTCGCAGTGAGCTGAAAAAAAATTCAAAATGGCGGAAAAAAGATGGCCGCCATACAAATTTCGTTGGTGTCTATCTCGGGGAGTATTAAAGATGGAAGAGTGGTTTCTTGGCAAAAGATGATTAGGACCCAAAGATCTATTTGATGAATAGAAAAAAAAATCAAGATGGCGGATTTTTTTTTCCATACAAAATATATGGCGAATATTGAGAAGACTAGAAGTTGGGAACTATGCAAGACTTTTGATACGGTTCCTTTTCAAAATTTATTTTTATAGAAGAATTCCCATTCTGACAAATGATGAGATATGATTATCTAGGGTTTGGAAGGTGGGTGAGGAGCACGGGCAGGTTATTGAAGATAGGTGGGAGGTGCTTAAACAAAAAATACTCGAAACCTCATCCAATTGGGAATGAGCTGAAAAAAAATTCAAAATGGCGGATTCAAGATGGCGGCCATACCAATTTCATAGGCATCTATGTCGGAGAGTATAAAAGATAGAAGAGTGGTTATTTGATAGAAAATGATCAGGACCTGAAAGTCCACTTGAAGATAGAAAAACCGCGGTCCGCTTGCGGGCCGCGCACCCACGCGCCCTACTAGTATTTTAATATATTTCAATCCAGTTCATGTATTTTTAAATGAAACCATAAATTAATCAAAACTCAACATCGCGCGATTTGATAAGTTTTCATGGGATTTTTGTTAAAAAGGCCATGTAAAAAGTTACAGATTTTTTAGTCGATCCATAATTTTAAAATATAGGCGATTAATATCTTTAATAATTATGTATTACATGTTTATGAGTCACAGGTCATTTTGTTCTTGTTGAGAAAAATCCTTACTAATATTATAAATGCGAAAGTGTGTTTGTTTGTTGGTTTGTTGGTTTGTCCTTCAATCACGCCGCAACAGGGCTACGGATCGACGTGATTTTTTGCATGGGTATAGTTGAGGACCTGGACAGTGATATAGGCTACTTTTTATCCCGGAAAATCAAAGAGTTCCCGAGGGATTTTAAAAACTAAATTCACGCAGACTAAGTCGCGGGCATCAGCTAGTTTTAAAAACTAAAAAAAGAATTTCATCATCATCAGCAACCCATCAACAGCTCAGTACTGATCGCAGGTCTCCTCTCAGAGAAGGTCTATAGGCCATAAGTCCACCACGCTGGCCCAATGCGAATTGGTGGATTTCACACACCTTCGAGAACTTTATGGGAACTCTTGTGGCGACCTCCCTACGTTATGTTAAGTTCGGAATGACTCCTTATGCGAGTCTCCTTATTCATGGGGGATTTATAGAGCGGTCGTCAAGGTTAGTTTAGGAAGTTTGCTTATGTCGCTGTGGTCTTATAGCTGGGAGGTCTCGGGTTCGATTCCCGGCGGGGTCAATTTGGAAATTTATAATTTCCGAATTGTCTCTGGTCTGGTCTGGTGGGAGGCTTTGGCCGTGGCTAGTTTAGCCAAGCGATTTAGCGTTCCGGCACGATGGCTTGTGTAGAAACCGATTAGGGTTATGGGTTGAATGATCACTGCCATACCCCTTACAAGTTAGCCCGCTACCAACTTAGACTGCATCGTCACTTATCATCGGGTGAGATCGTAGTCAAGGACTATCTTGTCATCGAATAAAAAAAATTCTTAATTGACCAATGACTTTCTAATAACTCTGCTTCGCTCTACTTCTACCGCCATCAACAGCGTTGACGAAGGCAGCTTATGTTCGCCATTTTACACTGACGCCCACAACGCCCACGAGTCATAATGCATTCTGCCAACTTTTGGCTCGGGCCCCACGCCTCGTGAGAGCACGTGGAACCCACTTGTACGGGGCACATTGAACAAGTCTACTAAAGGAGGTTGGCGAATTTTGACCCAGCATTTTTAAAAACCGTTCAGATTCATAAAAAAATTAATTTTATATAATATTTTTCAGAGTATTTTTCTGTGTTAACCCCATATTTTTAGAAGATGGGGATCATACAAGTACACATTATAAATAACCGTTACATGGCAATACAAGTGAATATCTTTTTTCTCCGCACTTTATTTAATAGACTTTTTAGGGTTTCGTAGTAAACAAGGAACCCTTATAGTTTCGCCATGTCCGTCCGTCTGTCTATCTGTCTGTCTGTCTGTCTGTCCGCGGTTTAGCTCAGAGACTATTGCTACTAGAAATCTGAAATTTGACAAGGGTATAAATATCAATCACGCCGACAAAGTGGTGAAATAAAATTGTGAAAAATAATTTTTTTTAGGGTACCTCCCCTACATGTAAAGTGGGGATGATTTTTTTTTCTCGTCTATCCCATAGTGGGGTGTCGTTGAATAGGTCTTTCAAAAATATTGTGGCTGTGGGAACACCATTATTCAATTCAGGGATCCGTTTGGGAAATATGATATTTTAAAGTGCTAAATTTTATTAGAGTCAAGTGTCCCCCCCCCTATACCAGCTAAATGGTTATATATAGGATACAAGAAAAAATTCACAGCAGTAGTATATATAATGAATTTTAAAGGAAAACTATCACGGGTAAGTAGGGTTGATTAGTTAAGGAGTTATATCTGTTTTTTCCAAGTTAGGTATTACACGTAGTGTAAGTTGCATATTTTGTAGTATATTATAGTATTTAAACCATGGAACTCAAAATATATTCAATATTCATAAATAAAATCATTAAGCACTATCCTAGGTCAGCAATAATATTTGAGACTTTCAACTACGGAACCCTACACTGCGCGTGGCCCGACACGCACTTGGCCGGTTTCTCGTTTACTAGAACAAGTATGAGAAGTTTGATTCGTGAACGTGGGCGTTCAGTGTTCAGTTCAGCCCGTCTGGGTCAGAAACTCTATGGAATTCGCCAATCTCCTTTCTTCGGATGATGTACATGTCAAGCTTCTTGGTCTGACTCCAGCACGCCCCGCAAGGGCACGTAAAGTTCCACGCTCGTCCTGCATTGGACGAGTCTAACAAACTTCTTTGGCCGCGTACAGGTCAGTGCATACATGACTAACAGTACTTCCTTTACTGCGACTCGCGTTTTCTTAGAACTGTTCAGTTTGTCTGGGTTAGAAGCTCTATGGAATTCGCCAATCTCCTTTCTTGGGATGATGTACATGTCCAGCTTCTTGGTCTGACTCCACGCCCCGTAAGGGCACGTACGTTCCACGCTCGTCCCGCATTGGACAAGTCTAACAAACTTCTTTGACCACGTACAGGTCAGTGCATGCATGACTAACAGTACTTCCTTTACTGCGACTCGCGTTTTCTTAGAACTGTTCAGTTTGTCTGGGTTAGAAGCTCTATGGAATTCGCCAATCTCCTTTCTTGGGATGATGTGCATGTCCAGCTTCTTGGTCTGACTCCACGCCCCGTAAGGGCACGTACGTTCCACGCTCGTCCCGCATTGGACAAGTCTAACAAACTTCTTTGACCACGTACAGGTCAGTGCATGCATGACTAACAGTAAGTTTCCTTTACTGCGACTCGCGTTTCCTTTTTTTTTTTATTCGATTACAAGCTAGTCCTTGACTGCGATCTCACCTGATGGTTAGTGACGATGCAGTCTAAGATGGTAGCGAGCTAACTTGGAAGGGTATGGTAGTGAACATTCAACCCATACCCGTAATTGGTTTCTATACGCCATCGTGCCGGAACGCTAAATCGCTTGGCGGCACGTCTTTGACGGTAGGGTGGTAACTAGCCACGGCTAAAGCTTCCCACCAGACCAGACCAGAGACAATTCAGAAATTATAAATTCCCAAATTGACCCCGCCGGGAATCGAACCCGAGACCTCCCAGTTATAACACATCAGTGCTCACCACTGAGCCAGGTAGATCGTCGTCGTTCCTTAGTACTAAGTATAATATGAGAATTTACTGATAATGCGAAAACCACTGACCTTAGTTTACAGAAGAAGCAAACCAGATAACTTGCCAGAAGCCACTCATGGCTCACAATTAACCCCTACTTTATCTAATTTTACATGTCCATCCCGCTTCTTACCGGTTGATACCGCGTGCTTATTGCACGCGGTATTAACCGGTAAGAAGCGTGGTCTGCGGTCGACGGGAAAATGAATCATTCAAACGTGAAACGTGTCAAATGTCACTTAACCTTTTCACCTACCGTCGCGTCGCCTACCTTCACCTATACCTATTTTAGATATCAATCCGTTCAATCCTATCCTCTTATATCAGAACTAGCTGATGCCCGCGACTTCGTCCGCGTGGATTTAGTTTTTAAAATCCCTCGGGAACGCTTTGATTTTCCGGGATGCCTATGTCACCCTCCAGGTTCTCAACTATACCTATCCAAAAAATCACGTCAATCCGTAGCTTTGTTGCAGCGTGATTGACGGACATACCAACAAACCAACAAACACACTTTCGCATTTATAATATTAGTATGATTAGTAAGGAAGGATTAATACTACGATAATAAAGTCTATGTAATTAAATTTTAGAACACAAAAGTTATTATTGTGACTTAAATATGATAGTGAGATATATTCCTTCAGGGACTTTTTTGTAAAAAAAAATGAGTACTTTAATCATGTAGTACGTATTTTTTATGTGTCATCAATAGTTTTCTTAGCACACGCCAAATAATGCATTTTACAGGCAAAATTAGGCTACTTTGGATTACATTATTGCAATTTTCTTAAGGATCTCTAATTTTTTTGGAAATAAATTATAACCTATGTTACTTCCTGATAACTTAGCTTTCTATTGGTGAAAAAATGGTTAAAATCGGTCCAGTAGTTACAGAGCCTATTCGGTACAAACAAACAAACCAACAAACAAAAAAATCTTTCCTCTTTATAATATTAGTATAGATTATGATTGTACCCACATTCTCAGTCCTACAGACTAGACTTTCCGTTAGACGGTTTCACTTCCGGGTTTAGTTCAACATCTAGTTTACTTACATTAATTTATTACACAATTTTTTGACTCGCGATCGGCCGTCGCGACAACTCTCAGGTGTTCAGGTTTCCTCACGACGTTTTCCTTCATATAATATCAAAAATTTCACCGAAACTTCTGGAACGAGGAAATGCCCTCGAGTGCCCAAAACATTGGCTGCATTACCTCCACAAACTTATATGTTGGCCAACGTATCTACCAGCCCCCGGTACCAGTGGTCCCTATGAAACGGGATGACTGATCCTCATAAAAGGATCTAGCATCTATGTCGGTGACTTTGGTTCTCCTACGAATCTCCTCATTTCTGATTTTACCTCGCAGGGATACTCCGAGCATAGCTCTCTCCATTGCCCGCTGAGTGACCCTGAGCCTTCTTATGAGGCCCATAGTTAGCGACTATGTCTCGGATCCCTAAGTCATCACTGGCAACACGCGCTGTTCGAAGACTTTAGTCTTCAGGCACTGAGGGATTTTGGACGAGAAGACATCTCGGAGCTTCCCGAACGCTGCCCAGCCGAGTTGGATTCAGCGGTTGATCTCTTTCTCGACATTGGACCTATCTAGCTGAACTGTGTGTCCCAGGTTTATTATTACTTGTCCACAATTTCGAGTGCAGAGTTCTCGACGATTACTGAAAATAATTTATTAGGTACTTATTTATATAAGACTAGCTGATGCCCGCGACTTCGTCCGCGTGGAAAAAGTAATAAAAAAGAATTGTTTTATGTTAATCGTGAGGTTTTTACTACGTCACTATATAATATTCTGTACCTACTTGGTACCTGCAAACCTACAATATCAATTCAAAATGGAAATTTTGTAAATACCCACAATTTAGGCAGGACCAGCAGCATCAGGATTGAGGAGTTGGTAACTGGTCTTCAATGATGCATCACTGGACTACAGTCCAGTGATGCAGGCGAGAATTTTCGATTGCACTACGCTTCTTTTTAGTTTATACTTGGCATCTACAGTAGCAACTGAAAACCGAAATTTTCGTGAGCGAAGCGAGTGCGAATTTTTTTTGATCGCACTACGCCTCTGTGTAGCCCATACTAATTGGTATCTACAAAAGCAATCTATAATCGACATTATCGCTAGTAAAGCCAGTGCGACATTTTAAGGATTGCACTACGCCACCATATAGTCCATACTTGGCACCTACATAAGCAACATAAAAGTGACGTTATCGCGAGCGAAGCGAGCGCGAAATTTTCAGAACTGCACTACTTAACTATGTACTCCATACTTGGTTTACACTCACAACAACAATTAAGAAAAGACATTTTCGCCAACGAAGCGAGCTCGAAAATTTTTAAGATTTCATTGCATCACTATGTAGTCCAAAACGGACATTTCGCAAATTTTTTTAGGGCTGCACTACATAACTGTGTCATTCATACTTGGTTCTTACAGTATCAATCAAGAAAGACACATTTCGCGAGCGAAGCGAGCACAAAAATTTTCGATTGCACTACGCTTAATTGTAGTTCATACTTGGCACCTACAGTAGCAACTGAAACTGATATTTTCGCGAGCGAAGCGAGCGCAAAGATTTTTTGATCGCATTAAGTACGCCTCTGTGTAATCCATACTAATTGGTATAGACAAAAGCAATCTATAATCGACATTATCGCTAGTAAAGCGAGTGCGACAGTTTTTACGATTGCACTACGCCACTATGTAGTCCATACTTGGCACCTACATAAGCAACACAAAACCGACGCTGTCGCGAGCGAAGCGAGCGCGAAATTTTTTAGGAATGCACTACTTAACTATGTACTCAATACTTGGTTTACACTCACAACAACAATGAAGAAAAGACATTTTCGCGAGCGAAGCGAGCGCGAAATTTTTTACAATTACGTTGCATCACTATGTAGTCCATACTTGGCAATTGAAAACGGACATTTTCGCAAATTTTTTAGGGCTGCACTACTTAACTGTGTCCTTCATACTTGGTTCTTACAATACCAATCAAGAAAAGACACAATTACGCGAGCAAAGCGAGCGCAAAAATTTTAGATTGCACTACGCTCCTTTTTAGTTTCTACTTGGCACCTACATTAGCAAGCGAAAACCGAAATTTTCGCGAGCGAAGCGAGCGCAAAAATATTTTGATCGCACTACGCCTCTGTGTAGTCCATACTAATTAGTATAGACAAAAGCAATCTACAACCGACATTTTCGCGAGCGAAGCGAGCGCAAAAATTTTCGATTGCCCTGCGCTTATTTGTAGTTCATATTTGACACCTACAGTAGCAACTGAAAACTGATATTTTCGCAAATTTTTTAGGGCTACACTACTTAACTGTGTCCTTCATACTTGGTTCTTACAATACCAATCAAGAAAAGACACAATTTCGCAAGCAAAGCGAGCGCAAAAATTTTAGATTGCACTACGCTCCTTTTTAGTTTATACTTGGCACCTACATCAGCAAGCGAAAACCGAAATTTTCGCGAGCGAAGCGAGCGCGAAAATATTTTGATCGCACTACGCCTCTGTGTAGTCCATACTAATTGGTATAGACAAAAGCAATCTACGAAAATATTTTGATCGCACTACGCTTCTTTGTAGTTCATACTTGGCACCTACAATAGCAACTGAAAAGTGACATTTTCGCGAGCGAAGCGAGCGCGAAATTTTTTAGGAACGCACTACTTAACTATGTACTCCATACTTGGTTTACACTCACAACAATGACGAAGAAAAGAAATTTTCGCGAGCGAAGCGAGCGCGAAATTTTTTAGGACTGCACTACCTATGTACTTCATACTTGGTTTACACTTACAACAACAATAAAGAAAAGACATTTTCGTTTTATTATTATTAACATTACTTAACTGTGTCCTTCATACTTTGTTCTTACAATACCAATCAAGAAAAGACACAATTTCGCGAGCAAAGCGAGCGCAAAAATTTAAGATTGCACTACGCTCCTTTTTAGTTTATACTTGGCACCTATATTAGCAAGCGAAAACCGAAATTTTCGCGAGTGAAGCGAGTGCGAAAATATTTTGATAGCACTACGCCTCTGTGTAGTCCATACTAATTGGTATAGACAAAAGCAATCTACAATCGACATTTTCGCGAGCGAAGCGAGCGCAAAAATTTTCGATTGCACTACGCTTCTTTGTAGTTCATACTTGGCACCCGCAGTAGCAACTGAAAACTGATATTTTCGCGAGCGAAGCGAGCGCGAAGATTTTTTGATCGCACTACGCCTCTGTGTAGTCCATATACTAATGAGTATATAATTTAATATAATTTTTTACAAAACAAAGTATGTATTTTTTTTTTCTTAATTTTTTAAAACCGCTCAACCGATTTCGGTAAAATTTAAAAACCACCTGGGAAGTATACCCTTTCAAACAAAAAAGTAAGAATTTTCCAAATCAGTTCAGGCGCCTTCAAGTAATCGGTGAACATACATAAAAAAAATTGAAAAAATAGATTCCGACAAATTGAGAATCTGCTCCTTTTTCGAAGTCGGTTAATAAGAAATCTACAAACGACATTCTCGCGAACGAAGCGAGTGAGACATTTTTTACGATTGCACTATGCCACTTTGTAGTCTTCACTTGGTACCTACAATATGATTTCATTATCGACATTTTGTAAACACCCAGTATTTAGGTGGGTATTATCATCAGCAGCATCGGGATTGAGAAGTTGGTACCATTAGTAGTTGTAGCATGGGGAGGAGAAGGGAGGAGGATGATTCCTAAACCGAACCGAGCGATAATTAAATTAGCTGAATAGAATGATGCCATCTAAGAATACAAAGCTACTGTGGGAAATTTTAGTAAACGGAAAACGGAGACGCGAAATTATCGCGAATATTAGCGAATTATAAATAAAATCTAAGTAGTTCATACTAAGTGTTACCTACCATTGGTGAGCAGTACCCAGCAGCATCAGAATTGAGTCCTCTTTTACGGCTCCACTACGCTATTATATTTTAAATATTTGGCACCTACAATATCAATTCACAATCGACAGTTCGTAAATATCAATGATTTAGGTGGGCAGTACACTGCATCAGGATTGAGGAGCTAGGGCCTGGAGGTCAGTGATATAGTCTAAAATTAGTATGTAATGAATGGCTCAGGTCAAGATATGGCTATGGTATGAATGTATGTATGTATGTATGTATGTATGTATGTATGTATGTATGGTATGTATGTATGTATGTATGGTATGAATCGCATGCTATATACGTATATATTGTATGCGAGTGACCTGGAACCGAGTCCCGAATCCGAGAGAAGTTTTGTCCTCTATCTCCGATAATATCTAGCCGATCTTCACCAAAATTGGTCATTGTATTTCTTGTCGTACACACTTTCAAATAAAGAAAGAATTATTAAAATCCGTTCAGATTTGACAGAGTTATGGAGTAAAATCAACAAAAAGTTTCATCCCCTATCCTGGAGTAACCTTATGTTTTATCGGGATAAAAACTATCCTATATGTTGACCCGGAGTATCAGCTACCGCTATACTAAATTTCATTTAAATCCGTTCAGTAGTTTTCGCGTGAAGCGCGGACAGACAGACAGACAGACAGACAGACAGACAGACAGACAGACAGACAGACAGACAGACAGACAAAAATTAAATAAAAATCTGTTTTGGGCTCAGTATCGATAGTCAAGCATCCCCCAATTAAAATTTTCAAAATATATTAAATGTACAGAAATCTTCCAGTTACAGTTTTATTATAAGTATAGATGAATATAATGTGTACTTAATTACTTATAGTACATAGTACATCATATTTATTAAAAAACTTGAAAGGTGTCAAGGGACACCCGGATGGAACGTAGTTCCTTTCGATTAATGAATTTGGCATTGTTGTGTTCGGTATTTTCGCGGTACAATAATGGGTCTCCGTAGCCTTGTGGCTTCTGCAGTCGCCTAACAGCCAAAGGTCGATGGTTCGAATTCCAGCTCGACAGACCGAATTTTCCATAACTTATAATTTATAAAAAATTAGGGAAAAATTCCACATGTAGAAATTATTTAAAATAAAATAGAAAATAGAAAATTCAGTCTGTCGAGCTGGGATTCGAACCATCGACTTCAGAAGCCACTAGGCTAAGGATACCCAATATTGTACCGCGAAAATACCGAACACAACAATGCCAAATTCACATTCAAAAAAGTGTCGGTTTCAAAAAAGTGTCGATCCGTCTAGCCCCCTTCCGAGTTCCGCACCGCGCGATAAGGAACTACGTTCCAATAAAATCGGCCAAGCGCATCTCAGAGTCGAGTGTACGTATCCCTAAAGACATACATTAATCCCTTATGTTGACTGCATGACTAATTGTTTGTAAAAGAATAATCTTTTATAATAGTAGCAATAATGCTTAATTTAAAAAAAAATGTGTTAATAAGAAACATCGCTTTATTTTACCTGCAATATAAATAAATCTCCATCAACTCTAATTACCAATTTCAGATTTTTTTTATTACATTTGAACAGGAAAAATCGCTTAATTATTAACGAGTGTAAATGAGTACATCTACCTTAAACAATAGTAGGAAGGAAATACACTTGCCATACTGTGACATTCCCCAAGGTTGAGGAGACAATTAATGATCTTAGCAGTACCAATGGACGATATATGACTGTGATGTGGGCATGACTATAATCTTCATTCGAATAATAAAAGGCCTATACAACACTAACTAAACTTTTGTTAGAAATTATACAGAATCACGCGCGAAACGAATTTAAAGACATCATTTTCAAATTCACCATTCAAAAAACTGTAACCCAAATACGTATATTTTAATATAAAAAAATATTTTTAAAAAACCGACTTCCAACACCCGCGCCACTACAAAGTATATAATTTATTGTTGATTTTTTAAAAACTGGGATCACGTGGAAAGTATACCCTTTCAAAAGAAAAAAGAATTTTCCAAATCGGTTCAGGCGTCTTCGAGTAATCGGTGAACATACTTAAAAAAAAAGAATCTGACGAATAGATAACCTCCTCCTTTTTTAAAGTCAGTTAAAAATGGTTTTGCCCCAGTCGGGTAAAAAAACAATTTTCGAGTATCAAAACACTACTTATCTACCGTTTCTTACCCATGTTCCTACCAATCCTATTACCAATACTAGTAGTAACACTAGGTGGTACCTTAACCCTCATTACCGGCACTGTACCCTAGTAGCAATTTTCGTTGGGTTTTGTAGCCAACGGTAGCCAACGGCTGGGAGATGGTAGTGGATAAGCCGTACTGTTACTACTACAGTACTGTTGGCCAACGAAACTAGGGACAAAGGCCCAACTAACATTCAATGTAAATTGCTACTAGGGTAGTAGCACAGTAATTATTTTATTAGCATAAGTCAGAAGGAAAATAAAAAAAAATCTATTCCAAGCTAAGATTCCAAATTGTTTTTCAGACCTATTGCATAGACGCCCAAGTACCAGATTCCGCTTGCACAGCCACGTCGTATCTGTCAGGAGTGAAGACCAAGTATGGCGTTATTGGTCTAGACGGTAACGTCACCAGAGGATCTTGCCATTCGCAGCTTTATAAGCGAAACTGGTCTCCTTCGATTGGACAATGGGCGTTGGACAAAGGATTGGATGTTGGTAAGAATGCTCACTTTATACTTGAATATCATGATCATTATCATAAGCAACCCATCAACGGCTCACTACTGAGCGCAGGTCTCCTTTCAGAGAAGGGTTCACACAAGAAGGGGAAGCTGACTTCACACACCTTCGAGAACATTATAGAGAACTCTCAGATGTGTAGGTTTCCTCACGATGTTTTTTCCTTCACATAAACAAAGTAATGTTGATAAAATGTAACATAACTTTTTTTATGTAATTTTCAAAAGAATCTTATTTTTTTATCATGTTATCAATTATCATATTACTGAAATCAAATTAACAAGTACCTAATACTGTAATTCTATATCACGAGAATATTTTTGAAAAGTTTGAAGATAGGTCTTGACTGCGATCTCACTTGATGATAGGTGACGATGCAATTGAAGATGGTAGTATATAGGATAGTATAAGGTATAGAGGATATGGTACTTTTAATTAAACCATAATCGGTTATTATTAGGTACCCTTACCGCTTACGGCTTATACACACTACCGTACCGGGACACTAAATCGCTTGGCGGCACGTCTTTGACGAGGGTGGCACGCCCTTCATCTCTCGCCAGATCAAACCAGAGACCAAATTATATACTCCTTAAATTATCCCCGCCGGGAGTCAAACCCGAAACATCCCACTTTAAAACCGCAACGCTCACCATTGCGCCAGGTGTTTCATGAATTTTAGTTGTCTAATGCCCGATTTCACCAACCACACCCAAATCATCCCCTAAGTACCCAGCAGTTTCTTAACGTAACCCTTATCTAGTCCCAATGTCATTTCTACCTTTGCGTTCCCTAAAAGTTCGTAAAAACTATATTGACAGAAAGCGTCACCTAGTCTAGCTTAGGTAGCCCGTAAAAGTTACGGCCTTGCTTTAGTTATTTGCTTTATCTTAAAACGTGTCGAGTGTCGAGCAGTAATATTAAGGCAAATATTTTATGAAATACATAGTATGTAGTTGTAAGCATTTAAATTTGTTTAACAAAGATAAAGTTGTCTAGATGTAATAGTTTTTTTCAATATTTATTCTGCTTCCATGTTATCTGGTATTTTTGACAGTTTTAAATACTTTATTTTGAACTTCCTCATTAAAACAATATAATTGCTTAAAATAAGTTATCGTCAATTTAAACTCTGATAACGTTCTTTTTAGTTTATGTTTTATTTATCTATCTAGATCTAGAAGAAATCGGGTAGGTATCTACTAGATTTTCTACTAGGTTAAAAATATTATTTTGATTGATATTTTTTTCTAAGCATAATTTTCATTCGAATAATTAAGAATACAATTTTCTGAATTTTAAGAAATTCTGTTGATCTTACCAAATATTTCTATAAAGAGTTAACGTTTAATTACTAAATATAATTTAATTAACTTTTTGTCAAAAGTCAGTAAGAATTTTTGAGAGTTTTCAAATCGAAGATCACATAAAACACGATGCATGTTGCCAAAACTGTAAGTATCACTTTTAAGCTATTGCATAGCTTTATCGCGGGCTTTGAACTTTTGAACAAACAGTTTGAGCGCGGCGACCGAATCAAGAAATTCCGCAACGAAAATAAACCTAACACCGTCGTTCAGTAAGCGTTCAACATTTTAGAGGTTCACAAGTAGCTCTGTTTGGCGCAGTGGGCGAGCGGCCGCTTTCGCTGCCGTATGGTGTATGATGTCGCAGGTTCGAATCTCACCCGCGAAGTAGTGGTGACAGTGCGCTTGTCTTGTTTGTTTTGTTTTAAATTATTTTTTTGCATAATTTTTATTATGCACATATAGGTACAATATCACTGTGGCATTTGGGACGTGTTAATCTCGTGACAATGTGGTGACAGTATTTTCAAAATGAGCAATTTTTAACCTGTTTTTAACCTATAAACAATTAGTGTAAAATGAAAATTGAAGGCATGGGGGTACATGTGAATCTATGGCCGGACTGTCTAAAATATATTCCTGCAACCCAGTTTCAGCTCCATCATCAGATCCTACTCCTCGGTCCTTGATCATAATCTCTCTAAAACCTACTCATTGACCATCATTATGAGCCCAAACACATTATCTGCTGTAAGTTGCTAAGGACTTAGGTACCCCGCAGACTATTTGAAGCTGCACTATCAGCTCAAGGTTAACATGCCTTGGAAATAATCTGAAGTAACAGTCCACCAAATTTCTAATCAATCGCACCAGTGAAAACTTGTAGGTTTCAAAACACCCTCTAATCAAGTAGGAAATGAGCTGACGACCTCAAAGATTCACATGGAGTGTTTTAAATTTTCATTTTACACTTGTTATTTGTTAACCTGTTAGTCATACCATGTTTATGGTTTTTATCAAGTCACTTTCTATTAACGAGCAAGTAATATGACCGAATAATGTGTGTTATAAACATTTAGTTAAGCCATTATCAATTCAGTAATTGCTAATGTCTTGTTGTTTGAACAACTTAGATCGGATACTCGCTTTTAATGGTAGGTATGGATTGTATTTTTTCTGTCTTTGGAATTTAATGGTTCATTGTTTTCAACCATTGTATTTTGCTATTGCAATTACTTATGAGGAGCTACCCATTGATCTTGTAGCTAGATTGATTGGCTTGGGATCATTGGACCCTTGGTTCGAGACCCGCGTCGATCCAAATAAAAAAGTTTTTATTAGAATCCCGGAGGTGAGCATTGAGCAAATTATGGGGGTGTTAGATACATAGTGCCTCGGATAGCACGTATCACCGTCATTACTGCCCCAAATATCTCTCTGTTCGTATTGGATTACCATCCCAAAGGACTATGAGCTGCTTGCCCTTAAAAGTGTGCCCTTAAAATAGCAACTGCAAAATTCAAAGATACAAAATTATTTCTTTCATGTAAGCCAACCTGTAGCTCTTAAGAAAAATCAAGTCTCTACAGTTAGTCTGTTCGATTCTGCTGAGAAAAGTCGATAAGAAACACATCAGTAATTTCTTTTGCAATAGGTAGCTTACAATGTAATAGAATTGTCACTATCTTGTAGGCATGGATGAAAATCCGATTGATTGCTCCCGTAAAACTTGTCAACGAGAAATTCATTAACTATTACAACCCATTAACGTCTCGCTACTGAGCGCAGGTATTCTCTCAGAGAAGGGTTATATGCCACACTCCACCACGTTGGCCCAATGCAAATTCTTCTTCATGCAAACTTCACACACCTTTGAGAACATTATGGAGATCTCTCAAGCGTGCAGGTTCCCAGGAAGCTCCCAGGCGGCTTGAATTTTTCCGACATCGTCAACAATTATCGTCATATTTCAACTAATTTACACAAAACCTTAACAAATTATACACTAAAACCTTCCTCTAAAACCTGAACCACCCTATCTATTGGTGAAAACCTCATGAAAATCCGTTCAGCAGTTTTTGAGTTTATCGCGAACAGACAGACAGACGGACGCGGCGGGGTTGTTTTATAATATGTAGTGATAGTGATTCTTGTTGGCAGGTTTCGTGACGACAACTCGCGTGACGCACGCATCACCGGCCGGCATGTACGCGCACACATCTGAACGCAACTGGGAGTGTGATGCAGACGTGCCTGATGAATGCCTGATCTTGGGCTGCAAGGATATTGCCTTGCAACTCGTCACTACTGATCCGGGGAGACAATTTAAGGTACAGTTCTAAAAAGAAATTGTTTTTTTTTGCAGATTTATTTGCGTTTACTTTATAAAGATCTACTCAGGCGTTTGAACATCATCAGCTCATTTCCTACTTAATTAAAGGGTACTTGCGTGCGATTGATTGGTATACTGTTACTTCGGATTATTTCCAAGGTATGGTAACCTTGCGCTGATGCTGCAGCATCAAGTAGCCTGCGGGATACCCGACTCCTCAGCAACTTACAGCAGATATAGGTACTATGTTTGAGTTCATTAGAATGGTCTCAATGATACATAATGATTGAGGATCAAGGAGCATCTGATGATGGAGCAGAAAACTGGGTAACAGGAATCAGGATGTCAGGTGTATCGTACATAGTCCAGTCATAGATTCACATGTCAGGGGTGTTTTAAATTTTTAATATACACTTGTTCTACAACAGACATGTTTAATTTATAACACGACTGATCCAAAAAAGGGCGTGTTATGTTTTCTGCCTGAACAGATGCGGTATTAGGAATCATTAGAATCCTTACAGTCAACCCGAGTGATCTGCTTGTTATTCACTTTACAATGGGCCTTTTATTCTTGAAATTCAAAACCTACCTATTTGTTCAGTAATTGGCGAGGAAAATAAAATATATTAAAATTGATTAATACATTTGCGAATTGTAATAAAACAAAGATATTTTTGTAGTACTTCACGTTCAATGCCACGAAGAACGATCATTTTGTCTTTATGATGGAAATAAGCTAATTTTATGTTTAATTGACGTCAATAAGACTCCACGCTTCAATTAGCAACCTCTTTTCAATGTTAGGCATTCATTAAATTTTATCCACAAAAATGGTACTATTTTTACAAGCTTTTATATTTAACTTGCTATGTTTGTATAGGTATGTACGTAAGATGTTTAGGTCGAATCTTGCAAGATGAATTAGAACCACTTCCCGATTTGCGACTGAACTGAAATTTTGCATGTACCTACATGTAAATCGGATGACAATGCAATATTATTGTAACATGGAGCTGAAAGATGGCTATGGGAACTCTGTAATAAAACGACGTAACCCCATCGAACTTGGGCTCGTTTGATTCATCTTGACAAGTATTCCGGTCTATATGATATCCAGGGTCTGATGATGTAGACAGCTACTAAAAACTTGTATTTTTTTATTTAGGTTTTTTTTTTATTTATTTAAATCTTACTAGATAATCTTGCTAGTATAACTGAATAAGGACAGTAATACTCCTTATAGCTGCTGTACTAATATCTTATCTGATTTAACATACTAAGATTATAAATGCGAAAGTGTGTTTGTTTGTTGGTTTGTTAGTTTGTTGGTTGGTATGTCATTCAATCACATCCAAACAGAGCTACTGATCGTCGTGATTTTTTGCATGGGTATTGTTGTGTGGACAGTCGACCTGAAGAGTGACATAGGCTACTTTTTATCTCAGAAAATCGGAAAAGAGTTCCCAATGGTTCCCACGCAATTTGTAAATATGACATTACTAACATGTATAAACGTAGGTAGGTGATTTTTTATAACACTAGCTGACACGGCGAACTTCGTACCGCCAACTTATCTATTATAATTTTTTTTTTGTTTTTTTTTTTATTATTAAAAATTAAAACCTTCCGTGGACCTTAAGGAACATACAAAAAAATAAATTAACCGAATTGGTCCATCCATTCTTGAGTTATGCGCTTACCAACATTCATTTTTATTTATATAGATAGAAGATGTAGCACGTGTATCCATTGCCGTTGTCTAGACAATAGATACATAAAGTATCTAATTGAGTATTGATTTCAAGTGTTATTTGTGTTCGAATGTTTTGCGTCTATTATGCATCTAATCCTAGATGATGTTAACAATAATAACTTGGTGGTAATAATGCAATCTTTTTACATTGCTGACACCATGGACTGAGGCTTCGTGGCATCCTGCGAACAAAAGTGACCACAGTTTTTTTTAGTTATAGATTGTAACTTATTTTCTACCATATTATTGCAATCATTAAGGTTCAAATTCACATCATGTTAAAACGAAAAAATTGTAGCGGAAAATTGATATCGAAATTCTAGTAGCGGTTAGTCTAGTTTTTAAGAGTCCGGCTTCCTTTTTGGAGGGTCCGGGGACCCACTACTTAGCAAGGGTCTCCTCTAAGAATGTAAAGGGTTAAGGCCATAGTTCATCAAGCTGGTTAAGTGTGAATTAGCAGACTTCACACAACTTTCAGTTAATTACGGAGAATTCTCAGGCATGCACTGTGACGGAAAACATTGTGAGGAAACGCGTTTTCTCACAATGTTTTCCTTCACAGTTAAAGCATGTGAAATGTAATGTCCATACAGCAAGTTGTGGGTAGACATAAAACAGAGAGACGCATAAATACAAGACACCACTGGATCATGAGTCAATCGTGTGTAGGCCATGTATGTCAGTGAAGTGTTGTATCAGTGTGTGTGTTATTACGTACTGTAGCAAAATAAATAAATTACAACATTAATTTTCGGATGATTATTACAGGTGATAATGGGTGGTGGTCGACGGGAGTTCACACCAAATCTGACGACGGCATTGACAAATAGTACGGGCAGAAGAATCGATGGATTAGACCTAACCGAGCTCTGGCACGAAGACAAGATCAGAAAGAACGCGACACATCAATACGTTACTGACAGGAACGATCTCTTCAAGGTAATAAATCCTGCGGGTAGATTCTGTAAAAGTTGTAACAATCTTTAAATCACAGCATTGATGTCAAATTATGGTTTTTGCAGCACGTATCATTGATACTGCCTTTAAGGCCTGCTTGCAGAAACGCCGGGTTATCCTTTTAACCCACAGTTAGCTGCTGCTTTGACAGATTTCGTATAAAGCTTCTGTCAAAATTTATTCCTGGGGTTAAATCTAACCCGGCGTCTCTGCAAGCGAGCCTAAAGGATCGATGTGAGACAAAAAAAAATGCGTGAGTGTCGTGGAACACTCGGTTGGAACGAAGTTCCTTTTAATAATAAATTAATAATAAAAATAAAACAATTAGGGAAAAATTCCACATGTAGAAATTATTTAACATAAAATTGAAAATAGAAAATTCAGTCTATCGAGCTGGGATTCGAACCATCAACCTTTATGCGACTGTAGAAACCACAAGGCTACGGAGATCTAATATTGTAGTTTGAAAATATTGAACACAATGCCAAATTCACATTCGAAAAAGTGTCGGTTCAATTTATTCTTAATTTTTTTCCGTCTAGCCTCCTTTCGCATCGCGCGATAAGGAACTACGTTCCAATATTTTTTGACTGCTCAATGTCGTTATCGATAAAACTATTTATGTGAAAAATGCCATTAAGTAAGTTTCGAAGTAAGATGAATCGGTGCTGTCGGCTTTATCAACTGGAAGATCAAGATCCTTGAGGTTTACTGATTTGACCAGCTGTTGTTTTCATAAATGAAATACGACATGGCAACCTTTAGTGAGAACTGAGAATATGCTTTATGAGAAACTAAGAACGCCCTATTTAAATAACGATGTAGTGGCTATTTGTCTGTGATATTACAATGTTTTAACAGTTGTTGCAAAATTACTTGTTACGCAGTTGTCTTGTCTTAAAACATAATATAATACCAATGAGTTAGAAACCGATATTTACTCATACAGTAATAATTTTGTTCAGGCATTAGGACCTATTTGTTTTGTAACGACAAAGTAAAGTAAACGACAAAGTGGAACAGACAGAAATATTGAAAAGACGAAGACAGAAAAATGTCGAAGTGAAACGTAGAGAAAACTCTGTTATAGAATAAAAATCCTTTCTTTTAAGTTTAGTCACGAAGTTTGATTAAAATCGGTTAAGTAGTTTAGGAGTCCATCGCGGACAAACAACGTGACACGTAATTTATATATATTAAGATAGTAAGGAACTTTTCAGTAATAGTTAACGCCATATTTTTTACAGTACTTGTTAGTCCTATTAAAAGAGAATTAAGCTAAGATCTCAATAAAATTTTCAGATATACGATTCTGACGACTTACCCGAGTATCTCTTGGGCTTGTTCCACAATGATCATCTGGATTATCACTTAATGGCGAACAACCAGCCGACTTTGGAGGAGATGGTCGAAGTGGCGATAAAAATGCTGAGTAGAAGTAGCAAGGGGTACTTCTTATTTGTTGAAGGTTTGTTGGATTTCAAACTTTAGGTTCTGGCTCAGTGAGTTGAAAGATTTGACACTATTGCTTATTTGTCTATTGTTTGCGTCAACTTGTAGTCATATCTTCCAACGGAAGTTCTTTGCCTTATTTGCGTCAACTTGTAGTCAGATCTACCAACGGAAGGTCTTTGCCTTGTTTGCGTCAACTTGTAGTCAGATCTTCCAACGGAAGGTCTTTGCCTTGTTTGCGTCAACTTGCAGTCAGATCTTCCAACGGAAGGTCTTTGCCTTATTTGCGTCAACTTGTAGTCAGATCTTCCAACGGAAGGTCTTTGCCTTGTTTGCGTCAACTTGTAGTCAGATCTACCAACGGAAGGTCTTTGCCTTGTTTGCGTCAACTTGTAGTCAGATCTACCAACGGAAGGTCTTTGCCTTGTTTGCGTCAACTTGAAGTCAGATCTACCAACGGAAGCTCTTTGCCTTGTTTGCGTCAACTTGTAGTCAGATCTACCAACGGAAGGTCTTTGCCTTGTTTGAGTCAACATGTATTTAAATCTTCCAAAGGCCAAAAGCCTGAACAAGAGAAAAGTTTAAAAACTATAAATCGAGTACGGAAAACTGGATTTAACATCCGTCACATTGTTTTTTAAAAAAAAATCTTGTAATGCCCGCGTTACTTCAGTGGCACTAAAATATTATTAAATACCTAACTGTGTGACCAATAGAAAATGACGGTTTGTAGACTTTTATCTTGAAATAACAACTAAGGCTTGCCCTCTTTCAATGTAACATCTTTATCGTTGAGGAAAAACAAACTGACAATATAATTATCATAATCGCTTCCGCTCGAATACATTTTTCCTTTTACCTTGTCCTTCGATATTATCATATTCAAGAGTAGTGTACAGCATTCGTATTGGTTGGTAGATAATAAGAATCCACAATATAATTATTCAGACACTTGAAACTTTATTTGTTTCTAGATAATTTATGTGTACCGCCAGTTACTTATGACCTTTATGAAACTACTAGCTGATGCCCGCGACTTCGTCCGCATGGATTTAGTTTTGAAAAATCCCGCGGGAACTCTTTCATTATCCGAGATAAAAAGTAGCTCTCCCGGTCTGAGGAACCACTACTACATCCATTACTATACCCATGCAAAAAATCGCAGCAATCCGCTGTTCTGTTGCGACGTGATTGAAGGACAAACCAACAAACAAACACACTTTCGCATTTATAATATCAGTAATGCATTATTATAACACTTTTTATAATTGTCAAATTTTTAACCAGAGACAAAATTACGTTTATCTGTCATTTACGTTTTGTTATTCCACTGTCATTTGCGTTTTGTTATTCCATGTCAGATGCGTTTTTGTTATACCACGTTTTATAGTGACTTGACGGAAACGCGGTCGAACGAGATAAAAAGTATCCTATGTCCGTCTCCTGGTTCTAAGCTACCTCTCCACCAATTCTCAGCCAAATCGGTTCATCCGTTCTTGAGTTATAAATAGTGTAACTAACACCACTTTCTTTTATATATATAGATTGAATTGTCGAAGGTCTTACTTGGAGATAATTTCAATTAACCAAGCAATTCAATGGACATAAAATGCAATTCCAATTAAGAGCTGATGGTCTTAACTGTAGTTGGGTGGGAGAGTAAGTAGTACAAAGTCACAGTACATAGTGCATGATAGGTAGGTACAGGGGACACGTTCTCTCACATAAGGTTGTTTCGTCTCGTTAACAGCAAAATAAGTTTATTGATTCCTATAATCAGACAACGTCAGGCAAGTCGCAAGGAGCCGCTCAATAAAAGCGGCGCAAGATCGTCTGTACCACAAGACCTGTAAATAATCAGCAGTGAATACCTATCAGCTGTTATTTATATTAGATGATAAGGAGAATAATTATACAGCTACTCATGATATCATTACTTTAAAAGCTTTTCTAACAGACTATCCGCCTTTCATTCTAGGGGGCAGAATAGACCACGCACATCACCAAAGCTACGCCCATCTGGCACTCGACGAAACTGTAGAATACTCCAAAGCTGTCAAGAAAGCCAGAGAACTGACAAATGTGCACGACACCCTTATTGTAGTGTCCGCGGACCACGCTCATACTATGACAGTCGCAGGTTACCCCTCAAGGGGTAACGATATTCTTGGGGTCGTGGATACAGCTAAGGGGGACGATGGAAAGCCTTATTCTACTATAAGTTATGCGAATGGGAAAGCAGCGTCGATTGATGAAGGTGGCAGGATTGATGTGACCTTGAGCAGTCTGTTTAACAACCGTAAGTTGGATGTTTTAGAGTTTTTGTTAATGGAAAGTAATATTAAGGATTTGTGTGATTTTTGATAGGCCGTAACATTAAAAATACAAGAACATTTTTTCACTAATTTGTCTGTTTTTGTGTCTTTACTAATTAATCTCAATTCGCTTCAAAATAGAAAATAAAAAACCGGCCAAGTGCGAGTCGGACTCGCGCACCGAGGGTTCCGTACTCCAAAAGTAAAAGTAAAACGATAATATTATATTAATTTGCTTATTTATCGTTAACTTTGTTTGTAGAGGTTTATTGTTAATATAAAAAAAACTATGCTAGTTAGAGCGTTGGTTTTATTTTTCCTGTAAAATATACATAGACCTTTATTGACCATAATTATTTCAGATTTTTCGATTGGTAAACTTCGGAGATAAGGTGGGGGGGGGGGGGGGGGGGGAACGGTATTTTTTTCGACATTTTGGCCGATGACTCAAAAAATGTTATACATAGAAATAAATAAAAAACTGTTTTAGAATGCACAAGTAAAGGCCTTTCATATGATACCCCACTCGGTATAGTTATTTTACTTTGAAATTTCAAACCTCTGATTTTCCCCCTTTTTTAATTAAACTAAAATAATTTTCGCATTGATTTTATTTTTCCTGTAAAATATACATAAACCTCTATTGACCATAATTATTTCCGATTTTTCGGTTGGTAAACTTCGGAGATAAGGGGGGGGGGGGGGGGGGAACGGTATTTTTTTCGACATTTAGGCCGATTAATCAAAAAGTATTATATATAGAAATAAATAAAAAACTGTTTTAAAATGCACAAGTAAAGGCCTTTCATATGATACCCCACTCGGTATAGTTATCTTACTTTGAAATTTCAAACCCCCGATTTTCCCCCTTTTTTAATCAAACTAAAATAATTTTCGCATTGCTTTTATTTTTCCTGTAAAATATACATAAACCTCTATTGACCATAATTATTTCAGATTTTTCGATTGGTAAACTTCGGAAATAAGGGGGGGGGGGGGGGGGGGGACGGTATTTTTTTCGACATTTAGGCCGATTAATCAAAAACTATTATATATAGAAATAAATAAAAAACTGTTTTAAAATGCACAAGTAAAGGCCTTTCATATGATACCCCACTCGGTATAGTTATCTTACTTTGAAATTTCAAACCCCCGATTTTCCCCCTTTTTTAATCAAACTAAAATAATTTTCGCATTGCTTTTATTTTTCCTGTAAAATATACATAAACCTCTATTGACCATAATTATTTCAGATTTTTCGATTGGTAAACTTCGAAAATAAGGGGGGGGGGGGGGGGGGACGGTATTTTTTTCGACATTTTGGCCGATTACTCAAAAACTATTATATACAGAAATAAATAAAAAACTGTTTTAGAATTCAAAAGTAAAGGCCTTTCATATGATACCCCACTCGGTATAGTTATCTTACTTTGAAATTTCAAACCCCCGATTTTCCCCCTTTTTTAATCAAAGTAAAATAATTTTCGCGTTGCTTTTATTTTTCCTGTAAAATATACATAAACCTCTATTGACCATAATTATTTCAGATTTTTCGATTGGTAAACTTCGGAGATAAGGGGGGGGGGGGGGGGGGGGGTAATTTTTTTCGACATTTTGGCCGATTACTCAAAAACTATTATATATAGAAATAAATAAAAAACTGTTTTAGAATTCACAAGTAAAGGCCTTTCATATGATATCCCACTGGTTATAGTTATTTTACTTTGAAATTTCAAAACCCCGATTTTTCCCCCTTTTTTAATAAAACTAAAAATAATTTTCGAATTTTCTTTATTCCAATGATGTTGGGCCACTATTATACACAACTATGTCAAATTTCATGTCGATAGCTTTAATAGTTACTGAAATAATCGACTGTGACAGACGGACGGACGGACGGAGAAAGTCTCACCATAAGGGTTCCATTTTTACCATTTTGGTATGGAACCCTAAAAATTGTAAACATTTTTCCAATACATACTCCAAAATTTTGATTTTTAGATGGAGAAGGTTATTTGTTTTCGGTTTAATTTTGATTTATTTGTGCAGATGCTTATATTTTCAAAACTGTCATAACTGTTTTGACTTTTGGATGAAATAAAAAACTTTTTTTGTTGGTCTGTAGATCAAGCAAGTGCCAACTTCACCATCGCCGAGTAACGTTTAACCGAGGGATAACATTCTAACAATTTTTGTATTGAAAATCTGCCAAACCATCTTGACGACGGTGGAATTGACACTTAGAGTACATCACTTTTAGACCAGCTTATTAGACGCATTTTCTAAAATTATATAACTGTCTTCAGGAACCGTTGACTACTCTTACCCAAGTCTAGTACCCCTGGACTCCGAGACCCATGGGGGTGAGGACGTGGCAGTTTTCGCCCAGGGTCCCTGGCAGCACCTCTTCACATCCAGCTATGAACAATCCGTCATACCACACCTCATGGCCTACGCGATGTGCCTTGACAGTAACCAGCACGAAAATTGTAGGTACAGCCTAAGCAGCGCTGTGAATTATAAACCATATAAGTATTATGTTATAAGCTTCTGTGCTGTGATATTTATTGTTAATCTGTATCTCTAGTTAGAGTTTTATTGAGGCGTAGATACTTAACTTTGAGGCAGCGCAACGTGACTCAAAGCAGCTTCAAGAAGTTGTAAAAGGAACTGGGGCCCTACCACCATTGCTTAAAGAAGTATTGTTTTAATTGTTTTTTGACAGCTCATATAATGACGACCTTAGGTGAACTAAACAGGTCTGACCGTGAAATTCAAATTTAATTTGGTTTTTTGCAATTTGTAAACTTATACGACAAAGTAGGCTTATGAAATTCTAATTACGCCAATGGCAGATTATTTTCACAGGTTTATATAAAAATCTTTACTTGAAAGTTTCCAGTTTAAGACATAAGTCCGAGCATCGAGTTTGACGTGAGCTACTCACAAATTAGTCGATACTCGGACTAATTTCTTAAACTGGACACTTTCAAGTAAAGATTTTTATATAAACCTGTCAAGATGATACTGCCATTGGCGCAATTAGAATACCATAAGCCTGCTTTATCGTATTAGTTCAAAAATTGCGAAAAACCAAATTATAAATGAATTTCGCAGGCAGACCCGTTTAGTTCACCTTAAAGGAATTAACATAAGGACATAATTGTATGGACATGACTAGACAAATTTTTTTTCGTATTGAACTACTACGAGGTACTTTAAGCGGTGGTGGTAGAGCCCCAGTTCTTTAGCTGCAGCATATGAGGCGGGACCTTAAGTTCCTTTGTAGTGTTGGACCTAAGTCCAGGGTCGGACCATAACAAGTTACTGAATTTTCTGTGAAGTTATATAACAGTCCGTAGTTGTAACTCGTAACCTATCTGTAAATTATTTAATCTGTTGTGTAAATTATTTAATCTGTTGATATGTTACCTTGTAAATTATAAAATGGACTTTTTCAGCCGTTTCTAGGTAACTTGAAGATATTATATTGAATATAGGAAGCGGACCTTAGTTTTTGATGAAAAATAAATACTTAATGAAAATTATTTATCTTTAAAACTAATTTGTGACTGACTGTTATTTTCTTATTTTTGTTAACTTTTCATCCTAATTGCTTTATGACTGAATATATTATTATTTTGAAACTGAATAAAGTAGGTATATTATTATCTTTTACAGAGTTGCATTTAATTGTAAAACTTGACTAAGTAGATAAAACATTAATAAAGTTTAAAAATAATGTAGATATATTCGACCGAGCGAAGCGAAGGTCTTTGAGTCTACTTGAGTGAATTTGCACTTGTCCGTCCGTCCGTCCGTCCGTCCGTCCGTCTGTCAGAGCCTTATAAATTCTGAATTACTGAACGTAATTACTTCAATTTTAGATATAATATGTAAACCGATGGCCTCCAGCCGAAAATGGCTTAAAATTTATAAAAATCTTTATTTCAGGGGGGCTCTCATAGAAGCGAATGCGAAGAAAAAAAAATTTTTTTGGATTTCATAGGGTTACAGTACCTCATTTTAAAGATAATTTGGAACAGAGTACAAAAGAATTTTTGTTTTAATTTTTTTCCTAAAATTGACGAAATGGGGGGCTTTCAAAGTGGAGATTATATTTGACCTCACAACGGAATAACCATTGAAAGCTGGGGCTTGAAAGTTTTATAATTTTAGCGTAATATCATGTACTTGAACAACAAATACTAAAATTAGATAAATGTAATAAGGAAACTAAATTATTTAACTTCTAATGAGCAGCAACAACAGAACTTCACAATGATGTCAATAGATGGCGCTCTCATCTCATATAGCAAATGCAGCTATATGTAACATATTATTCAATTAAAATTATTATTTAGTCATTTAGCAAACATCAATAAAACTTCACGTTGCAGTTTGTTTTTACATGTTTTCTGATCTTGTCGATAGTCGACGCTGTGTACAAGTAATTTAATTTGAATGTTCGAAAAAACTATACCTAAGTTTGATTGAGGCCTTGAGGATTTCACTATAACAGTTCCCTAACCTTTACGGGCTACCTATGTTAAGTTAGTTGACACTTTCTGTCAACTTTGTTATTACGAACCTCTACGGGACAACTAAAGGTGAAAATGACATTGGGATGTTAGGATTGTATTTAGGGGCTACCTACCTAAAGAGACTTCTACAAAGGGGATGATTTAGGTATGGTTGGTGAAAACGGGCATAATAATAATGTCAATTTTGATCTTCATGTATCTATTGAATGAATAAGTAATTATGGGAAACCGTTACCGCGAGGTCTCAGTTCGGGGCGAACCACTAGTTATTAAGCTTAGATTAAGAAATTTAAGTAAATTCCTATAAGTATGGTTTTATACAAGTCGATCGACATAGCACAGCGAGTCGCGAAACTGAAGTGGTAATGGGCGGGGCACATAGTTCGAAGAGCTGATAGTCGTTGAGGTCCCAAGGTGGAAAATTATATAATATTATTTAAGGGAAGCAAAAATAGCATGTATCCCTACTTAGTTCATTAAAGCAGTAAAATAAGTACCTATTAGTAAATTTTCACTGAAAATGGGCTGTGCCTAATCATTTAATTATTTTGTAAGTATTTTATTCCTTACAACATCTTTCGCAATTCAATTATTTTTACAAAACTATTAATTCTATGCGGAGTATGTTATTGGTTAGGTAACAAATTAAAGATAAGTTACAAGTACAAACCTTAGATATTAAAATATTTGCAGTAAATTAATTAATAATACTTATTTAAAAATATTTAATGGTGGTGTGATTAAACGATGATCATTGTTAATATACCTAGGCAGGTA
This sequence comes from Oeneis ivallda, assembly GCA_029955525.1. NCBI lineage: Eukaryota > Metazoa > Arthropoda > Insecta > Lepidoptera > Nymphalidae > Oeneis > Oeneis ivallda. Next base: position 4,594,552 of record JARPMR010000016.1, on the reverse strand, counting down.
ATGTAAATAAAATTATTGTTTAAATCATTAGCCTAAATTTTATGTAATTAATTAAATAATAAAATTGTGAAATAAATAATATAAATACATTAAATTGTGACTGTAAACTGTATCGCTCAACTTTTTTATTTCCTTTTTTTAAACCGACTTCAAAAAAACAAAAAGAGGAGGTTCTCAATTCGACGCGTATTTTTTTTTTGTCGATGTTATTCCATATCTCCAAGTCTCCATCAAATCTTAACGGATTTCAATATTTTCTTTTACTTGAAAGGGTGTAGGTCCCATTTAAATTTGGTGAAGATATGATGAATATCTTTGGAGATGGAGGACGGAACTGAAGAGTGGGTGTGCGCTCGTTAACAGTAAACAGATTTTATTTTTACAGTAGTAGATCAAGTTTCAAGTATCCGAAAAAAAACACGCAAGAATTAAATCATACTGCCAAGGGACGTGTTTGGGCAAAAACATAAAATGATGAAATTTGTTCGATAATAAAAAATCGCGAAGTTAGGTCTAATTTTTAACCAATATTCATTTATTTTCAATGTGTTGCATATTACAGAGCCAAAATTTTTACATTAAATTCCGATTGATATTATCAAGAGAGTAGCCTAGTGAATTGAAAAGAAAATGAATATTTTACGAGTTACAAAGTATTTGGCGCTTACTACACTTCTATTCCGCGCAAAACGCTTTCTTTTGTCGCGCCTGACATGAGGTTGTGGCTATGTTTTATCTCATCGCGAAATCTGATTTTTTTTGGGGTTACACGCGCTCTGAAAGCTGAAACTGCAGCCAGGATATCCAGCACACTAGTACAGTCTTGAAAAAATAATAGCAGCTATGTCTTGTTTGGATTTCTTTTGATCATTATTTGATTCTACATAGAATGCAATGGTGGCAACACGATGAGCTGATGCCGCAGCCAGGATATAATCTAGCACACTAGTACACTCTTGAAAGAATAATAGCAGATATGTCGTGTTTGGGTTCGTTTTGATCACTATTTGTTTGTTTGTTTGATACTACATAGAATGCAAAGGTGGCAACACGATGAGCTGATACTTCAGCCAGGATATCTAGCACACTAGTACACTCTTGAAAAATAATAGCAATTAAAAGGAAATACCGTCAGGTTATAAATAAATAAATAAATAAGCCTTTATTCAGACACAATAGTTTCATTAATTTTTACAAAGTTATTCTAAATCTACCACCGTGCTCCCGTCTGTGTGCCTTTTGGCAAAGGCCTCTTCCATCTGCTTCCATACATTCCTGTCCCTAGCTCTCCTCGTCCATGCTTTCCCAGCCACCTCTGTTATTTCATCGACCCATCTTTTAAATGGTCGACCTCTTTTTCTTTTTAGGTACCTGGTATGCCAGTTCATTATAACTTTTGTCCATTTTTCTGCTCCTCTAATTGTATGCCCGGCCCACTTCCATTTTAATTTTTTGATGGTAACAGTAACATCTTTAGTCTTTGTGTGTTCTTTGATAGTCGTGTTTCGTATTCTATCTGATAGTTTTTTACCCATCATGCTTCTTTCCATGGAAGCCTGGCAGCTCTCCAGCTTTTTTACGTGGTTTCTGGTGAGTGCCCATGTTTGACATCCATACGTTAGTACTGGCAACACACATGTGTCAAACAGTTTTCTTTTTATGGACATGTTCATATTTTTGTTTTTCATCACCTCCTTGAGGCTCCAATATTGTTTCCATGAGTTTGCTATACGTCGGTCAATCTCTTTGGAAGTTAAATTTTCTGGTGATATTATTTGACCTAGGTAAACATACTCCTCCACATATTCAATGACATTATCGTTGATATAAATTGGTTCTTGCTGACCATTTGTCATGACTTTTGTCTTATCTGTGTTCATGAGCAGTCCCACTTTTCGACTCTCTCGGTCTAAGTCATTTAGCATTATTTGGAGTCCCTCTTTAGTTGCAGAGAATATGATCAAGTCATCAGCGAATCTCAAGTGTGATAAGTTCTCTCCGTTAATTAATAGGCCACATTCTTCCCAGTCCAGGTGATGAAATACCTCCTCCAGCACTGCTGTGAAAAGCTTAGGTGACACCGGATCACCCTGTCGCACTCCTCTTCCTATCTTTATATTCTTCCCTTCTTTCTCTAGCTTGATTTTGGCTGTGCTGTTTTTGTAAATATTTTTTAGTATTCTGATGTATTTGTGCTCAACTCCTTGGTTTTTAAGTGCGAGCCAAATCTTTTCATGTGCCAAAGAATCGAAGGCTTTGCAATAGTCCACAAAACAGCAGTAGAATACTATATTAAATTCTTTTCCCTTTTCAAATAATTGTTTCACAACATATATGTGATCCAACGTTGAGAATCCACTTCTGAACCCTGCTTGCTCCCTAGGTTGATTCTCATCTAGAGTCCTTGCTATTCGGGAAAGGATTACCTTTGCAAAGACCTTATAAATATTGGAAATCAAACTGATCGGCCTATAATTATTTATGTTGTTCTTATCGCCTTTCTTGTGAAGCATTATGATTGTCGATGCTTTCCATTGCTGTGGTATTGACTCAGTCCGTATAACCTCATTGAAAAAGTTTGTGAGAATTGGTATGAGGGTGTCTTTGTTTAACAATAAGAATTCATTACAGATGCCATCTGAGCCAGGTGCTTTATCTTTCTTTTGTGTTTTTAGAGCTTTTTCTACTTCTGTGCATAATATTTCAGGTATGTTGCAGCCGCCCTTTAAATCGGTTGTTGTGCTGGTATCCTGTTTTGTATAAATATCTTGGAAAAAGTTTGTAGCTGCTGAAAGGATGTCTGACCTTTTCGTTTTAAATTTGTTGTTCTTACCCTTAATATTAGGTATCCAGTTTCTTTTTTCTGTTAGATATTTTAGTGCTTTTTTAGTGCCTCCAGTCTTCTGAATGCAACTTTCCAATATTCCTAACCTGTACCTCTGGTAGTCTTTTCTTAATCCGGTTTTAATATTTTTGCTTGTTTCAGTTATTTCCCTCCTTATACTCTTTGTCTTTTTAACCACTGCTATCAAATTAGCCCTAGTCTGTAACAAATCACCTGTCTCTTTTGATAGCCATTTTCTTGTATTCGGTTCATTTTTTGATTTAACACATGTATTTGTATTTAGAAGATCTAATAATTTATTATACTTGCTCTGCGTATCCAATTCCCTAGTAGTTTCTGTAAATCCTTCTAGTAACTTCTTCAGATCATCAGAGTTTCTTAGTGCGACATTTCCTTGCTTAACCTTGAAAGGTCTCTTTTTCTTTAAATTGTCGAGTATTAGCCTTGCTCTGACCATTCTATGGTTACTGTTGAAATTCAAGTTATTCACAACTCTACAATCAGTAAAGTTTTTGCTCTTATTGGTAAGAATATAATCGATCTCATTCTTATATCGTCCATCAGGTGATATCCACATCCACCTGTTGTTTTCCCGATTTCTGTACAGGCTATTGAGTATTTTCAAGTTGTTTTCGTATGCTAGTTGGATGAGCTTTTCTCCGTTTCTAGTTCTGTTCCCTGAACAGAACGCGCCTAAGACCAGATCTTCATCATCTCCTCTTTTTCCTGTCCTGGCGTTGAAGTCTCCCATAATTACTAAGTTGTTATGGGAATGGTTTTTTATAGTGTCTGTTAATAAGGCGTAGAAAGAGTCGATTTCTGTGTTGCTGGATTGTTCAGTTGGGGAGTATATCTGTATTATTGACCACTTTTCGTCATTAGAAAGCATTTTCAAGTTAAGTACTGCGATGCGCTCCGATACTCCAATAATTTCATCAATGAAAGTTTTTAATTCATGTTTTATTATAAAACCCACCCCATATTGGCCTGGAGTATCTCCCTTAAAATAAAAAATGAATGAGCCATGATCTTCAATGCTTTCTCCTTGGCGTCTGACTTCACTCAGTCCCACTATAGACCATTTTACGTTTTCCAATGCTAGGGTCAGTTCAGCCAAGTTTTCGTTTGTTCTTAAGGATAGGGTATTATATGTTGAGATGTATATTATGTTACGTTCAAGACTTGTTTGTGCCTCAGATTGCTGTTGTAGTTTAGGTGACGCAGTTGGAAGGTAGTAGTCTTCTTCCCCCACGGTGACCAGCCGGCTTGGGGTGCTGTTTGTTAATGTTTTTTCGTGTGATGTTGTTTTACTATATTTCCGGGTGTCGGTGGCATTTAGAAGTTTTTTGAACCCTCAGAGAAGGAAGCAGAACGACCTCGTTCAACATAATTCAAGATATTTGGTTTGATTACTTCCTTTGTTGAGGCCTTGTACAATGGAAGTCCTTGTCCTGCTCGAGGTGTTTGAGAATTAGAAGTATTGGAAGTATTGACCCTCTTATTTCGTGTCGAACTCGACGCGTTTGGTGATCCAGATGTTTCTCTCTTTCTCTTTTCTCGCGCTGTATCCTCAGGTTTCTTGATTATGAGCTTATCATATTTTAGAAAAGCTATGTTGCCCTTTTTCCTTTCCTCCTCAACTTGTGGTTGAAGTTGTTTTCTCTTTTCTAATACCTCCTTGGAGTAATCCTCCTTAACATAAATGCCAGCAGGAAAGTTAGCCCTATTTTTCAATATTAAATTCTTTTTCCAAGAAGTTGAGAAGGAGGCCACAACAGGGCGGATTTTATTATGTGTTTGACCGTCAGGTTGGTCCCATTTAAATTTGGTGAAGATCTGATGAATATCTTCGGTGATTGAGGACGGAACTCCTCAATGAATAGAAACAAATCGCTCGCGATCAGAGAATGTGTAGATTTATCCTATGAAGCTACACTAAAAAGCTTAAAATAATAATATATAAAAATTCTTTTAAAAAAACCGACGTCAAACGCCACTGAAAAGTATTTAAAATAATTTCGGTTTGTAAACGTAAAATATGTTGAAGTCGAGCGGGGGAACTTCTTCCAGGTTTTGCATATAACGCCATCTATACTTGTAAGCCTGAACCGTTACGAAATAGTTTTAAACTGACTTTAGTATGTAATACATTAACAGGTATATAGATGGCCTTAAAAATGCTTAAATATTTCGTAAATAAAATAAAAATATTTAAATTATAAAAATGATTTTTATTGGTACTTTTGTATTAAATTATTAAAGTCAATCTAATTCTAAAGGAACTAACTACTACTATTTGCTAGCATGTCACCTTTTCAATGTAAACACTAGACATGACGAGTTTCTTGAGTTCATGACGAGGTACAGTCGTTTTCGATTGATTTGAAACTTCTACTATAGTAAGCCGTTTTCTTTTTGGATCAATGTCTTGCAATTATTAGATATTTGCCTTGGCCTCTTGACTCCAAAAGGCTAGCACTAAAATTGTGATTTATAATTTAAGTACGCGCCTGCAATTGGCATTTCAGGAACTATATTATGGTGTAGTGAATACTAACCTAATCAATCCACCAATGTGCTGCGCTACGAACCACCTCAAATGCTAGATAGGTAAATAAAAAAAGAAAAGCTAGCATGGGTGGGCTCACAAGCCTCGAAGTGCTCCCTTTCCACGTGGTATAGTAGTAAAAACAAATTTTGAAAATGTAAAAATTTAAAAAACACCCCCGACATGAGAATCTATGGCTGTCGAAGTTATCAATTAATTGTCATTTAACGATTATACTGGCACGCGTGAAGCACTTAATCGAGTAATCATACGCCAAAAATGCCTTACATCATTTTGGAAAAGAGCTGATACTCTTACACTGCTGGACCGCTTTCAAAACCTGTTCAAACCTTTCGCCTTCGTTTTATATTCTTTGAAACTATAAAATCTACTTACGAGTATAACAAATAAATAAAATGGAATTGTCTGTCTGTGATTTGCCTCCAGTTCAGTTCATAATTATTATTATGATTAGGTACCTAATGGATAGCATAGCATCCCAAAAAATATTGTCTATCCGTTGGTCTGAGTCCTCTGAACAGCTATTAACTGATTTTGACTCGACTTTCGCTGGCAATTAGAGAATTATATACAAGGAGTGATGTAGGCTTCTTTTTATCCCGAAAATATTTAAGTACTAGTAAAAACCTAAAAACTGTTGCTATAGGTAGAACATAAGATTACAAAAAAAAACGGCCTTGACGGCTGAACCAAAACTTTTATTGGGGGAATGAACCGAAAAATTGTATCCCGGGAAATCAAAAAGTTCTCAAGGGATAAAAAAATCGAAACCAATATACTATACTAACAATATATAATAGGGATAAAAAATCGAAACCAAACCGCGGACCAAGTCGCGTGTATCTCGATAGGTACTTAGTGGGTAATTTTGTACAATGACTTTCCCATATTATTATTTCTCAGAAAGTAAGTAGGGTGAGTCCCAGGCTTAACGCTTTACAAAACCCAGTCACCTTAAAGGGTAAATAGTTAGGTACTAGACCTTCCCATGGGTAAGTACAGACTGAAATAGTCATAGGGCTCAATACATGTATGGAGGCACGTATGCTATTTTTATTCTAAAGACATTGAGTAGCTCTAAATCTATTTTTTTACTATGTATATTACTTATTTTATATATTTTGTATACAATACTAACCTGTAACCTTATTAGAATAATATTAGGTACCTATACCTAAATTACTAGGGGAGTTTGAAAAGTTTGTAGCCTAAAGTAGATCGTAACGTCATATATTTTTCAAACTGCCCTCATTTTAAAGCTACATTATTTAATAGTATCAGTATAAAATTTCATTCGTTTATTTGCATTCGTTACGATTCCTCAGGTGATCCCGCCGAATAAGTAGTGACAATTTTTGAAAATGGAAAAAATCGAGTATCGTGCAGTGATTATAGGTCGACCGTTTAACTCGCGTATCGCCTGCGCGGTAAGAAGGGAGCGGGGGCGGGTAACGCTACACACGGAGTCAATAATCCAAAGATTTATCTCGAGATAGACATTGTTGGTAAAGAATTAAGTATTTATTTTTAAGTTTTAACATCTCTAACAAGATCTCTAAATAAGAAAGGTTTAACACCAAAAGAGATTTATAAAGACATGTTAAAAACTCTAGGTGAATCAGCGCCTTCGTATGCTACCGTGAAAAAGTGGGTGGCGGAGTTCAAACGTGGCCGTAAGAGCATTAAAGATGACCCACGTACTGGTCGACCATCGACGTCAACCACCGACGATAACATTGGAAAAATTTGTGATATGATTTTAGCTGATCGGAGATTGACTGTTAAGGAGATAGCTGACACTATTGGCATCTCAACTGAACGAACGCATCACATAATCACCAATGAATTACATTTTTCCAAGGTGTCTGCGCGATGGGTGCCTCGGCTGCTTTCAGTGGAACAAAATCGCGTTCGACTGACGATTTCTCGCGATTGCTTAGAGCTGTTTGAGGCTGATCCACTGGAATTTATAGGGAGATTTGTGACTATGATTGAGACTTGGGTACATCATTATACCCTAGAGACAAAAGTACAGTCTAAACAGTGGGAAAGACCAGGATCTCCTATTCCAAAAAAGGCAAAAGTGGTTTTATCCGCCGGAAAAGTGATGGCCTCAGTTTTCTGGGATTCAAAAGGTATAATTATGGTAGATTACTTAGAAAAAGGTGAAACCATAAACTCTGCTTACTATTGCTATCTGTTGCGACGTTTCAGAGAAGAAATACTGGCGCAGTGGTGAGCGCTGTGGTCTTATAAATGGGAGGTCTCGGGTTCGATTCCCGGCGGGGCAATTTGGAATTTATAATTTCTGAATTGTCTCTAGTCTGGTCTGGTGGGAGGCTTTCGTTGGCCGTGGCTAGTTACCACCCTACCGTCAAAGACGTGCCGCCAAGCGATTTAGCGTTCCGGTATGATGGCGTGTAGAAACCGATTAGGGGTATGGGTTGAATTTTCTCTGTCATACCCCTTCCAAGTTAGTCCGCTACCATCTTAGACTGCATCGTCACATACCATCAGGTGAGATCGCAGTCATGGAATATTTAAAAAAAAGGCCTGGTTTGCTTAGAAGAAAAGTTTTGTTTCACCAGGATAATGCGCGAGTTCACACGTCAGTTGAAAGCATGACCGAAATCCATCAGTGTGGCTTTGAATTGTTACCCCACGCCCCGTATTCCCCTGATCTAGCTCCTTCAGACTATTATCTATTTTTCAAGCAAAAAACACTTAAGAGGTCAAAGATTTTCCACAAATGAAGAGGTCAAAGCAGCTGTCAATGCATTTTTTGAGGACTTAGATGAAGATTTTTTTAAAACTGGTATAGAAGCATTGCCAGGCCGATGGAAAAAGTGCATTGAACTTGGAGGAGACTATGTTGAAAAATAAATAAATTAAAAAATTATAGCTTTTCATTTTCCTGGTTAGGCTACGAACTTTTCAAACGCCCCTCGTAGATTGGTAATCACCCATATGAAAACTAGCTTTTGACTGCGGTTTTGTCTGCCACTGCTTTTTTTTTCGGGATAGAAAGTAGCTTAAATCAATGTCCAGGGCTTGAGGCCCTGCAAAAATAATTTTGATCCGTTGCTCAGCGTGCTGCGTGGTTGAAGTTCCCACTTACAAACACACTTTCGCATTTATAATATTAGTAAGTATTTCTACAAAAGGCAGGGGAACAAAAGGGAACAACAACTGGCAGGTGTTCCTATCTAATTATTTAAAAAGGAAATCCACGTGAACGAGGTTTCGAACATTTTTAAATTTGTTAATTTTCCTGGACGAAAAGGACCCTATAAAGTTTCTCATGATGCAATAAGCCATCTCCTTGACTTTTGTGAAAATTGTTCCTGCGGCTTAATTATAAAATGGTATCAAACAGACAGACAGAATTATAATAATGGTATTGAAGCGTGGATTTTGTTAATAAAAGTAACAGACCGACAAAAGAGGAGAACGCGGGATTGCATTGTGTCACACAGCTGTTTATTGTAGCAGCCCAAATTCAATAGCACAGAGATTCATGGAGTAGCTAACAGCTATAACCATTATACATAATTATATTTGTTTTTTATTCAGAAATATACAAATTGGTAGCTGCTTAAAATATACATAGTTAAACTGGAGGTCCTGCTAAGGCACCTATTTTCAGTGTCTGCCAGCCTATGAGATGATCCGTCCGACTGATGGCGAGTCTTCCAGCGCTACGCTTCTCGGTGCGAATTCGCCATTCAAGCATTTCGAGCACCTTGGGAGTTGGGACCCCAATGCCTATTAGCTTTTGAGCTATGTTCCTACCTAACCGCCCATTGAATATGGGTTCGAATGGAAATAACTACTTACCATACTATATTTTGGCTTTTAATATTTATATTTAGCCAAAACAAAATATCATTATAATTACTTCAGACAGTGGCGTAACTATACCACTCGGGTCCCGTGGCAAATTAATCGAATGGCTCTCTCCCACCCATATAAAGAAGCTCAACCAAAGTTATTCTTTTTTATTTATTTACAATGGCCTAAGCGCCACCATGTAGTTACGCTACTGACTTCAGATATCTCAGTCAACGCTTAAAAATATATTGACAAACATGTATTCAATAGCGTTTCAGAAAATGATTTATTAACAGTTAACCTTCAACCGCAGATTTGCAAACCACTTGATAATAATGGGGTCATTAGTTCTTTACGAAAAATTCAATGTCTTGACTTTTTAAGCAAATAGATTTCAATTGGTAACCTTAAACACCAATTTCAAAATATACTTATTAGATACATTATACTTATATAATATTATAGAAGTAAAATAAATTGACTCCAGACAAATTAAATTTATATTATAAAACAATATTAATCCAAAGACATCCTTCCACACCTCCTAAAGCAGGTCCTTCTCCTCTTATAGCAGGTCCTGAATGAATCGAGCCCTACGAAGTAGAGCCCTATGATACGTTAAGTACCTACTTAATGTTAAGAGGTAAGATTAGCATAATATTTTATATCCTACTAGTGAGCCACCCCGGCTTCGCACGGTTAGTAGATTCATAGTAATATTATGCCTACATATTGCTTTTTTTGTCGTAGGGTCGCATCAGCTGTTAAGTGGAATATATTATTATGTGGATTTATTTTCGCGCGCGTTCGTTTTATTTTGCAATAACTCCAGATATTCATTATGGTGTAAAGGATTATCATAATGTGCATGAAATGCTTATGGTAATTATCGTATTTTTATTGTCCATGACATTTTTTTAGAAGTTGAAATGGGTATAGTAAGCTATCCTTAAAAGACAGATATATGCCATCGCGGACATTTATGTATAGACCTATCCCACCATACATACCACCTCCAAACATTATTTAATTATATCTCAAAGGGATTAGTTAGCGTTTTCGATGAAAGCTGCCAGGCAGCTTGACTTTTTCCGTCATTTTCACAGTTAGCGTCATATTTCAACCCATTTACACAAAAGCGTAACAAATTTTTCACTAAAACATTCCCCTACCTATTGCTGAAAACTGCATGAGAATCCGTTCAGTAGTTTTGAGTTTATCGCAAACAGACAGACAGGCAGACGCGGCGGAGGACTTTGTTTTATAATATGTAAGTAGTGATTGATATTAAGCCCTTTCGTTCAATGGCATACAATTAATTACAATCGATATCCCTCATAATCCATAATAATAATAGTACGTATTGAATGAACAACAATAGTCAAAACGCAGGTCAAAAGAAATACAAAGCAAAAGTTAAATACAAGAAACGACTCCACTGCTGTCTCTGTTCTACCAAACTTGCAGTTTTAAATAAGTTGAAAAGATCGCTCAGGCCAAAGTCTTTGCAACCGTTGAACTGTTAAACGGTGAATAATGATTTATATAATTTAAATCAAATAATATAAAGTACAAAAAACTGAATAAATTAAAATCAAAACAACAAAGTGTGTGATAAAATGTTCTGTGAAAAATTTAAATTAAATCATTATTGTATTCAATGACTTAAACGGATGTGTTGTTTTGAAATTAAACAAAAACTATTTTGTTCAAACATAGAGCGCGAAAGTGCGGATAAAAAACGCTAAAGTGTGGTTTAAAAAATACAGAAGAATGTTGAATTTAAACTTTTTTAGACCGTTGTTGTTGTTGTTGCTGTTGTTGTTGCTGAGTGTTGTTTTTTCAAATGGGCGAACTTTAAAGACTAATGATAACAGTAAGTACCTACTTTTAAGAAGATGTTTCCAAGAAATGAGGGTATAGTGGGATTCCACTGCATTATTATCCCAAGAAAACTCCTACTAATATTAATTATTAATATTATTAATTAATGAATAATAGAAGGGGTCGCCGTGTGGTGACGGCAGATCAGAATACAGTTGTCACCACCCCTGCTCTTCCCGCGGGTGTCGTACGAGGCGACTAAGGGAATATAACGGAGAACGACCAGCAGCGTCCTCTGTGCTACTACTACCATCTACTGCGATCACCAATCCGTCTGCCCCGCGTGGTGATTATGGGCAAACCCTCCCCTTGGGAGAGGCCTTTAGTCCAGCAGTGGACTGTTATAGGCTATTGATGATGGAATGGAAGGGGTCACGCCCTCAGCAAATAAAAATAAGTACCATTCAGAGAGAGAGAGAGAGAGAGAGAGAGTGAGGTTGGTGTTATTTAGCCTAGCGTAGAATTTACGAATTCTGAATTTGCCTCTACCTGGAATTGAACCCCTTATCTCCTAATTTATAAGATCAAAGTACTCATCACTGCGCAAGGGTGGCCTCGTCTCATATTAATAATTTAATAAAAAGAAAAATATTTTTAAAAAACCGACTTCAAATGCCCGCGCCACTACAAAGTATATAATTTATTGTTGATAATATTTTAAAAACTGCTCGATCGATTTCGATAAAACTTCAATGGGACCACCTGGGAAGTATACCCTTTGACATAAAAAAATAATTTTCCAAATTGGTTCAGGCGTCTTCGAGTAATCAGTGAACATACATATAAAAAAGAATAAAACAAAAAGATTCCGACGAATTGAGAAACTCGTCCTTTTTTGAAGTCAATTAAAAAGACGATTTACAAGTTCACAGCGTTGAAGTATCTAGACAGTTTTAGTTCGGATATTGTTCGATCATCATCATCGACGTATCATCATCATCATCATCATCAAAGCGCTACCAGCCCTGGATGAGACTTGGCTTGATCAAGCTAAGTTCTCCATCGGAGGCGATAATTAGCGGATCTCACTTGATGGTAAGTGACGATGCAGTCTAAGATGGTTGCGGGCTAACTTGGAAGGGGTATGGCAGTGACAATTCAACCCATAACCCCTAATTGGTTTCTACACGCCATCGTGCCGGAACGCTAAATCGCTTGGCGGCACGTCTTTGGCGGTAGGGTGGTAACTAGCCACGGCCAAAGCCTCCCACCAGACCAGACCAGAGACAATTCAGAAATTATAAATTCCCAAATTGACCCCGCCGGGAATCGAACCCGAGACCTCCCAGTCATAAGACAACAGCGCTCACCACTGAGCCAGGGAGGTCGTACTCCCAAAACTCTCCTGCTTCGACTTCCTCAGCCTCTATGGCCTTCTGGTTTGCTGTCAAACAACTTTTTCGGGGCTCTTGAATCATTCATGCGTTGCACATGTCCTGCCCATCGCATTCTTGACAGTTCTGACGACATTCGGTTCGTTGAAAAGACCGTAGAGTTTGTGGTTGTAACAAATGCGCCAGGTACCATTATCTTCAACAGCCACCGAAAATCCTCCTCACAAATTACCTTTCGCTAGTAGTGGTTAGTATTCTAGGAATATGAAAGTTCCGTGATAATATTGTAGATAGTATGTATTGTATTAATTTTATTATTATTGATCTTATTCTAAGACCTTCTACTTTTTTTGCTCAATGTCAGTTTAACCGGAACAAAATATCTCTGTAAGTCTTTGAGTATATAATTATAATACTCAAAGCTGTAAGTACTAAGTAAATAAATAAAACTAGCTGATGCCCGCGACTTCGTCCGCGATGATATTATCAATTACGTTAAACTATAATTTTTATAATTGTTTTTACCATAATTAACCATATACAAAATTACGTTTAGCTGTCATTTACGTTTTGTTCTTCCACTGTCATTTTCGTTTTTTTATTCCATGTCAGATGCATTTTTGTTATACCAGGTTTTATATTGACTTGACGGAAACGCGGTCGAACGGGATAAAAAGTATCCTATGTCCGTCTCCTGGTTCTAAGCTACCTCTCCACCAATTTTGAGCCAAATCGGTTCATCCGTTCTTGAGTTATAAATAGTGTAACTAACACCACTTTCTTTCATATATATAGATTTATCTACTCCAACATCGAAAAGTTCCAATTTCGAATTTGACAGCTGAATCGAAATGAACCCTCTTTCGGTTTTGCTTCTCATTTCGATGCAGCTCGTTGTATGGGAGCTGAATCGAAATGGTTATCTTCTTAAAATAGGATACCTAAAGCTAAGGCTCTGAGTTCTGGCACTTTTGTACCGTTCATCGTTGTTAATGATTTTATTTTCCTTGTCGTAGATAAAATCTTGTATGCAACTGAACGTAATTAGTCATTTTAATTCTCGTACTATCCTATTTTGATACTCGGCAAGCCTCGTATCAAAAAACAGCACTCGAATTAAAATGACCCTCATTACGATGCAGTTGCATAAATAGCTATATTGTTCGTGTCTGTGATTTCGAAATGACTGCCTCTTATTAAAAGCTCATAGTAATACATATTGTCATATACCAAAGTATGTTTATTTAAACAGACAGCTTTTCCAAGCTTGCGTTTTTAAGTCTATCCTTTCCTACTAATCCTACTGCCTTTCTTACTTCCTACTACATATTATTATAAATGCGAAAATTTGTGAGGATGGATGGATGTTTGTCCCGAAAAATTACAGAGTTCCCGCTGGAATTAAAAAACCTTAATCCACGCAGACGAAGTCGCGGGCATCATCTAGTATTCTTATATATTGGGTTAATCGTATAGTGATTGCCCGCGTAATTAACACAGGTTTTTCCTAAACATAACCTTTATTTTGAAGATTAATTACATCCATATACCATATTTCAATTACGGTCATATTCATATTTTATACCCTTTGTATATTTTTTTTCTAAATTTGCTATAGTGAACGGTACAGTGAATAAGTTCGAACAAAGTATACCCAACATTAGCAGCTCTGTTACAAGTCTTAAGGTACATAAAGAAAAAAATGACTATTATTATTAGGCCCGCTTGACGAGACGCCGGGTTAGGTTTAACCCAGGAATAAATTTGTAATTTTGACAGAAGCCTTATACGAAATCTGTCAAAGCAGCAGCTAACTCTGGGTTAAAAGGATAACTCGGCGTTTCTGCAAGCGGGTCTTATAGAAGCAGACGCCCAAGAAACACAAAAGTGCTGCATATCAACTGGATTACCGTCCACATTGGAAACTTTAGCTGCAAAACTTGCTATATAAACGCTGAATAAAAGCTTAATAAAAGCATCCTCAGCAGATATAACTCTGATTTGGGCACAAATTATACAGCAAATAGCTGATTAACTGCCTACAACTGCGTTATATAAACATTTAATAAGCATTAACAAAGGTTGAACGAACATTGGCTGATAAAGAGAGTGTATGTTACCTATTATGCAGCTCAGACTACATACCAGCACCCTTTTTACGCTTTTGTGCAGTTAAAAGAGTACGAGCGGCGAAATTGTGGATAAATATACAGGGTGGGCCAGACCAGGTGGATATAAAATTTTTTTTAGATTGTTGACATAGGGGTCTACCAGGACCCGCAAGGAAAAAAAATTTTATTTACAATTTTGGAATATTAACGCCTTGACGGACTTTTAATTTTTTTTTTAATTTTTCCAGTGACAATTTCCGCAATTTTTTTATGGAATATCTTAACCTAATAACTGTGCTCTCTTAGGAAAAAATTCCAGTCGGATTAGCTGGTTTTAAGAGCATTAAATTTTAAATTATTCCAAGAAAATTAAGTTCATCCAAAATCTACAGAAAATTTTAAAATTCCATTAAAAATAAAAGAAGAGGTTCATAGCACTGGTGATTTTTTGAAAACTGTAGCAACTTATGTTCTTTCGATTTCCAAAAGAAAAATTGTATGTCAATGTGCCGGATAAAAAGTTATGATTTTTCAAAAGTCTTCGTTCCTCATTCGTGTAAATAACGACCTTATTGAAAAAAATGTTAATTGTTTGTGGAGACTGCAGTATGTCCTTTAATTTTAACTGCCTTGTAGGTCTAGTGGTAAGCGTGTTCGATTGCGGCCGACGAGGTCCCGGGTTCGAGTCCCGGGTCGGGCCATACCAAGTATTGGGGTTTTCCGATAAGAAATTCTCAGAACTAGCCTGGAGTTAGGAAGTTGGCGATGTTTCACCCCGTGCCTTGGAGAGCACGTAAAGCCGTTGGTCCTGCGCCTAATCTCTCTCCGGTCGTGTCGAATTTTCCGTCCCATCAGGCTATGAGAGTAAAGAAACAGCGAGTGCATCTGTGCTCGCGCACACACTTGTGCACTTTAATATCTCCCACACAGATGGCTAATCTTTCTGGAGATAGGCTGCCGCCGTGGCCGCCGTGGTAAAAAATTACCAGTGCTATGAACCTCTTCTTTTATTTTTAATGGAATTTTAAAATTTACTGTAGATTTTGGATGAACTTAATTTTCTTGGAATAATTTAAAATTTAATGCTCTTAAAACCAGCTAATCCGACTGGAATTTTTTCATAAGAGAGCACAGTTATTAGGTTAAGATATTCCATAAAAAAATTGCGGAAATTGTCACTGGAAAAATTAAAAAAAAATTAAAAGTTCGTCAAGGCGTTAATATTCCAAAATTGTAAATAAAATTTTTTTTCTCGTAATCGGTTGGGAACCGATTTTTTTCCTTGTGGGTCCTAGTAGACCTCCATGTCAACAATCTAAAAAAAATTTTATATCGACCTGGTCTGGCCCACCCTGTGTTCCACTAATTCTAAAACCAAAACCATCAACAATGTGACATGTCTTTATTTGAAATGAAAATTCAATCCATTTTCGCTAAGTAAAACTTTTATTTGTTATTAGTGCCTGAAATTTGATAGGGAAAGCAAGTTTATTGTCAAATATCATATACTTTTAAACCAAAATTTTCACGCGCTCTCGAAATATAACTGTTTTCTTGGAAATCCTATTATAAAATGGATTGTAATATTATAAAAATGCCAGCAATTCCTTAATTAGTGAACATTGAATTTGACGATAAGCTTTTTACTTATAAATTATTAAAAATCTTTTTCAAATCCAGTAGATATTTTCGTTGACACAATAAAAAGAAATAGTAAATATCATTAATATTGTAGTTTAGGACATGGAAAATGGTGGACAAGCAATGTGAACCGTAATAATACCAAATAAATGCTTTAAGGGCTATTTAAGGTGCTAGGGGTATATTAATCAGCAAAAAGCTGATACGAGTAGTTCTTGTGTCTATCAAGTCAGCCATAGAGCTTGATAGTCGGTAACATAAACGCTATATAAGTGCAGTTATAAGAGTGCGTATAACAGCTGATTAAAACTGTGAGAGTTCTACTATATGCAGCATGAAGCGTTAATTGAATTCACAAAATAACTGATAGCATTATAATAACTCACTTATGCTTTGTTAAAATGCTAACATTCGAAGGATACACTTGTGACCTTTTATTCAGAAAAAAGCTGAGTTTGAGTCCATAAAAATACTTTATTGTAGCTGACAGTACTAAAAATTGCTAAAAGCTGAATTACATGACCTGCGCACCTGATAGTAACGCTCGCAACATTACAGCGGTGTCTTCGTGGTGCTTAATAAAGTCAATGTACAGGAGAAAGCGTAATATTAGGCTTTTACAGTAACGGTGGACTCTACAAACAAAAAAAGAATTTTCCAAATCGGTTCAGGCGTCTTCGAGTAAAATCGGTCATCATACCTAATAAGACTGTAGTAGCTTGATGCAGCTTTTATAGAATCGGCCTGCTGGGCACAGGTCTCCTCTTCAATTAGAAGGGTTTGGCCACGGTAAAATTATGTATACATAATATTACCGTGGTTTGGCCAACGGCCTTAGTTCACATCGCTGGTGCTACCAATTAAGCGCAGTTTAGACGGTGCCTCGTTCATCGTTCATTTTTGCGAACTTTTTTTGCAAAAATGAACCGTCTTAATTCGCCCTAAAGGCAAAAATAGATGGTACATTTATCGAGATTTTTGCTTTCATTTTCGAGGCTTCATCGACGAGTCATCGAAAATTAACCGTCTGAATTCGCGCTTAGGGCAAAAGCCTTAGGGTGCATTTTCGCAAAAATGAACGATGAACGAGGGATCGTCTAAATAGGGTTTTACGGATTGGCAGACTTCACGCACCCTTGCGAGTTGCGAACATTATGGAGAACTCTCAGACATAGAGAAATCTGAGCAAACTCTTAAGACGAAGTTTCCTCACCGTTAAAAACGTGACATTTAATTGCTGACATGCCTGGGATCGAACCTCGGACCTCAGAAAAAGAGGCATAAGTCTTAACCGCTAGGCTATCGCCGCTAATTTTACTTTTTCCATGCAATTTAACGAACAAATAATATTATTTTATTTTGCCATCGCGATATCTGACATATCAAGACAATAATCAATGCAATGGTCAGGTTACCTGCAATGATTTTATTCAGTTAGACAGGTAAAGATATAGGCTGATAAAGAATAATAAACGTGAAGGTAAAAATACCGTTTTGTTCACATTTCGAATTTCGATTATATCGCTGCACTTATATGGATTGGTAGGTAGGTATACGCAAATACATTTAGGTTCATATTGTTCAATGCATAAATTCTGGGAACATTTATAATTCCATGTTGTTATAAATTATACATTCTCATAATAAACAATTTTATTTTGAAATAAGACGTATTAAGTTGTGGGTATATTGTTCATAGTTCGAAGAGCTGATGGTCCCAAAGTGCTGGAGTGGCGACCCCGCCATTCCTCTTACCCTTGTAGTCTCTGTGCAATACGCACTGTCTGAAGACTTTGGTCTTCAGGCATTGAGGTCGTTGGGGTCCCAAGGTGCTCCGTGCTGGAGTGGCGACCCGGCACCGAGAAGCGCAGCGCACTTGGCAGAGCCCCCACTAGCTGGACCGACGACATCAAACGACTCGCAAGGAGCCGCCAGATACAGGCGGCGCAAGACCGAGACCTGTGGAAGTCCATGCAAGAGACCTTTGTCCAGCACTGGACGTTTATCAGTTGATAAAGAAGAAAGAAGAAGATTAAGTTGTATTTACAGGAAGGTTCCCATTTCAACGCCTTACCTTTTTTTGCCTACTCATCATCTTAACCCATCGACGGTCCCCTATTGGGTTCAGTTTTCTTGTGGAATGAAGGTGTGTGAATTTCTTGTAGATTTAAGCTATAGTTCACGGCCAAGTGCGGATTGGAAGAATACACACATTTTTTGGAACGAAGTTCCTTTCCGGATGGTTTGCAGATGGAGGCTAAGCAAAAAAAAGTATAAGAATTTTCCGTCACGACCCTTGTTGCCTTCGTTTATTACACACATTCCATCATAGCTTTGTTGGCGTAGCGGCTAAACGAAGGAGTGAAACTATCGGTTCGGGGGTTCAAATCTTGACTTCAGATCATGTCATTGTTCTTTTCTGTAATTTTTTTAACGAAGTTTTATAGAAGAGAAATTACGAATAAAATATTTGCGGCAAAATTTATCTATCTATCTGCGGCATCTATTGTGGACAGTGTGAACTTGCTTTAATGTCTGTTTATTTTTTACGAGATGGTTCTAACATGTGGCGAGAGATGGCGTTGATCCCGAACTTCGTTCAAACCACGTGACTGTTCCACGACACTCACGCAATTTTTTTAATCCACTTTATTGCGCAATACAAGTAGATACAAAAGGCTGACTTAAAGCATTTTCTACCAGTCTGTCTGTCTGTTCAGACAACATGACGTGTAAGCTACGAGTATGCAAGAAGTGTGTAAAAAGAGAATATTACTTAAATATAATATGATACACTGCATAACATACATACATACATACATATTATAATATATGATATCACAACTTTGATAACATTATGGAGAACTTTCAGCCATGCAAGTTTCCTGTTTCGATGTTTTCCTTCACCGTGTAATATTAATTTTTTTTAATGCTGCAATGTTACAAGTTAGCTTAGGATTTGAACTCCAGATCACCAAACAGAAGGCTAGATTAGAGTGAAGAAGTCTGGACTGAAGCCAAGTTATATTAGCTTCTTAGAACCTATTTCGCGTAATATTTATTTCGCGTCTCACTATACCAAGACGCGTACATAGGCCAAGGCTGCACTATTAATTGGAAAACACATTAAAGTCTATTACAAAGTGTGAACCAGTTATCTATTACGTGCGGTGTACGGAAAGCGTACTTGACCCTCTTTGGAGATCATTCGTGAGTTATACTCTTTACACAATGCATAAAACCACGCAACGTTGTTGCATGTTGTTTTTAGGGTTCCGTACCCAAAGGGTGCCAACGGGATCCTTTACCAAGCCTTTGCTGTCCGTCCGTCCGTCTGTCAGCGGACTCAGCGGACTGTAACTATGAATCGCAATAGATAGATATACTTTTTTAAATCCCAAAATGTGTATTACTTATTCGGCGCTCTAGAAACAATATTCTCCTCCCCCTCCAAATATGCCAAAAACTTGCGTTAGAAGCGGTTACGACAATTAGGTCTGTTGCTAGTATTGCTACGGATGAGAATCGAACCGTCACCCTTTCAGTTTTTAGAGGCTCAATAGCCTAACGGTAACAAAAAACTACAATCAATCAATAGGCTTAATTGATTGTATTTTTTCCAAGCTTTGTTACGCTGCGCTTGGGTAAAACCTAATGGCATTAAATGCCTAAACCTACAATGCCATTTGATTTAGGTGCAATAAAAACTATCTGTCGTTCTAATCTTCTACGATAGAATGTTCTAAAGAACTGTTGCTTCCGGAAAACATTGCCACTAAGGCGTCGGTTACACAAGAAGAGTTTCTCTAAGGCCGCGTATCTGATGGACACGCGGCGCGTTGAGCGGCAAGTGGTGCATCGTATCGCGCAGGCCGTCGCGTCGTCGCGTCGTACTACGCCAGAACGCTTCTGCATGAACGCTCTCATACTTGGCCATAATAATGTTTGAGTTTACCGCGCAACGCACCACGCGCCGCGCATCGCGCCGCCAGAAACGCGGCCTAATGCGAGTGGCAAGAAGACTTACATGCGATAACTCTCCATACAATTTTCACCCACGATTATACATTACATTAAATTATACTTATTGTTACACTAGCTGATGCCCGCGACTTTGTCCGCGTGGATATAGTTTTTAAAGTCCCTCGGGAACTCCTTGATTTTCCGGGATAAAAAGTAGCCTAGATGTTGACCCGAGTAATAAGCTACCACGGTATAAAATTTTGTAGAAATCTGTGCGGTAGTTTTTACGTGAAAGAAGGACAAACAAACAGACAGACAAACAGACAAAAAAAAATTTAGCTTCTGTTTTGATATCTGTATCTTGAACACAATTAGAAGCAAAAACCCTTTTTTGAATCTATTTCATGTACAGAATTGGTTTCGTTTCTGTTCTATTATATGTATAGTTGATGACAAAAATTCATAACAGTTGAACGATGATCGAATGCGAATGTCGAAAATGTCGCTCGCATTCGAGAAACTCTCCTTGCGGTAGGAGAACCAAAGTAACCAACACAGCTCAGCTAGTCGCGAAACTGAAGTGGAAATGGGCGGGGCACATAGTTCGTAGAGCAGACGGTTGTTGGAATCCCAAGGTGCTGAAGTGGCGTCCCCGCACCGGGAAGCGCAGTGTTGGCAGACCCCCCCACTGCCAAAACCGAACAGATGAGACTAGAAAGCTATGCTATCACCTCTCTTCTCTCTTTTCTTCTCTTCTCTTTCAATATCTTTTCCGATCTCGTTTTTCCGATGGGCCGAAATCTTTTTGCCGATGGAACGGTAACTATAACCCCTGACCAAACCAAACAGATAAGACCAGAGATAATTAAAAAAAATATTCTTAAATTGCCCAACCGGGATTTGAACCCAACACCTCCCATTTCTCAGCACTTCTTTCCATTCTTTTTGTTTTTTTAAATCAGTAAAGGCACACGCTTGATCACTATCCCACCTGATGAAATGTGATGATGCGGCCTAAGGTGGAACGCGTTTGCCTAGAAGATGCCTATTCACTCTTGCTTTAAAGATACCCAAATTGTACGTGTTAGGAAACACAGATCTCGGAAGAGCGTTCCAGACCCAAGCCGACCTGTTCGATAACAAGATATTATCCCTTGACTGCAATCTCATCTGATGGTAAGTGACGATGCAGTCTATGATGGTAGAGGGCTTTATTAATATAGAGAGGAATAAGAGCCGTGACCCTTGGCACAGATCACCTTCTCATGTACGATGTTTTTCATATTTTAGATCTACTATCCTTGGCATAGGTATTGTAGAGCTGCGTAGAAAGATGGCTAACAGGGGTCTGGCAGTGATGATGAGACTCATAGACTTTACCCCTACCGTAATATACATTCTACTAGCTGACCCAGCGAACTTCGTACGGCCAACTTATCTTTATAAATAAAACAAATAAACTATCCCAATCCCAAAAAAAACTATCCTATCTTTTAAGTTGGACCAAATTACAGATAGTAACGAAGTTTGATCAAAATCGGTTAAGTAGTTTAGGAGTCCATCGCGGACAAACAACGTGACACGTAATTTATATAAATTAAGAAGAAGAAGATTACACGCACGAGGATGTAGTACGAGGGTATTAACATTTTAAATACTTGCGTTTCAGATCTTTTATCTTCGAGATCTTTATTCGATGAAAAGAACAAAGAGCACTGGAAGATGCAAGCACAATGGACGCTGCGAACAAAGGTAATAAACACTTTTAAACTTAAATACCACTTTAATGTAATTGAAACTGGGAAGTGGAAATGTTTGAACATGTAGAACACTTAAATAAGTAGAGATATATTTGAGTTGAATGAATTATAAATGTGCGCTCTTCTCTATGATTTTCCTAATTAAATCTTCTTTCATTAAAACAGCTAAGTCTAGCTTTTTCGTTTTTAAAAACACCTCTCTTTTTCCGGGATAAAGGTATCACACTCCAAATCCACAACTAAACGTATGTAATTACGATCCGTTGCTACGTTGCTTTATCACATCACACTAATAATGTTATAAAATTGAAAGTTTGTGTGTGTGTGTGTGTGTGTGTGTGTGTGTGTGTGTGTGTGTGTGTGTGTGTGTGTGTGTGTGTGTGTGGGTGTGTGTATGTTTGTTACTCTTTCACGTTATAACTACTGAACAGATTTGGCTGAAATTCGGAATAGAGCTAGATTATAATCTGGATTAACACATAGACTACTTTTTATCCCGGAAAATTACAGAGTTCCCGCGGGAATTAAAAACCTTAATCCACGCGGACGAAGTCGCGGGCATCGTCTAATGATTTAATAAGGTCAAACCAAAAACCAAAAAAATAAAGAAACAGACTCACTTTGGATTTAGGTACTTCTTCTTCTTTATTAACCGATATACGTCCACAGCTGGGCAAAGGTCTCTTGCATGTACTCCCACAGGCCTAGATCTTGCGCCACCTGAATCCAGGGAACCGCCCTGCGACACGTTTGATATCGTCGATCCACCTAATGGGGGTCTGCCAACACTGCACTTCCCGGTGCGGGGTCACCACTCCAGCACCTTGGGACCCCAACGACCATCAGCTCTTCGAACTATGTGCCCCGCCCAATTTCCACTCCAGTTTCGCGACTCGTTGAGCGATGTCGGTGACTTTGGTTCTCCTACAGATCTCCTTATTTCTGATTTGATCTCGCAGGGACACTCCATTTACTCCATTTAAGGGATACTTTCGCATTAATTTATAATATTATAAAGTAAGGATAGATGTCCACAGCTAGGCATAGTCTCTTGTACGGAATTCCATATGCCTCGAAACTCATATTGATTTTGGTTAATTGTTTCCTTCAGCTCGATAGCCCTCTCAACACAAAAGTTGCCAAGAACGTTATCCTGTTTCTCGGAGACGGCATGAGCCTGCCGACCTTGGCCGCCACCAGGGTGTACCTCGGCAGGAAGTATGGACACGCGGGAGAAGAACTGAAGCTGAGCTTCGAGACATTCCCTTTTACTGGCTTAGCTAAGGTATTGGCGTATTTTCTTTTATACATTAACTATCTTCTTCTTCCCTTCTTCATCTACCGATAGATGTACACTGTTGGACAAAGGTGTCTTGCATTGATTTCCATAGGTCTCGGATATGCGCTGCATGTATCCAGTGGTTCTCTGCAACTCGTATGATGTTGTCGATCGACCTAGTGGGGGGTCTGCTAACACTACTCTTTCCGGTGCGGGGTTACCACTCCAGCACCTTGGGACTCCAACGACTGCAGCCACTGCACTGTGAGATTTCACTGCAGCTTCATTCACTGAACTATTCCCCTCATTGTGGAAACCCTGCATACATAGAATAATATAGTCTATTAAGTATATTGGTAAAGTATTTTGAAAAGAGCAACTGCCGAGTTTCTTGCTGGTTCTTCTCGGCAGGAACGGCATTCCGAACCAGTGGTAGACTCATTGACGATTCAAAAGTACTTGTAAAAGTTTATTTGAATAAAAAACATTTCTATTCTATTCTATTCTATGTGAGTTAAGTATTAAGGACTCTATCTATACCTTGTTTTAAATTAACTCAAAGATGAACTGCAGGCCGATTCTGTGAAAATGATGCTACTCAATTGTGGTGATTGACTGAATTTATTGCGTTCCTTCTGCAACAATGTATTTTAGCCAATGGCGAGTGAGTATCGGCCAATCAAAGGCGATTGCAATCGCAATACTGTAGCAATCATTTTTTGAGAATCACACAGCTGATATCAATGGGAGTACCTAATTGCTAAGAATTCTTTACAAATATTTTCAGACCTACTGCGTAGACCACAACGTGGCCGATTCAGCGTGTAGCGGCACTGCTTACCTCTCCGGAGTCAAAGCGAACAGTGGCACAGTTGGTCTAAGTGGCGCAGTGAAGCGAGGGGACTGCAAGGGTCAGAGGGATGCCAATAACGAAGTCACTGGCCTTATAGACTGGGCGCAGAGAGCTGGGAAGTCTACTGGTAAGACTCATCATCATAATCTCAGCCTGCGGACGTCTACTGCTGAACATAGGCCTTTCTCAGAGAACGCCACCACACCCGGTCCTCAGCCTTCCTCATCCAGCCACTTCCCGCCACCCCCTTTATATCGTCGGTCCAACGTGCTGGAGGGCGCCCCACACTACGCTTACTTGTTCGCAGTCTCCACTCTAGCACTTTTCGGCCCCAACAGCCATCGCTTCTGCGACAAGCATGGACTGCCCACTGCTACTTCAAGTTGCTGATGGTTTGGGCTATGTCGGCGACCTTCGTTCTCTTACAGATCTCCTCATTCCGAATCCAGCCGATTCATTTTTGCGCTTGTATCCAGTCGGTTGCTGCGAATCGTCTGGTGTTGTCCACTTAGTAGGTGGTATGCCAACACTGTGCTTTTCGGTGTGAGGTCGCCGGCCCAGCACCCCAACGACTTCAATGCCTGAAGACCTCTTCGGAAAGTCTTCGGTCAGCGCTTATTGCACAGTGAGTGGGCCTCATTGGTGCAGTGAAGCGAGGAGAGTGCAAGGGTCAGAGGGATGGTGATAACGCAGTGACTGGCGTCCTGGACTGGGTGCAGACTGGGTGGGACAAACATACGAGATACTATGAAGTCCACTGGTCAGGTAAACTAAACTAAATTGACAGGTCGTGTCTAAACCTCGTTTCATAATTTTCCCTGTGGAAAAGGATAGCGATAGATTTTAGACCTGTCAATTTAGATTAGATATTAATTTCGTGCAGCAAACTAACCATAATAGTTCAACGGTTGAACTGAGTTGTGAGTACTAGTGAGATGGTTACGATGCTGGTCATAGAAAACTGCTAAGTGTACTAGTAAAATATAACCTAAAAGTAAAAGCGAAAAGCGGTAATTATCTCAGCGGAATAAATAGTACCTAAAGCGAAATGTCTCGCTGCAAAGAGCTGGGCTAAACTGATTGGAAATGGAATGATTTGGGAGGCATTTCTTAAATTGAGTTTGATTATCCAATCAGAACAGATTGATTTGTGAATTGCATAGATACAATACTAGTTACTTCAGTGGTTTAGGCTGTGCGTTGATAGATCAGTCAGTCAGTCAGTCAGTCAGTCAGTCAGGACAAGTCTTTTTTTAAGTAGGTATAGATTGATTGCCAGAACAATTAATTGATGGGTGCCTGGCCAAAAAAAATAGCCACACGTGTTAAGTACTATCCACTCCCACATACTGTATTAATTTATTATGAAGTTGCAATATATGTATAGATTTGAACGGATCTAGATCGCGGACCTGAATATCTATTATTACTTACCTACTTTCTTCATGATGATTGACATCAAAAGATCTAGTACAGAGTCACCATAGGCTTCATAAAACTTTTATTATAAGACATCACCCTTGTGCATAATTATATTTAATTTTTAGGCGAAAGTTTTAAAATTATGTATATACTAGCTTTTGCCCTCAACTTTGTCCGCGAGGAGTTAAAAATCCCGTGGGAACTCTCAAGTCAAGTCCTCAACAATGCCCATGCAAAGAATCACTTCGATCCTTTGCTCCGTTGCTGCGTGATTGAAGGACAAACCAATAAACAAACAAAAAACAAACCAACAAACCATTGGAGAAAATAGTACGATTACTGCTCTGTCGCATCCTTACTAATATTATAAATACGAAAGTGTGTTTGTTTGTTGGTTGAGGACCTGGTGGCACAAATTCAAATTCAAAATTATTTATTTCACATAGGCCAACCTGTGGCTCTTATGACAAGTCATGACTCTACCACCGGTTCGGCAAGCGGATTCTGCTGAGAAGAGTCGGCAAGAAACTCAGCAGTTGCTGTTTTCAAAATAATCATTTTACAATATGTAGCTATTTCATTGTAATAAGTTTTTCTGTGTAGTCACAGGCTACTTTATCCCGGAAAAACAAAGGATTTCCGAGGGATTATGAAAATCCACGCGAACGAAGTCGCGGACAAAAGGGAATTTGTAATATTATAGTAAAGATAGTAAGAAGCAGTGATAGCCTAGTGTTAGGACTGTGATCTCCTATTCGGAGGGTCGCAGGTTCGATCCCGGGTACGCATCTCTGACTTTTCGGAGTCAAGTGCGTTTAAGTAATTAACTATCACTTGCTTCAACGGTGAAGGAAAACATCGTGAGGAAACCTGCACATCTGAGAGTTCTTCATAATGTTCTCGAAGATGTGTGAAGTCCGCCAATTCGCATTGGGCCAGCGTGGTGGACTATGGCCTAATAACCCTTCTCTGAAAGGAGACCTGCGCTCAGTAGTGAGCCGTTAATGGGTTGTTAATGATGATGATGGTGATAGTAAGGATTTGAATCCATATTTTCCAGGTATAGTGACAACTACGCGAGTCACCCACGCCTCTCCGGCGGCGGCGTACGCTCACTCGGCCGACAGGAAGTGGGAAGCGGACGCGGACCTGCCTCGACAAGGTCTGCGCTGTGAGGACATTGCGAGTCAGCTCGTGCGGGGCCGAGTGGGCAGCCATATTGACGTAAGTGAATGTAGAGGCTCAGCTGGTGTGCGACAAACCCATTACACTCAGCAGGTCACCGGTTTGAGCACCGGTTTGTTACTGGCTAGCCATATTGATGTAAGTGAGAGTTAGAGACTCAGCTGGGGTGCGTCAAACTCACTGCACTCAGTAGTTCACCGAGTTGAGGGCACTACGCGTCAACTCAGTAGGCAGCTTTATTGATGTAACTGAGAGTTAGAGGCTCAGCTAGTGCGCGACAAACTCACTGCACTCAGCAGGTCTTCGCTGTGAGGAAATTGCGAGTCAACGCGTACGGGGCCGAGTGGGCAGCCGTATTGATGTAAGTGAGAGTTAGTGACTCAGTTGGGGTGCGTCGTGTTGGTTATATACTCAAAGGGTGCGTCAAACTCACTGCACTCAACAGTTCACCGAGTTGAGGGCACTACGCATCAACTCACACGGGACGGAGTAAGCAGCCATATTGATGTAAGTAAGAGTTAGGGGCTCTGCTAGTGCGCGACCAACTCACTGCACTCAGCTATTCACCGAGTAAAGGGCACTACGCGTCAACCCATACGGGACGGAGTAGACAGCCATATTGATGTAAATGAGAGTTAGAGGCTCAGCTAGTGCGTGACAAACTCACTGCACTCAGCAGGTCTTCGCTGTGAGAAAATTGCGAGTCAACGCGTACGGGGCCGAGTGGGCAGCCATATTGATGTAAGTAAGAGTTAGAGGCTCAGCTAGTGCGCGACAAACTCACTGCATTCAGCAGGTCTCCGCTGTGAGGACATTGCGAGTCAACTCGTTCGGGGCCGAGTGGGCAGCCGTATTGATGTAAGTGAGAGTAAGAGGCTCAGCTAGTGCGCGACAAACTCACTGCACTCAGCAGTTCACCGAGTTGAGGGCACTACGCGTCAACTCATACCGGACGGAGTAGGCAGCCGTATTGATGTAACTGAGAGTTAGAGGCTCAGCTAGTGCGCGACAAACTCACTGCACTCAGCAGGTCTCCGCTGCGAGGACATTGCGAGTCACCAGTCAACTCGTACGGGGTGGACTGGGCAGCCATATTGACGTAATTGAGAGTCAAGGTAAAAAAGTAAAATGTATAAGTAGAGACCTAGTTTTTCCATAGAACACAGAAATATGATAGGGAAAATCGATGGCAAGAGCCGTTGGCTCAAAGTCATGGCTTAGAAATATCCGTGAATGGACAGGAATATATAGCTAACATTGCACAGATTTTTCTTTTGACCAAAGATAGGGGTTTATCTAACGAGGATGGTCATAAGCATTTCTTGTTTTCTGTAAGACGTAAAATCAGACGTAGTTTTCGCGCTGGCGACTTTTTTTTAAATAGATGACAAGATAGTCCTTGACTGCGATCTCACCTTATGGTAAGTGACGATGCTGTCTAAGATGGTAGCGGACTAACTTGGAAGGGGTATGGCAGTAAAAATTCAACCCATACCCCTAATCGGTTTACCCATACTCCTATTAATAACCTTAAAATAGTTAACTCATTCTTAGACATCATTGTCAAGTACCATCAGGTGATGCCATTAGTTTAAAATTACGGATGGATTACTCAGTTATACTCACTCAGGGAAAATTCTCCAAACTATCAACGCCGGCCTTAGTGTGGGGATATTGCAAATTAGCTCGTCAACGCTACTAGGTTACAGATTTGACGTAATTAAACATGCCGTGCCTTTCAATCAGGTGCCGTTGACTTGAGGATGTATTAATTTGCCTTATAATTTAGCGCATTGACATTGCGTTTTTGATTGAGAGAAAATAATCCTTCGAAACGTGTCAGG
Source organism: Oeneis ivallda (assembly GCA_029955525.1). NCBI lineage: Eukaryota > Metazoa > Arthropoda > Insecta > Lepidoptera > Nymphalidae > Oeneis > Oeneis ivallda. The sequence goes on along the minus strand of JARPMR010000016.1, from coordinate 4,566,031 downwards.
TAGAGATTAATTACGATAACTGGTTTTTACTAATTACGATAACTGGTAATTACGATAGCTAGGTTTTGCCCCATTATAATTTAAAACATTTGAATGTATTTACAAAGCGCCACCAATTAATAATAAAAATAAATAAAATAAAAAATCAATAAATTATAATCTACAGTCAGGATTCGAACCCCCGAACAGATAGTTTCTCTCCTTTGTTTAAACGGGTACGCCCCAAAGTTATGATGCAATATGTGTAATAGAAGTCGGTTAAAAAGAAAGCAACAAAGTGTCGTGACGGAAAATTCTTACATTTTTTTTTTCAGCTAGCCACCATCTGCCAAACCGTTCGAAAAGGAACTTCGTTCCAAAATGCGCGGTGCCCCTGGTCTTAGAATGAATTGTCTCAAACTGATTAACCAGATTTTGAGGTCGGCGACTAAGATTCGAGAGAAAGTAAAATTAGTATTAGATCGTTATATATTTATAAAGTTCTGATAAAAGTATGCATTTCCTGAAATGTTTTAAAGACTACAAATATGTTAAACTTTGAGAATCTCAAAATATCTAAAATTAAAAAAATATATATATTTATATATTATTTACTTAACAGGTAGTATTTGGTGGTGGCAGAAAGAACTTCTATTCCAGAAAAGACAAAGATTCCCACGGAAAGGGGCACAGAAATGACGGAAGAAATCTTATAAGGGAGTGGCTCTTAAAGAGGGAAAGTCATGGAGTTAATCCAAAATACATTGAGAATAGAATAGACCTTCTAAATCTTGACAAGAAGCAATACGGCAGTGTGTTAGGGCTCTTCGCTTGGGATCATATGCCCTACAATCTTGAAGCTGATAATAATGATCCTTCACTGAGTGAGATGACCCAAAAGGCTATAGAGATTTTAGCGCAGAATCACAGTGGATATTTCTTATTTGTTGAAGGTAAACTCAGAAGCAATCTCTTAACATTTTAATGCTGGTTCCTTATCCATCTACTTAGCGTCATCTATAATTCTATGGGTCAAATTCAATTCATTTCGGTGAACTTTCGTATTATAAGTTTTTTAAATTTAAGCTATAGTATATTATACTTCTTGATATAGGTTATGCTCTTTTGTAATGCCATAAAAATATATCCTATGTAAATTCGTTTCACCGAAATGAAATAACTAACCACCGAAATGAAAGAATGTGTCCACCGAAATTAAAATGCACCGAAAACGTATACAGACAGACAAAATATTACTTTTCTACTGAGCAAACGCTAACCTCAATCATACACCTTACCTAAATTGATAATCTTTTTACTTTCACGGAGTTATGGAGTAAAATAGACAAAAATTTTCATCTCCTATCCCGGAGGAACCTTATTGTTTATGAGGATAAAATCTATTATCTTATATGTTATATGTTGACCCGGAGTATCAGCTACCTACTATACCAAATTGTATTAAAATCCGTTGGGTAGTTTTCACGTAATGCGCGCACAGACAGTCAGAAAGACAGACTAAAATAAAAAAAGTTGTTTCACAGTATCGGTAATAAAGCGTCCTCCTATTAAAATTTTCATATATATACATACTATAAAATTAAACAAATATTTTGAAAATTCACGTGTTGATCCGGATTTTCACCGAAATAAAATAATAATCCACCGAAATGATAAAACAATCCACCGAAATGAAACTATTATACACCGAAATGATAAAAGCTCACCAAAATGAGAATTTTTATCATTTCTTTGGGTTTTTTATCACTTCGGTGGCCAGTTTAGTCCACCGAATCCACCGAAATGAAAACACCGAAATGAAAACCAAGGGTAAAAATTAGCATAACTAAAAAAGTATTTATTATAGGGTATAAGGAATACTACACAAATAAACATATTACCAATATCTCATTCATTAGTATTTAATTAAGTATACTAGCTCATTGCAAGACAAGTTATACCTATACACGGAAATGAAAAGAAATGTGTCGCACGTCATCGAAATGACATACAAACGTTTTTTTGGGGAACAAGCAGGCAATCAACGCACTTCTATACAGGATAAGCACCTAGAGGCCACTATTACGTATGTTCTAAACGCATAAGGGGGGAGCTAGAGTTGTTCTATGCAAAAATATTCTTGATTAACTTTAAGCCACCGAAATGAAAGGACTTTCTGGGATACATGCATTTTTACTTACCAGTTCTTGATCTGGGTAGATATTATTATAAAATTACTTTGTGATAATACTAACACTATTAACGATTTAAATAAAAGTAGCCATAAGCCAAACCAACCAATAGTTTTTGTTTTATGAGGGAAATTACACTGAAAAATGTTGTGAGGACAGCCACCGAAATGAAAAATTAGGGGTTTAAAATTTTTTTTATTCCTAAACTGCAATCTTTATCGAGAAATATTTACTGGCTCCATAAAGATAACATACTCTTCTGCCTAGAAAAAAATATAAGCACTGTACAGTAACGGTCTGCACTACCGATTTCATACATGCCGCGTAAATTTTGCTGTTGGGAAATCCACCCCTATACGATCCACGTCTTGGATGACACGTAGGTTTTTCAAATACATTCTTAAGCATTTAATCAAAATAATATTGTAACTCTTTTCGGTTTTTCCTTTCCGTCTAAGAATTCCGTGCTTGAGTGGATTTGATAAATAATAGATGAGGTTTAATCTACAACCTTTTGGATTTCCCCTCCGATTTCCTCTTTAAATTTACTTTATTCTGATCATATTCGTCTGTTGAGAGTAATAAATATAAATTTTTATATTTATGTAATTTTCGTATCATTATCTAGAAAATTTTAAATAATATAATTTTTCGTTTAGGCCATGCAAGAGACCTTTGCCCAGCTGTGGACGTTTATCGGTTGACATAGAAGAAGATATTAAAGGCTACCTTTTACCTGTGACTCGTGGAGTAAGGTTTTTAAAAACCCCGCAGGAATTTTCAGTTTTTCTCGTATAAAAGCTAGTCTATGTTATTTTCCAGGTCCTTAAGTATATCCATGCAAATCACGATGATCCCTTGCCCCGTAGCAGCGAGATTGGAGGACAAACCAACAAACACACTTTCGCATTAATAATAATAATTAGCCCTAATATAAAGGATCAAACATCAAGATCCGTTCAGTGGTTTGTCACGTTAAGAGAACAAACAGACAGACAGAGTTACCTTCGCATTAATAATATTTATATGTCTTTAGGTGGAAGAATTGATACAGCTCACCATGAAACAAAGGCGCGTAAAGCCCTGGATGAAACTGCGGAACTGGCGAAAGCTGTAGAAGCGGCTTTGAGGATGGTCGACCCTGATAACACGCTAATCGTCGTGACGTCAGACCACAGTCACACTATGAGCTACAGCGGTTACAGTAAACGAGGATCGGACATATTGGGACTAGCTAATGCTAAGGTACAGGTAGTAAATATAATGTCCAGTCCATTAAGTACTATCCTCTAAGTGCCAATTTCACTAGTGCTGCGTGAATTTTAACCCAGGAATAAATTGAACGTTCCTATAGTTTTGTATTGAAAAATTCCTCAGTTAAACGTTACTCGGTGATGTTGAAATTGGTACAAAAAAAATGCTTGAGTGTCGTGCAACACTCAGTTGGAACGAAGTTCAGAATCAACGCCATCTCTAGCCACATGTTAGAACCATCTCGTAAAAAATAAACAGACATTAAAGCAAGTTCACGCTAACCACAATAGATGGTGTTAGTAAATTTTGCCGCAAATATTTTGTTCGGAATTTCTCCTAAAATTAAAAAAAAAAGAATCTTCTCATTTGTGATTAAAGATAATACGAGCATAGTTCTCTCCATTGGCCCCTGACACTAAGCCTTCTTATGAGGCCCATAGTTAGCTCGCTCTGAAGAACCTAGTTTGTGAATAGCTGCCTATGATGATCCTTTCACTGCTAACATTATACCTACTTACTTGATTTATTTAAATTTTTAGTACAATGCCTCGGATAACTTGCCGTATAGCATTTTGAGCTACGCCAATGGCCCCGGTTACAAGCCGCACTCGGAATTCAAGAGACATAACCTTATGTTGGATGACATGAGTGAGTATGTTTTTAGCGCGTTTTTAGCTTTGGTGATTTGTTTATTGCATATTGCTCATCTGAGTCTGTCCTACCGGTAATGACGTATGGAGCGGAAACGTGGACACTGACGGTGGGCCTCGTTCACAAATCAAAAGTCGCTCAGCGCGCTATGGAGCGAGCTATGTTGGGAATCTCTCTCAGGGATAAAATCCGGAACGAGGAAATTCGTAGAAGAACAAAAGTGACTGACATAGCTCTGAGGATTAGCAAGCTGAAGTGGCAGTGGGCAGGTCATATCTGTCGCAGAACCGATGGCCGATGGGGCAGACGTGTTCTGGAGTGGAAACCGCGTACCGGCAAGCGCAGTGTAGGACGACCTCCAACTCGTTGGACCGACGACCTTAAGAAGGTGGCGGGAAGCGGTTGGATGAGGAAGGCGGAGGACCGTGTTTGGTGGCGCGCTCTCGGAAAGGCCTATGTCCAGCAGTGGACGAATACAGGCTGATGATGATATTGCTCATCTGCTGCTATAATGTTTTTGTTTTATCTCAAAAAATTAGTGATTAAACAGTATTGTAGAAAAATCGCCCTTATGAAAACTGCTTTAGTTGAAAAATAAATTCATAAAGGTTTTAAATTTTTGAATTTTTGAGATGAGTGCTGTAGGATAGCAAACGAGCGACTTGCAATTTATAATAGTATCTGAAAACGATTTTGACGAGTCCAATAGTTTGACACACATCTACATAGGGGTTTGAAAAATTGAACTTAACGTGAGAGAAGCCGTTAGCAAAAGCTAGTATTATATAAATGTTTGTTTGTTGGTTTGTCCTTCAATCACGGACTTTCATAAATGGAACAACAGACCGTATAGATTAGCTTGGATATAATCAAGGCCCGGAACAGGCCGGGGGAAACATAGAGGTCCTGCGGAGATTGTTTAATATTCAAATTCAAAATTATTTGTTTCACGTTGAAGAGCCGACAAGAAACTCAGCAGTTGCTCTTTTCAAAATAATCATTTAACAATATTATTATGTAGCTATTTACATTGTTATAAGTTTTTATACTATCTTGTGAGCAGCTGTTTGCCAAGTCGATTTATCCCATGCAACTTGATAGAATAGAATATTTCTACAATGAGGGGAATTTTCAAAATTGCTTACTACAATTCAATATATGTTAAGACGGGCAGACAGAAAGCAGCCCCATTCCCGCCGGGTGGCACCCGTTCACGAGCTTATCGCATGATCTAGCCATTGCTTCGCTCAACCATATTTGAGGGAAAAATAACTACACAGACGAAGTGTGTATGCTATGTTTTTACAAGCTTTTATTTAGCTTGACCAGTTTATTTATTTGTTTGTTTGGGTCAAATCTTGCAAGATGAATTAGAACCACTTCCCGGTTTCCGATTGAGCTGAAATTTTCATGTATGTGTAAATCGGATGACAATGCAATATTATTGTGACATGGAGCTGATCTGATGATGGAGACGGAAGATGGCTATCGGAACTCTGTAATAAAACGATGTAACCCCATCGAGTTTGGGCTCCTATTTGATTAGTCATGACAAGAACTCTGATCCTAGATGATATCTAGAGTCTAATGATGTAGCTACTAAAAGCTTGTATTTAAAAATAAAATTTTTAATTTACACTTGTTGTTGATTGTAAGTATATTCAATTTTATTTCTGCAGATAACTTGAACTACACCTTCCCGTCGATGGTGCCGATCGCTCGGGAAACCCACGGCGGTGAAGACGTGGCGGTGTTCGCGAAGGGACCCTGGGCACATCTGTTCTCCGGCAACTATGAGCAGAACTTCATACCTCACGCCATAGCGTACGCCTCGTGTATAGGCCCCGGACTTACCAAGTGCAAATTATGAGAGAAAACTATAAAAAAAAAATTGTGATGTATATCTAAGGTAAAGAAACCTCTTGTGAGGCTCCCAAAAACAACAATTCTGTATCATTTCATCATCATCATCATTATCAACCTTTAAATGTCCACTGCTGGACATAGGTCTCCTGCATGGACCTCCACAGGCCTCGGTCTTGCGCCGCCTGAATCCAGCGGCTCCCTGCGACTCGTTTGATGTCGTCGGTCCACCTAGTGGGGGGTCTGCCAACACTGCGTTTACCGGTGCGGGGTCGCCACTCCAACACCTTGGGACCCCAACGACCATCAGCTCTTCGAACTATGTGCCCCGCCCATTTCCACTTCAGTTTCGCGACTCGCTGAGCTATGTCGGTGACTTTAGTTCTCCTGCGGATCTCTTCATTTCTGATTTGATCTCGCAGGGATACCCCAAGCATAGCTCTCTCCATCGCTCGCTGAGTGACTCTGAGCCTTCTTATGAGGCCCACAGTTAGCGACCATGTCTCGGATCCATAAGTCATCACTGGCAACACGCACTGTTCGAAGACTTTAGTCTTCAGGCACTGAGGTATTTTGGACGAGAAGACATCTCGGAGCTTCCCGAACGCTGCCCAGCCGAGTTGGATTCGGCGGTTGATCTCTTTCTCGAAATTGGACCTACCTAGCTGGACTGTGTGTCCCAGGTATATATACTCGTCCACAATTTCGAGCGCAGAGTTCTCAACGATTACTGGGTGGAGCGGAGCATGAGCATTGGACATGATTTTCGTCTTGCTCATGTTCATTTTCAGGCCCACCTGTTGAGAAACCCTGCTGAGATCATTGAGCATTGTATTGAGGTCTCTCAGAGTCTCTGCCATGACTACTATGTCATCGGCAAACCGCAGGTGAGTGATGTACTCGCCGTTTATGTTGATGCCAAGTCCGTTCCAATCCAGAAGCTTAAAGACGTCCTCCAACGCAGCGGTAAATAGCTTCGGGGAGATTACATCTCCCTGTCGCACTCCACGCTGCAAGTGGATTGGTCTCGTAGTCTGGTCCTGTATACGTACTGACATAGTGGCGTTTTCGTACAAGCACTTCAACACTTGGATATACCGGTAGTCAATCCGGCATCTCTGCAGCGACCTCAATACAGCCCAAGTTTCCACTGAATCAAAGGCTTTCTCATAGTCCACAAACGCTAAGCAAAGTGGCTGGTTATACTCTTCTGTCTTTTGTATAACCTGCCGCAGCGTATGAATGTGATCTATGGTACCAAAGCCTTTTCGGAATCCGGCTTGTTCGGGAGGCTGGAAGTCGTCAAACCTACGAGCGAGACGATTCGTAATGACTCTCGAGAACAACTTGTAAACATGACTCAGCAGCGAGATGGGTCTATAATTCTTCAGCAAGGTATTATCACCCTTTTTGAAGAACAGGACCACCACGCTCCTGTGCCATGCTTCCGGCGTTATACCCTCGTGAATGACGGAATTGAACAATCGCTGAAAGATCTTAAGTACCGGTTTTCCACCCGCTTTCAGGAGTTCCGCAGTGATTCCGTCATCACCTGGCGCCTTGTTGTTCTTGAGCTGTTTGAGAGCCATTCTAATCTCGTATAGGCTGACGTCCGGGATATCTTCGGTATAGTGTCGGGTCAGTTTGGCTCTGGGATCTTTGGCCAAATCTTCAACAGGTTTTTGTGTCGTGGTATATAACTGTCCATAGAACTTCTCGACCTCTCTCAAGATCTCAGGTCGAGAAGAGACGAGACGACCGTCACCAGTTTTCAGCCGCGTCAGCTGGCTCTGTCCGATAGACAGATCTCTCGCGAACACTTTTGAGCCTTTGTTCCGCTCGATAGTATCCTTAATACACTTGGTATTAAAGATCCGAAGGTCGCGAGTTTGCGCCTTAGAGATCTGCCTATTAATCTGCCGGTAGGCAGCCGCGTCTGCCGATGACTGCAGCCTCATCTCTCGTCTCTCCTCCATGAGCTTGAGAGTATGGGCAGAGAACTTGTCGGTTCTTTTCCTGCGATGGGTCTTAAAGAATTTAGACCCCACAGTATGGACAGTTTCCACGAACCTGTTGTTAAGATCGTCCACAGAAACGCAGTCTGCGAGGCAATCGAATCGGTTCTGCAGTTCGAGTTGGAAGTTTTCGGGGTTTTGGATATGAGCACGAGAAGGTCGGAGAGTTGACTTCACGAGTCTGGCCCTTTCCAGCTTTACATTAATATTCAATGTGCCTCTTACCATACGGTGATCGCTCCCGGTTTTCACCCTGTTGATCACAGAGACATCATTGAATATATGCCGCCTGGTCGACAAAATGAAGTCAATCTCACTTCTCGTGGAACCATCGGGGCTCATCCATGTCCATTTTCTGTGTGGCCGCTTCCTGAAGAAAGAGTTCATCATAAAAAGGCCCTCCTTCTCCATGAAGTCGGCCAGCATTTGACCCCTCTGGTTCCTTCGCCCATACCCAAACTGCCCCACTTTCGTCTCTGCCCCGCTTCGTTCGCCCAGTCTCGCGTTGAAATCCCCCATCACAACACTGTAGTGAGTGGTAGAGGTGTGTATGGCTTTTGATATATCCTCATACAGCACCTCCACCTCCTCGTCAGAATGTGTCGATGTCGGTGCGTAAACCTGTATAACCTTCAGCGAATACCGTTTGGTGATTCTGAGTATAAGGTACGCTACCCTACTCGACACACTTTTGACTTCGACGATGTTGTTGACGAGGGACTTGTGAACGATGAACCCGACACCACCCTGGGACTGTTGGTCGCCCTCCCGGTAGTAGAACAAGTTGCCGGAATTGAGGATTATCGAGTCCTCCCCCTCTCTTCGAACTTCAGATAATCCTATAATATTCCAGCGCAACTTGCTTACTGCTTCTTCCAGCTCGATGATCTTCTCGTCGGTCCTCAAGGTGCGTGCGTTGTATGTCGCCAGGTCCAGTCGTCGGGTTTGGCAGCGGAATCTCTTCCGGAGATTCTTAGCACCCCCTGCCCCGCCATTACCACGACCGCTGCCAGGGTCAGGAATAGCGGGGCCGCCGGGAACTAGGGGCCTTGGCCTTGTTTCGGTTTCCATTCGTGTTTTGCCCATAATGACCACGCTGGGCAGGCGTGTTGGTCATCGCAGGGCTAAACTGATCGCACCGATGTCGCTGCTGCCCGACACCGGCCTGTGTCATTTGTTCAGTTTAGCTAGAATGAGATGGTTATACCGCCATCTTTCGGTCGTCATAGCCTCGTCAGTAGAAGCAGGGGGCACCGCGGGCAGGTGAGGTTGACTGTTGGAGCGCTAGATGTAGGTGCGCTCCCTTACCCCCCTTTAACCTATACAATTCTGTATAGGTTGTTGTTTTTGGGGGCCTTTTAAGAGATTTACTGTATATGCTGATGCTGTTAATGTTATACGCCACATGTTTTTGCGTCCGATACCTGAAACTGTACCGAAAAATGCGTTGCGTCCACCATGTGCTTTGCTAGTGGCTCTACCTTAGTTTCACAGTTTTTATCATAGTTCATAATTATTATGATAAAAGTGTAGTCCATAATTTTTCGCGATTATTCGTAACTAGCTGATGCCCGCGTCTTTGTCCGCGTGGATTAAGTTTTTAAAATCCCTCGGGAACTCGTTGATTTTCCGGGATAAAAGTAGCCTTTGTCACTCTCTAGGTCCTCAAGTATACCAATGAAAAAAATTACGTCGATCTGCAGCTCTGTTGCGGCGTGATTGAAGGACAAACCAACAAACAAACACACTTTCGCATTTATAACATGATGCATTATTTTGGGATAGCCACTGGAACGTCATCTTAATCGTTGAAGATCACAAACTAGAAGTAGTTAAGTATTTATTTTATTTATTAACTTGTAATATAATAATAATTATGTAGCTTTTTAAACAATTTCGAAAAGGGCACATTTCATAATTATGTATAACGTACATTTTGTTTTAACCGTCTCGTATATTTTTGACCACGTGTTTTTATCTCATAAATTATCTCTTTAAAGTAAGATTTGTTACCTTTTCGAAGCAATTAGCTGTAGTCAAAATCAGTAATAGATTAATAGAAATTAATTACCATGCGAGGACATATTTAAATCACACATAAGAGAAAAGGCGGCGTTGACATAATATTATGCGAAATGTATTCGAAATCCCTTAAAATTCATCTGTAAATAGGCCATTACTTTTGTAATAGCTCTCTCAAATGGTCTTTAAAGGCCTCTAAATTATACTCTCCCTCTTCTTACTAAGTGTACCTAAATAACTTAAAAATTATGAAATTTATTGCTAATGATGGTAAGAAATGCTCATAGCTGTAAAATAAATCTAAATAAAATTATATTTATCCCCAAGTAAGTTAGGTTGGGGATAAATATAATTAAGTAAGTTAGTAACACAGTGTTGGCAGGCCCCCCACCAGGTGGACCGACGACATCAAACGAGTCGCAGGGAGCCGCTGGATTCAAGCGGCGCAAGACCGAGGCCTGTGGAAGTCCATGCAGGAGACCTTTGTCCAGCAGTGGACGTCTATAGGTTGATAAAGAAGAAGAAGTTAGGCTGCCTGGCAGAGATCACTTATAGCAATAAGGTCACTTTTTGTATACTGGATTTCATGGACTGAGTTTCCACGGCGCAGTTTGGCGCCCGCGGCCTCCGGAGAATGCAAATTTGTATGGAAAATGAAGTTTCAATTTCCACGGCGCGATTTGCGCCCGCGGCGGGCGCAGTACTAACGGTACCGCAACCGCTGTGGGCGCGAGTGCGAACCGCGCCGTGGAAACCCAGTCTAACTCTGAATTTATGTACGAAATAAAGCATACTATATGCAACAACTATAATTATGCTAAACACAAAACATTTAAAATTTTGTTCGTCGATTAAGCACTATTCGACGTTTGTGAAATAGGCTCAATGTATTTTGAAAGTCATTAGACTTGCGAGCCAAAAGAACAAAAAGTTTTAACTAATACAAGTATAGGAGATAAAATAATATAAAGTAAGAGGCAACATCGTTACACAAAAATATAATTTGTTTTCCATGCATAACATCATGGCTACACATTACCTGAAAGCATAGACTTATAATCACATGCTTCAACGGTGTAGGAAAACATCGTGAGGAAACCTGCACAGCTGTTACCACAAGTCACAACTCCGTAATGTTTTTAAAGGTGTGTCAAGTTTGAAAATTCGCATCGGGCCAGCGTGGTTGACTTACGGCTAACCTACCCTTCTCTGGAGACCTGCGCTCAGTAGTGAGCCGTTCATGGGTTGCTGATGATGATGATAGACTTATAATAAGGGCTCTAAATAAGTAAATTGTGTAAGAAAATGACATCCAATAGTCATCTATGCACTTAGTTTCTTAGTGATAATCTTCGACCTTGTATTGGGGCTTCCATCCGTATATCGTTGACATACCATCCACGCGCACGAAGCGGTTCAAGTCTACATATCTGATTCGCACGGCTAGGGTCTGGAACGCTCTTCCGAGATTTGTGTTTCTTAACACGTACGATTTGGGTATCTTTATCAAGAGTGAATAGGCATCTTCTAGGCAAACGCGTTCCACCCTAGACCACATCATCACTTTCCATCAGGTGTGATAGTGGTCAAGCGGGTGCCTATAATGAATTAAAAAATGTCCTAAGCAGGTAATATAGAAATTGTGGAACTGTAAAAATAAAGCGCATAACCACTGAATACTTGTTTTTTATTCTGTAATAAAAGTTGAAGAGTAGTAAGTAATTATATTCCTCCGAAAATAAAGAATTGTTGTTTATAAAAGGGTGTAACATATCCTGAATCGTCCCTACTCAGCACCACGTGTGTCACGTATCCAGTTACATGAGAATCAAACAGACTGTACAATTCCCGTCTTCGTCTACCTAACTTCGATGAGAACGGACCTAATATAGTTTATATTTAATTTTATATTGTCTTCTTCTTTCTTCTTTATCAACCTATAGACGTCCACTGCTGGACAAAGGTCTCCTGCATGGACTTCCACAGGCTTCGGTCTTGCGCCGCTTGAATCCAGCGGCTCCCTGCAACTCGTTTGATGTCGTCGGTCCACCTAGTGGGGGGTCTGCCAACACTGCGTTTCCCGGTGCGGGGTCGCCACTCCAGCACCTTGGGACCCCAACGACCATCAGCTCTTCGAACTATGTGCTCCGCCCATTTCCACTTCAGTTTTGCGACACGCTGAGCTATGTCGGTGACTACTATATGTCTACTTCCTACTATCCTACTTCCAACTAATATTATAAATGCGAAAGTTTTTGAGGATGGATGGAAGGATGTTTGTTACTCCCACACGCCGCAACGAATGAACCGATTTGGTTGTTTGGAGTGGAGGCAGCACATACTCAGGATTAACCAATGGGCTATATTTTATCTCGGAAAATAAAAGTATTTGCAAGAATTAAAAAATCTACATACTTACCTACCTAATAATAAATGTGAAAGTTTGTGAGGATGGTTAAATGGATGGATGAATAGCTGATATTTGTTGCTTTTTCACGCAAAAACTACTGGACGGATTTTGATGAAACTTTGCAATGTATTAACTTATACATCAGAATATTGATGAATTTATATACATACCTACTTTTAATAAACCACCACACCAAAAAGGACTTCATCATTTATATACAGCTTCAAGAGCTGTACAGCACTTAAGTAAATAGGGCCTAACGTTCCTAAAAACGTATAAAAACGTATATTAAGTACGTATTATCATAATTTTCTCTCCTTACTAAATGTTCTAAAATAAAACCCAATTTCATGTACAATACAACTTTAATAAAACTTTATTATATTATTCTAATAAATAATACAAATACCAGTCTATAAAATATGGCAAGGATTTTTAAACAATAATTTAAAAAATAAATAGTATTATGGAAGTTGCACCATACCGTTTATTCTAAATCACGCCAAGGTTATTACGAAATTGTTTTGTATATTCATTTGGAGTTTGGACATCGTAGATTTTTTAGTATGATAAGTATTTTTGTTTCAAAATACTGAACCTACTTTATTACACAATATGGCAACTTTACTGGCTTGAACAGACACAAAGTGTCACGCTTTATTTTTATTTAACAGTTTTTTTTGGACATTGACAAGAATATAGGCCTTGACTGCGATCTCACTTGATGTTCAGTGACGATGCAGTCTAAGATGGTTGCAGGCTAACTTGAAAAGGACATTGCAGTGTAAATTTTAAGCCCTACTCGGTCGGCCCATGCCATCGTATCGGAACGCTAAATCGCTTAGCTATATCGACGAGCTTAACATAATATACCAAAAATTGACACCAACTTCCTATCTATAATTATTTCTTTCAATCGGTATACAATGTTATGTAAAAAAATTTCAGCACCTTTATAGGTCAAGTAAGAACAGTTTTGAATCCAGAACATGACGATGAAGAATCTGCCTTCAGGGGATACCATCCTGCTATCCACGTATAAAGAAGAACTGGAAGCCCTCCAACGCGTGGATGCCACATATTATAAAGTGCCCGCGTACAGTCCAGAGTTCGAGGCCTGGCGCTCGAGTCTGGAGATTTTAAAAAAAGGGATCCCAACACTACCCTATTGAACAGAAAGGTTCCTTTCCACCAACAAAAGCATTCCCAAAGAGGGTTGACGTCAGGCAGGCGGCCGGTCGTACAATGTCATGCCGAACAACTTACAACATGGCTTACAAGACATGTTATGCCGACACCACATAGCGTGGGACAAGGAAAGGGAGATGATGAATCGGTATACAATCCGGAAAAATCACTGCGCTGCCGAACCGCACCGTTTGGCGTCGTGAGTTCGCTCTTGGCTGCCAGTGCCTTTACAAATATATAAGTTTTACAATAATATTATTAAAGCAGACTTTGCACTTTGACTTACGGATCCGAGACATGGTCGCTAAGGGCCTCTTAGGTAGGCTCAGGATCGCTCAGCGGGCGATGGAGAGAGCTATGCTCGGAGTGTCCCTGCGGGATCGAATCAGAAAATGAGGAGATCCGTAGGAGAACCAAAGTCACCGACATAGCTCAGCGAGTCGCGAGGCTGAAGTGGAAATGGGCGGGGCACATAGTTCGAAGAGCTGATGGTCGTTGGGGTCCAAGGTGCTAGAGTAGCGACCTCGCACCGGGAAGCGTAGTGTTGGTAGACCCCACACCAGGTGGACCGACGACATTAAACGAGTCGCAGGGAGCCGCTGGATTCAGGCGGCGCAAGACCGAGGCCTGTGGAAGTCAATGCAAGAGATCTTTGTCCAGCAGTTGACGTCTATCGGTTGATAAAGATGAAGAAGTAGAAGAAGACTTTGCACTGCAGTGCTATGAAAGACTAGCGAGCCCAAGGCTAAGGATTTGCCAGGATGCTGTATCAAGGAATGTTTGTGAATATTATAGTATCATATTTATATCTTCTCGCCGAGCTTACCACGGAATAGTGGAGCTTACCCTAATTAGGCTAAATATGAAGTGTTATTTGTCCTTGCTCAGGTGAAAAGGAAGCCTTATTGTCAATTTTATATAATTAATAAGCGTTTCATTTACCTATTTTAAAATTTACATAGCTCTGTTTCATTACATTTTCTTTTAATACTTACATTAAAATAAAAGAACAAAACTCCAAATTGGCCATGTAGTTAGAACTAGAAGCAAGTTAGAGTTTCATTCGTTTACAAAATTATAGTTAACAATCGATTGTTTTTAAGTATATATTATTAACTTACAATAGCACAACAATGTCATAACAATATCATAAATTACAAATTATTTATCTATAGTGAAGAACATATTTATAAAATGTTTTTTGTTTAATGTTATTAAATGTTGTTATACATCTTCAATTTTCTTTTAATCAATTTTCTTGTATGCAATTCATACGCATAATAATTATAAATTTTTATTATCCAACATATCTCACGTTTGTTTACATGACAAATATCAATTTACTTAGATTATGTACGTTGTAATAGAATCAGTAGTTTTGTTATACTTACTTGTAACTCATCATAGTTTCTGTACACTATGACTTGCTTTGTCGACTTAATTGTTTCTGATATTCCTATCGTTTTTTTTTTCATTTTTATCTAGTTTTCCTTAACGTAAATGTATCCTTTTGTAAGTGCAATAAGAAAATAAATAATTATACTTAATATTATGCTGGGGGTACAGCTTCGTTTTTACTGAACATTTCCTAGTTCACTTTAAGCTAGTTACTTAAGATTGATTAGGAGATTTTCAGTACTGGCATAGGGTTCCATTATCTGGGAACATCCTGTAGCTTAGTACAAGGTTTAATAGGTTAAGTATAAATAGTAAACGATGAAATTATCATCAAAGTAAAATAAACCATAATAGTATTGAATTAGAGCTCATTTTTGTGCATATATTCTTATACGTTTACGTATACGAAAACGCTCCAAATTGAAATCGTCTGTATTAAATGTTTGACTTTATACCGATTTTTATGGCTTTATATCATTATGGTTCATTTCACTTTGATGCTAATGTCATCGTTTACCATAACGATCCAACGAATTAAAACTCGGACTGAGCATACTGAGGTGCGATTGTGTAATAAAAACGCATAAAAAAAACGTATCCACTTGACAGCTGAATACGTAATTAGATATGATTTAAGTTATCAATTCATTACGTTCGTGTTATGTGTTACGTTCCCTCAAATATGGTTGAGCGAAGCAATGGCTGGATCATGCGTCATGCTCGTGAACGGGTTCCACCGGCGGGAATGGGACTACTTTCTGTCCGTCTTAACATGTGTTGAATTATAATTAGATATAATTAGGTATGCTTTTGTGGAACTTTCCCTCATTGTGGAAACACTGCATACATAGCATAATATCAGCTATTATATTGTAAACGTGTTTTGTGAGCAACTGCCGAGTTTCTTGCTGGTTCTTCTCGGCAGGAACGGCATTCCGAACCGGTGGTAGACTCATCGACGATTCAAAAGTACTTGTAAAAAAGTTTATTTGAATAAAAAACATTTCTATTCTATTCTATTAATATTCATTCATTTTAAGCTGTCAAATGAATACGATTTTTTTAAACAGCTTCTGTGGTATTCTCTAAAAATGATTGCATCAGTGCAATAATCGCAGTCACCGCTGATTGGCTGAATTTATGGTGTTCTAACTGCATCAATGCATTTTAACCAATAGCGGGAGAGTACAAGCCAATTAGAGGTGATTGCGATCGTTACAGTGACGCAATCAATTTTAGAGAATACCACAGCTGTTCTGTCAATAATTTTCTAAAATTATACTAAACATATATTAACATCTACTACTAATACTATACTACAAAATAATATTGCAAATATTGAGCAACCTCGAACATTAACAATTTAAATTGGGTTAATACCTATTAAACCTATTTAAATAATTAAATAGCTTTTACTATCAAGCGACCTAGGAATAATTTTACCAATATTTAAAGCCATTAATCAATACACAAATATAAAAATATATAAATAGCAATAGTCCAGTAACTATATTTATTTTCATTTTTAGGCTTAAAGAAGTTATTCTCCAAAGTACAAAATCTAGCTACTTATAAGGTGCAGCACTCATTTATTATACCTAATGTCTTACTGCCGCACTCAGAGTCGCTAATCGTTACTTAACGATATACCTAATCGTGGATGTTTAAAAGTTTCATTCTTAGAAGATAACGCTTCGTTTGCACATTAATGACAATTCTGTAATAGTTTTAATGAAAATTAATTAATTAGGCATTAAATAATATAATTTAATACATGCGTCTGAGTGCGGCAGTTAATCACAAGTCAATGATTAATTAATCATAATTTAATGAATGACTCTGAGTGCGGCAGTTAACTAATTATTACCAGTAAAGACGCAACGGCGACTAGGAATTCGGAGAGTCCTATTCTCCTTACACGATATGGTAACTCTCTGCCAACTCTGAAGACACATACAAAATTGCAGATGATGCGGCATTAACACGCTGGCTTTGTGATCCCGAAGTAGTTTATTCCCTATTACTGATAATATTATGAAATACTATCATTAATTAGAAATATCCGAGATTTTTCAATTGGTTTCAACATCGCCCGCTTGGACACCTGCGGACAAAAGAAAACAATGTTTCATAAAACTCAATCATAAAGCCTCAATCCGTTAAAGGTGCGGATTGAAAATTGATCGGTTCGATCCCCATTCCCCACCCATTGCTCTATTATCTAAACCACGACAAATAGGTACAAGCTTTCCGCTTAAGTATAATATTTACTCAGCCTTGGCTAATAGGTATTCGTTTCAAAAATACTTAATTGTAAATGCAACTAGAGAATATTGCGAATGTTTATGTTTGACATGGTTAAATTTTTTTGGAAAAATTTTTAGATATTAAAAAAAACATTACCATAACTGAAGTCATTCAGTGGCCGATATAGAGAGCCATAGAAATAATATGTTATGCCCCGAGTTTCTCTACCATGAAGTAAGATTCATAGAAGAAAAAATATTCGGCTTAATTCAACGTTTAACGAAGCGAAGTGGGGCGTTTGGGAGACTGGGCGGGGTACATAGTTCGATAGACATTTGGGTCCCAAGAAGGTATAAAAACCCCTAAATAAATAAAGTAAGAAGAGGCCATAAATAAATTACTGAACAAAAGCAAAGCTTCTAAAGATCGTGCAATATTTATACAGTGTTTTGGTAGGGGTGCCACAATAGGATACGCTCAATCAAAAAAGTAGAATAAAGATCAAACTCCTTTGTCATTCGCGCTTATGTATCGCTTTCTAATAAAATGATGGAATTATTTTAATATTAGAATAGTGTACATCGTAAGTCTGAAAACTAAGCTGTTACAGTCTGATGAACTTTATGTTTTCATTTTGTATTGTTAATAATTGTATTGTATTGTAATATACTATATACTTATTAATTTTTCTGCAATAAAGTTTTGTTTATCTAGGTTCATTTTATTTTTTTATTTTATGGCTCACTAGTCACTCACTATATTATTGTTTCGAAAACTGTTGGTTTCAAATAAAATGAAGTTAAAATAAAGTATTTTTTCATCAGTTTTTTTATAATGCAAGTATTTTAAGTAGTAAATTATGTATGTAATATAAAATTTATATTTTATTTCAGGTATAAAAATAATGTGTCTTAATAACTATCGTAGCATATTATAAAATCTTTGTAATATTATTTCTTAGAATCAACGTGTACACTATACCTACGTAGTATGCTAACCTTTACGTAAAAGTTTTCACAGCTGTCACCATACCACCATCTTTCTTGTATTATCGAGAGTTTAAATATTTACATAATGATTTTAAATTATGATACACTAGCGGCACGCTATGATGGCCGGTTTGACACATTACAATAGTGATGTGGAATGTCAATTTATTCTCGAACAAAAAACAATTAAGTTTTGTTTTTGTACCTGATTAAATAGGTTTACAGTTCTCTGCGTACGTTCGGTCATATCGACGAAATCCACAACAAAGGGCTTGAACAGAGTCCAAATTAACGAGCAAGGGTCAACAGTAATGCAGTATCAATATTTGAAATCCAAAGCCAGGTCAAAACTATATCACAATCGCATTGCACTGACAGTTTATACTTTTCGAAGCAACGTCAATTCGAAACTGCTTTGTTTTGCATTGAGCATTGACGCGAGTTTGCCGGAGGTAGTAGTTGTGCTAGCCAGCGATCCTATGTGACGATCGTATTAGATTCCATTTTTAAAAATTTTCAATTTAGAAAACCAAATGCCGAGTTGTGGTATATATCATATAAAAATAAAAATTTTACCTTTTGTATGAAACAGCTGATATTTTTTTGCGATTTCAGAGGTTTGTCCACATAGTGAAAATTGTTCATATTCACAAGTACATTCACCCCTTAAATGGTGCAAACTGATTTTTCTACACTTGTATACATTTTAGAAATCAATTTAATAAATAAATTTTGAGTCCTAAACCTAAAACTACATTCGATAAAATTTATGAATCTCTGCACATCACTATCGTCAATAAAGTAATACAATTATTTCCTTCAAAGTCGTTATCAATTAATACGGAACTTCATGAGCGGACAAACGTCAAACCGGCCATCATAGCGTGCCGCTAGTGTAGTGTATTGTATTCGGAAGAAAACTGTTTGATTTGTGATAAGTACTGACGTACGGAAATCGAATATAAATGCATGCGAATTTAACCTCTAATTATGAACACAGAAGCAGTGATAGCCTAGGGGTTAGGACTGTGGTCTCCTATTCGGGGGGTCGCAGGTTCGATCCCGGGTACTCACCTCTGACTTTTCGGAGTCAAGTGCGTTTCAGCAATTAACTATCACTTGCTTCAACGGTGAAGGAAAACATCGTGAGGAAACCTGCACATCTGAGAGTTCTTCATAATGTTCTCGAAGGTGTGTGAAGTCCACCAATTCGCATTGGGCCAGCGTGGTGGACTATGGCCTGTAACCCTTCTCTGAGAGGAGACCTGCGCTCAGTAGTGAGCCGTTGATGGGTTGCTGATGATGATGATGAACACAGAATGTTAATTAATTTAAAATGTTTTAAATTATCTTGACTTCCTGCAATTATTATTTAGCAATCGTGAAACTTTATAAAATTATTTTGCTAATTTAAGCAAAATCAAAAGTTATACTTGTTTAAAAAAAATCTCATCCAAACCACTGGATCCATGCCCGAAACACATGGCTGCGTTACGCCGGTGAATGACCAAACTTATGTTGGCCAAAGTAACTATACTAGCTAGCCCTCCTGACTCCGGTCACCAGTGGACTGTATGAGACGTAATGACTGGTCCATCTCGATTCTCGCCCCATGACCCTAGAGTTTCCCAGAAAGGGGAGAAAGACAATAAGGGACAAGGAGTAGAGAAAAAGAATTTGTAGGGAGTCGAGAAGGCGCACTGGGAAACACGCCAAGAGCAAGTATGTACCGGGCGCCCTCCAGCGGTTTCGGCCCATATAACCAAGAGGCTACAAGGCCATGGGAGGAGGAGGGCTGTCCCTAGAGTTTATATGTACTATGCTATGTATATGAGCTAAAGAGTATATTATCATAATATCTTATTATGATATCATCTAGTCACCTACACGGATTCTACGCCTACTGGTTTGAACTTTAATATTTGAACAAAATTGCGTACCAAACAGCTGCTCTACGAGGCAAACATAAATATTATTATTTTAATAATTTATGACCGTTGCATAATATATGAATAACACGCGCGCAAAATGTTCTTTAGTCTTTTACAAATATGCCTACACAAACGAACGAAAGGTACAACAAACCGTAATTTTAATCAATTTTATCAAATATAATATTCATTATATCAATTTTATATAATATTTTGGTAAAATTGATTAAAATTACTAAAAGAAGGCGACTGACTGACTAACTGAATAACTGATCTATCAACGCATGGACGGATCGGGCTGATTAGCATGCAGGCAGTTATAAAACATAAGCATCCGCTTATGTTTTAATAGCTATCAGAAAGGCTTTTTGAAAATTCGACCCCTCAGGGGGTAAAATAGGAGTTGAAAAATCGAACTTAACGTGAGTGAAGGCGCGGGCAAAGGCTAGTCTTCTATATGAATTAAAAATCAATTACAGCTACCGCATTTGTAATAAAAGGTCACTTGACAACTTGATAACGGCTCGCCGCCGCTCGACCGACTTGGGTGATTTTTTTTTTTTGCTGCGGGAAAATGTCGTGAGCAAAGCTGAATGAATATTGAATACCTATGAGTTTTGTCTTTTGTGACGACCTTCCTGGCTTAGTGGTGAGCGCTGTGGTCTTATAACTGGGAGGTCTTGGGTTCGATTCCCGGCGAGGTCAATTTGTGAATTTATAATTTCTGAATGTCTCTGGTCTGGTCTGGTGGGAGGCTTTGGCCGTGGCTAGTTACCACCCTACCGTCTAAGTCCGTGCCGCTAAGCGACGAGCGTTCCGGTACGATGGCGTGTAGAAACCGATTAGAGGTGTGGGTTGAATGTTCACTGCTATATCCCTTAAAAGTTAGCCCGCTACCATCTTAGACTGCATCGTCACTTTCCATCAGGTGAGATCGCAGTTAAGTCGCAGTAAAAAAAAGAGTTCTTCATAATGCTCTCAATACCAATTAGCCTGATAAAACAAAATTATATAATAACAATATAGACAGACACTTTATATTACCTACAGCTTAGCTATTATTCGATTTTCAGTCATGCTTTTAATCTTTTAGCTAATAATCTAAGATTTCTTGAGGAATAAATGTACATTGTTAGGAAGACTATGCAATTACCAAACTTCATTAGTCAATAGCTTGAATAATTGCGTGGATATGAAGTGAGCAAATTGTTAGATGTAATCAAATTGGCCGAATGTCCTTAAAATAAAACTGCATAAATATCTGCAGTAAATACCAATTTTATATTTGACTGACTTTAGTAGTCAGCCATCAATTTTTTTGTCAGTAACCTAAAGCGTGCTTCAAGATGCAAGGTCTCTCCTTACCAAATATTGTCGAAATAATATGTTTAGCAGTTTCGACGTGAAAACGTAACAGACGACAGATTTACTTTCGCATTTACACTGAAAAAATAATTTAGCGCCAAAATTTTGTTATAGTCCGGGAGGAATCGGCGCATGCGTACCGAAAACTATTCCACCTCAATTTGTTTATGCGATCCTCTTCCAATGGCCCTCCTAATTATATAAATGCATGTTGCCAGGGCGCCACCTGGTGCCATATTATTTAAACCGAAATTGTTTAAACAATTGCAAGGAATTATTATTTTTCAACCGGACAAATTTTTTTTATATTCTTTATTAAAATACCAATAAAAAAGGTCCTATGACTTTTCACGATAAAGTTAATATTTTTAAAGATATGAATTTTTAAAGGTTCGAAAAATCTCAAATTTGGGTACTTTCGACCTATGAAAAATATATTTAAAAAAAAACATAATGTTTTAGTAATATTTTTTTTTAATTCTCTATACGATAGTTAATAATATTGTTAATAGAGATTTAAAAAAATTTCATTGTTTATATCTTTTTTTTAATTGTTAATTTCGCGCGCTCACAAGTATGCGTCGCTTATAGTCTAGATTTCCTTACTTGAGTATTCGGGTAAACAAACACCTCTTGATATAAATATCACTTATTTACACACCAACCACACATTTTGAACTATGTTTAACTGTCTAGATCTGTTCATTAAACACATTCGTTACGATTTACACTTGAATGTTTAGAAAAAACATTCAAATGAATTGAATTATAGTTATTTATGCAACTGTTGTATAATAAGGGGTATTATAGAATAGAATAGAATAGAAATATTTTTTATTCAAATAAACTTTTACAAGTGCTTTTGAATAGTCAAGGAATCTACCACTGGTTCGGAATGCCTTTCCTGCCGAGAAGAACCAGCAAGAAACTCGGCGGTTGCTCTTTTCAACTTTTCAAAACAAATTTTCAATACAGTAAATACTATTAAAACACGAATGTGGGTTTATCACACTCATGTGATACTATGACAAACATATGATTCACATGTGTGATACTATTATCACACTCGGCTACGCCTCGTGTGATAAACCCGCATTCGTGTTTTAATACCCCTTATTATACAACAGTTGCATAAATAACTATTATTCAATTCATTTGAATGTTTTTTCTAAACATTCAAGTGTAAATCGTAACGAATGTGTTTAATGAACAGATCTAGACAGTTAAACACAGTTCAAAATGTGTGGTTGGAGTGTAAATAAGTGATATTTATATCAAGAGGTGTTTGTTTACCTGAATATTCAAGTAAGGAAATCTAGACTATAAGCGACGCATACTTGTGAGCGCGCGAAATTAACAATTAAAAAAAAGATATAAACAATGAAATTTTTTTAAATCTCTATTAACAATATTATTAACTATTGTATAGAGAATTAAAAAAAATATTACTAAAGCATTATGTTTTTTTTTAAATATATTTTTCATAGGTCGAAAGTACCCAAATTTGAGATTTTTCGAACCTTTAAAAATTCATATCTTTAAAAATATTAACTTTATCGTGAAAAGTCATAGGACCTTTTTTATTGGTATTTCAATAAAGAATATAAAAAAAATTTGTCCGTTTGAAAAATAACAATTCCTTGCAATTGTTTAAACAATTTCGGTTTAAACAATATGGCACCAGGTGGCGCCCTGGCAACATGCATTTATATAATTAGGAGGGCCATTTGAAGAGGATCGCATAAAAAAATTGAGGTGGAATAGTTTTCGATACGCATGCGCCGATTCCTCCCGGACTATTAGTCGTTGTCAAGTAAAATGTTCGTTTAGTTAGGGGAACTTATAGCTACTTGGTTGCTAGCATTAACTGATTTCACTACGTAACATAGTAAAATTAACTAAGTTACCACTTATCAATTAAGTGGTAGTTATTTATTTGATACTTCTAATCATGGTTTTTGATGATGGCGACAAGGATTGTAGTGGAATTATTCAAGCCTATTCAATCATTTTGACTTTATCGCCTGTAAATATGTATGCTTATTCGGTACTATAGTTGTTTTGTTTCTGGAATTAAATATAAAATACTTAAAGTGAAATCCTTACTTGTTAAAATCTAATTTTTTTTTCAGTGAAGTTTTAATAATAATAGTATGGATCCGATAATTTTGCTAATAAACTTCGCATTCAGTGACTGAGTCATTTAAAACCATAAAACACTATCGCAAATCAATTTCGAGAATCGTGACTTTTCCGATAGGTAATGGAGAATTTTTATGTACAAGTCTTGGAATTCCAAGATTTTTCATTAGGACGAATATCTTGTTTCAATGTATCATTGATTTTTATGTCCACACAATTTTGTTTTGCCTGCGTCTTCGTTTATCCTTACTAATGTTATAAATGCGAGTGTCTTAGTTTGTTTGTCAATCACGCGGCAACTGAGAAACGGATTGACGGATTGACATATTTTTTGCATGGGTATAGTTGAGGACCAGGAGAAAGACTATATCATCATCATCAATAGCCTGTAACAGTCCACTGCTGGACTAAAGGCCTCTCCCAAGGGGAGGGTTTGCCCATAATCACCACGCGGGGCAGACGGGTTGGTGATCGAAGTAGATGGCAGTAGTAGCACAGAGGACGCTGCTGCCCGTTCTCCGTTATATTCCCTTAGTAGCCTCGTACGACACCCGCGGGAAGAGGAGGGGTGGGGTGGTGACAACTGTATTCTGATCTGCCGTCACCACACGACTATATACTTTATTTATTTATTTATTTATTCTGTACATTTGAATACTTAAAAACTAAACTAAACTTTAATCAAAGTTTCCGCGGGATTTTAAAAACCTAGCTATACGCGGACATTTATAAGCTCTTATAAGTAATCTTTTGCAATTTTGTGTGGCCTTTAGGATACATGAAAAAGAAAACTCTATCGGACGCGGAATCAAAATATTCCATAGTTATATTTTCTTAAAAAGTGAAGTTTCTCATGAATAGATGTGGTGACGGTTCACGGTAGGTAATCAATGAACCTACGTAGGTTACAATATCAACTCAAGGTCGATCGTGATTCGTCGTCCGCGCAAACTAAACAGTAATATGGTGTTAGTCATAGGTGAGATAAAACGAACTTGGATGCACTAAAATTTGTATTACCATGAGGTCAACGTACATATTATAAGACATGGAATAACATCACAGGGTGCGATGCATTACCACAAAGTAGTGTTTTTACACCTTACGGCAAAGCCAAATAACCCTTCCCGGTTATAGTGTAGTCTATGTACGGTATGCACCTATGTTTGAATTTACGTATCCCTTCTCCACCATAGCTCCTAAACTACTGAGTTGATTTTTTATAAACGAGGTGTCAGTCGATTGACATAGGTGATAGGTTACATATATATATAAATATATGTATATAGGACTTTCTTACGAGGAGGTTTTCAATTCAGCCGGAATTTATACGAACGAACTCAATCGAGTTACAGTTGTTAAACATTTTTTTTATTGTTGGATTAGCAACGTTGACTACGGTCGTTAACTGGTTGGGTGTCCTAATTTGGTTTTTTGGTCCCGCCGTGTCTCGTAGAGCACGATAAGTCATCGGTCACGGTTATCATCACTAACATCTGATAGTAATCGTTATGAGTCGAAATCTAGGACCTCCCAGAATCCAGGTTCTTCCGCATTATGAGGAGAAATATTATCAATTATCATGCGCAGATAGTTTTAAAAAGGGTTGAAAGTAGATGAAAAATGTAATTCAAAGCTATTCTCAGTTTTTTTACCACTTCATCGAACCACAAATACATAATATTATTAGTGCCTAGGTTTATTTATTCTAAGCTCTAACTAAACATCAAAAATATTTTGTCACGACCCCGACTTCAAAAGTTAAGAATCTCGTCAGCTACTGATTTCCATATACCCAAGAAATAGCTAAATAAATATAAGTAAGTGCAAATAATATTTACTGACTAAAGTATGTTAGTGTATTTTGAAGGCATGCATGGCAAACTGCAAGATGTTTAAGTGTAAAGGTAAAATTGTACATATTGTGCTAAGCGATAGATATTATGTATTTACAAGTTATGTTATTAGATATATTGGCGCCCAAAATAGAAGTTATAAAAAATTAGATTAGCAGAAGTTTGAAGTAGGTTAATAGGAATTAATAAATTTTTAAATACCTTGTTGCCGACTCCCCAAAAAGGTACCTATTTTATTTTAGAGACTTCTTGATTACCTATAAAAAAGCAAAATGCAATTGTTTATTTGCAAAAATAAAATAAAATATAAGGAAATAAATAGTTGCAACGAACTGAAAGCAAAAACTAAATAAGTCGGTATGTTAAAATAGTTATTGCCATTTCATAACAATCTCAGTGGAATAAGAGAGCATTAGATGATAATTTCTTTAGCCGTATACCTACTGCTATTTTACTCCTAGGACAGCTGTTAAAGTAGGTACCTATAGGCTTATAAAAAATGTTTATACTTAATATAAAAATTAAGTGGCACTCGGGGACTGCCGCGCTAAAGCTATTGCATAGCATTTTTTATCAACTTATGCAATTATAATATTTATGCAATATTTTTTTAATAAAAATTATGCAAAAAAAAAATTAAAAAGCAAACAAACAAGAAAAGCGCACTGTCACTACTTCGCGAGTGAGATTCGAACCTGCGACATCATACACCAAAAGCGGTAAAGAAAGCGGTCGCTCGCCCACTGCGCCAAACAGAGCTACTTAAGAACCTCTAAAATGTTGAACGCTTACTGAACGACGGTGTTAGGTTTATTTTCGTTACGGAATTTCTTGATACGGTTGCCGCGCTCAAACTGTTTGTCCTAGTTCAAAGCCCGCGATAAAAGCTATGCAATAGCTTAAAAATGTATATTAGCTTGATATAGTTCAGCTTAAATAATAGTAAACTTTAATTAACATCTCGTATTAAACTGGGTCTACCCGTTAATTGAACCTGTTCACCATGCCATTCTGAGAATTCAATTTTTATGATAACTTCAACAACTTATAAATAAAAATGTCATTGCATGTTAATGAACTAAAAATATAATACTTTTTTTATTATTTTGTAACTAATAGGAAACTTAATTTGACTTCAAATATAATATTATGTATATGGTATATTGGCATAAGTACATTTTGCATCATAATAGCCGATTTATTTCCCATTTAATATCGACATTTTTAATATAATAAATAATAGGTGTATTGCATAAAAGAAAATTTGGATATTCGAGTGTGTATCTACCTATCTAAATATATTATATTTATCTATCAAAAACATTTCCTAAGGAAATGACACAATTTTCTTAAGTTATAATAATTTAAACACAGTCAGATAAAAAGATTTAATATCTAATAAAATATTTATTTTGTGTTATTGATTTTGTAACGATCCTATCTGTGATTCATATCGAAACAATCATAAAAGATTAAGGTTATCCAAACACTTCATTCTATTTATCTTCGAAATATCGAAACGGTTATTAAGAATTTATTTTCACAGACATGACATCATGACAATGACAGTTAATAATAAAAAAAACACATTTTACTTTTATTTTTTTCCATATCGATGAATGAAGTACAAATCGACTACTAACTTAATCTAATTTTTAACATAATTTCACTGAGTTATCAATAATCTTTGATGAAGTTATTGAAAGTAAAACCTTCATAATATGAAAACCGCATCATAGATAACTACCTACTTAGTAAGTGGGTAGGTAATCCTAAATCTAGGATTGGTAGTCGCTTCCCACTCATGCTTATGAGTTTAGTTAAGTTGTCTGGCGTGTAACTTATTAATACAAATTTTTATTTATTAATTTAATTTGCTCAAAT
The DNA here is from genome assembly GCA_029955525.1 of Oeneis ivallda. NCBI lineage: Eukaryota > Metazoa > Arthropoda > Insecta > Lepidoptera > Nymphalidae > Oeneis > Oeneis ivallda. The sequence continues at coordinate 4,538,645 of JARPMR010000016.1, read as the reverse complement.
TCAAATGGTACATCTAAAATTAATAATTTGATATTTATTGTTCTTTATTATAAGTATTTAATTAATTATTATCAATAAAAAAAATATGTTAGCTGTTAAAAACTAAATTTAATTAACTTTATCTGGCGAGCAAAAACAAAGAAGACACAGCCGTAACACGAAGCTGGTTTTCTCAAAGCCATTCAGGATGCTTCCCATCCCCCTATACTTCGTTCTGGATAAAGCTAGAAGCCTAAATTTTTGTGACCAAAAGGGCGTAGTACTGAAACTTACCGGCAAGGTACGCACACTACAACTACTCCCAAACGTTTACGACAGTATCCATATGCACAGTTGTTTGCATTTAAAACCTGCCGTTTAGTCCTTCGAAGTTCTCTCACTTCATTTAAAAAGTTCACCGCTAGTAAATCACCAGACGCACTCGATGGGTTGTCAGTTTCACTAGCAACATCACTTTCGATCGTGATGATATCGTTCGATATCGATCTCGCATCGATCGAATAGATTACACACGTGACGCAAACTAGATAGATCACCTTCATTTCGACTTCACTCGGATCGCACTTTGTGACAACTGAGGTGAGGAAGGCAACGCGCGTTAATTATATGTTGCGTATGATTCACCGGTGGCGCTTACCGTACCGCATTACCGTAAAGCCTTTCACACTGCTATTCCATACTAATAATAATATCCTATCCAACGAATTTCGGCTCAATATTGTTATAAACAAGAAGCAGTGATAGCCTAGTGGTTACGACTGAAGCAGTGATAGGCGAAAGCCTAGTGGTTACGACTGTGGTCTCCTATTCAAGGGTCGCAGGTTCGATCCCGGCTACGCACTTTTCGGAGTCAAGTGCGTTTAAGCAATTAAGTATCACTTGCTTCCACGTTGAAGGAAAACATGGTGAGGAAACCTGCACATCTGGGAGTTCTTCATAATGTTCTCGAAGGTGTGTGAAGTCCGCCAATTTGCATTGGGCCGGCGTGTTGGCCTATGTCTTATAACCTTTTTCTGAATGGAGACCTGTGCTCAGTAGTGAGCGGTTGATGGGTTGCTGATGATGATGATGATATTATAAACAGACAAAATTATTTTATTTTTATCCTATAGCAATTTATACAGGTCTAATCTTTTGCCTGCAGTCATGCACACGTAGAGTTAGGTTTTAAAAATCCCATGAGAACCCTTTGTTTTAGCGGGAATAAAGTAGCCTATACCACCTTTTGGATCCTCGACCACACCCCACGCAAAATTTATGTCGATTCGTTGCTCCATCGCTGTGTGATTGAAGAACAAATCAATAATAGTTAATTGACACTCGCATTTATAATATTGGTAGTAATGGCAAGGTACGACAGCGGTGGCACTCCTTCCATATTCAAATCTTTTAAGTAACCCTTTTGTAGTAAGTCAACAGCTAAAGTCTTCCTGATTGGAACGGCATTCCTTTCTAAAATTTTCACTTTGTAAAATTTTCTTTAAAAATGTTGTCTATTCTAAAATAAACTTACCCGTCGCGTGGACAAGGGATGCAAAATCTAACCCCTTTTCCTATCTTCTTTAGACAATATCCACTCTCACAATGAAAATCATTGAATCCAGCACGTTTTGATCTGAGCAAACTATTATTAATAGAGTCACTTAAAAAATTAATTTCAAACAAACTTGCCTCACTTGATCGATTTATGATATTTTTAATACCAATATTACTTAGAACAGGTTCGATCGCGCGGATCTCATCCTTTGAAATAGATCGAGCGTCGATAGAACAGATGCATATTGCACAAATTAGTAAGAAAGTATTCATTTTGACCACGCTCGAATCGGCCAGCTGTGCCACTGAGATGAGAATGGTCAAGATTTGTAGTTTTATATTATTTGTTGCGTGATTCATCCATTTTCATAACGTCATCTTGATCCATAAAAGTTTTTTTATAAATCAATAGGATAGCTCTGTTTTTCCTGATTAAAAGGTATAAAGCTCACTTTTGCGTTTACAAAACTTGATCTATTCTATTTTACTTACTTAGACTGTGGGAAAGTTCATTTTAAACCTAATGTATATACTAAGTACAAAATTTTTTCTAAAAAATACCATTTCTTTACGAAAAATAAGTTATACCTATTGCCGCCTATAGGATTAATACGTTTTCTGAACGCCAGATGATTCCGTAGCGTAGCTTGAAGCTCTAGAGGTTTGTGACGGACCAAAAAACTCTAGGTGTAAGAGAGGCAAGACTACGTAGGTTCCGTTCACGTGAGGGTCGGGGTGGTTAGATTTCATTTTGGGCTACTTTCAGATAGGGATAATTAAGGTTGGTTCTGCATACCACTCGACCTAATCAATTGCTATATTTTTTCATCATTAGGGCAATATAAACTATTTGCATGCATTGCAATAGATTCTGTTTTACCCAGTACAATCATACTGTGTAGGATCCAGCAGAAAGAATAAATACTAAATAGTCTTTAGACATGGTTATGTATATGCAATTTCTTTATTCAAAATAGGAAATTATAAAAACATACTTTATTTTAAGTATGTCGAATTCGAATTTTACTTATGTTGAATTCGTACCACAGTGTTGGATCTTAGTTTTTATAATTAGATTTGAAACATTTTCTTGAATTAAGGTTGATTTTGAAGATTGGTATAATTTTGAATTTTGAAGAGTAGGACTACACTCATATTTTTTCCAAGGCTGCCGAGAAAGTAAATCAAAAATGTCATTTTCATCCTTCGAGCATAGAGTTGCCATTTTTCTTCACGACATTGTCGGCTCTGGGTTCTGGGATTTTATGAACCTTTTGCATGGAACTAGTGAGGATGCTTATTTGTAGTCGCAAGTTAAATAAATCACTACATATCCCCCTTTTTAGGTTAGGATTTTTACTAGAAAAATCCTGCTCAACTACCTGAGTTGTAACTCAACTATATATACGCATTCTTTCAATCATCAGTCATATTTAATTCCTTAAGGGCTCAATCATACTTCATCTAATATACAAGGCAGCGGCACTTTCGTAGAGGGACGCTGCTACCTAACAAAATGAGTAATTGTTTACCAGAACAGTAACTCCTATATAGTTGTGTTAGATGTTAAGTATATATTCAATTGAGAATGAATTAGGTATATAGCATTAATACATTCTAGCTTTTAGGTCACTAGAATGCTGACAATCTCCACTGTTCAGCTTAGCGAAGACATTGTAGTCACTCTTTCACCGTTTAGGTTGGTGAGAGTGTAGTATATAAACACCCAGGCTTTTAGGTCACCTGTATGTTCAGTATTCTCCACGTTTAGGTTGGTGAAGAACACTAGTATATTTAGATGGTTTTCCACCGTTTAGGTTGGTGAACAAGCTACGATTACAAAATAATTAATTAATTAATTAATTAATTAATTAATAATTGATTTTTCTTTTGGAGTTAATACATTGAATATAGTACTGAAGTATATTCTAAGCTACCCAAAAGATAGTATAAAAAACTTATTACTGTATATGTAATAGCTAGATATAATAATATTGTAAAATGATTAATTTGAAAAAAGCAACTGCTGAGTTTCTTGCCGGCTCTTCTCGGCAGAATCCGCTTTCCGAACCGGTGGTAGAGTCATGACGTGATAAGAGCCACAGGTTGGACTACGTGAAATAAATAATTTTGAATTTGAGTTTGAATTTGAATTAAACTGAAGGGACTAAACAATTATCTTGGTGAGCTTTAAACTTACACTTAGGTACACTTTACACTTCGGCAGTGTGAAGGGCCATATCGATTTATCAAACATTGCAAATCGTGAATCATCTCCGTGAAGAATTTTAATTATTTTTCGATTTTTCTATAGTTACACTACAACATTCATCCATTAATATACACTCATGTTTTCTTTTCTGTATTTAAAATCAAAAGAATTCATTTTAATTTCAATTCCTTCGAATTTAAGTATACAATACCTACCAGCGATGAATCGTGGGAAAACAGCTATTTTTAATCGCCATGCAACAAAATTCACAGAAAATATTGTCCAATAAATTTTGAATGGGTGATTAGAATAATACTAGTAAGTATATAACTTTAGAACAGGTTATTCAATAATTTTAGAGTGTAAGATAAGAATCTTCTTCTTCTTCATCAACCTATAGACGTCCACTGCTGGACAAAGGTCTCCTGCATGGACTTCCACAGGCTTCGGTCTTGCGCCGCTTGAATCCAGCGGCTCCCTGCGACTCGTTTGATGTCGTCGGTCCACCTGGTGGGGGGTCTGCCAACACTGCGTTTCCCGGTGCGGAGTCGCCACTACTCCAACACCTTGGGACCCCAACGACCATCAGCTCTTCGAACTAAGTGCCCCGCCCATTTCCACTTCAATTTCGAGACACGCTGAGCTATGTCAGTGACTTTGGTTCTTGTACGGATCTCCTCATTTCTGATTTGATCTCGCAGGGATATACCTACCGAGCATAGCTCTCTCCATCGCTCGCTGAGTGACCCTGAACCTTTTTATGAAGCCCATAGTTAGCGACCATGTCTCGGATACGTAAGTCATCACTGGCAACACGCACTGTTCGAAGACTTTGGTCTTCAGGCACTGAGGGATTATGGACGAGAAGACATCTCGGAGCTTCCCGAACTCTGCCCTGCCGAGTTGGATTCGGCGGTTAATCGCTATCTTTTCTAAGATAAGAATAATAAATCTATATGGCCATCCTTTAGGAAAACTGTGAGATGCTGCGATGAAGATGATGATAATATTTTCTTTCAGGGATTTTTTAGCAGGCCGGACTTGGAAAGTTTAGGCTGTTACCCTGGAGATGGCAAAAAATTTTAATAAAAAAAATATTTTTAAAAAACCGACTTCAAACGCCCGCGACACTACAAAGTATATAACTAATTTATTGTTGAAATTTTAAAACCGCATTACCGATTTCGATTAAATTTCAATGGGTCCACCTGGGAGGACCCTTTGAAACAAAAAAAAAGAATTTTCCAAATCGGTTAGGCGTCTTCGAGTAATCGGTGAACATAAAAAAAATATTAAAAAAAATATTCCGACGAATTGAGAACCTCCTCCTTTTTTGAAGTCGGTTAGCAAGCTTTCTGCAGCTTACAGCCGATTTTTTAAAAGCTGCATTCTTTGAATTCCGCAACAATTCATTTTTAAGCCAATAGCGAGTGAGTATCAGCCAATCAGAGGCGATTGCAAACTGCAATCGTCACACGGTATGTAGCGATCACATTTAAGGTTGATTATACGTATATTATGGTTTTTCGCAATTTGTAAAATAATACGACAAAGTAGGCTTATGGCATCCTAATTGCGCCAGTGGAATTATCATCTTCACAGGTTTATGTAAAAATCTTTACTTGAAAGTGACCAGTTTAAGAAATTAATCAAAATATCGAGTTGCCTACTCACAAATTAGCCGATATTCTGACTAATTTCTTAAACTGGACACTTTCAAGTAAAGGATTTTTATATAAAACCTGTGAACTGTGAAGGTGATACTGCCACTGGCGGTGCGGGTGCGCGCTGCCGGTCGCACGGGCGTTGCCGTGCTGGACACCGGGGCAACACACTCCATCGCCAGCCCAGCATTGCACCAGATCCTGCTGGACTCTGGAGTGCAGTTTACAGAGTCTCAGCGTCCGATTGGACTTGCTGATGGGACTTGCCGTGTGAGTACGATTCTTACTTGTGATACAGAACTTGAATTAGAAAGCCGCTACTTGCCTATCACCTTTATGGTGCTACCTGATGCCGCCGATGCTAGGACGTTACTCGGCCTTGATTTTATTACTCAGGCGGGCATAGTAGTTGATGCACCTCAATAAGTTTGGCACTTTATTGACTCTCCGCACACGAAGTATGATTTTGTCGATTACCACTTACCATCTAAAAACGATGACCACTTACCATCGCAAGGCGATGAGCTCCTCGCTTTGAGTAACGATCCACCTATCTGCCTCAGAGATGACGAGGGTACTAAGCTTACTAGCGACCAGAGGTCACAGCTGGATCAGCTGCTTTCCAAGTATGCTGATGTGTTTGCCGCCGACGGCCCGCCTACTGAGTATGCTATGCACTGCATCAAAGTGAAGGAGGGTCAACAACCTATTGCGTCGCCGCCCTATAGAATGTCTGCAGGTAAGAGAGAGATATTAGGGAAGGAGTTGCAAAAGTTACTCGAGGGAGATATAATAGAGGAATGTGAATCACCATGGGCCGCTAATGTGGTTTTAGTGGGAAAGAAGGACGGAGGAGTCCGCTTATGTGTTGACTATAGGAAGCTCAACTCAGTCACTGAACCTGACCGCTACCCACTTCCTCGGATGGAAGATATTCTACATGAGGCTAAGTCAAGCAACTATATGTCAACCCTTGACCTTCGCTCTGGATACTTTCAGGCTCTAGTTCGGCCTGAAGATCGGGATAAGACCGCGTTTGTTTCCCCGCTAGGTACATTTAGATTCAAACGGATGCCCATGGGTTTGAGAAACTCTGGCGCTACTTTCCAAAGGTTGATGGACCGGTTTAAGTCCAACCTAAAAGATGTCAATATATGGGCGTATCTTGATGATTTGTGTCTACTTTCAGACTCGTATTAGAAGCACCTGAAAGATCTGGAAGCAGTCTTTCAGCGCCTGCAAATGTTCAAGCTGCGCGTTCATCGAGGGAAAAGTTGCTTCGCCAGAGACTCCATAAGATTTTTGGGTCATGTGATAGTGCCGGGCGGATTGTCCGTGGACAGCCAGAAAGTTTCCGCCATCGCAGCCATGACCCCACCACAAAATCTCAAGCACCTCAAGAGCTTCATTCAAGCTGCTAGTTGGTTCCGGCGATTCATCCCAGAGTTTGCTGCTACGGCGAAACCGCTGACAGACCTGCTGAAGAAGACCAGCACCTGGAGATGGGAGCAACCCCAACAGGATGCATTCGACCAGCTAAAGGTAAAACTTACATCTGCACCTATATTACACCAAGCTGATAGCACACAGCCCTACTCGCTATACACCGATAGTAGCGGTTACGCGCTCGGAGCAGCCTTGATGCAGGGGGAGGGGCCCGACGAGCGCCCCATCGAATACGCCAGCCGCTTGCTCAATAACGCCGAGAGGAACTATACAACGACCGAGAGAGAAGCGCTCGCGGTTGTATGGGCTGTGCAAAAGTTCAGAGGGTATATCGAAGGATCGACAGTACGCGTGATGACTGACCACCAGCCGCTGAAATGGCTCATGAATCTGAAGTCACCAAGTGGTCGTCTAGCGCGATGGACGCTGTCACTACAGGAGTACAATCTCGAAATAAATTACACACCTGGGAAAAGGAACGTCAACGCCGATGCGCTGTCGCGTCCCCCGTGCGCTGACGATAACGCGTGCGACTTTTGTTACGCTGTTGTGGATATGCCCACGCGAAACCCAGCGGATATCAGGGAAAATCAAATGAAAGACCCTGAGGTCAAGAAGATCATAGACGATATGGAATCAGATGATCCCTTCAAAGCGCGAGTATGGTCCGACAGGGGCTATGTCATGTCAGACGTCATTCTGCACAGGTGCTCAGCCGACGACGAGGACGTCGAGCAGCAGGCCTGCCACGCCATGGGAGTTACACAGGCGCTTTCTCCGCTATATCACCCGGAGAGTAACCCGATTGAAAGAAAGAATCGAGACCTCAAGCCACAGCTTGCTATCCTAGTTGGCAGAGATCACACTTCGTGGGACACTCACCTCGCTGCTATCCGCTTCGCGATGAACTCCGCCGTTACGGCCAGTACCGGGTTCTCACCCGCTTACCTCACCTTCGGGCGGGAACTCAGAGCGCCTAGCGACGCCACCACTGACGTCCGCGCTATTTTAGAGGAAGATAACTTCATTCCAAGTGTTAGCGACGCGAAGAAAAACCTAGTGTCACATATTTATAAGAAAAAATACCTATTAAAAAATAAATGTAGACAGATGTCATTATGTGAGAAAATTTTTCCGCTGCAAATTATAATCCTGAAGAAAAGCTTGACTTTTTATTGAAACTATCCGCTACAGAGTGGTCCTTCGAGCCGGATCTGGTAATGTTTAAGACTCCTCCACCAATGATTACGCGTAGTTTCGCAAGGAAGCGGGAGGAATAGAATCAGCAATTCCACAATGTAGAACCTGGCACTAGTGGACAGTGTATTGGCAGCCACGTAGTGTCGCCGAGTAAGATGTCTACACATAAGAGTAAGTCTAGAAAGTCAAGCTCATCATCTATTATAGCTAGAAAGAGACAGCTGGAGCTAGCGGCAGCGGAAGCAAAAGCACTTATAGATAAGCAGCTTATAGATAAGAAGCTCCAAGCGGATATAGCGGCACTCGATGAGGAACATTGTTCTCAAGCGGATGAAGGTGAGGTGCGTAGCACTAATAGTGAAGTAGAGAGATGGTTGGAGCGCAGCCACCACGAAAGTTTAGCACAGCCCGTCCAGCAAGATGGTCACGATTTAGGCGAGCTGTGCCCGCCCGCCGCTGGAGGCGGTGGCACTGTAAGCACTGTTCAAATGCTGGCTAGCGCACTGAAAGATATTGCAGCTATCTCCAAAAGCAACGCACCAAATACCAGATTGCTTAGCCGTATCAGCACTCAGAAGGATCTACCGGTATTTGCGGGTGACCCACTAGAGTGGCTACACTTTAAACAGGCCTACACTGAGTCTACAGACGTATGTAACTTTACACCTAGAGAAAATCTGTGGAGGCTGCGTAGCTGCCTACGTGGACCGGCGAAGGAAGCTGTAACAGCTCTATTAATTAGCGCCACCACTCCCGACACGGTAATGTCTGCACTTGAGCTACAGTTTGGAAATCCGGACGTAATTATTTCCAGAATAGTGCATGATATTCAGAAGCTACCTGCTATGTCACAGGAATATCATAAAGATATAGTTAAGTTCTCAGTCAAAGTTCAGAACTTCGTAGCAGCAGTTATTTCAATCGGCGAAGATGAGTACCTAAAAAACATGAACATTATGTCGGCTATATTGTCTAAATTCCCCACGGTTTTACTTTCAAAATGGACGGACTACAGTTATCCTCTTATAATTGAAGGCTCTAAGGCTAAACTGGTTATACTTTCAGACTTTTTAAGGGAAGAAGCCGTTAAAACAACAAAAACCGCGGTGAACATTAATTGTGCTAAGCCCGAACAAAGTAGTTTTAAGCGTAAGTACAATGAGAACTACGCGAATAGATCCCACAACGTATTACTACAAAGCGAATTAAGCACGGAAGATACGAAATGTCGATTTTGCCGCCGCGGGCCGAAACACGATTTACCGGATTGTAAGGTATTCAAGAAAGCGCTTCGAAAAGAACGTTGGAGTCATGATAAGAGGTACGGTATCTGTTTTCAATGTTTGAAGGTACCACGAACGAGTCACAGCCGTGAAACTTGCCCTGCGAAGAAGTGTGGAAAAAACGGGTGTGAATTAGCACATCACGAACTTTTGCACTATGAGTTTAATCGCAATAGTTCGCTACAGGAAAATAATACCCCCGCGTCTGAATCGATTGAACAATAACCGATCGCGGAAACGCAACAAATAACTCATATTAAAGATGACTGTAGCCGAGTACTTCTAAAAATGATAAAGGTACAAGTACACGGGCCGCAAGGAATCGAGACAACTTCAGCGTTGCTTGATGATGGATCGACTATTACGCTGGTTAGTTCAGAACTCGCCGCTCGAGTCGGTCTGCATGGTTCTAAGAAATGTATGCGAGTATGCGGCGCCTGGAGTGGACACGTGGTCGAGCGTTATTGCGAAGTTGTAGAATTAACTGTAACTAACAGAGATGGGCAGCCGTTTACGTTTGAAGCGTACAGCGTTGAAAACTTAGAGCTGCCAGCGCAGGATAATTCCAATTTATGCACGGAACGATACAGGCATATTTCTGAAATTGAAAATAAAATAACTCGTCAATACTCTAAGCCGCAGATATTGATAGGGCAGGACAACTACCATTTATTGTTACCACTACAAGTACTTGAAGGTAAACCAGGGGAACCGTTTGCTACTCTTACTCCACTTGGATGGTGTCTTCATGGTTGTACCAGAGCGCACGCTTCTCGTAGTCTATTGCGCTCCGCCCTGCTGCTCAGCACTAACCACCACGACTTGGATATCGAGAGCGAGTGCTTACTCCGAGAGATGCATGAAGAAGTCCAACGTTCTTTCGCTGTTGATTCCCTAGGTGTTACTGCTGCACCTCGAGAGAACGCCGATGACCTGCAAGCTAAGGCTCACTTAGAAAAAACAAGTAAATTAATAAACGGAAGATGGCACGTTGGTCTAACATGGAAAAATTGCGATGCTAAGATGCCTAACTCTTTTCCTTCCGCAATGTCGAGGTTGAAAGGTGTAGAAAGAAAGATGCAGGCTGACAATGGATATGCTATGCGATATAAAGAGAGGATCGATCACTTATTTCAGAACGATTTTGCTAAAGAGATATCAGACGTATCTACGAGTCCAAGAACCTGGTACTTACCTCATTTCGGCGTCGATAACCCAAACAAAAAGAAGCTACGCTTGGTGTTTGATGCAGCCGCTAAATACCAGAATTTAAGCCTTAATGATTACCTGCTAAAGGGCCCAGATCTACTCGTTTCACTTCTAGGTATTTTGATGCGATTTCGAGAACAGAGAATTGGTATATCAGGCGATATAAAAGACATGTTCCTAAGGATAAAGATTCTACCTGAAGATCAAGACGCTTTACGTTTTCTGTGGCGTGACAACCCTAAGGAAAAATTAAAAATCTGTGCTATGACATCCTTAATTTTCGGCGCGAACTGTTCACCTTTTATTGCTCAGTTCATTAAAAACAAAAACGCACAGAGATTTGAGTCATCAAACGCGGCCGCCGTACGAGCGAACTGTGAGCAGCACTACATGGATGATTATATAGACAGCCTTCATAGCGTAGACGAGGCGAGAGAAATAGTAAAAGATATTTCATTCATTCACGGTCAAGGCGGTTTCGAGATAAGAAATTGGACTAGCAATCGCGAGGAAATCTTGGCGTCCCTCCCAACAGAAGCTTTAGGACCTACAACAGTAAGGTTCAATATTGAACAGAACTCAGAACGTACTTTAGGTTTAATATGGTTCCCTAAAAAAGATGTTCTAAGTTTCGATGTATCATTCAAGCGCATTCCCGCTACTATAGTCTCGGGCGAGAAGATACCTACGAAACGAGAAATGCTACGAGTTATAATGTCGATATTTGATGTGTTAGGATTTTTGTCGCCATTTACTATTAAAGGCAAGATATTATTACAAGAGACATGGCAAACTGGTATCGACTGGGACGAATCACTTACAAGTGAACTTTATGTTATGTGGACTGAGTGGTTAAAATTGCTTATGGATATTGATCAAGTTAGCCTACCGCGTCATTATCTAGCAGCCACGCGTGTAAACGATCGTCAAGAAGATGCAGTGGATGCACCGAATCTACTAGCAGGCGTGTACGAACAATTAGAATTGCATGTTTTCTGTGACGCTTCGCCGAAAGCTATGTGCGCCGTCGCTTACTGGCGCTGTAATGCCAAACATAGGAGCGTCGCGTTTGTTGCAAGCAAATGCAAAGTGGCGCCTGTAAAACGATCGCTATCGGTGCCACGGCTTGAACTTCAAGCAGCTGTATTGGGGGCTAGGTTAGCGGACACTATAATCAAGCAACATAGAATCAAACCACAGAGAAAATATTTTTGGTGCGACTCGACTACTGTGCTGCACTGGATAAAAAATAACGCGCGAAATTATCAAACGTTCGTAGCTCATCGACTAGGGGAAATTGATGAACTTACCTGTTCGAATGAATGGCGCTACGTACCTACTAAATTGAACATCGCAGATGCCGCGACTAGAGAAGTTTGCGATATGAAGATTTTCAGCGGCGAATGGCTATACGGACCGTCGTTTCTTTCACGCGACGAGAATGAATGGCCTGAGGACATGTTAAGAGTATCTACGTCAAATCAAGATATCACAGAATGTGTGGCTATAATAGAAAGCACTGCTGTATGCTTACCTGCCTGTCCGGACCCTGTGAGATTCTCGTCATGGCTACGTCTACTGAAATCTACTTGCGTATTATTATCATTTGTGGATAAGAAATGTAAGAAGCTTACCGGTGAAATTGATGGTACTATGATGAAGCGCGCGGAACAACTGTTTATGAGGTACGCACAGGCGCAATCATTTACTGAAGAACTCGAACACCTGAAAAAAGAAAAACCATTAGATAAGAAGAGTAAGTTACTTACCTTAACACCGTTCCTAGATGAGCATGGAATTCTACGGGTGGGTGGCCGCATCGACGCTGCAACTGAAATCAAGAAAGAGAGGAAGAAACCTCCGGGAAGTCCGCACTGGGGCGGGCCATGGAAACGCTTAATTAGAAGCTACAAGAGGATTAAAATGAAAGAACGAGCATCAAGAAAAGAAATGTTGATCACTTTGATATCAAAAGTGGAACAGATGGCCAAAAACCGTCCACTCACTCATGTATCTGTGGAACCCTCAACCACAGAAGCCTTAACTCCTAATCAGTTTGTTTTAGGTACTTCCTCAAACCTCACGTTGGTCGAAGCATTTGTCGACTCACACCTGTTCCTGAGGAAGCAGTGGCCCACTTCACAGCTCCATGTCAGCCAGTTCCAGCACGGCTGGGTCCTGCAACACACCTACCGTGGCGTACAGGTCGTTATTGTCGACCCCAACATGCCTCGAGGGGCGTGGCCTCGAGGCGTCATCGAAGCGGTGCTGCCAGACAAGGACGGGCGCCTACGAGTCGTGGACGAGGCGCCGAAGTCGGGGCTGCTAAGAAGACTGATGGCACGCGTCGCAGTGCTGCCAGTTGGAGAAGAGTGCTGAGCCCAGCACTGGGGCGGGCTATGTTAGCGACGCGAAGAAAAACCTAGTGTCACATATTTATAAGAAAAAATACCTATTAAAAAATAAATGTAGACAGATGTCATTATGTGAGAAAATTTTTCCGCTGCAAATTATAATCCTGAAGAAAAGCTTGACTTTTTATTGAAACTATCCGCTACACCAAGCTTTACACCTTACCTGAAGAAAATGGCCAACGTGTTAGCACAAGCCAGGGATGTGCACGAACGTGCGCAAGCAGAGTCAAAGAAGTATGCAGATGAAGGTCGACGCCCGGCACCTCTGTATAAGGAGGGCGATTTGGTCCTGTTGAAGACCCACGGCTCCAACGACGCTGCCAAGGGGCAGACGCCAAAGCTACTGCCGCGACGCGACGGTCCGTACCGCGTGCGCCAGGTATGCGGTCCTGCTACATTCCAGTTGGAGAAGGTCAGCGATCAGAAGGACATTGGTAAGTACCATGCATCTGATCTTACTCCCTTTGTTGGCCACATCCAAGCCCCAATTCAAGAGAAACGTAAGAGGGGTCGTCCCCGCAAGGTAGGTGCTAGTCCTCGTGGCGACGTGGTCCCACCAGGACTATAGGGGGAGGGTGTAAGGGGACGCCCAAGTATGTCGTTTGTAATATTAAAATTACTCAACTATGTGCCAAGACTACCCCACCCAAAGATTTGCGTAGACTACCACACAATGCCCGTGCGCTGGCAACCGACTCGATATTCACGCATTCGTCATTCCTAAGATCGGTGCGAAAGAGTGCACATCGCGCGAGGATAGAGCCGGACACTGTCATTGTATCGTATAATAAGTTGTGAATGTTTAGTGTAAGGATTGTTTGTGTACGAAATATACAAATATCACCCTTATATATTTTAATAACTCTACATCTGATTTCATCGAAATAGTTAATATTAAGATCTATAGCACGCGCCAGGAATGTGGCTCTATCGTTCAATATAATCGTAATATTCGTAACATCGATTTTGTATAACCGTCTAATCAATGATGACTCACGCAAGGAAATCCTTTCATAAGGCGATAAAAACACTAAATATGACTACTGAGTCAAGTATTGTTGGTATAAAGATAATATTGGTATGTGATACATGGCGCCACTTTTGTGCTCATAATATTGGTCCTAAAATTCATTTTTCGTTGAAGGTATAACCTTGTTAGGATGACTTACAATAAAATGAGCTCATCCGAAAGCTAGTTTAAATGAAATCACACACTAATTTGTGTGTACCGATGGGGCTGACATGTAGGTCACCTATAAAAGCTCCTTAAAATAAATAAGATTTAAAAAAAAAAATCACACAAGGATGCAATGAGCCCAGAAGTGCAACACGCAGACGCTATTTTCAATAGCCAAGATGAAGAAGCGCTGTCGTTGAATGAAAAAAGAACAATAATAACTTATCTATAGGTTAATGTTATATGAGGCCTATGTTGAGAGCCACTCAACGAGCGATGGAGAGAACTGTTCTCGAACTATCCTGAGATCAAATCAATAATGAGATCCGAAGGAAAGCTTAGTTACATAGCTTAGCGAGTTACGAAGTCCACTGTAGTCGAAATGATCGAGGCACATAGCACGAAGAACAGATGGTAGTTGGGATCCCAAGCGACTTTGCATCGGAAAGCGCAGTGTTTGCTGACCCTCGGCCCTCATTAGATCGGTCGACGACATCACACGAGTCGCAGGCAGCCGCTAGATACAGGTGGCGCAAGACCCAGATCTGTGGAAGTCCACGCAAGAGACCTTTGTCCAGCCGTGGACATATCTATCGGTCGAAGAAAAAGACATAGATGACATTGAGGGCCACATTTTTCTTTCGAACTCGGTAAGAAATAGTTTTCATTAGAAAATACCTAAACCAAGTCTAATCAAATAACATACGGCTGTGAAATCCAATGTGTTTTGTGTCCCGTACTATTTACTTTGAGCCTGTTTGCTCCAAGGATATTAACAAGTTAATTAAAGCCGCCTCGATGTTGAACCTTATTGACCTCTGTGACCTGGATTTTAAGTCTGTACTCGATTTGCTCGTTATTATTATTAAGTTCGTTAAATTTAAACGATAGTTCAACCATATTTATATTAAGGAAACATTTTGTTGAACACACCCAACAAAGAGAAAATGAATGAATGAATAAATGAATGCAAGGGTGGCCTTTTTGCTAACAAAGGCTCTACCAGGAAAACTTGTAATACATTAATTATTTATTAATTAAGGTGGATTATACGGGTTTGCCCGCGAAATTCAAATTTAATTTGGTTTTTCGCAATTTTGTAAATGGCATTCTAATTGCGTTAATGGCAGTATCATCTTCAAAAGTTTATATAAAAATCTTTACTTGAAAGTGTCCAGTTTAAGAAAAATTATAAATAATTTGTAAGTTACTCACGTCAAACTCAAGTAATGATTTCTACGTATATAAACCTGTGAAGATGATACTGCCATTGGCGCAATTAGAATGCCATAAGCCTACTTTGTCGTAAAACCAAATTAAATTTGAATTTCGCGGGCAGACCCGTATAATCCACCTTAAAGATAAAAACTGGCCCATGTCACTCCCCATGTTCTCACCTACCTATAAATCTCACAAAAAATTCGCGTCAAACGGTTCCTTATTGCGTGATGACTGATGAATGATGATGAACAAACCAACAAGTAAACACAATTCCCGCATTTATTAATTATAATAGGGCTAAAAAGTATGGATAAACATAGAATAGAATAGTTTTTAATTAGTATTAAAATATAAACTTTTGAAAAGTGGTTTTGTATCGTCTTATGTGAATCTACCACTACACAAACCAGCAACCAGTTCGTGTCGTTCCAATGTCGATGTCGTGGAACAATCAGAACCCTTTTAATAAAAAAATAAATATTAATTATAATTATATTTCTTTGCTTCATCCTTCAATATAATTATTACAAAGGTAGTCACTCCAGTCGCCAGAGATAAGTCCGCGTATTTTACAGTTATACCCTATTTTAAAAATAAATCACCTTGGCAGCACCGTCTTAAGTTTGCTCATTACTTTTTCGCGCGAGATAAGGACCGCACGCGCTCAGCGCGCCGCACTTAATAATTTATCCAGAAGTGCAGAAGATCGAGTGATATTGTAGGATAGTGTGATTGCAGCATTGTTCATCGGCTGAAATCATCATCATCATCATCATCGAAGGAAAAAGGTACGAGCTCTTTTCTGTTTTCAAACAATCTCTTGTTTGCGCTTACGTACCGCCACATAGCCTACTATATTATTGTTTTTGCATTAACATAAAAACGGTACACTTTTTGTATCGAGGTTTACTGTGAGTCTTCATCGATTACGAGGTATCAGAGAAAACGTAAATATTCTGAATTAAATATTACGTTACCTACTCTGCAAATACTTGCGGAAGTGTTTTATTATGAAAATTAATAAAAATTAAAACACAACTATAACGATTATTAAGCTATAACGATTATTTATTAGATATAACGATTAATCCAAGTGTCTCGGATTTATTTAGGTAATTTATCATTATTATTTCTACATATCATATTATACATTCGAAAAATGTAATAAAATTCACGAATTCACTCAACTATGCTCGTAAAATTCGCTCAACGGGGCTTTAGTAGCTTGTCCAGCCGTTAACTATATTCGAGTACCTACTTGTAAACAAAAATATAATATTATTTATCTGGAGAGACGGTAGTGTCCCTGCCAAGACGAGCCAAGCGAAGCGTAAGGGAACTAACTACCCACCTTTTCTTCGATTTATCTGAAAACACTAATTGTTACGAAACACGTAAAATTAAAAGCAAAAGTAGATGAACAAGCAGAGCAAGTAGCATATTATTAGATATTATAGAAGATATTAAATATTTGGAAGAAATAACGGCCATTTTCCTCGGTTTGAAAGTCTTGCTCGTAACTTAAACAACTGTGCAATGTTCGTGTCGACACTACGACGGTAAGAAGCTATATTAATTGAAAGAGAGGCATTCAATACCCTCACTTAAATAAGTTAACTAGAACCAGTTGGCATTTGTGTGAACAATGTGAGCTTTGTTTTTTTTTTTTTTGCGTCATACGTAAACACCGAAGAAAATCAAGCCGACGCCGAGTCTAGTACAGTTAATCCAGATACTGAATGGTCATTTTGACAAAGGGTTCAAAGTTACTTTATAAAAGGTCGGTCAACTTGAAATTGACTCAAAATTACACTCGGCGCTTGGGAAATCGACGCATGTTTCCCCGAAGTATGGTGAAAATATAAAATATAAAAATTATATTTATTTATAATTAAAAATTATAAATAAATATATATATATATATATATATATATATATATATATATATATATATATATATATATATATATATATATATAAAATATATATTATATATATATATATATTATTATATTATAATTAAATTATAATTAAAAATATAATATAATTATTAAATATAATATTAAAAAAGGGGATGCGACAAAGACTACTCGTCCTGAGTATCACGGCCGTTAGTAAAGGAATGGGCCTACTATTAAAAGAGAGTGAAAACAGGGTGCAGGCCATGAAACACCTAAGCAGGAAGATGGCTGCAGGATCCTATGTGATTCAAACTTCGGAATCACTCAAAGCAGCATTAAACTCTTAATGCCTCAACTCAACAAGAAGTGCTATAAGATTCGGAAGGAGACAAAACTTTATTTGGATTGGCTTTATCCGAGAAACTAAAAAACAACAAACAGGGATTGACTGCGAACCAATTGCAATAACATGATTAACTGCGAGCTAATCATCAGTCATATACTAAAGCCATGACTCCACAAACAAATTGGAATTGGCTGCGAGTCAATTGCGATAATATAACTAGCTGCGAGCCACTCATGAGTCATATTCTAAAGCTGTGACTCCACAAACAAATCATGATTGACTGCGAGTCAATTACGATAACATAACTAGCTGCGAGCGAGCTACTCATGAGTCAAATCCTAAAGCTGTGACTCCACAAAAAAAATCGGGATTGACTGCGAGTCAATTGCGATAACATAACTAGCTGCGAGCTACTTATGGTTCATATCCTAAAGATGTGACTTCCTAACTGAGAGCTACTCATGAGTCAAATCCTACAGCTGTGACTCCACAAACAAATCGGGGTTGACTGCGAGTCAATTGCGATAACATAACTAGCTGCGAGCTACTTATGGTTCATATCCTAAAGATGTGACTTCCTAGCTGCGAGCTACTCATGAGTCAAATCCTACAGCTGTGACTCCTCAAAAAAATCGGGATTGACTGCGAGTCAATTGCGATAACATAACTAGCTGCGAGCTACTTATGGTTCATATCCTAAAGATGTGACTTCTTAGCTGCGAGCTACTCATGAGTCAAATCCTAAAGCTGTAACACCACAATAAAAAGGGATTAACTGCGAATCAATTGCGATAACATAACTTGCTGCGAGCTATTCATAAATCACATACTAAAGCTGTGATTCCTTAAACAAATCGGTATTGACTGCGAGTCGATTGCGATTACATAACTAGCTGCGAGCTACTCATGAGCCATATCCTAAAGCTGCTAAAGCTGTGACTCCACAAAAGGAAATTGGTAATTGTGATAACCTTACTAGCTGCGAGCTAGTTATGAGCCATATCCTTATGACAATTGTGTAGAAAATGTGTAATCGTGAATATATATGTACATTAGCTACAAATTATTGTCTGCGAGACAATATACGTTATGTTCTTACCTAACTATATACGGGTACCCGACCAGCCGGCAACCAGGAAAACTGGCGAGCACCTCGTCGGTACTCGTCATGAACTGGGGGGGGGGGGGGGGGCGTAACACTGCGGCGCAGGACGACAGCTTACCAACTTAAAATGGGGGTTGTTATTAATAATAATTTATTACAAATAGGAGCTATTAGTTCCGAGTTTTATTTTCTTGATGCCTAAATCTAATGTTAGGCTGTTCGTCTTATCAGTGACTCCAGGTGTTTTAATCAAGGTCATAAAAGAAGTTATAACTTATTTGAGATACCTAGGTTTTAAGTCCGTTTTGCTTGAATAACAATACTAAATTTAAAAAATCCGTGCCTTGACAACAAGATCCGGACGCTTTATCTGTCGATGCATTTACGCTATGTGGGGCTTTTATATTTTTCTATGATTTTTGTTTCCTCCTTTTTCTTTAATTTTAAAGTGTCTGAGGAAAATCATTGATAACGAGGCAAACGGAATCCTAGTTTTTTCAAATTGGTTACCACAAGCGTGGTACTCTCTCCTACAAAGCTTGGTAGTTTCGGATATTACTTAATGTTAATCCTCATTAATACTTATTGCAATCTCATTTCACCATTCCTTGCACAAGTAACTTACCCTGGGTGTCGCGAGACTCTCCGGACTCTCTCTCTCTCTCTCTGTCTCCCTTAAAACAAGGCGCCGACCCAGACTCAGCGTCACTAATGTTAACATCATTCTCTGACAGTATTTTAAAACAATATAATACCACACTCAAGTTTCGGTGGCAGTTGTGTAAATTAAATAATAAAAATGTATTTAAACCGTCAAAGACCAGCATTAGGTATCTTCTCTTACAGCGTTTGTTACGGAGTTTGAACCCTTATCGAATTGCAATATAATTTATGCTAAGAAACAGCATTGTTTCTGGAGCGAGCGTAAAACGTCTCCTCAAAGGTGTATATAAGTTAAGATCAACCAAACCCTATTACTCCCGTACTTGGGTCCCTCAACTTGTTTTAAACTACCTATATTAAAAATTGGTTCCCTTATAGTCACCCATCTTTAGAAAAAATCACTAAGAAACTTTTCAGTATACTAGCAATTTGCACTGCTCATAGACTACAAACTCTTCCATCAATTAAATTGAAAAGCAATATTACTTTCGAAATCGGGGTTTAAATTAGAATAACGGTAAATTTAAAAAAAAAAAACATACGCTGCGGCAGATACCAAGCCTATTCTCTCTCTCTCTTCCTACCTTACTTTCAAGAAAATCTGAGCATCTGCCCTGCTACACCCCTCCACACACTATATTTCCAGAACTAAAAATATAAGATCTTAGGGGACAAATAACCTGCTATTTACCTACAAAAAGCCTTACAAAAAGGCCGAACCTCAATCGATCAGCAGGTGGATCAAGTAAACGCTATCAGGGAGCAGCGTTGACACAAGCGCACAGCACCTCACGCTCAGGCGAGCGTTGAGGCAATTAGAAAAACGGCAGGTTGGACTAACACATCGAACTCATTGTTTCGCTGCTTAGATGTTAGATCCATAGCGGATGAGGCAGATTATGCCAGACCCTGCCAAGACAGGTCTTAATAATAATTGCGTTAACACATCTAATAGTGAATCAATTTATGAATTATACCTAATCATAAAAATAAATAATATATTCTAATTTATAGTATTAAATAATATTATAATAATAATATCATAAAAAAATTTTAATATTGTTAAAGTGTATGCAAGCAAATTAATTAGTATTTCCGTAAGAAAGTGATTAAAGATACACGATTTACAAAATCTGTATTGCGTACATGTTTATCAAAACTTTTTACTCTAAACAACTACCTTTGTAATAATTATATTGAAGGATGAAGCAAAGAAATATAATAAGTGATCAAACGAACTTACCTGAAGTGAAGTTCGATCATTATTATATGAGTTGCTTCATCCGAAGATATAATTACCCACCCTCCCTGACTGCCCAAATAAAAAAGTTTTGAACCGTATACATCTCTAAAAATAATGAGCAAACTTAAGACGGTGCTGCCAAGGTGATTTATTTTTAAAATAGGGTATAACTGTAAAATACGCGGACTTATCTCTGGCGACTGGAGTGACTACCTTTCTAATAATTATATCTTCGGATGAAGCAACTCATATAATAATGATCGAACTTCACTTCAGGTAAGTTCGTTTGATCACTTATTATAATCTAAAGTTAGGTTCGACCCCAAAACGATGTTTCACTCCTTCGTCATGAATGCAATATGTATCCACTACGCCACAAAAGCTATAATGAAACGTGTGCAATAAACGAAGGCAACAAGTGTCGTAACGGAAAATTTTTACACTTTTTTCGCCTAGCCTCCCTCCATTCGCCAAACCATCCGAAAAGGAACTTCGTTCCAACAAGGCCGTTGCATATAAATACTATGTCTATAAAAACATTTTTTGAGTGAAAAATCAAGATTATATTTGTAGGTATTTAAGGTTCTTGGAACAAGTCCTAAACGTAAAATATTTATACCGGAAATTTATGCTCGAAAGGCAATCATTTGGCGTGTGTCACATCAATATCTTCGATAAGCTGTGATTATAAGAGTGCGTCTAATGTCGATTAATCATAATAATAATAGTTTATTTCGGTCGGTCGGTCGGTTGGTCTGTGCTGCGCAACGATTGGTGCTGCGTAATAGGTTCCTTCCCACCTATAATAATTTTAAGACAATTAATGTAAGACATGCCAAAAATTTTGGACCTATGGACTTGTTCAAATTATAATTATTTACTTTTGTAACTTATTTTAATTATATTTAAGTTTAATCTTCATATTTAGACTACATACATTAATTAAAATTTACAAAGAATAAATAAAATAATGAAATAGTACCTAAATGTAAAATGCCCTTCCTGCCGAGAAGAACCAGCAAGAAACTCGGCGGTTGCTCTTTTCAAAACAAGTATACAATACGATAGGTACTATGCTAGGTATGCAGTGTTTCCACAATGAGTGGAAGTTCCACAAAAGCATACCTAATTATAATTCAACACGTGTTAAGACGGGCAGACAGAAAGTAGCCCTATTCCCGCCGGTGTCGCCCTTTCACGAGCATAACGTATGAGTCATACGTCATGGCCGTGGCTAGTTACCACAATACCGTCAAACACATGTTGCCAACCGAATTAGCATTCCGGCATGTAGGAACCGATTAGAGGTATGGGTTGAATGTTCACTGCCATACCCTTTCCAAGTTAGCGCGCTACCATCTTAGACTGCATCGTCACTTACCATCAGGTAAGATCGCAGTCAAGGACTATCTTGTCATCGAATAAAAAAAAAGTTCGCACCTTTAGCCATTGGGATATTGAGGCTACCTACCTCTTCGTTTAACGCTTTTATTCATCTCAAGTCTTAACCCTTCGCCGGCCCAAAATTAAAGAGCACAGGTCTCGAATTGTCCAGTTCTGAGCACGAGTCACCTTTCGAATGACCTTACGTTCCCTCAAATATGGTTGAGTGAAGCAATGGCTGGTAATGGGGGGTAAGGGAGCGCACCTCCATCTAGCGCTCCAAACGTCAACCTCACCTGCCCGCGGTGCCCCCTGATAGTCTACTGACGAGGCTATGACGACCGACAAATGGCGGTATAACCATTTCATACTGGCTAAACTGAGCAAATGGCACAGGCTTGTGTCGGGCAGCAGCGACACGGGTGCGATCAGTTTAGCCCTGCGATGACCAACACGCCTGCCCAGCGTGGTCATTATGGGCAAAACCTTGTAATGGATATTTGCACAAGACCATGGCCCCTAGTTCCCGGCGGCCTCGCTATTCCTGACCCTGGCAGCGGTCACGGTAATGGCGGGGCAGGGGGTGCTAAGAATCTCCGGAGGAGATTCCGCTGCCAACCCCGACGACTGGACCTGGTGACATATAATGCACGCACTTTGAGGACCGACGAAAAGATCATCGAGCTGGAAGAAGCAGTGAGCAAGTTGCGCTGGAATATTATAGGATTGTCTGAAGTCCGAAGAGAGGGGGAGGACTCGATAATCCTCAATTCCGGCAACTTGTTTTACTACCGGGAGGGCGATCAACAGTCCCAGGGTGGTGTCGGGTTCATCGTCCACAAGTCCCTCGTCAACAACATTGTACAAGTCAAGAGTGTGTAGAGTAGGGTAGCGTACCTTATGCTCAGAATCACCAAACGGTATTCGCTGAAGGTTATACAGGTCTACGCACTGACATTGACACATTCTGACGAGGAGGTAGAGGCGCTGTATGAGGATATATCAAAAGCCATACACGCCTCTACCACTCATTACAGTGTTGTAATGGGGGATTTTAATGCAAGGCTGGGCGAACGAAGTGGTGCAGAGACGAGAGTGGGGCATTTTGGGTATGGGCGAAGGAACCAAAGGGGCCAAATGTTGGCCGATTTCATGGAGAAGGAGGGCCTCTTTATGATGAACTCCTTCTTCAGGAAGCGGCCACACAGAAAATGGACATGGTTGAGTCCCGATGGTTCCACGAGAAATGAGATCGACTTCATTATATCGACCAAGCGGCATATATTCAATGATGTCTCTGTGATCAATAGGGTGAAAACCGGTAGCGATCACCGGATGGTAAGAGGCACGTTGAATATTAATGGAAAGCTGGAAAAGGCCAGACTGGTGAAGTCCACTCTCCGACTTTCTCGTGCTCATATCCAAAATCCCGAAAACTTCCAACTCGAACTGCAGAACCGATTCGAGTGCCTAGCAGACTGCGTTTCTGTGGACGATCTAAACAACAGGTTCGTGGAAACTGTCCATACTGTGGGGTCTAAATTCTTTAAGACCCATCGCAGGAAAAGAACCGAAAAGTTATCTGACCATACTCTCAAGCTAATGAAGGAGAGACAAGAGATGGGGCTGCAGTTATCGGCAGACGCGGCTGCCTACTGGCAGATTAATAGGCAGATCTCTAAGGCACAAACTCGCGACCTCCGTGTCTTTAATACCAAGTGTATTAAAGATACCATTGAGCGGAACAAAGGCTCAAAAGTGTTCGCGAGAGATCTGTCTATCGGACAGAGCCAGCTGACGCGGCCGAAAACTGATGACGGCCGTCTCGTCTCTTCTCGACCTGAGGTCTTGGGAGAGGTTGAGAAGTTCTATGAACAGTTATATACCACGACACAAAAACCTGTTGAAGATTTGGCGAAAGATCCCAGAGCCAAACTGACCCGACACTATACCGAAGATATCCCGAACGTCAGCCTATACGAGATTAGAATGGCTCTCAAACAGCTCAAGGACAACAAGGCGCCAGGTGATGACGGAATCACTGCGGAACTCCTGAAAGCGGGTGGAAAACCGGTACTTAAGATCTTTCAGCGATTGTTCAATTCCGTCATCCACGAGGGCACAACGCCGGAAGCATGGCACAGGATCGTGGTGGTTCTGTTCTTCAAAAAGGGTGATAATACCTTGTTGAAGAATTATAGACCCATCTCGTTGTTGAGTCTTGTTTATAAGTTGTTCTCGAGAGTCATTACGAATCGTCTCGTTCGTAGGTTCGACGACTTCCAGCCTCCCGAACAAGCCGGATTCCGCAAAAGGCTTTGGTATCGTAGATCACATTCATACGCTGCGGCAGGTTATACAAAAGACGGCAGAGTATGACCGGCCACTTTTCTTAGCGTTTGTGGACTATGAGAAAGCCTTCGATTCGGTGGAAACTTGGGCTGTGTTGAGGTCGCTGCAGAGATGCCGGATTGACTACCGGTATATCCAAGTGTTGAAGTGCTTGTATGAAAACGCCACAATGTCAGTACGTATACAGGACCAGACTACGAGGCCAATCCACTTGCAGCGTGGAGTGCGCCAGGGAGACGTTATCTCCCCGAAGCTCTTTACCGCTGCGTTGGAGGACGTCTTTAAGCTTCTGGATTGGAACGGGCTTGGCATCAACATAAACGGCGAGTACATCACTCTCCTGCGATTTGCCGATGACATAGTAGTCATGGCAGAGACTCTGAGAGACCTCAATACAATGCTCAACGATCTCAGCAGGGTTTCTCAACAGGTGGGCCTGAAAATGAACATGAGCAAGACGAAAATCATGTCCAATGCTCATGCACCGCTCCACCCAGTAATTGTTGAGAACTCTGCACTCGAAATTGTCGACGAGTATATTTACCTGGGACACACAATCCAGCTTGGTAGGTCCAATTTCGAGAAAGAGATCAACCGCCGAATCTAACTCGGCTGGGCAGCGTTCGGGAAGCTCCGAGATGTCTTCTCGTCCAAAATTCCTCAGTGCCTGAAGACTAAAGTCTTCGAACAGTGCGTGTTGCCAGTGATGACTTACGGATCCGAGACATGGTCGCTAACTAAGGGCCTCATAATTAGGCTCAGGACCGCTCAGCGGGCGATGGAGAGAGCTATGCTCGGAGTGTCCCTGCGGGATCGAATCAGAAATGAGGAGATCCGAAGGAGAACCAGAGTCACCGACATAGCTAAGCGAGTCGCGATACTGAAGTGGAAATGGGCGGGGCATATAGTTCGAAGAGCTGATGGTCGTTGGGGTCCCAAGGTGCTGGAGTGGCGACCCCGCACCGGGAAGCGCAGTGTTGGCAGACCCCCCACCAGGTGGACCGACGATATCAAACGAGTCGCAGGGAGCCGCTGGATTCAGGCGGCGCAAGACCGAGGCCTGTGGAAGTCCATGCAAGAGACCTTTGTCCAGCAGTGGACGTCTATCGGTTGATAAAGAAGAAGAAGAAGAAGAAGAAGCAATGGCTGGGTCATACCGTGATACAGCCCTCTGACGGACGGACGGACTGACGGACAGCGGAGGCTTAGTAATAGAGTCCCGTTGGCACTCTTTGGGTACGTAACACTAAAAAAGATTCCAACGAATTGAGAATCTCCTCCATTTTTGAAGTCGGTTAAAAAAGAGGTCATCTCCAAAATACAGATAGATCTATTAGAACTAGGCAAACAACCACGGAATAAATAAATATATTCAAATCAGTGCAAACAACCTATAAAACCATTTCTCATGTTGTTTGTACAAAATATAGATGCAAAACTGACATTATTATGCCTCGACGACGCCCGGAAAATTATGGAATTGGTGGCAATTCTGTAAGAATCACATTCCGGATATGATTACGTTCAGTGTTCCGGAATTTATGACAATAGCCAAAGGTCGCAGGATCGCACGCTACATTCTAATAAATAATAGTAGTTTTAATAGCTGAGAAATAAACGACTTTGGTGCGATAAACCTGCTGACTCTGATATCTATTTCCTATTGGGAGAGTAGGAAAGTAGGGTAACGGCGAACGATGGGTATTACGTATACTAAGGTAAGGGCTCCTTATTCCGAGGGATTCTAAAATTGGCACCTTATTCCGATGTATATAGAAAAACAGCTTTTTCAACCGATTACCAAGCTCATGTGTACTGCAAGATATCTTAATCAATTGATAGTTTATCGTTCCGTGTTTGATTGACTAAAAGGGTGGTTTTATGTGTATAAGTTTTAAATTATCCGATAAACTTCGCGGTAGCAGTCGGCCCGAACGCACGCTTCATACATTTTGAACCTTGTGCACGTGAGAACCTAAATTTTTTAAATAGTGTTTACTCGTTAATTTTGTACTGTGTTTGTTTTTATTTTCGTTATAATATTGGAAGGATTATATTTATAATCGAAAACGCTTAACTTTTGTGAGGTTTTGTAAAGAAATGAAGGTGAAAATGAATATTAAAATTAACGCGGCATTAGGTGCCAAATATTTTAGCCGGTTCCTTATGCCGAGGTATACCGCGGAATAGCAATTTCATAGGCCTAAACATTTTTTAAATTCTTATCGCCGTTTTTATGATAAGCATTTCTTGCTTCGATTTCGAATACTTAAATGGTCAATCAGCATAAGAACACCTTACTCCGAGGTACATTTTGGCGTCGAAATCACTAATTATAGCATATCAAAGATTATCTATTTTGATAATTCATTAACTGATCGTATGGGAAAGTTAAGAAAGGAAAATTAAGTTCATACGTATCTCAATGCAATGTTGAGAGAGTATAGTATATTTTTGCGAAGATATTCCAATTGAGAGATAATTTATTTATTTACTGTGGAAAAATCTTTTCTTTTTTAATACTCGGAATTAAGAAACATGTTTTTTGTTATAAAACGCTATTCCGATGTATATACATCGGAATTAGGTTCTATGAGCACCTTATTACGTGGTATAAACAGAAGTTAAATACAGGATGTTCACAATATTACCGCAGTGTGTATGATTTCAGTGACGCAAAGTATTATATTTGCCATTAATTAAAATAACATTCGTAATCTAAAACGTTTATATGTAAAATTTGCAAATACAATAATGAAATAAGGGGTACTTACCCGTGTTACGACCGGTGGTACTACTGGTAGTACCACGGGAAATCAGGTCTTACCAGACACGTTGGTAGTACCACGCGCAAAAAAAAATCACCCGTAGTTTTAACTAGTTCATTTTATAAATAAAGTTAAAAGTTTTTAGAGAAAACAAACTCAAACGACACCGCATGAAAGTAAAAACTAATTTACACCAATTAAAATTCAAAATTATTTATTTGATGTCGGCCAATCTGTGGCTTTTATGACAAGTTAAGACTACCACCAGCGTTAACAATTAGCTGTATTAGCATCCACCTTGTTGTTTGGAAAACAGGAACTAACATCAACCCTAACGGGAAATCAGGTAAACGGACAGGCACCTTCCCACGTTGACTTATACTGCTTATACCGTCATTATATAAGTATTGTACAACTTCCACCAACAGCTGGTGTTACTTCAGTTATCCTAACTCATTCATCTCATCATTGCGTAGGCAGTAAAACTAAGCTTTCTAGTTAACAGTTATTACGGTCTTAGGTACAAGACATTTTTTGACTCCCGACTACTTTAGTTATTGTTTTATATTTAAGTGCGACTCTTAAGGTTAAGAATAATATATTCTTTGTGCAACACTCATCGAGCGAAGAGTTCTGTTGTTTTACTCCTGCAACGTAACCATATCCTCAAAAGGGGTGCACCCGACGTGATAGTTCTGCTACTGGAGGTGTTGTTGAAGTTGACACCGCTGCTATTTCTGGTTCTCGCAACTCCATTATTTTGTCGGCGGTGCGCCCTAGCTCATCAAGATTGCGTATTGCGATTCACTGGTAATACCACAGGTAAGCACCCGAAATAGGTACACAATATAAATTTTAATTTAATTACATTAAACAAAGTGCGTTATTATTAGTAGTCAAACGTATCACAAGCCACTGGATGCAGGCGGCGCAAGATCCAGATCTGTGGAAGTCCATTCAAGAGACCTTTCCACAGTGGACGTCTATCGGTTGATAAAAAGAAGAAGACTACTTTTAGTTGCATATATAAACGGTCATAAATATTAGTAATTTTTTTTACCGGTATCTATAACATTGGATGTTATTTAGTAGTAATAATTTACTATGGTAATTAATATTACTCACCATAAGAATATTATTAATGGTAGATTGTGATATCATTTTACTAGTCATTTATGAAGACAGAGACTAGGCTGATTTAGAAACCAAATTTACTAAATGCAGTTGGCTTTTAAACACCCTGTAGTATTCTTTCTACTCCTTTTCCTTTTGTATTTTGTACACTCGGAATTAGGTACCAAATGCATCGGAATAAGGATTTTTACATCGGAATTAGGTGCTCCGGACTATTTTCATATTTTATTTAATTTTACATATAAATTAAGGTTTAATTATCAAATTTTTAGCCTATTTCAAGAGTAAGTCAAATAACAATTCAGATAAAAATAGCCAGTTCTGTAGAAAGGTATAGTGAATGCTTAAAATTTGATGATTTATCAAGTTTTGATGAAAATACCGCGGAATTAGGTGCCTTTACCTTAGGAAAGTAATAAGCGATATTTTTTTCTTCCAGATCTCGATATCAGATAGATTCAATATTAATATCTGGGTGACCGAGCTTTGCTTGGTTATTTTTTGTTTGGTAAGTCATGTTTTTTGGAAATTATATATTAAAAAAAAAACCATAATAATAAAAGTAATAGGGGAAAATATAATAATTAATCGTCTGGACTCGAACCGGGGTTCTGGTTTCGGGACCGCCCGACTTTCCGAGCCAATGAAATTTCATAGATGTGATATTGTAAGGGGTTTTTCAGTGCCTGAAAACACGGATAAAACGACCTTTACTAAAAATGAAACCTAGCTAGATCGATTTATTGCCCCCGAAACCCCCTGCATACTAAATTTCATGAAAATTGTTGCAGCCGTTTCCGAGATTCAGATTATATATATATTTATATATATATACAAAAATTGCTCGTTTAAAGATATTAGATAAATGTATGCAAAGGTGGCCTTTTTTGCTAACAAAGGCAAATCTCTACCAGGCAAATTTATAATACAATACAATAATTATTTATTTATTAATTATAGATAAAAACTAGCCTATTGTCACTCCCCATGTTCTCAACTACCTATAGATAGATAGATAGATACTGCTGAAGTCGTAATTTTTGTAAATGTTTATGTCTTTTCGTGTTCAGTCCGAACTATAAGCTTTGATATGAAGCGATTAGCGATTAGGCTTCAAATTAATATAGTTTAAGGGCCGATTTCACCAACGTAAAATAATTCTAGTCCGAGCTTTTTGATATTTTAACAGTCTTTGTATTGAAAATCCTCCATGGATTTACGACTACTTAAAATCAAATTTACGCTCGCTAAACTAAGGTATTTTAAGTTGGTGAAATCGGCATAAGCAGACTAAGTGCAAAGTTGCACCCGTCTCAATACAAAAATCCGTTATTTATGGTACATGAACTCATAAATTCTTTACAACCTATTATGGGAAGATTCGACAACGAAAGGTTAAAGGTTCAATCCACTGTTGTGAAATATTTTGAATTACAAAAGAAGGGTGATTTACACGATAGGCAGGTTAGAGATCCAAATAGGCTCGTGATTCCTCGATTGCGCCTCAAGAGGGTCCGAAAGATATGTGTGGGAATGGGCGTGACGTTCTATAATAAAATTCCACAGTCGATCTTAGATCTGCCTTTAAACAAGTTTAAGAAATCAATTAAAACTACGCTCATATGAAAAAAAGCATAATATTATACAATTGAAGACTATATAAATGACAAAAAAGCGTGTATATAATTCGTTCCAGCGATTCATGAGACAGTATGTAATGATTAACCTGTATAACAAAATAATTCTATTCTATTCAGTGTTTCCACTTTAATTATGTATAAGTCATGTCTTAAAATGAGTATTTGAATATTAGTTTCAATTCGATGCCTTAACATGGGTAGCCTAAGTATGTCACGCTCTCTAAACATTTCTGTGGTGGTGTCGTGTGGTGCGGGTTGTTACGTTCCCTCAATTATGGTTGAGCGAAGCAATGGCTGGGTCATGCGTCATGCTCGTGAACGGGTTCCACTGGCGGGAGTGGGGCTACTTTCTGTCTGCCCATCTTAACATGTTGAATTATAACTAGTTGTTCGCCCCGAACTGAGACCTCGCGGTAACGGTATCCCATGATTATTCATTCAATCGATACATGATAACCAAAACTGACATTATTATTATGCCCGTTTTCACCAAACATACCTAAATCATCCGCTAAGTAGGAGTCTCTTAACGTAGGTAGCTCCTAAATACAATCCTAAGTCCTAACATCCGTCCCAATATCCTTTTAGGTGTCCCGTACAGGATCGTGATAAATAAGTTGACAGAAAACATCAATCACCTAACTTATAGGTAGCCCGTAAAGGTTAGGGAACGTTAGTGAAAACA
The DNA here is from genome assembly GCA_029955525.1 of Oeneis ivallda. Classification (NCBI taxonomy): domain Eukaryota; kingdom Metazoa; phylum Arthropoda; class Insecta; order Lepidoptera; family Nymphalidae; genus Oeneis; species Oeneis ivallda. The sequence continues at coordinate 4,508,063 of JARPMR010000016.1, read as the reverse complement.
TTGAATTATTATGTAGGTACTAACGAGTGAAACCGGGTTACGGGCATCTGTACAAATCGTCATCTATCGACGCGAATAGAAAATATACAATATTTAACTAAAATTTAACTAAAAAATAATTTTAATTGAATAATATGGTACAAAAAAAATTACAATACAATTATTGTATTATAATAAGTAACTAAATAATAATGGTCGACGCAAAACTGTTTTTGGGATAGGTCGTTAGTCGTAACTCGTAGTTCCATGGGAATAGTTACTGACTGCGCCATCTATTAGCATTATTGTGAAGCTATGTTGATGCTATATGAATTACTGATGTACATTAAAAATTAAATAATCTCGTTTCTTTATAATATTCATATAATTTTAGTATTTGTTGTTCAAGTACAGGATATAAGTGACCTAAAAACATAAAATCAGTTTGAAAATCCATAGCGGATTTTCTTAGGGAGCGTCTTCAAGCGAGCGTATAAAATCGCCACTTTGAAAGCCCCCCATTTCGTCAATTTTAAGGGAAAAATTAAAAAAAAAATATTTTTGTACTCAGTTCAAAATTATCTTTAAAATGATACGTAACAATTTTATGTAACGCGATATTTTTTTTTTTTACTTCGCATTCGCTTCTATGAGAGCCCCCCTGAAATAAAGATTTTTATAACTTTTTAAGCCATTTTCGGCTGGAGGCCATCGGTTTACATATTATATCTAAATTTGAAGTAATTACGTTCAGTAATTCAAAAGTTATAAGGCTCTGACAGACGGACGGACGGACGGACGGACGGACGGACGGACAAGTGCAAATCGCTCTAGTTAACTCAAAGACCTTCGCTTCGCTCGGTCGATTAGGTATGCTTTTGTGGAACTTCCCCTCATTGTGGAAACACTGCATACATAGCATAGTATCTATTTTATTGTAAACTTGTTTTGAAAAGAGCAACTTGCGAGTTTCTTGCTTTTTCTTCTCGACCGGAAGGGCATCCCGAACCAGTGGTAGACTCATCGACGATTCAAAAGCACTTGTAAAAAGTTTATTTGAATAAAAAACATTTCTATTATATTCTATTCTATGTTGGAATCTATACATACTCCTAGCATAATTTTTTTTAAGATATATATTAACCAAGACGAACTTGACTAAGTATTACTATATTACTCCTCTTTCCTCCAAATAAGAATAAATTAATGCTAGGAGTTGTACGGGTAGGATCGAACCGTAGATCTTTCAGTTTTTCCCGAAGGCAAAGCCAAAAGGAAGGGGTATGGTTTTAGCAGTCTACGTGTATGTATGTACTATGTATGTCTGTGACTATTTACGAATTTTCCACCATAAAGAATAAACCACTGAGCCAGTTTTGATGAATGAGGTATCAATCGATTCTTTATGATGGTCAGGGTACCAATATTGTCTAAAAGTTATTCCATCGATCGTATTCGTATTCGATGTCATTAGCGTCAAAGTAAAATAATCCTTGATTGTATTGTTTTAAGGTCACAAATTCAGTACAACCGATTTTAATATAGAGCGTTATGGAACGTATCGTACATACCTAAACGTATATGTATGCATACACGAAATTGAGCTCTAATTCAATGCCGTAATGGTTTATTTTACTTTGACGCTAATATCATCGAATACGATTACTATCAATGGAATAACTTCAGACAATCGCACCTCAGGTTGACATAATTATTAAGGCTACATTTTATAATGAACAAAATCAATATTACGGGTGAGACATCCAATTTTCCGTAGTCGAGTTATATAGTAATATCGAGTTGCATAGTATGTCTTTAAACTTTTATCCTTGTTCAGTCCTTGCCCATAACGATTTAGGATATTTAAGCATGTTGGCACCAACCATACCTAAATCATCCATCCCTAAAAGTTCGTGAAAACGAAATTGACAGAAAGCGTCACCTAACTTTAGCTTAGGTAGCACGTAAAAGTTAGAGGACGCTGGCTCCAATAATGTTCGCCTAACTTATAGGCTTATTTGAATGGGAAAACGTGTTTTTGTAATCTTTGTTTTTTTAGAACAATTATAATATATATCCCTTCAGTTACTGTACCCGTGTACCTACAGGTCAAAACGGGGTCGTCGTCGGGGGTGATCTTTCTTATCTTTTTCAAACGAGAAGCGTAAACGTTAAAATCAGCAAACCACCCCCAAACGTGCCGCCCGTTCAGTACATATTCTACCCCTGTAGAGGGTGCACGCCATTCGACTTGACCCGGGAACAAAGTTTATTCCATCGGGACCTTTCGTTTTAGTGTGAAAAAAGTTTTCATATGCAATGGGTATGTTCATTTGCGTATTAAGTTGTAAATCATTGAGAACTTTTACGCTTTAACATTGCGAAACGAAGAGTCGATTTCATTGTCCTATGTGTTGTGTGCAGAATCATTTTAATGAATTATTGAAAACTGATAAGATGCTATTCTATGCTATTAGTGTATTTAACATTAAGTAATACATTTATAATTATTTTAGTTTAAGCAAACAATATGTATTATCTATGTCTTTCTCTTCTCTCATTTTAGTTAAATAAATACATTTTCATTTTCATTTTCATTCTTTTTTTTTGCCAGAAGGGTACATATCTTAAATTTAAACAATAATTATGAAGGTGCACTTGAAGTATTCTATCATAATAGGATACTGTCTTTAACATTAAAAACTGTCGTCAAACATTGAATACCTGCTGTTAAGAGGAGTAAGGTTGACGTTCTGACAGTTTCTGTATTGAAAATCACCTTATAAGTCTGTGAAAATCACTGTCAAAACGTCTTTATTCGTCGAGTAAAGTACACTGCGATGCAGAAATTGCATTGAGAGTTAAAAGTGATTTGCGCGAGCCAAAATTTCAGCGCGGTTTTAAACTATTAATAAACCATAGCTCCAAATAAGTGAAAAACCGGCCAAGTGCGTGTCGGGCCACGCGCAGTGTAGGGTTCCATAGTAGAAAGTCTCAAATATTATTGCTGACCTAGGATAGTGCTTTTGTTTTATTTATGAATATTGAATAAATTTTTAGTTCCATGGTTTAAATACTATAATATTCTACAAAATATGCAACTTACACTACGTGTAATACCTAACTTAGAAAAAACAGATATAACTCCTTAACTAATGAACCCTACTTAGCCGTGATAGTTTTCCTTTAAAATTCATTATATATACTACTGCTGTGAATTTTTTCTTGTATCCTATATACAACCATTTAGCTGGCAGAGGGGGGGGGGGACACTTGACTCTAATAAAATTTAGCACTTTAAAATATCATATTTCACAAACGGATCCCTAAATTGAAAAATGATGTTCCCACACCCACAATATTTTTGAAAGACCTATTCAACGACACCCCACACTATGGGATAGACGAGAAAAAAAAATTCATCCCCACTTTACATGTAGGGGAAGTACCCTAAAAAAAATTATTTTTCACAATTTGATTTCACTACTTTGTCGGCGTGATTGATATTTATACCCTTGTCAAATTACAGATTTCTAGTACCAATAGTCTCTGCGCTAAACCGCGGACAGACAGACAGACAGACAGACAGACGGACGGACGTGGCGAAACTATAAGGGTTCCTTGTTTACTACGGAACCCTAAAAACGGTCAGAACACCCATTTTATCCCTCGGATAAATTAATGTCACTCGACGTCGTTGGTGAAATCGGCAATACGTTTCGATTAGTTACCTACCATTTTCATAATATTCAACCTTACGTAAAAACAAGTGTAGATTAAAATTTTTATCTATAATATAATAAAACTGTAACAGGTCCAATTCTGTACATTGAAGATATTTTGAAAATTTTTGTTTGAGGGCACTCTATAATCGATACTGAAGCCAAAACAATTTTTTTTTAATTTTTTGTCTGTCTGTCTGTCTGTCTGTCTGTCTGTCTGTCTGTCTGTATCTTGGCCGCGCATCACGCCGAAACTACTGGACGGATTTAAATGAAACTTGGCACGATTTAAGTTAATACTACGAGGTATAATATAGGATACTTTTTATCTCGAAATTCAGCTCGGTTCCCTTGGGAGAGGGGATGAAAGTCAAAATGTGTATTTCGCTGTAATTCATTAAGGCGTATTCCGATTTAATCCATTCTTTTTTTGTTAGAAAGCAGGTTCTTTAGAGATTGTCCTGTAATTATTTCAAGGTCGTCAATTTCGTAGTTCAGAAATTATAGACATCACAATCTTCAGTATAGGTCCAAATAACTTGAACCCCGGAATCTACAGGATACTTTGAATGAACGGCTCATCTTAAGCTGGCATGCGTAATTTATTGTATATAGCCATCGTGGATACTATTTTGTTAAAGTCAAACTACTCCAAAGGCGTCAGATTTTGCCAAACGATCACTATACCTACATACTACATAGTAGGTATGGATGTAATACATCGTATGGACGTAATATTACAGTGTTTTCCTATGTAATTTAATATTCTAATCATACTTACTAATATTATAATAGCGAAAGTGTGTTTGTTTGTTGGTTTGTCCTTCAATCACGCCGCAACAGAGCCACGGATCTACGTGATTTTTTGCACTGGTATAATTGAGGACCTGAAGAGTGACATAGGCTACTTTTATCCCGGAAAATCAAAGTGTTCCCGAGGGATTTTAAAAACTAAATCCACGCGGACAAAGTCGCGGGCATCAGCTAGTTTTTAATAAACAAGCTTTTAGTAGCTGGCTACATCATCGGACCCTGGATATCATCCAGAACCAGATTACATCTCTAGACGAAACTCGATGGGGCTACGACGTTTTATTACAGAATTTGCATTGTCACCTTCCGGCTACATCATCAGATCCTGGATATTATAATTTAGGAATAGAGCACTGATTAAGACGAATGAGACGAGCCCAAACTCAATGGATTTACGTCCAAGCATGCATATCCAACTCCATGTCACAATAATATTGCATTGTCATACGATACATGCAAAATTTCAGCTCAATCGGAAACCGGGAAGTGGTTCCAATTTATCTTGCAAGATTTGACTTAAGAGGAGTGTCTAGTGACGAAACGCGACGCGAGTAGGTATTTTCCAAAATACTATCTGTTTCACAACGCTTCGCTGCCCGACCCGCATCGTGCGATAGAGAGAGTTGCAAGTCCAGGAGTTATTTGCCTAAATTTTATTCTTGAAATATTGTTTCGGGTCATAACGTTTTTACCCCCCTAAACGTTTACAAAATTAGACAATTTTGGTCTCATTAGATTCAGTACACCTTAATCTAGGCTCGTACGTTCCATTTTTTAGTATTTCAGTTAAGTTAAATTTAAAAAAATAAAATTAGTCGAGGAAGTTTTTTAGTCAAAAATATGGATATTTAGTCACTAATAACTTTTAACATAAGCAATATTTCTTTAAAATTAAAACGTACGGGCATAGTTTTTTATTGTATCTGAAACATTTCAAAAAATTATGAACATTGGACAACATTTACGGGTAGCAAAACGTTATCGCTTTTTGTATGAAAATTTTCAACTAGACAGTCCTCTCATACATACTTCATATATTGCAATGTTTGTATATACAATATATGTATGTATGTTTATCCACGCATTTCATATTAATCGGATTGTCGGATTTTTTTTTACTTAAATTTACTTTAACTTAGGGAACAGTAATAAATAATATATATAAAGATTTAATCAAAATCGTTTCAGTACTTTTAAAGATATGGACACTTTTCCCTTTTTAGTCATTCTTTATTTCGGTAAGTAGGTATATTGAAGTCGGTTTAATTTTTTTCTAAATTATAGCTTGTTATAAAATTCCAATTCTTCACTAAGTGAATTTGGTAACAGAATTTAAATTAAGTAAGGTAGGTAAAGGTACTTATATAAAAAGTCGACGATAATAATTTATTATTGTTAGAAAAGTTTAATTGAGTTTTCGTTAGAAATAAGGCATAACGGATGTTGCTCAATTTCAGCGAAGCCTTGGATAGAGAAGGTTCAACGTACTAATACTATCCTCTGATATTTACATGCACCAAATTATGACCTCTTGACATTGACATGACTGTGACCTTGTATGTAATATAATGAGACAATACGTTTTGTGCCCAGTTGGCACACTAAAAGCCATTACTTGGGAATTGAACTGAATTAGAAGTACTAGATGATGCCTGCGACTTCGTCCGCGTGGAGTAAGGTTTTTTAATACCCGCGGGAACTCTTTAATTTTACGGGATAAAATGTAGCCTATGTGTCAATCTTGGGTATGAGTTGTCTCACTTCCACAGCCAAATCGGTTCATTCGTTGTAGCGCGAAGGAGTAACTACCATCCATCCATCCTCACAAACTTTCGCATTTATATTATTAGTAGGATTAGTATATACCACTATTGACCACTATCTGGATGACATTTTCCAGCGTCTCGGAAAAAATAGGGTGTGATAAGTAAATGGAAAAGCCCATGGCATCGTTTTTTTTTTTTAGTTTTACTAACTTATTATGATCTTAATTCTATCAATAACGCCGCAATATTGATAGAATTAAGATCATAATAAGTTATAGAGAGGGAGCCGAGACCGTTCAGACCTTCGTCACTTTATAAAAGCTGAAAGTTTCTCTGCGTATGTCCCCAGTAGAGAATGCGTCTTTTCAGTTTTCAGTCCGCACCTTTAACCGTTGGGCTATTGAGGCTTAAATACCATTGAATTCCGCAAAGTAACGCCTGATTCTATTCAATATCTTAACTATAGTTTTTGTCCACAGCATCCCCAACACAGGTGAAGTCAGAAAACAAGGATAGCTGCAGGTCCAGGTTCCGCCACTGGTGCCGCAGCCGCCGCTGCCAGCTTTGGAGGCTGCTGCTGCTGCCCTTCATCCCGATCCTGGCCCTCATCGTGCAGACCACCTTCTCCTTGAGGAACAGCCTCACCAACGGTGTGGAGGTCGCTGATGTTGAAGAACAGGTAAGATATCAGTGTCTAGAGGTGGAAGTGTACCGGTGGTAGATTCTCGACTTGTCATAAGAGCGTTGATTTATTTGAATGAATTTGGGTGGACAGTCCTTAAATTTTTTTTTTAATAATATAGACTAGCGTTGACTGAAATCTTACCTGGTGATAAGTGAAGATGCAGCCTTGGCTGGAGCGCTTGCCTAGACAATACTTATTCACTCTCGATTTAAAAAAAAGTTAATTGGAAAAACGGAAGCCAGAAGGGCATTCCAAATGGCGGTGCGTATTAATTAGGAACGAGGAAGCAAAGCGCCACGTAGCCGATCCATGGATCTACAATCCTTGCGACGCCTTGCGTTCCGATGATAAAAGGGTGATGAAGGAACTGAGTTGGATAGTTCTTGAGCACACTGTCCGAAATATATCTTGTAGGATATCGACAGACAAGTCCTTTCACTGATGTTCCAGACTTTGAAGTCTGGATAGTTAACCAGAGAATCGTAGCCGATGAATTAGTTCGCTCACGCGTCGATTTACCGAAATCAAGGCAGCGAGCTAGTACTTGGCAGAGCCATACCATAAATGCCTACCGTACTCCAAGCACGATCAAACTTGTGCTTGATAAAAAGTAAGAAACAGTTCCAGAGTGAGGTAATTTTTTAAAAATCACGTGTGAACCTTCTGTTTTTTCGGGATAAAAGATAGCCTATGTCACAATCCAAACCCTCCGCATACCTATGCAAAGAATCATGTCAATCTGTTGCTCCGTTGGTGCGTGATTGAAGGACAAACCAACAAACTCTTAGGTCCTTCTGAATGGTTGTAGTTTTTAGAGTTTCTATTATTATTTGTGCCCTCTACAGCGCGCTATATTTTCCACCGTCATGGCCGCCCCTCCAATAAAACTGTAATTATTTGCTGTCAAGCTGCCGTGTCATCAATGGAACGTGCCACAGATTAATGATGTAAGAGAGAGTTTTAAATTATCTTTTTTTAGATGACCTGTGCATTTTCATAGTAATTCTTAAGGTTTTTTATATCGCCATATAAACTGTGAATAATATCGTCAAAATTAAAAGTTAAAGGAAGTTAAGTATCAGCATCTATTATATTAGTTTGTATGTTATTTTTCTCAATGTCAAATATGTATAAATTAGTGTACCTTACTTATTAAAATAAAATAAAATAAATAAAAGTTTAGTCTAGAAGTCCACCCCAGTTTGCCCCAGGGCCAAAGGTCATCATGCTCACAGCATTGCTGCGTTTTATGGCGATGGACAGGTGACAGCCTTTGGTTCCAGAGCGTGGATCGCAGCCCCTTTTCTTTAAACTGAAAACCGGTGTCGCGCACAAAGCCCTTGGCCTCCTCACTCCAGCAGCCCATCGTCTCTACCGCCAGAAAGACAGCAGCAGCACGGGTCGTCTTCGCTGGCCGTGGCCAGCGGAGGGTACGGGCTTCGAGGCAGGGCCTCATTACCCGGGCGGGGCGCGGGGAAGAGCGCTTCCCCGGTGTTGCGTTTTCAGCCGTCTTGGCAATCAATGGCGGCTGAGGTTCCTGGTCCGTTAGGAGCAGGGGCCTTGCGGAGGGACTTCTTGGGAGAGGGCTCCGCTCGCTGGCGGGCAGGATTGCCGCCGCGAGCGGAGCGGTGTCCAGTATGTGGGCCCACGCTACGGGCGATGGTGTCGCCACCGTGCGATGGGCCGACATCAGTTCAGGGGGTTCCGCTCGCTGGCGGGCAGGATTGCCGCCGCGAGCGGAGCGGTGTCGGGTCCAGTGGGTGGTCCCGCGCTACGGGCGATAGAGTCGCTGCCGTGCGCGGGACCGGTGTCGGTCCGGGGGCCCCGCGTCGCAGGCGGGCAATTCGCCGCCGCAAGCGGAGCGGTGTCGGGTCCAGAGGGTGGGCCCGCGCTACGGGCGATAGAGTCGCTGCCGTGCGCGGGACCGGTGTCGGTCCGGGGGCCCCGCGTCGCAGGCGGGCAAGTCGCCGCCGCGAGCGGAGCGGTGTCGTGTTCGGTGTGGGGCCCCGCGCTACTGACGAAAGGGTCGTCATCGAGCGCGGGGCCAGTGTATCGCCAGGGGCCCCGCGTCGCTGGCGGGCAGATAGCCGCCGCGAGCGGGGCGATGTCAAGTCCGGTGGTAGGCTCCGCGCTACGGGCGAGGGAGTCGCCGTCGTGCGCGGAGCAGGTGTCAGGTCCGGTGGGTCTCGCGTCGTCGTCGTGACCGTCTTCGTCGCTATAGTCGCCTGCGTGCCTCCTCGGTGATGGCGATCGCAGGAGCTCTCGAGGTAATGGACGCCCGGTCGATGGTCGGCTGGCTAGCGGTGCGATGCCGTGGAGGTGCTCGTACGGTCCGTTGTCGGCGCTGGCGAACATGCGCCGCGCCAGTGTACGGACGTACTCCTCCACGGTGGGCGTCTTGAGGTCGCGATGGATGACGTCGTTCCTCACGTGCCTCGGAGCTCCAACGATCACACGGAGGCACTTGTTTTGTTGGACCTGTAGGCGGCGCTTCTGATATGCTGAGCAGAACGCATACCAGGCCAGAAAGACAAAAGGTTTCTGCGCATATCGTGCAAAAATTCAAAAGAGGGCATGTTTTGCCCTATTCCATAAAGTTACTGCGCGTATCATGAAAAAAAATCAATTGAAACTAAATTTTTGCAGTTTAAAAGAAATAACAATTATTGAGAAACACGTTTATTTATCATCACGAACCGTTTATCAAAAAGACTCGACGATTTCCAGCCACCGGAGCAGGCCGGGTTTCGCAGTGATTACGGCACCATAGACCACATACACACATTGAGGCAGGTCATACAGAAGTCCTATGAGTATAATCAGCCTCTGTGTCTTGCATTTGTGGACTATGAGAAAGCTTTTGACTCCATCGAGACCTGGGCTGTTCTGGAATCCTTGCAGCGATCTCAAGTAGATTGGCGGTACATCGAAGTGTTGAGATGCTTATACAGCTCAGCATCTATGTCTGTCCAAGTACAAGGTGCGTCGACAAGACCTATCCAACTGCATCGTGGTGTGAGACAGGGGGGTGTTTTGTCCCTGAAACTGTTTTCTAATGCTTTGGAAGATGTCTTTAAGACGCTTGATTGGAAAGGCCATATCATCAACATAAACGGAGAGTACATTTCACACCTTCGTTTTGCTGATGATATTGTCATCGTCACGAGTTCGCTGCAGGAGCTCCAAGAAATGCTTGATACCCTCCACGCTGCCTCCCGACATGTTGGTCTCCGGATGAACCTAGACAAGACCAAGGTAATGTTTAGCGACCTGGTCGCTCCGGGATCGATTATTGTCGATGGATCTATTCTTGAAGCTGTTCAAGAATATACATACCTTGGGCAAATTCTGCCGTTGGGTAAAAACAGCTTTGAGAAGGAGATTGACAGGAGGATACAGTTAGGTTGGGCAGCATTTGGGAAACTTCGTCGAGTCTTTTCGTCGCAAATACCACAATGCCTAAAGACAAAAGTCTTTAATCAGTGCGTCCTACCAGTGATGACTTACGGTGCTGAAACGTGGACACTGACAGTGAGGCTAGTCCACAAACTTCAAGTTGCTCAGCGTGCTATGGAGAGAGCCATGCTCGGAATTTCTTTGAGGGATAAAATCCGAAACGAAGTAATTCGCCAAAGAACTAAAGTGACCGACGTAGCTCTTAGGGCGAGCACGCTGAAGTGGCAGTGGGCTGGTCACATTAGTCGGAAGACCGATGGCCGCTGGGGTCGTAAGGTCCTCGAGTGGAGACCACGTCTCGGCAAACGGAGTGTAGGGCGCCCCCCGGCTAGATGGAGCGATGACATCCGGAAAGTGGCCGGCATCGATTGGATGCGAAAGGCCGAGGATAGGCAACGTTGGCGCTATTTAAAAGAGGCCTATGTCCAACAGTGGATGCACTTTGGCTGATGATGACGTTTATTTATATTTTTGGAACCGTTTGACGTATAACTTCATCACCACCCAACACCAAGTATGAGAAAAATTGTACTTGGATAGCATAATTGTGTGTAATGGCTCTTTAACTCATCTATGTTATCGCTCCGAAGTCTCTGGCGACAGCATTACCACGTATTACTCTGTGTTAGTCTCCATGAATTTTTCTTACGAAAAATAAAAGTGCTGTGGTCTGTGGGTTTATCTAAAAATGTTTTCGACAGTGTGACGATCACAATCATCTCTAATTGGCAGGTACTCTCTCTCTCTATTGGTTAAAATGCAAGTAAAATGATGTCGTACTATTGAAAGAAAAGTGTAAAATCAGTAAGAAAAGTATATTTTCATCATACCTTTTTTGCTGAAATAAGATATTTTTTCGAAATAGTAGATACTTCCGAACATCATCCAACAGTTTCTCAAAATCGGTCATCAAGCGTGACGTCGTAATATCAAATAAGTAGGTAGGTACTATTACATTATGCCCGCGAGTTTGTCCGCGTGGAGTAGGTAAGGGCTCTTTGTTTTTCAGGGAAATGTTCACGTCGATCCTGGGACAAACAAACATACATTCGCATCCGTTCTAGTATTATAAAAGAGAAAGCGTGATTGTTTATTGGTTTGTCCTTCAATCACGCAGCTACATAGGCAAGAATTGATTGATTAACTGTGACATGAAGGACAGTTATCTTTTTATCCTGAAAAGGTTCCCGCAGAATTGTTTAAAAATTCTTTTCTCTCGTGGAGTTCTGATTTTCCAGAATGAAAAGTAGTATGTGAATTTTATCCATGTCCTCAACTATAGGTACCCATGCAAAAAATCACGTCGATTGCGGCGTGATTAAAAGACAAATCAACAAACAAATACTATTTCGCATTAATAATAATAATTAAAATTCTTCTTCTTTATCAACCGATAGACGTCCACTGCTGGGCAAAGATCTCTTGCATGGACTTCCACAGGGCTCGGTCTTGCGCCGCCTGAATCCAGCGGCTCCCTGCGACTCGTCTGATGTCGTCGGTCCACCTGGTGGGGGGGTCTGCCATTAATATTATTGATTACGATTATAAAGCTGCTATGAGCCGCTCTTCGGTAACCCATATTAATTGTGGTTGTTGGTTACTACACAGGTCGTTGCTTGCCCTTATTGTCTATTCCGTTATAGCCCTCCTACTCACGGAGCGGTTTTGACCCGCGCCAGCAGCGGTTGCGGGCCCGTGGCCTCCGTAGAATGCAGATTTGTATGGAAAATGAAGTAGCAATTTTCACGGCGCGGTTTGTGCCCGCGGCGATTGCCCGCGCGGGTTGCGGTCGCCCGCAAGCTTGGCGCAGTGTTGCCAACTGCTAGCTTTACCCAGTTGCTAGACATTTTTCACAATGTTTCTAGATTGCCAGATTTACCCCAAAAAGTTACTAGACTAACTAAATGTTACAGTAGGTAGGTTAGGTTACAATAAAATGTCAATTTCTGACAATCATTTTTATATTCATTAATTCTAACAAGAGAGTTAAAAATGTCTTGTGTACTGGTATACGTCATGGAATAAAAAATAAATTGAAAATTTAGCTACAAGTTTCATTAAATTGTAGCTGTCTGTCACCAAAAATAGCTAGATCTAGCTTTAAGTAAAGTTGCCAAGTTGGCATCACTGGCTTGGCGGCCGTCGGATGACGACGCATCGTAGGCGGGAGGTATTCTCTCCTTCCGACACCATTCTTGCGGTCCCTTCCCGCAACCGCGGCGGCTGCGGGACCGCACAAACCTGTGGTATCGTGAGCATTGAAATAAAAAAGCAGCTGTACCGAAAACGCTGCGGGCGCGGGTGAGAACCGCGCCGTGAGTACGGGATGTTGTACCTCTAACCCGATATTAATCGTAATTAAGACTGTGACACAAACGGATGATGACACATTATTCGTTAACTTTATGAAAAAATATAGTTATTGGAACGAAGTTCCTTATCGCGCGTTGCGAAAAGGGGCTAGACGGAAATTAAGACCAAAAGTTGTAACGACACTTTCGACACTTTTTGATGGCCTAAAAAATATCTTATATAATAATTTCAACAAGTTGTGCATCACTCCCGTGGCTCAATAGGCCCACGCGCGGCCGCCAACCGAAAGACTGGTGGTTCGAGCCCACCCGGGGGCGCGCAATCCTATTTTCATGTTTTATTTTATAAAATTATTTTAATTTTAATCTATATATATAAAAGAAAGTGGTGTTAGTTACACTATTTATAACTCAAGAACGGATGAACCGATTTGGCTGAAAATTAGTGGAGAGGTAGCTTAGAACCAGGAGACGGACATAGGATACTTTTTATCCCGTTCGACCGCGTTTCCGTCATGTCACTGTAAAACGTGCTATAAGAAAAACGCATCTGACATGGAATAACAAAACGCAAATGACAGTGGAATAACAAAACATAAATGACAGCTAAACGTAATTTTGTCTTTGGTTAAGTATGGTAAAAATTTGACAATTATAAAAAGTGTTATAATAAAGCATTACTGATATTATAAATGCGAAAGTGTGTTTGTTTGTTGGTTTGTCCTTCAATCACGTCGCAACAGAACAGCGGATTGATGCGATTTTTCGCATGGGTATAGTAATGGATGTAGTAGTGGTTCCTCAGACCGGGAGAGCTACTTTTTATCTCGGATAATGACAGAGTTCCCGCGGGATTTTTAAAAACTAAATCCATGCGGACGAAGTCGCGGGCATCAGCTAGTTCTTAAATAAAATAAAAGCACTTTTCTAGGTCAGCAATAATATTTGAGACTTTCAACTACGGAACTCAACACTGCGCGTGGCCCGACACGCACTTGGCCGGTTTTTTGTTAACCTCCGACAAAAAAAGAGTGGTGTAATAAGTTGGTGCATCTGTGTATGTGTCTATCTGTGTATCTGTATGTTCCCTCGTAACAGCCTATCCAATGGACTGATTTTGAAGCGGTTTTTTTTTCGTTTGAAAGCTAACGTAATCGAGGTAGGTAGATCTTAAATTTAAGAAGACATTTCCTCAGACCGGGAGAGCTACTTTTTATCTCGGATAATGAAAGAGTTCCCGCGAGATTTTTAAAAACTAAATCCATGCGGACGAAGTCGCGGGCATCAGCTAGTATTTTATAAAATCGATGTTTAGGCTTCCTTGGGGTCATTTTGATTTTTATCGATAAAAAAAATCACGATAAAAAATGTATACTTACCCGAATAATTATTTTCTTTATACCTCGTATAGAACTTGAAATTAATATTTTTATAATCATAACTTCGTTCCTAACCTATCTGGTGTCCCACGACACCACACGACTTTTTATCAAAATAAATTGGGTTATTGTCTTGCGTAGTTCATATTTTTTTTCCAAACAAAACAAGGTTATTTGAGAAAAATCCTTAATAATCCTACTAATATTATGAATCCTACTAATTCCTACTAATGTTATAAATGTGAAAGTCTTTGAGGATGGATGGTTATATGTTAGTTACTCTTTCTGCTGACTGCTGTACGGATTTTGATGAAACTTCAGAACTTATACATCAGAATATCGCATAGGCTACATTATATCTCGGCCGGAAAATTAAAGAGTTCCCGCGGGAATCAAAACCTTAATCGATGCGGACGAAGTTGCGGGCATCATCTAGTACCTATCTATTAATTATAATATATGAAAGTGTGTTTGTTTGTTGGTTCGTTGAACAAACAAACCAAAAACACATTTTCGCATACCTAATATTACTTAAGGTAATAAGGATAATAATATTATTTGCCCTCTGCATCTGGGAGAAAGAAAGCATAGTCTGGAGACAGCTATGGCAGTTCGGGCTATCCGAGAAGTTTATGTGGCAGTTACTATACATCAAACTTTTGTCGCAGGTCAGTCGAGCTACTGAACTCGGAAAGCTGGTCACAAGGCTGCAGCAGGAAAGGTCCGAAGTCGCTTTCTTCATATTCACCAATGGGAGCACTTTAAGGTAAGTAGTAGGTTTAAGCTATAAAGTAGGACAATGTATTATCAAAAATTCAAAATTTCAAAAATAATTATTACAAGCTTTTATTTAACTTGCAATGTATGTACTCGTATTTATGTATGTTTAGGTCAAATCTTGCAAGATGAATTAGGACCGATTTGGGAGTGAGCTGAAATTTTGCATGTATATGTAAATTGGATGACAGTGCAATATTATTGTGACATGGAGCTGATCTGATCATGGAGCTCGAAGATCGCTTTTGGAACTCTGTAATAAAAGGACGTAGCCCAATCGAATTTGGGCTCGTTTGATTCGTCTTGACAAGTACTGTGGCCCTAGATGATATCCAGAGTCTGATGATGAAGCCGGAAGGTGGTTTTGGCAACTTTGTAATAAACCGGTAGCAACATTGAGTTTAGACTCGTTTGATTCATCTTGACAAGTACTCTGGTCCTAGACGATATCCACGGTCTGATGATGTAGCCAGCTACTAGAAGCTTGTTTTTTAAAATTTTTTTTTTTATTTATACTTGTTTTTCTGGTGGCTTTAGCCGTGGCGTGTTACCACCCTACCGTCAAAGTCGTGCCGCGGAGCTATTTAGCGTTCCCTCAAGATAGCAGTAGAAAGCGATTAGGGGTGTGGGTTCAATGTTCACTGCCATACCCCTTCAAAGTTAGCCGCCACCATCATCGCTACCACCTTAGACTGCATCGTCACTTACCATCAGACGAGATCGCAGTCAAGGACTATCTTGTCATCAAATTAGAAAAAATGTAGGTCAACTTGTGGCTCTTAAGGTAACTCTACCACCGATAGGCAAAGCAGATTCAAAATTATTTGTGTCATAAATGCCAACGAGAAGCAGTTATAGCCTAGTAGGTTAGGACTGTGGTCTCCTATTCGCTATATCGCTTGATCAATCCCGGGTATGCATCTCTGACATTTCGAAGTTATGTGCGTTTAAGAAATTAAATATCACATGCTTTAACGGTGAAGAAAAACGTTGTGATGAGACCTGCATACCTGAAAGTTTTTTATAATGTTCTCGAAGGTGTGTGAAATCCGCCAATTCGCATTGGGTCAGCGTGGTGGACTATGGCCTATAAACCTTCTCTGAGAGGAGACCTGTGCTCAGTAGTGAGCCTTTTATGGTTTGATGATGATGATGATCAGTCACGACATTACTTATGACAAGTCACGAGTTCACGACTCTACCAACAGTTCGGAAAGAAAATTATGCTGAGAAAAGCCGGCAAGAAACTCGGCAGTTGCTCGTTTAAAAAACGTTGTTATAATAATATTGTGCAGAAGGCGCGGGAAACGCCCAATGTCATTCTTACGCTCGGGCAGGGGGAGCGGGAGCCGTCCCTTCGTCAATATAATATTTGCCTGTCCGCAGATAACAATCTCTCTGAAGATTGGCTACTGTGACTGGAGTCAATCGGGAGAACATTATTATCTAATATCTTTAAACGAGCAATTGTATATACTAGCTGACCCGGCGAACTTCGTTCCGCCAACTTACCTATATAAATAAAACGTCTTAATAAAAAAAACTATCCTATCTTTCAAGTTGGACCAAATTACAGATAGTTACGAAGTTTGATCAAAATTGGTTCAGTAGTTTAGGAGTCCATCGCGGACAAACAACGTGACACGTAATTTATATATATTACTAGCTGACCCGGCGAACTTCGTACCGCCAACTTATCTATATAAATAAAACAAATAAACTATCATAATAAAAAAAACTAACCTATCTTTCAAGTTGGACCAAATTACAGATAGTTACGAAGTTTGATCTAAATCGGTTCAGTAGTTTAGGAGTCCATCGCGGACAAACAACGTGACACGTAATTTATATATATTAAGATTAAGATAAGATAAGATTAAGATAAGATAAGATAAGATTAAGATAATCTGAATCTCGGAAACGGCTCCAACCATTTTCATGAAATTTAGTATGCAGGGGGTTTCGGGGGCGATCTAGCTAGGTTTCATTTTTAGAAAAGGTCGTTTTATCCGTGTTTTCAGGCAATGAAAAACCCCTTACAATTTCATTAGAATACGAAGGTAAATTTCGCCATCATCTATAACGTTCCTATAGCTCGGAAATCGGGCGGTTCCGAAACCATAAGTCGCCGGTTCGAGTCCAGACGATTACTTTTTCCCCTATGGATTTTATTATTATTATTTATATATTATTATTTTTTTAAATATATTATTTCCAAAAAACATGATTTACCAAAAAATAAAAATAACCAGTCACCCAGATATTGAATGTGTAATTTAGTATTTAGTTAGTATTAGTACTGAATTAGTAACCAAGATAATATAGGCTACTTTTTAACCCGTAAAATCAGAGTTCCCATGGGTTTGAAAACACAATGAAATAGTCGGCCGATTTAACTGGCTAGAAGCTGGCTAGCTTAGCAGAGAAAAGAAAATAAAATGTCTTCTTAGTTCTTCTCAAAAGATTTCTAAGTTTAAATCCTTGTTGCCACTGTGGCTGTTAAAGCAACAGGATGAAAGCAACGCCATTATTCGCTTTCAGAGATCACTCGCTATAAAGAGTTCAATATCCATAAGAAGATAGAAGCTTTTCACTTTTGTAGTAAAGAGCTGATTTAAAAATGTCTATTTAACTTTGTAGTTAAATGTAGTTAAATAGTTAGGGACAGTCTTAGGATAGGGCTGAAATGGTTAGGCAAATGCGACGCAACAGCGACGCGATAAATTGGGTGTATTTGCAATGCTATGGCGATATCTACTCGACTTTGGCACTTAAAAAATGAAGGGCTTTTATTTTAGCAGTGTATGTTTCACGGTAGGGCCTAAGCTACTGAGCCGATTTTGATGTCAATCGATTGAATACCATAGTCCGGGCGACTGTATTATGCCGCCGCCTTTTCGTCGCCTGTGCATGCGTGTACTTCAGCGTGCGTACTTTCTTTCGTATTTTTTTGTAATCCCAATAATTTTTTGGATTGAAAACGGTTATTAGTCTGTTTATGGGACATCACAATAATATTGATAATAGTGCCTCTGTCTGTTGCAGGGTGGGGGACAGTACCCATACAATTGTTTGCATAGTCCTTTCATAGCACGACGGTATCCCGTCGTTTGATCGTACAATCTTTAGCCAATTAGGACGAATCCTAAGAATTTTATTTACTCCCTTGAGTAGAAATAAAACCAAGTCCGATTGCACTTGATTAGTCTTTTGGAACAAACAGTAGTTATATGAGTGCAGCGATCTATGAATTTATGTAACTCCACTAAAGAGAGAAAAGTAATCGAGATAAGTGGCAGAGTCTTGTACAAGTATGTATCTCGTTTATATGAAATACGAAAAACTTGTAGGGAAACTGGGACAATACACAAATACAGGACAATTTGTTATGTAAAGAAGTTATTGATATTTATGTAGGTACAATGCAAGGTTGCTATTAGATAAATAGAAGTTTAGAAGCAGTGAAGCCTGGTGGTTAGTACTGCGGTCTCCTATTCGGGGGCTCGCAGGTTCGATCCCGGGCACGCACCTCTGGCTTTTCTAAGTTATGTGCGTTTAAACATCAAGAAATTAAATATCATAAGCTTCAACTGTGAAGGAAACCATCGTGAGGAAAGCTGCACACCTAAGAGTTCTTCATAATGTTCTAAAAGGTGTGTGGAGTCCGCCAATTCGCATTGGGCCAGCGTGGTAGACTATGGCCTGTAACCCTTCTCTGGGAACCTGCGCTCAATAGTGAGCCGTTGATGGGTTGCTGATGATGAAATAGTGTGTGAAGTAAATAAGTTGTACTCTGAAACAATTTATTTGTAGGAATCGAATTTTCTTCATAGTAATAATGTGATAAATACCAAATTGTGTTCGTTTGTTGCTTTGTCCTTCAAACATGCAGGAACGGAAAAATGGATTGACTTTAGTTTTTGCAGGAATTTAGTTAAACATCTGGAGATTGGCACTGTCGCGTCGCAGGGCTACTATATAAAAGTCATTCCCGCAGTCACACTCAAGGTGCTTCATCATTAGCAACCCATCAACGGCTCACTACTGAGCGTAGGTCTCCTCTCAGACAAGGGTTATAGGCCATAGTCCACCACGCTGACCCAATGCGAATTGGTGGACTTCACACACCTTCGAGAACATTATGAAGAACTCTCAGATGTGCAGGTTTCCTCACGATGTTTTCCTTCACCGGTGTAGGTGGTCAAGGTGCTTAGTGTTTTAATTTTACCAAGATTGTCCCATGATATCGTATGAAACGGAGACGATTTTTTTCACATCACGGATTTTACAATAACCCTGCGACTCGACACTCATTTTAACTAGAAAAGATAACCCAAAAATCCTTCCCGTAAGATTTGAAATTCGAACAGGGTTTTTTTTTGTGTTTTGGGTATCTGTCAATTTTTCACCGGACCGTCACGTAGTTTCCGTGCCAATTATAAGTTATTGCGTATCACTCACGCTGTGTTCTAATTGGCTATCGAAATAGGTGTGCAATTTTTCCTGACAGACCGACAAAATTCAAACAAAGGTAACACAGTGATTGGATCTGTCCTACTTAACCATAAACGTAGTAATACTTACTTGGTATCTTTCTGGTCCTAACCAACAATGAGCTTCAATGGGCAAAATTAAAAAGTATTAAAACTCTGTAATATTATTTATTATGTGTGAAATGAAACGTGAATGTGAAGAAGATAGCGCTATACGAAATATCGTTTTCTCTGAGAGTAGCAAATGGACAATCCTAGAAAATCATTTATT
Source organism: Oeneis ivallda (assembly GCA_029955525.1). Lineage (NCBI taxonomy): Eukaryota > Metazoa > Arthropoda > Insecta > Lepidoptera > Nymphalidae > Oeneis > Oeneis ivallda. Next base: position 4,488,410 of record JARPMR010000016.1, on the reverse strand, counting down.
TATTCTTTTCGTAGAAGGACCGTAGTACGAATCCAAGTTATAATGTTAGGTGGGTACTTAGACGTTGAAAAAAAATACATGATTTTATAAAAAACTAGATGATGCCCGCGACTTCGTCCGCATGGATTAAGGATTTTTAATTCCCGCGGAAACTCTGTAATTTTCCGGGATAAAATGTAGCCTATGTGTTAATCCCGGGTCTGAACTATCACTATTTCAATTTTCAGCCAAATCGGTTCATTTATTGTGGCGTGAAAGAGTAACAAACATCCATCCATCCATCCATCCGTGTGTTCAAAAAAAAATATTTCATACAAAGTTAAATATTATTTTTTTTGTTGTGTGAAAAAAATGTGAAATTTTTTTTTAGGAATTTTAAAAGCCGTGCAACTAAAGTTGTTTACTTTGATGCATAGAAGTTGCCTGTAGAGGGTTGTTAGCATTTTAAAGTTAACCCTGTGTACGTTTCATGTTTTAATGTTTATGAGTGACCCCAGGGTACCAATAATTGTCTAAAAGTTATTCCATTGATCATATTATTCGTATTCGATGACATTAGCGTCAAAGTAAAATAATCCTTGATTGTATTGATTTAAAGTCACAAATTCAGTACAAGCGATTTTAAAATGGCGCGTGATGGAGCGTATCGTACATACCTAAACATTTAAGGATGCATACACGAAATTGAGCTCTAATTCAATTCTGTTATGGTTTATTTTACTTTGACGCTAATGTCATCGAATACGATTACGATCAATGGAATAACTTTAGACAATTGCAGCTCTGAAATAAATGAATTAGCTATCCAGTGTTCGTTGTCCTCGCGATATCATCAATCCACTCTTCAATCCAGGTCAAACCTGACGCAGCGGTTCGCCGGCACCGACAGCGCTGTCCAGCAAATGGGTGAGCTGCCCCTACTGGTATTCAAGAACCGCGTAGAACCAGTGGACGGTCCAGCCTTCCTTGAAGAGCTTAACGATCTCAGGTAGGTAGGCTCTTAGTAAAATCAGGACAAAAATTAATCTTTGAATTTTATACCTAAAGCCCTTTTTTTTTAAAGAATATCAGTCAAGTTGAATTTGACTAATATCCTCCTCTCCCCTCCAAATAAGCGGAAAGCTTGTGTTGGAGTGGGTACGACAATAGTGCAACGGGTGGGATTCGAACCTGTGACCTTTCATTTTTCAGTCCGCACCTTTAACCGTTGGGCTATTGAGGCTTTATTCTTAGATATATTCTAGATACAAAATCGGATACAAATACTGCGAACATTCCAACTGGCTAGCTAAATGCGGCCGAAACTGTATAGACCTAATTGTAAAAGGCAGCTAAGTTCAGAGCAACCATAAAGATCCACGAGAAATAGGTATAATAAGGATAAGAACATAAGAATGGCATTCCGAACCAGTGAGTGGTAGGTTACTTGACGACGAAGCACTTTGTAAAAGTTTATTTGAATAAAACTTATTCTATTCCTACTGGTACCGCTTTGGAAACGTGAAATGAACGTTCGTATTGATTAAGAAACAAATAAAGCATGGCTTAACGCCTCTGATTGAAATTTAGCAACGCTATTTAGAGAATATCGACCCGTGTGTACCCACAAATCCTTGGAAAGATTAGCTAGGGAAAAATACACTGAAGATAAAGTCTAAACTAAGATTAATTACCCCGAGTACTACCTCCTGCTCGGACTTTGATTGCATCCTCAAGAAATTGAAAGTTATTGCTCTTGAAAGAGATTATGTTAAGCTTCGTCGATTTAAATAATGCTTTGAGAGCTGGCGGCATCCTACGTGAGCGAACTCTACGCGAAAGCGATGCGGCGCGGCAGTCGCGTCGCGTTGCATTTTGACTGCATTTTAACTGTAAAATAACACAATTTACACCATAATTAAAGACCAAAGCATAAGACAAGAAAAAATTGAAACTGAGGTTGGTGATTGCAACTGGCAGCCCAAACAGACCGTAGCCTATGCTAGGACTGTCAAATATCTTCTACCCAAACTATATCAATTTTTAACTTATAATAGGTATTAATATCCCATCAAAAACATTGTCATGTAAAATGTTGCTACGACTAGACCAATGGCTCACCCTGTCAAAAAGTTATTAGATCTCATGTAGAGCCAAGCTTCTAACTCTACACGCCCTTCCGCTTCGCTTGGCTCGCCTGGGCGGGGACACTACCGTGTCCCCAGATTAAATTTACGTAGTACTTACCTAACTAAGTTTAACTATTATTAGTATTACTTTGTTTTTGTATAAAAAAAAATCAATAAGTACCTAAGTACTTATAGTTAATGCAACAGTGTTACTGTAAGAGTTTGAATTATTATTATCGTTTATTTTTCAGAAATTACAAATGGTTTTTTAACAGATTCGAATGATGATGTTTGTTGTTTTGATTATTCAGTTATTGAGTAATGGATATTTGTTTAAATTTTAAATGAAGGAATTCCTTACTTTGTGTGATCAAAGTATTTTTTAGTAAAAATAATATGTCCGCCATTAATATTGTAATGTACTATAGTCTTAATAAAGAAAAAATAATAATGTAAAAACAGTCATGTTATTAATTTTAGTGATAAGTACATGAAAATCAATAGTTAATAAAAGTTTATGATACTATAAAAAGTATTTTAGAGTAGTGTTTGGAAAAACTTTGTATAGAAATTTATATTTTCCTATATCATGGTGATTAGTGATTTCAGATTAAGGATATACCTATTTATTTATTTAAATAAAAATCTTTATTGCGTACAATTAAAGAAATATAAAGAATTTTTTACAAAATGTGGTATTATATCACTGAGAGCAATCTCTGCCAAGCAACCTTAATAATATTAATTATATACTTACGAAAGAACTACATATTAATACTAAATATACCTACTTCAGCTATTTAACTAACCTATTAAAATTATTATTTCTTCAAGAAGCAATTCTTTACATATTAATATGATGTATAGGTATTAAGTAAAGGATAATTTATCAACCATAGTAATCAATTTAATTATATCTAACGGTGAATATTATTGATTATTTATTATTCCAAGAGGTTCTATGAAAAACATTATGTAAGTACATAATAAATACTTTCATGTTATAACTATTAACTTATAGATATACTAGACCAAACTTGGCTTGCAATATGAAGACCAAGTTTTTTGAATATAACTAAGGTCCTAAAGGAATATACCTACGTCGTACCACCAGACTACAAGCATATTATCTTTTGAAACGCGAAATTGCACCGGAACAGGCTTTATTTGTCAGGGGAAAAGGAACTTGAGAACAAAATATACTTGTGTTGAGGTTGATTATACGGGTCTGCCCGCGAAATTCAAATTTAATTTGGTTTTTAGCAATTTGTAAACTAATACGACAAAGTAGGCTTATGGCATTCAAATTGCGTTAGTGGCAATATCATCTTCACAGGTTTATATAAAAATCGTTACTTGAAAGCGTCCAGTTTAAGAAATTAGTCAGAATATCAAGTTGGACGTGAGTTGCTCACAAATTATAGTTACAAATTAGTAGCCTATTAGTTTACAAATTGCGAAAAACCAAATTAAATTTGAATTTCGCTGGCAGACCCGTATAATCAACCAGACAAATTATTGAAAAAGCCAGAGAGTTTAAATTGCTTGAATTTAAACTTAAAATTGAAACGGCATCGTACCTATTGTATTAATTTTGAAATCTAATGACGCCCTGCATTGTGGAGTAGTGTGAGGTGCTAACGAGCATACAAGCATTAGCGTGACCGCACCCGATCATTATCCAACAAAGGGTTATTAGAAAAATTCCATTATAAGTGCCATTTTCATAGAAAAATGACATAGCTAATGCCGGTGCAGATTAAATAGAAATAACTGGTCAAGTACGTTTCAGGACAGCCATGAGGTAGGGTACGGTGCCCTACTCATTGAGACCTTTCTAATATGCCCAAACTCATTAGGTATTAGGTATATATGCTGTAAGTTTCTGAAGAGGGGGGGTTTCCGCAGACTACTTGATGCTGCAGCATCAGCTTAAGGTTGCCCTGTGTTGGAAATAATCCAAAATAACAAGTACCTACACCAGCTTTCAGATCAAACGCACCTGTGAAAGTTTGTAAAACCCATTAATCAAATAGGAAATGAGCTGATAACCTTCAAACGCCTTAACAGATCTTCACAAATTAAAGCTGAGGTCCATTTTGATAACATTAGCTTTCAAACGAAAAAAAACGCATCAAAATTTGTCATTCATTGGCGAATTATGAGGAAACTTAAAACACCCTTCTTTTTTGTCGAACTTTGAAAAATAATTTAATAGCGTCTTCTCATAAGCCTTATTTTCATACAATTTGTATGAAAACAGCTTTTCCCAAGGTGTTATTATGTCTGTAGATTCAAATACATGAAATTAATTTTCCAAACTGAAAGGTGTCCAGTTGACAAGGGTTAACATGGACTACCTAAACCCTTTCACTTTTGTACATAGACGTATTATATTTACTGCTAGCTGATGCCCGCGACTTCGTCCGCGTGGATTTAGTTTTTAAAATCACGCGGGAACTTCTTGATTTTCCGGGACGCGTATGTCACCCTCCAGGTTCTGAACTACACCTATCCAAAAAATCACGTCAATCCGTAGCTTTGTTGCAGCGTGATTGACGGACAAACCAACATACAAACACACTTTCGCATTTAAAATTATGTATTAGTAAGGAAGTATTAATACTAATTAAATTTTAGAACACAAAAGCTAGTACTACTGTGACTTAAATATGATAGTGAGATATATTCCCTCGGGAACTTTTTTGCATTTTAATCATGTGGTGAATAATTTTTATGTATCGTCAATAGTTTTCTCAGCACACGCCAAACAATGCATTCTATAGGCAAAATTTTGCTACTGTGGGTTACAGTATTGCAATTTTCTTAAGGATCTCTAATTTTTTTGAAAATAAATTATAGCCTATGTTACTTCCTGATAACTTAGCTTTCTATTGGTCAAAATGTGGTTAAAAATCGGTCCAGTAGTTACAGAGTCTATTCGGTACAAACAAACAAACAAAAAATCCTCCCTCTTCATAATATTAGTGTAGAGTATAGACAAAGCTTTTGTATGCTGTAAAATTAAAAAAAAAACCTTTTACGCAAGCATTTTGTAAGACTTAGGCAATAAAAATAAAAATAGGCAAGGCATCAAAATTAAAAATAAAACTTTATTGTGAGCTTTGCGAGGATTTGAGTACGACCGGTCAAGATTAAAAAAGTTTTAAATCTTATTAAATTTTTACAAAGTACTTTTGAATCGTCAAGTAAATGGACACTTTTTGTACAATGATAATTATAATTTATTTTTTAAAATATATGTCTATGTTATTGGATGCGAATTTGCACTGCCCTATGGTTATGCGCTTTATTTTACTTATTTTTTAATCAATAGATTGTGATTGCGTGTGTGTGTGTGGCGTGTGTGTGTGTGTGTGTGTGTGTGTGTGTGTGTGTGTGTCTTTGTGTGTCTGTCACTTTTTTACGATCTCTTTTTAGGGTTCCATACCAAAATGGTAAAAATGGAACCCTTATGGTGAGACTTTCTCCGTCCGTCTGTCCGTCCGTCTGTCACTGTCGATTATTTCAGTAACTATTAAAGCTATCGACATGAAATTTGGCATAGTTGTGTATAATAGTGGCCCAAAATCATTGGAATAAAGAAAAATCGAAAATTAGTTTTAGTTTTATTAAAAAATCGGCCAAGTGCGAGTCGGGCCTCGCTCTTTTAGGGTTCCGTTAAAAAAAAATTGGTTGCCTGTAAAGTCGGTATACGGGCGAAAGTTTTACGTGACAACCGAAATAGAAGCGCAAGACATGAACCGGTGTGTATGCCTATCTCTCTCACTCTCTCTCTCTCGCTCTGTCTCTCTCGCTCTTAGGCGGGCTAACTGTGCTCGAGTGGAAGGGACGCGTGCCTTTCACTATTTATGTCTGTCTCTCTCGCTCTTAGGCGGGCTAACCATGCCTCTCACTCGCTCTCATTGTGAGCGCATAACGTGAGCGGAGCGTAACGCAGTTTCTTGAAGTGTCACCCGGCAAACCAATTTATAAGACGTTGTCACGTCAAAATTAAATTAAAATATTTCCATGTACCCATGGAAATATTTTAATTTAATTTTTTTAATTTAATTTAATTTTTATTACTTGTTGTTATAGCGGCAATAGAAATACATAATATGTGAAAATTTCATCTGTCTATCTGTTACGGTTTACGAGATACAGCCCGCTGACAGACGGACGGACGGACGGACGGACAGCGTAGGCTTAGTAATAGGGTCCCGTTGGTACCCTTTGGGTACGGAACCCTAAAAAGGGGGAAAATCGGGGATTTGAAATTTCAAAGTAAGATAACATTACCGGGTGGGGTATCATATGAAAGGCCTTTACTTGTGCATTCTAAAACAGTTTTTTATTTATTTCTAGATATAATAGTTTTTGATTAATCGGCCAAAATGTCGAAAAAAATACCGTTCCCCCCCCCCCCCCCCTTATCTCCGAAGTTTACCAATCGAAAAATCTGAAATAATTATGGTCAATAGAGATTTATGTATATTTTACAGGAAAAATAAAAGCAACGTGAAAATTATTTTAGTTTGATTAAAAAAGGGGGAAATCGGGGGTTTGAAATTTCAAAGTAAGATAACTATACCGAGTGGGGTATCATATGAAAGGCCTTTACTTGTGCATTCTAAAACAGTTTTTTATTTATTTCTAGATATAATAGTTTTTGAGTAATCGGCCAAAATGTTGAAAAAAATACCGTTCCCGCCCACTTATCTCCGAAGTTTACCAATAGAAAAATCTGAAATAATTATGTTCAATAGAAGTTTATGTATATTTTACAGGAAAAATAAAACCAACGCTCTAACTAGCATAGTTTTTTTATATTAACAATAAACCTCTATAAACAAAGTTAACGATAAATAAGCAAATTAATATAATACTATCGTTTTACTTTTACTTTTGGAGTATGGAACCCTCGGTGCGCGAGTCCGACTCGCACTTGGCCGGCTTTTTTAAAATGTGATTTGGATAAATAAAACATACCTACCTATCCAGATTTGAGTATAGTTTTTGTTATGTTCGAGTTAAGCGCGGAATAATAGAATGTCATTGATTCTTCATAGCAAAATCATTTCATTGGTTTTCTTCATAGCAAAACGTTGCAAAACGTACGCTTATTTTCTTTGTTTATGCGAGCTCGGTGGTAGGTACCTGGGGGAAATAATATAACGGCTATTGAATGAATGTTGCATGCAATATGCAAATGGCGTCAATTTTGTAAAACGTCTCTACATTGACAGTGCACCCATTAGGTATTCACTCGCTGGTGTTACGTTGCATAACGTGGTAGATTCATTGACTATTCAAAAGCACTTGTAAAAGTTTATTTGAATAAAAAATATTTCTATTCTATTCTATTCTATTCTAACGGTCGATGCAAATTTTATTCTATGCGATGCTTCAATCGGCAGTCACTATAATATTAATTTACACACAAAAATTATTTGTTTGTCCTTCAATCACACCGCAACTGAGTAACGGATTGACGTGAAGAAGTTTGGGTTTCGAATCTCAGGCATGCACCTAACCTTGAGGAGCTATGAGCAATTAAAAAATAATAAAAGTCATTTTTGTATCTTTCTGCCAATACTACGCTTTCCGGTGCAAGGTTTCCACTGCTGCACTGTTTATCAATAAATAGCGAGCAAACGAGCCGGCGGGTCACCTGATGTTAAGTGATTACCGCCGCCCATGATCATTTGGAACACTAAAGGCACCACCAATGAGTTGCCGGCATTTTGGGAATTTATTGAACCCTAACGACCATCAGTCCCTCGAACTAAAGTCTACAAGGTCATTCCCTACATCTCCTACGGATCTCCTCATTTCTGATTTAATCCAATAGGGATATTCTGAGCATAGCTCCATCGTCCCTGAGCTTGAGCCGTCTTGTGAGCATTAGTGTCCATGTTTCGGATCCATAAGTCATCACTGACAACTATCATCATCATCATTACCAACCCATCAACGGCTCACTACTGAGCGCAGCTCTCCTTTCAGAGAAGGGTTATAGGCCATAGTCCACCACGCTGGCCCAATGCGAATTGGCGGACTTCACACATCTTCGAGAACATTATGAAGAACTCTCAGATGTGCAGGTTTCCTCACGATGTTTTCCTTCACCGTTGAAGCAAGTGATATTTAATTGCTTAAACGCACTTGACTTCGAAATGTCAGAGGTGCGACCCCCCGAATAGGAGACCACAGTCCTAATCACTATTCTATCACTGCTTCAACTTAACACTTCAACACTTTAACCTTTGATTGAATCCAATCGAACACACGCATGGTCCCTTTTGCGGAGAAATTAAATAAGTAGCTCAAAGTGTCGCTTTCACCGCAACAAATATTCAGGTCCAGCTCGGATCGTGTTTGGTCTGAGTCACGCATCAAACTCACGAGAAATATTCGATGACTCAGTCTCACACTTGTATGAACTTGCGGTCAAATGCTAACAAGTTGTGATAACACAACCGCAAACATAATCCCTTCTATTAAAGTTCCACTTTTATTACCTTTTTTTGGGATTCCGTACCAAAATGAGATCTCTATCCAGAGGTGCGATTGTCTTAATGGAGCTACTTTGTGTGTGCCCGTCTTAACATGAATTGAATTGTAGTACTTTTATTTTTTTGGAACTTCCCCTCATTGTTTTATTCCAACAAAGCTGCATAGGTTAAATCGGCTTGGCATCCAGCTGCCCACAAGATAGTATAAAAAACTTATTACAATGTAATAGCTTCATAATAATATTGTAAAATGATTATTTTGAAAAGAGCAACTGCTGAGTTTCTTGCCGGCCCTTCTCAGTAGAATCCGCTTTCCGAACCGGTGGTAGAATCATGACTTGTCATAAGAGCCACAGGTTGGCCTACGTGAAATAAATAATTTTGAGTTTGAATTCGAATTAAAGTTAATCCATTGATCGTACTCGTATTTGATGACATTAGCGTCAAAGAAAGACGTAAATATAGTGGGACCAACTCCCTTCGGCAGTGTTCCCACAGGATTTCGATATGGGGTTATACAAACATGAAGGGACGGATAAACAAATTCCTGAAAAGCCGGCAACACATTGGAGTACCGCTGGTGCTCTAAATGTACGTGGGCGGCGGTAATCACTTAACATCAGAGTACCGAAAACCCCGAAATAACAAAAAGCTCCCGAGGGATTTTAAAATTCTCACCCCACGCGGACGAAGTCACGGGCAAAAGCTAGTTATTTAATAAAAATAAGGAAAAGTCAAGAAAACAAGTAAAAATAAGAAAATTTCGTCAAGGAAAGGGGAGACGGACACAGAATAATTATTCATTAATTCTCTGTGAGTAGGTACCCATACTTTTTAGTACGGACTTATAGTTTTCCACAGGATTTTTAAAAACCTACATAAATTATTACAACCTACACTACATGTCGCGGGTCTTAAATATTTTACTAATAGGTATTATAAATGCAAACGTGTTTGTGTCTTGGTTTCTTGATTTGTCCTTCAATCACGCGGCAAAAGAGCTACCTATGGATTGACGTGATTTTTTACATGGCCGTGTGTATGAGGGCCTGGAGAGTGGCATAGACTTTAGACGTGATAACGTCTTATAAATCGATAACACCGGCTGCACGCATGAAAAAGTGTCACGTTCCGCCTGAGCCTGCGCGTGCAAGCGAGAGCGCGGAACAAGCGATAGAGAGGCACGATCGGTCCACGCGTTGGCATAGCGCCGGTGCACCGGGCCCGCCAGTAATCTTTTTTTTTATCTCAGAAAATGAAAGAATTCCCGCGGGAACTTTTAAAACTAAATCCGCGTGTACGAACTACGAAGTTGTGGGCATCAGCTAGTAAATAATATTTCAGCTGTTTTCCCGCATAAAAATGTCAAAATAATATTTCAAGTGTTTTTCCCGCATAAAAAGGTCACGTCATTCCAATTCCCATCCGCCAGTTTCTGCAGATTGACTGACTGAAATACCCGAAACATTCTTTCGCTTAATCGCTAAAATATAGGTCAAGATCACTGTAAAAGTTTTCCTGTTGACATAGCTGAATCATTTCAGAGTCCACTACAATCGTTATAATATATGAACATTAATGGTATTTCTTTTGGAATAATGTGACCAAGAAAAAGTTAAATAATTCATAAAGGCCAACGGATACGTTAACTTATACAGCTTTATTTACTTTTATACTGTTGAAAATGGTAGTTGAATGAATAGTATAGTAATAAACAAAACACTCGCAGTTTTGTATTAGGTATTTTGTTTTGTTTTTTTAGGGTTCCGTACGCCTGTACTAAAAACGGAACCCTTATAGGATCACTTTGTTTTCCGTCTGTCTGTCCGTCTGTCTGTCTGTTCGTTGTCAAGACCCTTTTTCTCAGGAACGCGTGGAGGTATCAAGTTGAAATTAATATCAAAAGCTAATTTTTTTTTTGCGATTATAAATTTATTTGCAGTTGTTACCAACTGCAATATAACTAACCGCGGTCTAAAAGTTTGAACGGAACCCTCGGTGCGCGAGTCCGACTCGCACTTGGCCGGTATTTTTTTCTATTGACTAGTTTTGTGGATTGGATTAAGTTTAAGTTAAGCCTTAAGTTTTTTGCGTAATTATGCCCTTGCTTAGTGAGGATTTAATAATTTAAGGGTAATGTTGTTCACCCGATAACAACATCGGTTGATAAAGAAGAAGAAGAAGAATGTTGTTCACAGCTTAGTTCACAGCATTGATAGTTGTGTAAGCAGTGATAGCCTAGTGGTTAGGACTGTGGTCCCATTCGGGGGTCGCAGGTTCGATCCGGGCACGCCTGACTTTCCGAAGTTAAGTGCGTTTACGCAATTTTAAATATCGCATGCTTTAACGGCGAAGGAAAACATCGTGAGGAAACTTGCACATCTGAGAGTTCTTCATAATGTTCTTGAAGGTATGTGAAGTCCGCCAATTCGCATTGGGTCAGCGTGGGGGACTATGGCCTATAACCCTTCTCTGAGAGGAGACCTCGCTCAGTAGTGAGCTGTTGATGGGTTGCTAATGATGATGACGACGATGATGATGTAACCCTTCTCTGAGAGGAGACGTGCGCTCAGTAGTGAGCTGTTGATTGAAATTGCTGATGATGATGTTGTCCACAGAGCCAAAATAAACCCGGGTACATCCATGACGGAGGCTGTGGAGTGGTACACCAACGCCAACGCGGCCCTGCTCACCCACCTCACCAAGGAGATCAAGGATACGGACAGCAGTACGATCTGGAGGTACCTACCGCGTTTCGCATAACACTTTTTTAACCGACTTCGGCAAAGCCAAAGGGGGTTTATGATTTTAGCATTTGTTTATTTGTTTATGATTTTAGTCTATGCATAGATTTAGGATTGGATTTTGTTGCTTAGACCAGGCCAGGTAACTCCGGTTTAAGCATTCCGTTACAATAAAACTAGCTGATGCCCAAGACTTCGTCCGCTTGGATTTAGTTTTTTATCCCCGCGGGAACTTTTAATTTTCCGGGATAAAATGTGTTGTCTGTAATGTCGGTTTACGCACGATAGTTTTACGTGATAATGTCATAAAGAAACATTGATTGAAAAATTGCATACTTTTATGAATTGAATTGAATTATTATCACTGAAATATCATTATTTTGTTTAATGCAAAGAAGGAGTTAATTGAAAATTACAATTTTCTCTATACTCTATCCACCGAGTCAAGTTAATACTGAAAACATGGACTTGTTTGTGATTGGTCAGCGATAACCGTTAATGCAGTGTACAGACTACGTGGATATTTTAGTCTGATCGTGGTACCCGTACTGAGCAGACGCGCTCATATTTTATTGTTATTGTTCCGTGACCTGGCGTGTACTTTGGACTGTTGGTGCATTAATTGTGACTTGGCTTGTGTATTAGACTCTGTGATCGATTGCTTTCTGACAACTTGGCGCTTGTGTACTGGACTTTTCGATTACATTTTACGGACTTCGTACATCTGTAAGAAGTGAACGAAACATGGCGGACATTTCTAATTCTGATTTTAATGGTCTTAAAAGAAAAAAACGTCCTTTTGGTAGTACCGAAAAAACTATGATGTGGAATATGTATCAGTCTATGAGAAATGCAACACCTTCCGCTTCATACAATGATATTTCGAAAGCTATTGCTTCTTCCGCCGGAATCCATTGGGCTTCAGTTCATAGAATTGTGAAAGAAAAAAATAATGATGGTATTTTGAAATCTCCCAAGAAAACGAAACTGCGTGTGAAGATTGTTGACAAAGTTGATGATTTTACTAAATGTGCCATCAGAAGAATAGTTCATAACTTTTTTTCCCGTAATGAAATTCCTACATTAGACAAAATTTTGAAGAAAACCAGTGATGATGGCACTGTGGGGATATTCAAACGAAGCACACTGCATAAAATACTAAAAAATATTGGTTTCAAATTTAATAAACGCGGCAGAAACAGCTTACTACTGGATCGTGATGATATATTCTTTTGGCGGCGAAATTATCATCGAGCTATCAAACATGCAGGAGAAAATCGGCAAAAAATATACTATTTGGATGAAACATGGGTGAATGAAGGGCACACTATGTCAAGGGCATGGGAAGACACAACTGTGAAAAGCAGTCGAGATGCATTTATTAACGGTTTAACAACGGGCTTGAAAAATCCTTCAGGTATGACTATTTTCTATACAATAATAATTTCATTTATCAGTAATATAATAATATGGGCCCAATTCGTTTTACTATTCTATTTATCTAAAAAGTTTGCGATATCTTATCTGCAATTCTTTTGTTTCTTACAGGAAAGGGCAAAAGACTAATAATAACACATATTGGAAGCGAAGATGGGTTCGTCGACGGAGGTCTGCACGTGTTCGAATCAAAAAAAAGGGGATTATCACAAAGACATGAACGCCGAAGTATTTGAAAATTGGTTCGAATTAATATTAGACAAATTAGATGATAATTGTGTGATTGTAATGGATAATGCCTCCTATCACTCAAGGAAAACTGAGAAAATACCTACAGAAAAAAATAAAAAACTTCACATTAAATACATTAATTTAATAAACGCTTTTTTTTATTTATTTTAAGAAATTCTACTAGCCCAATTTTTCACCTACTTATTAAAAATTAACAAAGGCAAGTGTAGTCGTGGGATTAAAGCTATTTTTTATTTAAGAGTAGCGCAGTGTGTACGTACATTCAGAATGGTTTACGCCCACTGATTTTTTTTTGTCTTTGTCATTTGTATGGGATTACGTGACAGAGAGAGCGCTATATTAACTTGACTCGGTGTATAGAGTATAGTCACAAGCCAACGCTTGGGCCGATCGTGCCTTTCTAACGCTTGTTCCGCGCTCTCGCTTGCACGCGCGGGCTCGGGCGGAACGTGACACTTTAACGTGCGTGCAGCCGGTGTTCATCGATTTATAAGACGTTATCACGTCAAAAAGTAGCCTATATGCCACTCTCAAGGTGCTCAACTAAAATAATCACGTTGCTCGGTTGCAGCGTGATTGAAGGATAACCAACACACTTTCGCATTTATAATATTGGTAAGATTAATGTTATTAGAGTCAGGGACCTTCCCGTTTTAGGTTAAATACGTTATGAAAGCTTCTTATAAATAGTGCGTGACGAATGATATTGTACACTTGTACAGTCTCACAACTATTATTTATGTATTCCATACGGGCTTCCCCGGATTAATTCACATCTGGTTCGCATCCAGGGATGTCCTTAGGTCTTAGGTACTTTTTTGGCTTTTTGTTGTTTTACTAAACTCAAACTAAAGCCAGCATAATTTAAACAAGAAACCATAGGTGCGATTGTCTAAAGTCATTCCATTGATTGTAATCGTATTCGATGACAGCGTCAAAGTAAAATAACCATTACAGCATTGAATTAGAGCTCAATTTCATGTATGCATTCTTATACGTTTAGGTATGTACGATACGCTCCATAACGCTCCATGTTAAAATCGATTGTACCTACTGAATTTGTGACTTTAAATCAATACAGTCAAGGATTATAGTTTTACTTTGACGCTAATGTCAGCGAATACGAATACGATCAATAGAATAAATTTTAGACAATTTGTACCAAGAAATAGATATCGCAAATGTATAAGTTCATCATAGGTTAACTTTGAGTTCTTCTTGTTATTCAATGGCAAGGTAGACCGTGATGTTGCTAGATGATGCACTCTAAGATGCAAATCTAATACGACCGCAGAGAGATCAGGCGCCCACCGCAGACCAACCACTTTACATGCTCTATGAGGCACGGGTGTGACACACCGTCTGCATCCTATCTCGCGTGCTCTCTTTTCAAACTTTTTCAAACAAAACTCAATACTTTTTTGGTCGAAATTCAAATTCAAAATTATTTATTTCACGTAGGCCAACCTTTCAAAATAATCATTTCACAATATTATACAGCTATTACATTGTAATAAGTTTTTTATACTATCTTGTGGGCAGCCGGATGCCATGCCGATTTAACCCATGCAACTTTGTTAGAATAGAATAAAATATAATATTTCCACAATGAGGTGAAGTTCCAAAAAAAGCTTAGGTACTACAACTCAATACACGTTAAGACGGGCAGACTGAAAGTATAGGCCCCATAGTAGTCCGACCCGAGTATCGAACACGGGGCCTCGTCATCCCATCATCATCAAAATTTTTATTTCATTTATTTAGGCCAACTTGTGGCTCTTATGACAAATCGACACTCTACAACCGATTCGGAAAGCTTATTTTGCTGAAAAGAGCCGGCAAGAAATTCAGCAGTTGCTCATTTTAACCGACTTTTTTTTCTATTTTTTTATTCGATGACAAGATAGTCCTTGACTGCGACCTCACCTGATGGTTAGTTGACGATGTAGTCTAAGATGGTAGCGGGCTAACTTGTAAGGGGTATGGCAGTGAACATTCAAGCCATAACCCTAATCAGTTTCTATACGCCATCGTGCCGGACCATTAAATTGCTTGACGGCACGTTTTTGACGGTAGGGTGGTAACTAGCCATTTTCACTAGCAAATTCCCAAATTGACCTCGCCGGGTGTCGGACCCAAGACCTCCCAGTTATAAGACCACAGCGCTCACCACTACGCCAGGGAGGTCGTCGAAATTAGCCTATGTCACTCTCCGTTCGATAAACTATCTCTATGCAAAAAATGATGTCAATCTGTTGCTCTGTTGCTGCGTGATTGAAGGGCAAACGTAAGCGTAAGCGTTTCTTCCCATAGGAACTGTGCATTTTTTCGGGATAAAAAGTAGCCTATTTCACTCTCCGTTCCATAAACTATCTCTATGCAAAAAATCATGTCAATCCACTGCTCTGTTACTGAGTGATTGAAGGACAAACCAACAAACCAACAAACACACTTTCGCATTTATAATATTAGTATGTTAATAGGGATAGTAGGGATACTCTGCGTAAACACTAACAACAGGCTAAAAACGTGCTAATCAAGATACCAGCGAAACTCTCTCGTCATATTTAAACCACGTGTTAGGGTTTAGTTAGTTCGTATGAAGTTTAATAAAATTAAAATAGTTAAATTTTTTCCTGCTTCGATGCCTTTCCTCCCCGTTTTAGAGCACAGGACCCTAATTTCGAGGAATACAATGCAAAGAGACAGAGGTTAAAATTTTGATAACCAAGCACTGCTTTTTTCCTCCCCGTTTTAGTGCACAGGATCCCTAATGGCACATCTGTTCGGAAGAGTCTTATTACTATGGCCATTGTAATGGTTCTCGTATTTCCATACAAATCACATCAATTTTAGTACAATTTAATACGATATCGATATCGGTACTAAAACGTGCACTTGAAGGTACGCACTTTACGATGATCGTAAAAATGTAATAAAATTGTAATGTCACCTTATTAAGGATAGGTACAAAAAATAAATACAATTTTTTACCGACTTTAAAAAAGGAGGAGATTTTCAATTCGTCGGAATCTTTTTTTTTTCACCGATTTCTCGAAAACGCCTTTGGAAAATTCTCTTTTCATTTGATGGGTATACTTCCCAGGTGGTCCCATTTAAATTTTATCGAAATCGGTCAAGCCGTTTTAAAAAAAAACAATAATAATTATTATTGATTTTTTATTATATCTATATATATAAAAGAAAGTGGTGTTAGTTACACTATTTATAACTCAAGAACGGATGAACCGATTTGGCTCAAAATTGGTGGAGAGGTAGCTTAAAACCAGGAGACGGACATAGGATACTTTTTATCCCGTTCGACCGCGTTTCCGTCAAGTCAATATAAAACCTGGTATAACAAAAATGCATCTGACATGGAATAAAAAAACGAAAATGACAGTGGAAGAACAAAACTTAAATGACAGCTAAACGTAATTTTGTATTTGGTTAGTTATGGTAAAAACAATTATAAAAATTATAGTTTAACGTAATTGATAATATCATCAGTAATATGTTTTCTCTTTGAATCATCATTAACAATGCCGCGAGCAAGACGATCAAATGTTTCCTGCTACAAAGCTACGGATTGACGTGATTTATTGGATAGGTATAGTTGAGAACCTGGAGGGTGACAAAGATTTAGCGCGGGATGTTATGAACTAAATCCACGCAGACGAAGTCGCGGGCATCAGCTAGTATATATATATATATATATATATATATATATATATATATATATATAGTAATACAAAGTATATATATATATTATATTATATATTATATATTATATATTATTATATATATTATATATTATATATATTAAAATTATAATTTATATACTTTGTCGTGGCGCGGGCGTTTGAATTCGGTTTTTTAAAAAGAATTTTTTATATTAAACTAGCTGATGCCCGCGACTTCGTCCGCATGGATTTAGTTTTTAAAAATCCCGCGGGAACTTTCATTATCCGAGATGAAAAGTAGCTCTCCCGGTCTGAGGAACCACTAATAAGTACATCCACTACTATACCCATGCAAAAAATCGCATCAATCCGCTGTTCTGTTGCGACGTGATTGAAGGACAAACCAACAAACAAACACACTTTCGCATTTATAATATCAGTAATGCTTTATTATAACACTTTTTATAATTGTCAAATTTTTTACCATACTTAACCAAAGACAAAATAGCGTTTAGCTGTCATTTACGTTTTGTTATTCCACTGTCATTTGCGTTTTGTTATTCCATGTCAGATGCGTTTTTGTTATACCACGTTTTATAGTGACTTGACGGAAACGCGGTCGAACGGGATAAAAAGTATTATATGTCCGTCTCCTGGTTCTAAGCTACCTCTCCACCAATTTTCAGCCAAAACGGTTCATCCGTTCTTGAGTTATAAATAGTGTAACTAACACCACTTTCTTTTATATGTATAGATTATGTGCATTTTAGTACCTTTTACTAAAAATGAACTGAAGCAGTTTGTTTTATTTGTGCAGTGTTACAAGGAGACAGCTGTACGTTATATATAGAGCAAGATCCCAGTGCCGCCAGACCTAAGTTATTTTCTCAGCAATGATTTGTGTACGATAGAATAGTGTTCGTAAGTCCGTTCAGTGCTTTGAGTAATAAACCAAGTTCAGTGTATGCGTACCTGCAAGCTTGTGCCGGCGGCCAATTTCCAGATACCAGGTGCTAAAGGTAGGTAAAAACTAGACTAACTTATCTTAAATTCTCAGGGCTGATTTTCATATATGTTTTAAAGAATATTGTAAAAATTAATAAATTAATACTGCCAGACGCTTACCGCCGGCGGTAACTTTTGCCAGACTCTTTGAAGCTCCCAAAAAAATAATTTAAGTTAACTTATATTCTCAGTTCTGATTTTTATACATAATACTCAGAAAACTATTGCAATATCATCTGCAAGCTGCCAGACCTATTGGAGGGGTCAAACATCCCCCCAGACACACATTAAGTGTCCCTACGAGTATGAGTGCGAGAGTGATTTGATGGTTTTATAATACATTATATAATTTTATTAAACTTTATAACGGGTATTATAGAAGTCTTAAATAGTAATTAAATAATAGTCTGAACTTTTGATTATTTATTCACAAAATTACTATAGAAATTAAAAATATTTAAATTTTTAATGAAATATTTGTACCTTTGTTTATTTTGTAGCCTACCCGTGCGAAGCCGGGTGGGTAATTTATCTTATTATTTATAATAAAGAATTAGTACTTTTAAATTCTTTTGAAATGATTATATAATCCAATAATAATTACTGATATTGATTAGTATGAATCACAACATATGTTGTGAATGATGAATCAAAAGAGTATGTTGTGATTTTTTAATCTTCATTTTCATCATTGAAATTTGAAAACTCATCATCAAGCCAATGTTGAAACGGAATATCCAAACTATCGTCCTTCATTTGTTCTTTTGTAAAAAAATGACCACATCGAACCAGTTAAAATGATATCGATTATCTTCCAACATCCACCCATTGTTTTCAGAACTGACAATACCAATTTGCTTCAAATGCGCGTTATTCCATAGATATCATAGATAACTAGCTGATGTCCACGACTTCGTTTGCGTGGATTTAGTTTTTTAAATCCCACAGGAACTCTTCAATTTTCCGGGATAAAAAGTAGCCTATGGCACTCTCCAGGTCCTTAACTATAACTATAAACTTAACTATACTCTTGTATAAAATCGCGTCAATACGTTGCTCTATTGCGGCATGATTGAAGGACAAACCAACAAATACATTTATAATATTCGTATGATTAGTACACTAGCTGATGTGATGCTAAAGCAGTGATAGATAGATAGATAGTGGTACGGACTGTGGTCTCCTATTTGGGTGTCGCAGGTTCGATTCGAGTATAAACGAGTAGTAGAAAAAGTAGTAGAAGTAAACGAGTGAATCATGTTCTAGCGCTCATACATATGGGGACGCTTAATGTGTGTCTGGGGGGATGTTTGACCCCTCCAATAGGTCTGGCAGCTTACAGATAATATCGCAATAGTTCCCTGAGTATCATGTATAAAAATCATAACTGAGAAAATAAGTTAACTTAAATTATATATTTTTTGGGAGCTTCAAAGCGTCTGGCAAAAGTTACCGCCGGCGGTAAGCGTCTGGCAGTATTAATTTATTAATTTTTACAATATTCTTTAAAACATATATGAAAATCAGCCCTGAGAATTTAAGATAATTTAGTCTAGTTTTTACCTACCTTTAGCACCTGGTATCTGGAAATTGGCCGCCGGCACAAGCTTGCAGGTATGCATACACTGAAAGGACTTACGAACACTATTCTATCGTACACAAATCATTGCTGAGAAAATAACTTAGGTCTGGCGGCACTGGGATATTGGACCAGTAGTGCCGATCATAGAAATCGCATAGAAAGGCAGTAGCCGCGCGCGGAGTATTACCCTTTCATGGAGGCCTTTAAAAGCTAATTACGTCTATCGACACGCATGTGTCGGCGAGCGAAAATAAACCCTTTAATGGTAGCCTTTAAAGGCTAGTTCCGCCTATCGGCACGCAGACTAGTGTACGTTTTATGGTTACACGTTAAGGTGGATTATACGGGTCTGCCCGCAAAATTCAAATTTAATTTGGTTCTTCGCAATTTGTAAACTAATACCACAAAGTAGGCTTAAGGCATTCTAATTGCGCCATGGCAGTATCATCTTCACAGGTTTATATAAAAATCTTTAATTGAAAGTGTACAGTTTAAGAAATTAGTCAGAAATCAGAATATGATTTTTATATACTAGGTAATAGCTTTTGCCCGCGACTTCGCTCACGTTAAGTTCGATTTTTCAAACCCCTACTTTACCCCCTTGAGGGTTGAATTTTCAAAAATACTTTCTTAGTGGATACCTACGTCATAATAGCTATCTGTAGGTATAAAAAATAACCCGATCCGTCCAGTGGTTTGAGCTGTGCGTCGATAGATCAGTCTGTCAGTCAGTAACCTTTTACTTTTGTATAATATTTAGAGTTTAGATGTCGCAGTAATTTGCCAAAATATCAAATTCATGCTTGAATAAGACCTTATTTTACGATGGTGAAATCAACCCTTAAGCCCACTTGCTGAAACGCCGGGTTGTCCTTTTAACCCAGAGTTAGCTGCTGCTTTGACAGATTTCGTGTATCATCATCATCATCATCTCAGCCTGCGGACGTCCACTGCTGAACATAGGCCTTTCCCAGAGAACGCCACCACACCCGGTCCTCAGCCTTCCTCATCCAGCCACTTCCCGCCACCCGCTTTATATCGTCGGTCCAACGTGCTGGAGGGCGCCCCACACTACGCTTACTAGTTCGCGGTCTCCACTCTAGAACTTTTCGGCCCCATCGGCCATCGCTTCTACGACAAGCATGGCCTGCCCACTGCCATTTCAGCTTGCTAATGGTTTGGGCTATGTCGGCGACCTTGGTTCTCTTGCGGATCTCTTCATTCCGAATCCTGTCCTTAAGAGAAACTCCTAACATAGCCCTCTCCATAGCTCTCTGAGTGACTTTAAATTTGTGGATCAAGCCTTTTGTTAGTGTCCACGTTTCAGCGCCATAAGTGAGGACGGGAAGGACACATTGATTGAAGACTTTCGTCTTCAGGCATTGAGGTATTGACGATGAGAAGACCTGACTTAATTTTCCAAATGCCGCCCAGCCCAGCCGTATCCTTCTGTTGGCTTCTTCGTCGAAATTGTTTCTACCCAGTTGTATGATCTGGCCAAGGTAGTTGTACTCTGAAACAATTTCGATTCCAACATTTTCGACGTTCACGGGTATCGGGACAACATGTTGATTGAACATAACCTTGGTTTTGTCCATGTTTATCCCAAGACCAACTCGTCTGGAAGAGCGGCTTAGGCTATTCAGCATCTGTTCCAGATCTTCTGGAGTCTCTGCCAGGATAACCACATCGTCGGCGAACCGCAGGTGTGAGATGTATTCGCCATTTATATTAAAGCCTCGTCCTGTCCAGTCCAGCGTTTTGAAGAGGTCTTCTAGAGCACTATTAAACAGTTTTGGGGATATTACATCCCCCTGTCTAACCCCCCTTCTCAAGTTTATTGGTTTTGTTTGCTGAGACTGCACTTGGACGGTCATTGACGCAGTATCGTAAATACATCGCAGCACCTCGATATAACGCCAATCGACTTGGCATCTCTGCAGTGACTCCAGAACAGCCCAAGTTTCGATAGAGTCGAAGGCTTTCTCGTAGTCCACAAAAGCAAGGCAGAGTGGGAGATTATACTCTTCCGCCTTCTGTATAATCTGCCTTAAGGTGTGAATGTGGTCTACGGTGCTGTAGCCTTTTCGAAACCCAGCTTGCTCCGGAGGTTGAAAATCGTCAAGTCTTCGGGCGAGGCGATTTGTGATCACCCTCGAAAACAACTTATAAACATGGCTCAAGAGTGATATCGGCCGATAGTTCTTTAGAAGCTCCTTGTCACCTTTCTTAAAGAAAAGGATTACCACACTCTTGCTCCATGCTTTTGGCGTAGTTCCGTTTGCAATGACGTCATTAAAGAGCTCTGCTAGCTCTTTCGTGTATCGCTTCTGTCAAAATCACAAATTGATTCCTGGGTTAAACCTAACCCGGCGTCTCTGCAAGCGCGCCTGAGAGAGTGTTCTTTTAACCGACTACAGCAAATCCAAAAGGTAGGGTTATGATTTTAGCAGTGTATGTTTGAATGTACATGTTACCGTTAATTTGCGTAAATCAGTTAGAGTGCAGATTAACGAGGTAATCTGCAGATTACCTGGCTGAGTCAGTTAAGTGCAAAAAAATAACTGAGTTCTCACATTAACTAGATAATCTGCAGAATTCCTAGGTAATCTGCAGACTACCATGCATACGGTAAATTCCATAAAACAGGTTCTTGTTTGAATAAAACATTTTAATTAGTTGTAGGTAATTACTAACCTAACCTAACCTAACATAACCAAACTAAACCCAACAAGTGCTAGATACATATTTTGGCAAAATCTAAAGTTAGGTTAGGTTGGGGTTATACATGAATAGCCAGGTGCCCAGCCACAGGCCGGGCACTTAGGTTATCTGGGCACTTAGGTTGTATTGGGTCAATGTACCTAACTTAAGTTTAAAAAACCTGAGGGGCGCGGGAGGAGCGGATGAGCGAAACAAAAGTATTTCGTTCAGTGTCTTCCGCAATTTAACGATGTACCGTTCGTTATTGTGCAGACTAACTTGGTGAAGTGCAAATAAGACCTTTTTTAATTCAAATTTTGCACTTTAACGCATCGTATCCGAGCATCTGTAGATTACCTAGTTAATGTGCACATTAACGTATTATGCACTCTAACGGTAACATACATATTATCGTACATAATATGTATGGGGCTATTTACGTCTGTTCCAACGTAGCACCTTAGCTAACAACGTTGTAAGGGATGGCAGCGTTACGTGGTTATTTAACGTCTATTCGCATGAAATTTTGTTCAATATTTCTGATGGTGCGGCTACATTATACTTGTTACAAGTGTGGCCGGGTAGTTCGTTGTGTCGGGTGAACTAGCACGATTATGTAGCCGCTGTGATAGAATGAGACACAGCTATTTATCGCGACAACTTGACACGAATGTTCGCACGATAATGTAGCCGCACCATAAAAGGAACCGCCTAGGTGTTGATAATTTCATAGATTCTTGGTTACTATCATCATGTCTACTCAAGACTGAAGACCATAAAAATATTATTATGCTTTCAATCTACGTTGCTCTGCATTATTCATTCATCTCAACCCATCGTTGGGTCACCGCTGATCTGACATCGTTGCACAGTCTCCTCTTAGAATGGGAAGGGCATAGGCCATAGTCCACTGTGCACTGTCCTGGCAATGTACAGATTCACATATCTTTGAGAACATTATGGAGAACTCTCAGGCACGCTAGCACGCTAGTTTCCAAGCGATGCTTTCCTTCTCCATTAAAGCCTAAATATCGCTTGCTCTACATTTTTTTTTATTTCGAGATAGGCTTGCGCTTGACGACAATCAATACTGGAAAGCACTGATGAGGTCTAGGTTGGAGCGCGCTTGCCTAGAAAATGCTTATTCACTTGAAGGTACTGAGGTTATACGTCGCCGGAAACACAGATGCTGGAAATGCGTTCCTTAGCGGTTCGTTTCAGACAAATTAACTAAAGCGTTTTGTGCGAATAGCTTGGATTTCAACCACGTAAGGGTGCCAACGCTCACGATTTCTCGAATACTGTGGTAAAACGGTGAAGGGGGCACAAGGTTGTGAAGTTCTTGAGCGCACTCTCCAAAGTACATATTAATTAATGTCAGACATAGTTACCTGCATACAAAATAAGTAAGTATTATGCCTGTACATTAAACACAGAAAATGTTGACACGTTGGGATATAATAAAATCATGTTTTCGACCTAGTTTCGTTGGGTTACGTCATAACTGCATCCTAGCTGCACTGCATTTACCGGCATGTCGACTTTGCTCAACTTCGATATGCGAACGCTCGAGATATTTAACATTTTCTCACTTCATTAAATATCTTATTTAGATATTGAATGACATCGCTTCACAAGTCACTGCATTTATAATAATAACCCTCCCGACGAATTTCGGCTGGCAGCCAGTGTCAATGGAGGCAAAAATTGGCCACTACGCTGAAGATATTGTGGTACACAAGTGCACTCTCTATTCCTTCACTCTCACAACCCGATGAACAAGCTATCCGACACGACTGGAAAGTGATGAGGCACAAAACCGATGGCTTTATATGCTTACTCTCTAAGGAACAACCGATGGCTTTTCATACTCTCGGAACGACCTATAGCTTTACATTATACTCTCTAAGAAACGACCGATGGCTTTACGTACTCTCTAAGGAACGACCGATGGCTTGATATACTCTCTAAGGAATCACCAATGACTTTACATACTCTCTAAGGAACGACTCAATTTTACAACTCAATTCAATTCTTGTATGCTAGTATGTATGTAGCTAGTTAGCAGTTGCCTACGACTTCGTCCGCGTGGATTTAGTTTTTAAATTCCCTCGAGAACTCTTTGATTTTCCGGGATAAAAAGTGACCTATGTTACTTCCAGGTCAACAACTATACCCATGCAAAAAATCCGCCAAGTCAATCCATTGCTCTGTTGCGGCGTGATTGAAGGACAAACCAACAAACAAACACACTTTCGCATTTATAACATTAGTGAGGACTATAGTCTATTTTGGGTTAAGACTATCTCGCAATCTAACATCGTTCGAGATTTGGGTTGCCTAGCAACATAATAATACTCGTTATAACATCGTTCGAGATTTAGGTTGCTAGGTTGCCTAGCTACCTAAAACTCCAACTGTATAGATGACTGTCGTGTAATTATCATATTTTAATTTCCAATAACAAATATTGATGTCAATAATTAAGATAACAACTATCCTATCTTTTAAGTTGGACCACATTACAGATAGTTACGAAGTTTGATCAAAATTGGTTCAGTAGTTTTCGAGTTTATCCCGAACATCCATCGTGACAGGAGATTTATATATATATAGATTAATTTAATTATACTATACAAAGAAAACTGCGTAACTCAATTAAATAAAGCCCGTGGATCAAAGAAGATAATCTACTGGTCGACCTACTTCATCCCTGAGCGTGACGTAATTGCTACATAACTAGATCTTAGGATTAATCCAAGATCATAATATTATCGAGACACTTCTTGAGTGATCGGTATAAGTTAGACTGGACTAGATAGATGGGTGTTTTTCTTATTTGTCCACGAAACATTTAATGAAAAAGTAAGCAAATATAATGAACAGTAGGGAAAGGAGTATAATTAATTTTTAATAAAAAAAAAAATATAGTAAATCTTTTTGAATGCCGCGGCCGGGCCGTCCAGAAATGTTAGATCAGTATAAATTATCTCGGAAATGCTTTACAAAATTTTGTCTCCTATTAATACACATATTTGTATGGGTGCAAGCTATTGATTTATGTTACAGGTTTTATGGGTGGCCGCTATTTTGAAAAAAAAAAAAAGCATCGTCAATGTAAAAAAATGATCGAATTACATATTATGTATGTATAAAAGCGAGCAGGTTGAGCTAACATAGATTACCGTAGGTAACTCGTGCAAGGCAGCATTTCCCAAAACACTGCCAAATTACTTTTGGTTGGCATCTGGCAAATTTCCAAACCGGCAAAGTGGCACCTGGCCTCTTATTACCATTAGTTTCTTGTTCACGTAACGAATGAATGTTTTATGCAACTGTGATGTACGAGGACGTAATATTTTCTCTTAAGGTGGAAGACATGGGTCTGCCCGCGAAATTCAAATTTAATTTGGTTTTTCGCAATTTGTAAACTAATACGACAAAGTAGGCTTATGACCTTCTAATTGCGCTCGTGGAACTATCATCTTCACAGGTTTACATAAAAATCTTTACTTGAAAGTGACCAGTTTAAGAAATTAATCAAAATATCGACTAATTTGTGAGTACGAGTAACTCACGTCCAACTCAGTATTTTGATTAATTTCTTAAACTGGTCACTTTCAAGTAAAGATTTTTATGTAAACCTGTGAAGATGATAGTTCCACGAGCGCAATTAGAAGGTCATAAGCCTACTTTGTCGTATTAGTTTACAAATTGCGAAAAACCAAATTAAATTTGAATTTCGCGGGCAGACCCGTGTCTTCCACCTTAAGTCTAGTGACAATCTATTCAGTTGGTCCAGGGTTAGTCACACTACTTTAGGGTCCCATAGTAAAACAACCAGAAACCCTTATAGGGTCGCCAAGTACATCCGTTTGACCGCGATTTAATGAGACTCTTGGTACTAAAGAGCTGTAATTTGGTATCCTAAAAAGTTATGAAATAAAATCTCTTTTTTTTGGGTACCTCTCCTGCTCGTAAAGCGGGGATATTTTTTACTCTTCTAGTCCATTGTGTCGGGTGTCGTTGGATAGGTCTTTCAAAGGTCTTTCACCCAAAAAAATATTAAATTAATTTTTTCTATTCTAGGTAACTTTTAAAACGCTTGTAAAAGGCTTAATCTGCAGATTCGTAAGTTTGCCGTAGATGTCACGAAATATAATAAAGTTCTGAACCCCAAATATATACACGTACAATAAAAAATATTTATTCCATGACAACAATTTTTCATTTGAAATTTTTCCTGTAAATAAAAATACTAATAAACATTCAAAACCCGTGATGTTATTCCATGGCACGTAGTGGATTAGAAGTTGCAGAGTACCTAAGAAAAACTTAATTATATAAAATAAATAAATAAATATTTCTTTTGGAAACTAGAGCAAATTTTTATCTTCTTCTTTGTCAATCGATAGACGTCCACTGCTGGACAAACGTCTCCAGCATGGAATTCCACAGGTCTCGGTCTCGCGCCGCCTAAATCCAGCGGCTCCCTGCGACTCGCTTGATGTCGTCGGTCCACCTAGAGGGGGTATGCTAACACTGCGCTTCCCGGTGCAGGGTCGCCACTCCAGCACCTTGGGATCCCAACGACCATCAGCTCTTCGTACTATATGCCCCGCCCATTTTCACTTCAGTTCAGCAGTCATAGTAGGGCGCGTGGGTGTGCAGCCCGCAAGCGGACCGCGGTTTTTCTATCGTCAAGTGGACTTTCAGGTCCTGATCATTTTCTATCAAATAACCACTCTTCCATCTTTTATACTCTCCGAGATAGATGCCGATGAAATTGGTATGGCCGCCATCTTGAATCCGCCATTTTGAATTTTTTTTAGCTCATTGCCAATTGGATGAGGTTTCGAGTATTTTTTATTTGAGCACCTCCCACCTATCTTTAATACCCTGGCTGTGCTCCTCACCCGTCTCCGAAATCCTCAATCATCAGCTCTCTCCATATTTTTCCTCCGAATGAATTTTTGTCCTCTATACGAAACCATCGGTGAAAAAAAAATTTTTCATACAAAATTTTACAGAAGAGGTGATCAATGAGTGAGTCAGTCAGTGAGTGAGTCAGTGAATCAGCCCCAGCAGCTATACATATAGTATTTTTTCTCAAAATCATTTGTCAGCATAAGAATACCTCTATAAAACAAATTTTGAAAAGGAACCGTTTCAAAGTCTAGCATAGTTTGTATGAAAAAATAAATTCCGCCATCTTCAAAAAAAATTCATTTTTTCTGTTCATCAAGTAGACTTTTGGGTCCTGTTCATCTTTTGCCCAGAAACCACTCTTCCATCTTTTATACTCTCCGAGATAGACACTGACGAAATTTGTATGGCCATGGATTTTTTTTCAACTCTCTGCGAATTGGATGAAGTTCCGAGTGACTTTTTTCGAGCACACCCCACCTATCTTCAATACCCTGGCCGTGCTCCTCACCCATCTCCGAAATCCTCAATCATCAGCTCTCTCCATATTTCTCCTCCGAATGAATTTTTGTCCTCTGTACGAAAACATCGGTGAAAAAGAATTTTTCATACAAAATTTTACAGGAGAGGTGATCAATGAGTGAGTCAGTGAAACAGCCCCAGCAGCTATAATATATATAATATTTAGTAAATATAAAAAATTATAGTGCTGCAACGAATAGTCTATTCGGCCAGGAGCATGGCCGAATAGCCGAATATTCGGCCAAACTATCCAACCCAAATACCGCTACTTCGAAAATCGGCAGGTCTGTTACTAATACATACTTACAATAAATCAGGCATTGGGACTTTGCCTTCATAAGTATTTTGCCTTCGTAAGTTATTCTTGTGCTTGGGCTCTTAATAACATCTTGACTTACAATGACAATATTATGTGCGTAAATAACGTCTTTGTGTATAACTGAGACGTTTACAAGACTATTATCTCGCATCAGTAAATGGTTTGATCAAGTCGAGATGCTCCAAGCATAATTCACTAGTGACTGCCGAGTGACTGAACTTTCTTTTTAGGGTTCCGTAGTAAACAAGGAACCCTTATAGTTTCGCCATGTCCGTCCGTCTGTCTGTCTGTCTGTCCGCGGTTTAGCTCAGAGACTATTGGTACTAGAAATCTGTAATTTGACAAGGGTATAAATAACAATCACGCCGACAGTGGTGAAATAAAATTTTGAAAAATAATTTTTTTTAGGGTACCTCCCCTGGGGATAAATTTTTTTCTTGACTGTCCCATAGTGTGGAGTGTCGTTGAATAGGTCTTTCAAAAATATTGTGGGTGTGGGAACACCATTTTTGAATTCAGGGATCCGTTTGTGAAATATGATATTTTAAAGTGCTAAATTTTATTAGAGTCTAGTGTCCCCCCCCCCCTCTGGCAGCTAAATGGTTGTATAAAGGATACAAGAAAAAATTCACAGCAGTAGTATATATTATAATGAATTTTAAATGAAAACTATCACAGCTAAGTAGGGTTCATTAGTTAAGGAGTTATGTCTGTTTTGTCTAAGTTAGGTATTACACGTAGTGTAAGTTGCATATTTTGTTGTATATTATAGTATTTAAACCATGGAACTCAAAATGTATTCAATATTCATAGTTAAAATATTCATAAATATTCATAAATAAAAGCACTATCCTAGGTCAGCAATAATATTTAAGACTTTCAACTACGGAACCCTACACTGTGCGTGGCCCGACACACACTTGGCCGGTTTTTATTTTTATAATATAATAGGGCTTTGATGAGTGATGACAGTGAAAAAATAATAATCTGTGCCATTTCTTGGCAGTTTTATGTGCAAAAACAGCTCGCCTATATAATTTATCCTCGCATCTTGTACAGATTGTTCGTAGGTACATCATAATTTCAAGGAATGAAATTCAAAATCATTTATTTAGCTTGTAGCTCTTGAGACATGTCAAGATTACCACCGGTTTGGAAAGCAAATTCTACTGAGAAGAGTCGTTATGAAACTCAGTAGTTGCTCTTTTATTCGGTTACTAGATGATGCCCGCGACGTCTGTTCTGAATTCCCACGGGAACTCTATAATTTTCCGGGATAAAATGTAGACTATGTGCTAATCTCGGGTATGAGCTATCTCCATTCTAAATTGCAGGCAAATCGGTTAATTCGTTGTTGCGTTAAAGAGTAATAAATATCCATCCATCCAAACTTTCACATTTATACCTAATTTAATATGAAAAATTATTTTTAAAAAACCTACTTCAAACACACACGCCACTACAAAGTATAATTTACCTATTGTTAATTTTTTAAAACCGCTCGACCGATTTCGACAAAATTTAAACCCTTTGAAACAAAAAAAGAATTTTCCAAATCGGTTCAGGCGTCTTCGAGTAATCGGTGAACATACATAAAAAAAGATTCCGATGAATTGAGAACCTCCTCCTTTTTTGAAGTCAGTTAACAATATTAATAGGATATTATGAGCATAATACTCATTTATCATAGCAGCCTCTTTCGCTCAACAGCTAAAGCGCGGACTGAAGTCCGAAAGGTCGACGACGGAGGGGAGGGGAGAATATTGGCACAGAGTAAGGGTACGTTTCTGAACACGCGAGGCGTTGCGCGGCGCGTGGTGCGTCGCATCGCGCGCTACACTCAAACATAATTATTATGGCCAAGTATAAGAGCGACGCACCACGCGCCGCGCAACGCCCCGCGTGTGCAGAAACGTACCCTAAGGATAGGCTGATATTAGTCATACTCAGAATAGCTATTAGGTATTCTTAAAAAAATTACCACAGAAGGACATCTATATTTTTATATTTGACGACATTCCCTTCCCTTGTTCCCGAGTCCCAACTGATTCATGAGTCATAGATGACCCGCGAATAGATTGTGATGATTCACAGACATACGTGCATAACTAATACCTATGTAGCGACCCGTGATCGTCTGATCAAATTAAACGCTTTATGTGACAAAGTTAGTCACATGAAATCAACGAAGTCAGATGATATATGGTTGTTTGATGGCGATGATTTCATACACACGCCATTGTCTTCGTTGTACCCATATTCATTGTCTAATGGAAGGCTTCGGCCGTGGCTAGTTAGGTAGGAACCTACCGTCAAGACGTGCCGCAATAGCAATTTAATCACGCTTACGACAAGATGGCGTGTGGGTGAATTCGATACCCTTAACCTAGAATGGGTCTTATTTACACTGCATGCCCTTCTAAGTTAGCCCGTTGCCATCTTGGACTGCAAAGTCACTTACCATTAGATGAGATCGCAGTCAAGCTTGTCATCGAACTAAGAAATGCCTGTTCCTTGAAAGGTTTCTTGCAAGGATCAACATAGAGCACTTTGATTATACACTAGTGGTTCGCCCCGAACTGAGACCTCGCGGTAACAGTATCCCATGATTATTCATTCAATCGATACGTGACGACCAAAACTGACATTATTATTATGCCCGTTTTCACCAAAAATACCTAAATCATCCCCTATGTAGGAGTCTCTTTACGTAGGTAGCTCCAAAACACAATCCTAAGTCCTAACATCCGTCCCAATGTCCTTTTAGGTGTCCCGTACAGGATCGTGATAAAGAAGTTGACAGTAATCATCACTGACTTATCATAGGTAGCCCGTAAAAGTTAGGGAACGTCAGTGAAAACATTGAATTATTATGTAGGTACTAACGAGTGAAAACGGGTTAGGGGCATCTGTACAAATCGTCATCTATAGACGCGAATAGAAAATAAACAAAATGCAGCAATTAATAGTTTATTGAAGTTTGATATTTAACTAAAGAATAATTTTAATTGAATAATATGTTATTATATTATGTACCTAAATAATAGTAGTCGACGCAAAACTGTTTTTGGGATAGATCGTAGTCGTAACTCCTAGTAGTCCTAGTTCCATGGAATAGTTAATGAGTCATCTATTAGCATTATTGTGAAGCTATGTGAAATTTACTGATGCTCATTAAAAATTAAATAATCTCGTTTATTTATAATATTCATATCATTTTAGTATTTGTTGTTCAAGTACAGGATACAAGTGAAGTAAAAAAATAAGAACAGCTTGAAAATATATAGCCAATTTTCCCAGAGAGCGTCTTCAAGCGAGCGTATTAAATCGCCACTTTGAAAGCCCTCCATTTCGTCAATTTTAGGAAAAAAATTAAAAAAAAATACGTTTGTACTCTGTTCCAAATTGTCTTGAAAATGATACAGAGAAACCCTATGAATCGCAAAAAAAAAATTTACTTCGCATTCGCTTCTACGAGAGCCCTCCTGAAATAAAGATTTTTATAACTTTTTAAGCCATTTTCGGCTGGAGGCCATCGGTTTACATATTATATCTAAATTTGAAGTAATTACGTTCAGTAATTCAAAAGTTATATGGCTCTGACAGACGGACGGACGGACAGACGGA
Source organism: Oeneis ivallda (assembly GCA_029955525.1). NCBI lineage: Eukaryota > Metazoa > Arthropoda > Insecta > Lepidoptera > Nymphalidae > Oeneis > Oeneis ivallda. Next base: position 4,456,984 of record JARPMR010000016.1, on the reverse strand, counting down.
CGGACGGACAAGTGCAAATCGCTCTAGTAAACTCAGAGACCTCGCTTCGCTCGGTCAATAATTATGTCTATTCTAACAGCACACTATATTGTATATTAGGTAAGCAGTGATAGCCTGGTGGTTACGACTGTGGTCTCCTATTCGGGGGGTCGCAGGTTCGATCCCGGGTACGCACCTCTGACTTTTCGAAGTTAAGTGCGTTTAAGAAATTAAATATCACAAGCTTCAACGGTGAAGGAAAACATCGTGAGGAAACCTGCACATCTGAGAGTTCATAGTGTTCTCGAAGGTGTGTGAAGGCCACCGTGGTGGACAATGGCCTATAACCCTTCTCTGATGGGTTGATAATGATGATGATGATGATGATGATGACTATATTGTACCGCTTGCATCCACCTATTGGGGGTCTTTCAAGGCTCTATTTTCATGCGCGAGGTTGACATTCTAGCAACTTGAAACCTTAAGGTGGACGTCTTATGAATCCTCGCGTCAAGCGTCAGCCGCCCACGTCAGTGACGGAGCGTCAGTGGTGCTGTGTCTACGCCTCTGTACTATGCACTATGTAAAACTAGCGGAAGCCATTCAACCCTATGCACTGACGCTCCGTCACTGACGCGGACGACTGACGCTTGGCGCGATGATCAAAGTCTACCTTACGTCAACTTATCGAAATATGTGTGGGTATTTCGAAATATGTGTCCCACAGCTCCGCGAATCGATGATCTGCGAGTATGTTGGTAATTAAGGTTCTCCTGCGAATTTCAGCCTGCAGGGATAGGTACTTGATAACTTTGAGTACAGCTCGTTAGCTCGTGAATCACCAAACATGTTCTCTTACTATTCGTAGGCCTCATAAGAAGTTGTCATTAATTCTCTTAGTGCCGATTTCACCACCGTAAAATAAGTCTTATCCGAGAGTAAAGATATTTTGACAGAATTTTCAATATAAAAATTGTCAAAATGCCCAATTTATTCCTCGGTAAAATGTTCCTCGACGTTGGTTAAATCGGCACTTAGTGATAAAAAACAGCTTCATTTAGCCAACATACCGTTGAAATTGGTTGGTTTATGAAACAAAACACGATCATAAGACTCCGTCAACAGCTTGAAATTATGATTCTTCATCAGATCGGTAGGGACTGGATATTTCTATATAAAAATTACTTATTTATATTCAACCGACACTGTAAAAATACTGGATAGGACTTCTGAAGTTGTTTTCACACTTCGACGCCCCACTTTGAAATCCCTATGTGAATGAATAAGAATAATATACTTAGTTATATTTTAATAATATATTATACTTCTACAGGTATCTCGTAGGGTTCAAGAACTTGCTTCGAAGCATAGAATGCAAGGGGATAGCTTCAGTTTTGGGCATCAATTACTTCGCTCGTGGATACCTACAACCCAGGGCGCATCAAAGGTAATATAGTAGGTAACACTCCTTGGCATTGCATTATTATTACTAGCTTTTTCGCGTTTAGTTAAGATCCCGCGGGAACTGTTGGATTTTCCGGGACAAAAGTAGCCTGAATCACTTAAGCCTCAACTACATTACTATACTCATACAAAAAAAAACATGTTGATCCATAGCTTTATTGCGGCGTGATTGAAGGACAAACCAACAAATGAATACACTTTTGCATTTATAATATACTAGCTGACCCGGCGAACTTCGTACCACCAGCTTATCTAATAAAACTACTAAAACTATCCTATCATTTAAGGGGCTATAACGATCCTAAATTGTTTGGGTCGTACGAGTGGGATAGAGCTATATATTTTGCAGTGCTAGGAAAGAGATGGAAATTATGGATTCAGGGGTCGGGAATTTAAAAAAATCTTTAAAATTGATTTAAAAAATTATGGATGCCAGTAATCAAAGAATTTTTCTCACCGCTTTTAGTAATTATTTATATCAATACAAATAAAAAAAAATAGCAGGAAAAAACCTACCGTTTCTGTTTAAACAAGGTTTAAACCTAAAAAAGGAGATTATTGGATCAGTTTGGGAAAACTTTCTATCGAGAATTTTTTTTCCAATCGTGTTTCTATCTCTAAGCGAATTTAGTTAAGATACCCAAATTACATATTGCATTGAAATAAATCAAATTGGAATTATAGTTTTCAATTTGTAAACCTCACAGAGCTCACCGAAAATCGCCTGTCGCATGCTTTTACCACCTTAAGTTGGACCAAATTACAGATAGTTACGAAGTTTGATCAAAGTAGGTTCACTAGTTTTCGAGTTTATCCCGAACATACATCGTGACACGAGATTTTTATATAAATAGAAGATGTATTCGGTATGTAAGAACGTCTATCCTACCGCTATCTCTTCTTAAAAATATTTATTGGAACGAAGTTCCTTATCGTGCGATGCGAAAGGGGGCTAGACGGAAAAAATTAAGACTAAATTGAACCGACACTTTTTTGAATGTGAATTTGGCATTGTGTTCAATATTTTCACACTACAATATTAGATCTCCGTAGCCTTGTGGTTTCTACAGTCGCATAAAGGTCGATGGTTCGAATCCCAGCTCGACAGACTGAATTTTCTATTTTCAATTTTATTTTAAATAATTTCTACATGTGAAATTTTTCCCAAAGTTTTTACTGCTACAATTTATTTGCAATTTATTAATATTATATATTTTAAAAAATTATGTCGGTTTATGCACATTAAGAACTTCATTCCATCCGGGTGTCCCTTGACACCTCTCAAGATTTTTTCTTTTCTATAGGTACATAAGTCACATGGTGCTGGGTAGAGATCTACTCGACAACACTCTGAACTTGGTTCCGTCGCTCATACCGCTGCATATGGACATCAAAGAAGACAGCCCTGAGTACCAAGTGCTAGAGAAAAAGTGAGTGCGAGATCAAATCACACATGAAAGGGTGCCACCGGCGGGAATGAGGCTCCTTTCTGTCTGCCCATCTTAACATATTGTATTGAATTGTATGTAGGTAGGTATGCATTTTTGGAATTTCCCCTCATTGTGGAAACACTGCACGCATAGCATAGAACCTATTGTAAACTATTTCGAAAAGAGCAACCGCCGAGTTTCTTGCTGGTTCTTCTCGGCAGGATAGGCATTCCGAACCAGTGGTGGATTCATCGTGTCAGATTCGTGTTTAAAATTGGTTTCCGTTTAATTAATTAAGAGTATTTTTTTTGATTTCCGTATCCTTTTATTTATTGAAATTAGTTTAGTCAAATTGACATTTGACTTTGACAGCACGGGCACGCCATCTTGCGCGCCATTTTGAAATATTAGCATAAAACGGCTGTTTTGACGACGAAGAATTCAGTCTCTGCCCAGAGACTCATCCGACTAGTAGATGCTTTCGTGTCTAGGTCGTTGTATTTGATTGAGGGATTGCGATAGCAATCGCTCCCTAATCGAATGAATATTGCCAGTACGCTTAGATTAGTGTAATTGATATTTAGATATTTTTGATAGTTACCCTCATGTTCAGATGGTGGTTTGTCTGTCGTGTTGTGATATTTAGCTGAGTGGAAAGGGGCCGTTATTGGGGATGGTGGAGACGACTATAGGTAGGGTTGTAGCGTTTTAAGAGATGTATTCTCTTAAGGCGTGATTAGTTTTGAGTGATAAGTTCCGCTTCTGAGTCAATGGCTAACAATCGACTATTCAAAAGCACTTAAAAGTTTATTTGAATAAAAATATGTATTTCTATTCTATTCTATTTATGAGACGTGGAAATGGGGTAAGTGACGATGACGATGTAGACAAGATGGTATCAGGCTAACTTGGAAGGGGTATGGCAGTGTACATTCAACCCATACCTACCCCCTAATCGATTTCTACACGCCATCGTGCCGGAACGCTAAATCGCTTGACGGCACGTCTTTGACGGTACGGAAGTAACTAGCCACGGCCAAAGCCTCCGGACCGGACACGACCAGGGACAATTCAGAAAATATAAATCCCCTAATTGATCCCGCCAGGAATCGAACCCTAGACCTCCTAATCATAAGACCACAGCGCTCACCACTGCGCCAGGAAGGTCGTCAAAACTTGTCGTTGGGGACCGGAAAGCATAGTGTTAGCAGACCCTCAACTAGGTAATCAACGACTTCAGATGAGTCGCAGGGAGTTGTTGGATACATGTGGCGTAAGACCGAGGCCTGTGGAAGTCCATGCAAGAGAATCTTGTTCAGCTGTGGACGTATACCGGTAGATAAAGAATAAGAATGGAGAAATTGATTATTTTTATTTATGCTCCTTTTTACTGTTATCTATTAGCATATTAGGTATATAAAAAAGGAATAAGGTTTTCATCTCCTTAGCTAAGCCTTAGCCTTACTTAGGGTTGCTATCACAATATAAAGTATTGTACTGTATTTCAGATTCGGGTTATACTATGTACCTACCTACTGTTAAAAAAATATAATATAATACTATATTTCAGTTAGATCTAATGTTTTTATGATTTTGCAGCATTGAAAAACAAATTCCTCAGTTTATCAAAATGAACGCGCCATATTTTATTTAAACTTACTTATCTTTGTCTATTTTTTACTCTTCCCATAGACTACTATATTTTTTTGAAGTGTAATACTATATTTTTAATAGCGTATTCTGAAAAATACTATAATCAGCATTTGAGTATTAAACCAACACAGGAGAGTAATTGACCCCCAATTTATTTGCAAAAAAGTCTGTCAATTACGGTGGGGGCGAGGTAGCACACATGAAAACTTGCGTACTACAGGTGCATTTTTCCATCACGTCGCTATGCACGCACACAATATAATTAGCAAACACTACCTTAAAGTATATGCACACAATCACATTCACACACAGGGACGCTCTATCATTACATGAAACAATCGCATCATATGTGTAAGCATTTTAGGGATTTGACACTATCGATTATCGACTTTCGATAAGTTCTTCTAATAATTATTTACAACAGTTACTTTATTCGAGAGTAAATTTTTTTGTTCGAAATCTTTAACAAAGAAAGAAAGAAGCGCTAGGAAACGAGGCTCTTGCCGTTATTTTAGTCATAATATGCCTTTGCTATTAAATTGACTCTTTGTAGGCTTTTAGTACTTGCGTAAAGATACAGCTAGAAACTTTGGACTATATTGACGCTGGAAAGCGATCTAGCTTATTTCGAAAAATAACAAAATGACTTTTTTATATATTTGGAAGAAAAAGATACTGCGTCGGATTGTCGGATTTTCGTTTTCCTATGACATTATTTTTCTAAGATACTATGTTGGCCTTCTCTGCATGTTTATATTATATTTTTTTTATTGATATTTTTAAACGTACTCAAAAATGCTGTAAATACTAAGACACAATATATTTTTCAATATTATACAGATACTTCAAAAAAGTTATCAATACTTTTTAGCAGTGCAGTGCACTTAGGTGTACTGGAAGGACTTAGGATTATCTGATTATTAACAGATTTTGTAGATACCAAGGTATTTACTCCGTCACTATACTCTCAATCTCATGCTGAAAGCATGCTGTAGGTACCACAGTATATCACCTTAGAGCAGCTGTTTAGTTATGATTTAAGGTTATAAGCCACGGGAGTGCTGTACTTTGTCATAGGTTTTTATAATTTTTAATAATATTGTTTATTAAGTTGAGCGACATTTAATTTTTATTTGAATACTTAGTGGGTATTAATATTGAACATATTGATTTTTTTAAGTAATCTTGTTTAAATAAACATACAGCATTTTTAATGAAACATCATTTGTTTTATTTATGTTTAAAGCGAAATTTACGATGTATCTATTTCTAAAAAGTATATTAATTATTAAGTACAAACTGTTAGGACTACATCATGTTTCCTTAAAAATAGATACAGCATAATCAGCATTTCAGATTTTAGAGTTATTTCGTGGTTTCATATGTTTCAAATACCAAGTTACAGCAACATTGCTTCTTGAAATTGAAAAACTATTAGTCGAAATTGATATAAAACTAATGTATAAAACTAAAGTAATTCTACTTTAGAATTATATAATAGGGAATATGCATAAAATTTAAATTTGTCTCAAATATTTTTTTCTAGATTCTTTATTGCCTTAACATTATACTTAAAAGGTATTTTTTTTTATTTTGTTATTATTTAAACCCAGAAAATATTATATAGAAAGTGAAAAATAAAGGAGGGAAATTCAAACTTACAAAACGCGTCGCCATTGGTCGAAACGAAATGTGACGTCATTTGTTTTACGGTTGATTTACGGCGTCGATATTCATACAGTGTTTGTGAGAAAAATTGTTTAAAACTGTATTCCTGTGTGATTACTTGTGAATTTATATTTGTAGTCAATCTAGGTCGATGACTGAAACTGGTTTTGTCAAAGCACAATCGGATAATCTACCGAAAATAGATGCATTTATGATGTCAGCATATTTTGTATCAAATCTCGATTTTACGAGAGCAGAGATCAAAGGAGTGAAAGCTGCAATGTAATTATTATGTTACATGGTATATTTTAGTCCTTAACATAGATTTTTATTCTTATGTTTAAATAATACTTAAAACAAAACATAACCTTTAAATAACCATCTGTGTTCCTAAACTCCTAATTTACGTCTATATCATGATAATTTATACGTAATATTATGTTATTGAAGCTCACTCAAGTTTGATATGTTTATAAAAGTTTACAAAAGATATATTATCCGAGAAATCTTTTCCAATTTTTAAAAGAAAACTCAGGAAGTTTTTTAAAAACAGTTAGCAAACCTTAAAAATATTTTAGTTTTATAGTTATTTAAGTTATTTAAGAGCCACCATTTTTTGTTTTAATGTATATAATGTGTTATAATTTAAGTTTTAATTTCTCTGTAAGTGAGCATGTTTTGTTCTTAGAGAATTAATTCTTTAAACCTAACCTATATACTTTTTGGTTCCGTACTCTAGTTGGGTTCCGTACTCTAGAAGTAAAAGTGAAAGGATAATATCAAATTAATTTGTTTTCGCTAACTAAGGGCCTCATAAGTAGGCTCAGGACCGCTCAGCGGGCGATGGAGAGAGCTATGCTCGGAGTATCCCTGCGGGATCGAATCAGAAATGAGGAGATCCGTAGGAGAACCAGAGTCACCGACATAGCTCAGCGAGTCGCGATACTAAAGTGGAAATGGGCGGGGCACATAGTTCGAAGAGCTGATGGTCGTTGGGGTCCCAAGGTGTTGGAGTGGCGACCCCGCACCGGGAAGCGCAGTGTTGGCAGACCCCCCACCAGGTGGACCGATGACATCAAGCGAGTCGCAGGGAGCCGCTGGATTCAGGCGGCGCAAGACCGAGGCCTGTGGAAGTCCATGCAAGAGACCTTTGTCCAGCAGTGGACGTCTATCGCTTGATAAAGAAGAAGAAGAAGAAGATATACTTTTTGTAAATAAGTATTAGATAAATACGATATCCGATTTACATGAACAATTTTCTTACACTTTTTTTCGTACTTTCGCATCACGTGGAATACGAAAAAACACTTTATCGGGTGTACTAATAATAGTGTTTTTGTACTTAGGTACCATACAATACTTGTAAGAAGGTTTTTTAACTTCTTCCATGGTTTGTGTAGCAATTAAAACTGAAAATAAGTATGAAGCCTAACTGAAACGCTATAGTAAACAAACACGGGACATGTCGAATGACGTCATCAAAAGCGCGCGCTAATGGTGGCGTTTGAACGGCTCAAATTTATTCAATGTTTTAAATTTCACTTTTAAAAATTATTTGACTATTTTCAAACCTATTTATATTTTTTATATGTTATAAAGATGTAAATGATTAATTTAAGAAATTAAAAAAAAATCATGCATATTCACTATTAGTATCATCTGATGTGTTACATTAAAAAATATGCTTTTTGAAAAAATCTGCTCCTGATAGCTTGTTATGAGCTGTTATGATTTTTTAAAACGATACTGGCTCTGGTTTAAAGTTCACTTTTTCGATTTACAAGATCGTTTTCCAGCGTTGAATAATATTCTCTCAGTCCAGCATGGAGGAAACATAAAAAGTAAAAACTGAACACTAAAAAAAAATTTTATTTAAAGTTATGATTGGTAAGTTAAAACTTGTACCTACATACTTTACTTGGAAGGCTTATTTTTTTCATCTACTTCATCTGAACGAAGTGTATATTTGTCTGTAATGCTACGCTGCCGCCATGGCTATAGTGGCCACCCCATTACGATTACCACTCACTCACTCACTGACTGATTGACACGATTGTTCTCCTAGAAAGAGACGGAAAACGATATAATGATGTTCGGGAGATGTGTTTGGGGGGGAGATTCGAGTTGGAGAAAATTCTGACATTTCGGAAAAACAAGATGGCGGCCGACGTGAATCTTGCAACTCTTTTGTTTTCCAACCGATTTCTTTGAAATTTTGGATTATTGTAGAAATTAGTTAACGATTAACAGAAAAAGTGAAAAAAATTAAAAAAAAAAAGATGGCGGCCGAGCTGTGACGTCTCAAATTTCCGACCCCTCTCCTGTAAAATTTTGTATGAAAAAATTTTTTTTCACCCATGGTGTCGTATAGAGCTCAAAGAATGTGACTCGGAGAAAGGTGGAGAGAGCTGATGAGTGAGGAGTTCGGAGACGGGCGAGGGGCACGGCCAGGGTAAGTATAGAAGATAGGTGGAGGGTGCTCGACCAAATGTCATTCGAAACCTCGAGCAGTTGCCAGTGAGTTGAAAAAAAATTCCAAAATGGCGGAAAAAAAATGGCGGCAAATTTTGTCCGTCTCTCTCTCGGAGACTATAAAAGATGGAGGAGCGGTTTCTCGACAAAAGATGATCAAAACCCGGAGGTCTACCTGGTGAGTAGGAAAAAAATTCAAGATGGCGGATTTTCTTTTTTTCCATACAAAATGTATGGGGAATATTGAAGGGACTAGAAGTTGGGAACTATGCAAGACATTGATTTTGATAGGTTCATAGGTGTCTTAGATCTCGGAGAATTAAAAAAGAAAAATATACTGGCCGAATAGAGAACCTCCTCCTTTTTGAAAATGGGTTAAAAAAGGTGAAAGAGTGGTTTTTTTGCCAACTATCCACGCGACCAACTAGATGGGGTGTGCTCCAACAAAAATTACTCGAAACCACATCCAATTAGCAGGGAGTTGAAAAAAAAACTCCAAAATGGTGGATTCAAGATGGCGGCCATAGAAACTTTCTCTGCTGTCTATCTCGGAGAGTATAAAAGATGGAAAAAGGTATGGAAAGATGGATGCTTTATTTTCTTTTTCTTTTTTCCTTTCTTTTTTCTTTTCTTTTTTTTCTTTTTCTTTTTTTTTCTTTTTCTTTTTCTTTTGTGAATGAGGAGCACGGCCAGATTATTGCAGATAGGTGGGGTGTGCTCGAACAAATTTTTTGGCAAAAGATGACCAGAATCCGAAGGTCTACTTGATGAGTAAAAAAATCGCGGTCCGCTTTAGCGGGCCGCGCACCCACACGCGTACACTTCCCGCGAGCTAGAAAAAAAGAGTACACTTCCCGCGAGCTGCTTTAGCAGCTCGCGCACAGAGCGAAGGCTAGTTAATATATATATAGCTGCTCGTGCTGATTCACTGATTGATTCATGGACTGATTCACTGACTGATTCACTCACTCATTGATCACCTCTCCTGTAAAATTTTGTATGAAAAATTTTTTTTTCACCGATGATTTCGTATAGAGGACAAAAATTCATTCGGAGGAAAAATATGGAGAGAGCTGATGATTGAGGATTTCGGAGACGGGTGAGGAGCACGGCCAGGGTATTGAAGATAGGTGGGGTGTGCTCGAACAAAAGTCACTCGAAACCTCATCCAATTCGCAGTGAGCTGAAAAAAAATTCAAAATGGCGGAAAAAAGATGGCCGCCATACAAATTTCGTCGGTGTCTATCTCGGGGAGTATAAAAGATGGAAGAGTGGTTTCTTGGCAAAAGATGATCAAGACCCAAAGGTCTATTTGATGAATAGAAAAAAATCCAAGATGGCGGATTTTTTTTTTCTCCATACAAAATATATGGCGAATATTGAATAGACTAGAAGCTGAGAACTATGCAGGACTTTGATACGGTTCCTTTTCAAAATATGTTTTTATAAAAGAACTCTCATTCTGACAAATGATGAGATATGATGATCGAGGGTTTGGAAGGTGGGTGAGGAGCACGGGCAGGGTATTGAAGATAGGTGGGAGGTGCTCAAACAAAAAATACTCGAAACCTCATCCAATTGGCAATGAGCTGAAAAAAAATTCAAAATGGCGGATTCAAGATGGCGGCCATAACAATTTCATAGGCATCTATCTCGGAGAGTATAAAAAATGGAAGAGTGGTTATTTGATAGAAAATGATCAGGACCTGAAAGTCCACTTGACGATAGAAAAACCGCGGTCCGCTTGCGGGCCGCGCACCCACGCGCCCTACTAGTTAATATATATATAGCTGCTCGTGCTGATTCACTGACTCACTCATTGATCACCTCTCCTGTAAAATTTTGTATGAAATTTTTTTTTTTCACCAATGGTTTCGTATAGAAGACAAAAATTCATTGAGAGGAAAAATATGGAGAGAGCTGATGAGTGAGGATTTCGGAGACGGGTGAAGAGCACGGCCAGGGTATTGAAGATAGGTGGGGTGTGCTCGAACAAATATCACTCGAAACCTCATCCAATTCGCAGTGAGCTGAAAAAAAATTCAAAATGGCGGAAAAAAGATGGCCGCCATACAAATTTCGTCGGTGTCTATCTCGGGGAGTATAAAAGATGGAAGAGTGGTTTCTTGGCAAAAGATGATCAGGACCCAAAGGTCTATTTGATGAATAGAAAAAAAAATCAAGATGGCGGATTTTTTTTTTTCTTCATACAAAATATATGGCGAATATTGAATAGACTAGAAACTGAGAACTATGCAAGACTTTGATACGGTTCCTTTTCAAAATTTGTTTTTATAAAAGAATTCTCATTCTGACAAATGATGAGATATGATGATCGAGGGTTTGGAAGGTGGGTGAGGAGCAAGGCCAGGGTATTGAAGATAGGTGGGAGGTGCTCAAACAAAAAATACTCGAAACCTCATCCAATTGGCAATGAGCTGAAAAAAAATTCAAAATTGCGGATTCAAGATGGCGGCCATACCAATTTCATCGGCATCTATCTCGGAGAGCATAAAAGATGGAAGAGTGGTTATTTGATAGAAAATGATCAGGACCTGAAAGTCCACTTGACGATAGAAAAACCGCGGTCCGCTTGCGGGCCGCGCACCCACGCGCCCTACTAGTCTATATATATAAAAGAAAGTGGTTTTAGTTACACTATTTATAACTCAAGAACGGATGAACCGATTTGGCTCAAAATTGGTGGAGAGGTAGCTTAGAACCAGGAGACGGACATAGGATACTTTTTATCCCGTTCGACCGCGTTTCCTTCAAGTCACTATAAAACGTCGTATAACAAAAACGCATCTTTTTTCGCATGGAATAACAAAACGCAAATGACAGTGGAATAACAAAACGTAAATGACAGCTAAACGTAATTTTGTCTTTGGTTAATTATGGTAAAAAATTGGACAATTATAAAAATGATAGTTTAACGTAATTGATAATATCATCAGTAATATGTTTTCTCTTTGAATCATCATTAACAATGCCGCGAGCAAGACGATCAAATGTTTCCTGCTACAAAGCTACGGATTGACGTGATTTATTGGATAGGTACAGTTGAGAACCTGGAGGGTGACAAAGATTTCCCGCGGGATGTTATGAACTAAATCCACGCAGACGAAGTCGCGGGCATCAGCTAGTCTGTAATAAAACACCGCCAAGCTATTTAGCTTTCCGGTAAACCTAGCGGGATGAATAAGAAGTATGGGTACTTTAATTCAATTGCGAAGTTTTAATGATCCAAATATGTATAGAATTTAATTTTTTTTTTCGTCAATGAACCATTAGTAAGACGATAAAAATATCTCGGTATAAATAATTTATACAATCCCCCCACCAATATCGACATATGAAATCTTGCTGTCCAGCCCTAATTTTATTGCGGTGTGGCCGACTTCATAAAATTAAAGTCCTAATTTTCGAGTAAGAAAGACTTACGTAGAACTTATCATTATTATTAAACTATTTTTTAGTCTCGTTTTCATTATTTTTTGTATTATATTTGTATAAATCCTTTCTTAGCGGATGCCTACGTCATAGTAGATGTGCGTTGATAGATCAGTCAGTCAGTCACCTTTTCATTTTATATATTTAGAAAATTATACCACACTGGCTATATGGAAATATATATCTATAACTTTTGAAATAATTGAGTAAAAAAACTAATTTTATGAATTCGCTGAGTTTATGGAGCTCTAGCTGCATCAATGCATTTTAAACAATAGTGGGAGAGTATCAGCCAATCAGACACCATTGCGATCGTTATAATAATGCAATCATTTTAACCGACTTCAAAAAAGGAGGAGGTTCTCAATTCGATTTTTTTTAGTATATTTGTTACGCAATTATTCCGCCAAATAATGAATGGAATTTGATTTTTTTTTTTTTTAGTAGGGCATACTTCAGAGGTGGTTTCCATATAAATTTTTGTTGATATAATGTTAGATGTTACTCCATAACTACGTCAAATCTGAACCGATTTCAATTTTTTTTTGAAAAAACGCATAATAAGGTTGGGCCTATTTAAAAGGTGAAGAGAAGGTGATTCATATCTTCGGTGATGGAGGAAGGAACTCAATGATTAAGAGCAAATTGCTCGCGATCAGAGATATATACTAAAAAGCTTAAAATAATAATGTAAAAAAAATATCTTTAAAAAACCGACTTCATACGCCAATCGGGCAAAGTTGGGCTAGCGTCGCGCATTGGTTTCATCATTTATATTTAGGCCCGCCCGACTTCAACATACATGTACAAATTAAAATTGTTTTATACTTTGTAGTGGCGTTTAAAGTCGGTTTTATAGAAAGAATTTTTTATCATTATTTGATAATCCCACAGACGATCAAAGTTCGTATTTATGTATCTAGTCATATTTTACTTAAAGCTTATAAATTAGTCGTTCACCCCTTCCTATTCTATCGTGATTTTAATTCTATGGGATCAATTTATAATGCAGTTCATGAAAAAGGTCTCTAAACGAATAGTAAGTAGGAAGATTAATTTTCAATATTTTCCCCAAATTATTTCATGTACGGTTAAGTAGCAACATTTTCAGATCGACAGTTTTCTTAAGTTTTCTGCATAAGTATTGCATTATTTGGATAAAATAATACATCGGAAGTAAATAAATGTTATCCTTTAGTAAACTGGATTTTTTAAATATTTTTTTTAGAAGAAAATACTCTCATATTCGGCATTTATAGCGGAGCTCATTCCCCGCTAACCATACGTAGTTGACAGGCGCGTGACTCGAGTCAAACAGTTTTATATAACGGGTATGACCACTGGTCATACCCAACTTACAGAGGGGTATGCGCGTCAATTCTTCTCCTGTGTTGGTTTAATACTCAGTGTTGGTTTAATACTCAAAGTAATCAGCCGAAAAATGTTAACAAATGTTGACAACCCTAGCATTACTCCATTTTGACGCGTGAAAATTGCCATAATACATTCCCTTGATGAGTTTGTTTACTCAAAAACAAATGTACTCGTACACACAAGGGTAACATCGATCCCATATCCATGTGGCAATATCTATGAAAAACAAATACATTAATTCAAGGCACGCTACGAAATCTCAGAATGGACTGTAAATAAGGAAATTGAATTCGTGAGCAACATTATTGCTCTTCGGGGGTGTTTTGAAGGCTAAAACGTAATTCCGGGATCGGGTTAACCGTAAAGGAATGTAACTGGTTCAACTTTATATTTCTTTCGGTAGGTAGCTTTTTAGGGTTCCGTACCCAAAGGGTGCCAACGGGACCCTATTACTAAGCCTCCGCTGTCCGTCCGTCCGTCCGTCCGTCAGCGGGCTGTATCTCGTAAACCGTAATAGCTAGATAGTTGAAATTATCATATATTGTGTATTTCTATTATATATATATAACAACAAATATTAAAAATTACATTAAATTCAAAAATAAAGGGGGCCCTAGGGGGTCTATCTCAAAAACTAAACTAGATAGGAATTTGAAATTTTGCTATATTATGTACTTGTAGGGACACTTGTTGTCGTATTTTATTAATATAGAAAATTGATGTAAATTATATTAGAGAGTATTTATCGGTACACTGCGCTGTACACACGGGTGAACACGCAAATATAATTGGAGTACAAGATTGGACTTTATTTCTCTTCGCACCCAGTTCCTCTATCACCCCAAAGTGAATAGTCACCCTAAATACTATATAGTGTATTTAAACAACAAATACTGAAAACACCGATTTATAATGCGGTTTGTATGTTGTGACCAAAACAATCGAGCATTTTTTCCCCATATGCTAATTTAGTACTTTCTAAGAACTAATATATTTAAATGATGTATCTAGTTTTAAAAAAAATGATTCGTTCATATGTACGGAACCCTAAAAAAGCGAGGCCTGACTCGCAATTGGCCGATTTTTATATACTAGCTAGCTTTTGCCCGCATCTTCGCTCACGTTAAGTTCGATTTTTCCTTTTTAAGGGGGTAAAATAAGGGTTTGAAAAATCGAACTTAAGGTGATCAAAATTCCGGGCAAAAGCTAGTTAACAATAATAATTACAATAATTTTAGTTTATAATAATAAACACAATGCTATTTTCCTTTTTTAATATCATGACTAGTCTCGGAAATATTATAGAGCTTTAAAGTGTCCCGGTAGACTAAGAGAGCGTGACGTGTGACGTCACAAGTCAGCATGGTATAAAGCATACACTCTCCATAGAAAATTACGCTTTACAACAAGACTCTCACACACGCAGTAAAACGGCTTTTAACATATTTGTTTTATGACCGATTGATCTGTTTTTACAAATGTTATTCTACATGTTGCATTTTCGATTACAATTAATGAATACCTATCAATATTTTGACTACAGACAATATACAATTGGAGTAATAATAGTATACATAAATTCTTTTTAAAAATCCGACTTCAAACACCACCAAGAAGTATAAAATATTTTTATGTTGAAGTCGGGTGGGCCTAAATAGTAACGATGAATCCGATACACAACGCTAGCCTGACTTCAACATATGAATTGAGAGCCACCTCCTTTTTCGAAGTCGGTTAAAAATGATAAAATAATTTCCAGAAATCAGCAAATAGTAGACAACAAACAGCAGGCCGGCAGCGTCAGTGCAGCCATAGAGTACTTCGATCAGACTGCCACCCTGCTGGGCAAGCTGCGAGCGGTGCAGAAACAACTAAGGGAATACATAAGGTAAATCAGCAGATAGTAGACAACAAACAGCAGGCCGGCAGTGTCAGTGCAGCCATAGAGTACTTCGACCAGACTGCCACCCTGCTGGGCAAGCTGCGGGCGGTGCAGAAACAACTAAGGGAATACATAAGGTAATAAATCAGCAGATAGTAGACAACAAACAGCAGGCCGGCAGCGTCAGTGCAGCTATAGAGTACTTCGACCAGACCGCCACCCTGCTGGGCAAGCTGAGAGCGGTGCAGAAACAACTAAGGGAATACATAAGGTAATAAATCAGCAGATAGTAGACAACAAACAGCAGGCCGGCAGCGTCAGTGCAGCTATAGAGTACTTCGACCAGACCGCCACCCTGCTGGGCAAGCTGAGAGCGGTGCAGAAACAACTAAGGGAATACATAAGGTAATAAATCAGCAGATAGTAGATAACAAACAGCAGGCCGGCAGCGTCAGTGCAGCCATGTAGTGTAAGGTCAACACACTCAGGGCGCGATTCCCGAGAGATGTGGGTTCGCGCACCGCCGGCCTCGGAATTTTTGATAATTGTAAAAATGTGTTCGGATATTTCCTTAAGTGTAGGTTAAAAAAAATAAAAAGGGTTGATGATGATGATGGGGATGGTGATGATGATGATGATGATGATGTGGATATGTTCATAGGGAGGGTGTGAGCCACAGCCTACGTGAGGCGCGCAGGAGCGAGGTTATCTGCGCCGGTATCCTGATCCTGGTCTGCGTGGTGTCGCCCATCATCATAGCGCTGGTCAGAAACGCCGTCAACACCATACAGGTAAGATTGCGTTATCATCGGGGCAAGAGTGCGCTCAGGAACATCACAAATTCACAACCTTATGTCCCCTTCACCGTTCTACCACATGAACTTCGGGAAATCGTGAGCGGTGGCACCCTTCGAAGTCCAACATTTTTTTTTATTCGATGACAAGATAGTCCTTGACTGCGATCTCACCTGATGGTAAGTGACGATGCAGTCTAAGATGGTAGCGGGCTAACTTATGTATTATATAACTTAGTATATTATATAACTAAGGGGTATGGCAGTGAACATTCAACCCATAACCCTAATCGGTTTCTACACGCCATCGTGCCGGAACGCTAAATCGCTTGGCGGCACGTTTTTGACGGTAGGGTGGTAACTAGCCACGGCCAAAGCCTCCCACCAGACCAGACCAGAGACAATTCGGAAATTATAAATTCCCAAATTGACCCCGCCGGGAATCGAACCCGAGACCTCCCAGTTATAAGACTACAGCGCTCACCACTGCGCCAGGAAGGTCGTCAAAAACATACAAGGTTTTCCTTCACCGTTGAAACAAGTCATATTTAATTTCTTAAACGCACTTGACTCCGAAAAGTCAGAGGGATCGAATCTGCGAGCCCCCGAATAGGAGACCACAGTCCTAACCACTAGGCTATCACTGCTTATGAACGCTCTCATACTTAGAGCCATTTATTAATATGTTTGAGTTTACCGCGCGACGCGACGCAACACGCGCCGCGTGTCCAGAAACGATCCCTAACCTAAACTGTGGAACGCACTTCCAACGTCTGGCCACGTATAACCTCAGTACCTTCAAGGCAATAGTGAACAGGCATTTTCTAGACAAGCGCGCTCCAACCTAGACTGCATCAGTGCTTTCCAGTATTGATTGTCTCGAAATAAAAAAAAAGATCCTCTGCCATTCCTACTTTTTTACCCGACTAGGCATAGTCAAAAGGAAGGGTCTTGATTTTAGCAGTCTATGTACTATGTATGTATGTATGTAATATGTGTGTGACTATTTACGTAAGCTCCACCGTAACGCCTAAATTACTGGGATGATTTTCAATGTCAATCGATTCGTTATTATGGTATAGAAGTGCGATTGTCTAAAAGTTGCCGATCAAAATCGTATTCATTTGATGGCATTAGTGTCAAAGTAAAATATTCCTTGATTGTATTGATTTAAAGTCACAAATTCGGTACAACCGATTTTAACATGTAGCGCTTTGGGGCTTATCGTACATAGCTAAACTTATAAGAATGCATACACGAAATTGAGCTCTAAATCAATGTTGTTATGGTTTATTTTACTTTGACGCTAATGCCATCAAATGAATATGAGTTTGATCGGCGAATTTTAGACAATCGGGGGGCTGGTGACTACAGGCTACATTTTTACAAGCTTTTATTTAGCTTGACCAGTTTATTTATTTGTTTGTTTGGGTCAAATCTTGCTAGATGAATTAGAACCACTTCCCGGTTTCCGATTGAGCTGAAATTTTGCATGTATGTGTAAATCGGATGACAATGCAATATTATTGTAACATGGAGCTGATCTGATGATGGACACGGAAGATGGCTATCGGAACTCTGTAATAAAACGATGTAACCCCATCGAGTTTGGGCTCGTTTGATTCGTCATGACAAGAACTCTGATCCTAGATGATATCTAGAGTCTAATGATGTGGCTACTAAAAGCTTGTACTTAAAAATAAATTTTTTAACTTACACTTGTCTACGAGTACAGTCATTTAGACATCCAATTTTCGATAGTCGGGTTACAGGGTTTGCACTTTATCGTTGTTTAGCTTCCTAAAGTGCAGACCGACATTAGTAAGTTGGTGGCGTGTCACCCCCATGCCTCGGAGAGCACTTAAGGATGATTATACGAGTCTGCCCGCGAAATTCAAATTTAATTTGGTTTTTCGCAATTTGTAAACTAATACGACAAACTAGGCTAATGGCATTCTAATTGCGCCAGTAGAATTATCATCTTCACAGGTTTACATAAAAATCTTTACTTGAAAGTGACCAGTTTAAGAAATTAATCAAAATACTGAGTTGGACGTGAGTTACTCACAAATTAGTCGATATTTTGATTAATTTCTTAAACTGGACACTTTCCAGTAAATTTTTTTATATAAACCTGTGAAGATGATACTGCCATTGTCGCAATTAGAATGCCATAAGCCTACTTTGTCGTATTAGTTTACAAATTGCGAAAAACCAAATTAAATTTGATTTTCGCGGGCAGAACTGTGTCTTCCACCTTAAACCCGTCGGTCCTGTTTCTGATCTCTTTCCGGTCATATTATGTCGTATTTCCGCCCCATCAGACTAAGTAAGTGGGAATAGAGAATGCTCTAGTATTTGCGCACACACTTGTGCACTATAATATCTTCCGCGCAGAAGACTAGGCTCTGTGGAGATCGGCCGCCGAGATCGACGGTTGGTCAGAAGGACACAATTAGACTACAATGAATAAAATTTAATAATAATAATTATTGTACTAATAAATAATTTGACTAAAATTTTCTATTTAAGTATTTAAAATAAAGTTTTTAAGTAATTTTATAACATAATGCCATTTTTTTTAATTATTATCTTAACTATTCTCGGAAATATTTAATTTATAGAGCTTTAAAGTTTCTAGAGCAAGATCCCAGTGCCGCCAGACCTAAGTTATTTTCTCAGCAATTATTTGTGTACGATAGAGTACTGTTCGAATGTCCTTTCAGTATGTGCTTACCAGCTAGATTGTGCCGACGGCCAATTTCCAGATACCAGGAGCTAAAGGTAGGTAAAAACTAGAATAACTTATCTTAAATTCTCAGGGCTGATTTTCATATATGTTTTAAAGAATATTGTAAAAATTAATAAAATAATACTGCCAGACGTTTACCGCTGGCGGTAACTTAAGCCAGACGCTTTGAAGCTCCCAAAAAATATATAATTTAAGTAACTTATATTCTCAGTTCTGATTTTTATACATGATACTCAGGGAACTATTGCGATATTATCTGTAAGCTGCCAGACCTATTGGAAGGGTCAAACATCCCCCCAGACACACATTATGCGTCCCCATATGTATGAGCGCATAGGCCTTTCCGAGAGCGCGCCACCAAGGTGGCGGGAAGCGGCTGGATGAGGAAAGCGGAGGACCGTGTTTAGTGGCGCGCTCTCGGAAAGGCCTATGTCCAGCAGTGGATGAATACAGGATGATGGATTGGATTGGATTGGATAATACCCGTAATAAAGTTTAATAAAGTTATATTATGTATTATAAAACCATCAAATCACAATCGCACTCATACTCGTAGGGACACTTAATGTGTGGTCTGGGGGGATGTTTGACCCCTCCAGTAGGTCTGAAAGTTTGCAGAAGATATTGCAATAGTTCTCTCTCTCTAGATCCTAAGCTATACCCAGGCAAAAAATCACGTCGATCCGTAGCTCTGATGCAGAGTGATTGAAGGACAAACCAACAAACACACTTTCGCATTTATAATATTATAGTATGATGATATTATCTCTCACACACTTAAACAAGTGAATCATGTTCTAGCGCTCATACATATGGGGACGCATAATGTGTGTCTGGGGGGATGTTTGACCTTTCCAATAGGTCTGGCAGCTTACAGATAATATCGCAATAGTTCCCTGAGTATCATGTATAAAAATCAGAACTGAGAATATAAGTTAACTTAAATTATATATTTTTTTGGGAGCTTCAAAGCGTCTGGCTAAAGTTACCGCCGGAGGTAAGCGTCTGGCAGTATTAATTTATTAATTTTTACAATATTCTTTAAAACATATATGAAAATCAGCCCTGAGAATTTAAGATAAGTTATTCTAGTTTTTACCTACCTTTAGCACCTGGTATCTGGAAATTGGCCGTCGGCACAATCTAGCTGGTACGCATACACTGAAAGAACATTAGAACAGTACTCTATCGTACACAAATAATTGCTGAGAAAATAACTTAGGTCTGGCGGCACTGGGATCTTGGACCATTCTGATAGACAAAGAGACTTACGTGTGACGTCACAAGACACCAGCTCTATGTTACGTTCTTCATAGAAAATTTCGTTGTAGATAGAGACAGATATAGTTGCAGTAAAACAGCTATACATATATAAGTATAACTTATTTGTTTTTGACCGATTTATTTTCAAATGTTATTCTTACATTACATTTTCGATTATAATAATTAGTGAATATCAAAACTTTGACAACTCAAATACTCAATTGAATTGAATGTAAAATACTCAATTGTGGTAAATTATGGACATAATTATAGGGTACCTTTATGCCTGTAGATATAATAGTATCTATTAACGTCACAAATGTCTCGAGGTAAAAAGCAACGGTATTTGACTAAAAAAACACCAAAAACAGTACCCAAAATAAATTGGTAATATAATTTAATGAATGAATAAGCGCTCTGACCCAAAATAATTGGATTCACGAACCTGATCCGCGGGCCTCGCTATTATTAACTTTCCGTGGAATGGAAAAAGCGGTAATTTGAAAAGGACTGATTCGCAAGAAAAGGTTAGAATTATTTTGCTATAATCCGCCAAAAATAATCTGTATGGTCAAACATGCAGTAACAACCTAAGCACCGCTCACCTTCCCAAGCAAGCAAGAAAGCAAAGTTCCCAAGCAAGCAATGCCACCACCACTCACATGCACCACCACAAAAGACTTTTGCACTACTCTCGACGCACGTTTCGCCCCGAAACCGGAGCATCCTTAGGACTGATTCCTAAAACCCGCGACTTCACCCGCGTGGATTTAATTTTTAAAATCCCTCGGGAACTCTTTGATTTTCCGGGGTAAAAATTAGCCTGTCACTCTCCAGGTCCTCAGCTATACCCATGCAAAATATCACGTTACGATCCGTAGCTCTGTTGGGGCGTGATTGAAGGACAAACCAACAAACAAACACACTCTCGCATTTATAAATTATATTATTAAGTATGATTAGTGTTTGCTTTCAATTAAAGAAAATTTCAGATAAGGCATATTCATGTAATGAACCCACATTCATTGGATTGGGTCAGACATAAAATAAACTAACTTTAATTTGAAGAAAACTGCGAGTCTAGTAAACTGTAAACACAGTAGGTACATTTTATATACGCAATGCCAACGTCCTAGGAGAGAAAACCTTACAGGTTGTGCAATTGCATGGGGGACCTAGTTCCCCGATTAATTAACGAACGACTAACGAGTAATTCTCACAATAAGCAGGTATCATGTGTTTGAATAACTTTTTGAAAAATATGTAACAGACCATTGAGGTAGGTATAATATACCTACAAAATGTAAAGATACTCCATGAAAATACTAAAGGGTATGTTCGTGCTTCTGATATCCATCACCTGAAAACTTCAATTCAATTTAATTCATATTTCGTGTAGGCCAACCTGTGGCTCTTATGACACGTCTAAACTCAACCATGCTATTGAATCAAAGAACCATACCTTTTCATCTTACGGTAGTAAATATAATAAGTCTATGTTTTACGTACAAAGTTATTCAATTGATAAATTTTAATTTAAATACATTATTTTAAATAAATAAAAAAATATCAGTCAAATACCCAATTCAGCTATAAGTACTGTGAGTGTGACAAATATTTAAACTATTAATCCCTAATAGGACCCATCCGGTGAAATCAACCGGATTTGCTAACGGATCATCTTAACTCTTTACCCTTGGAAAGAGGACTGGATGCGTCATTTGGACTTTTATTTTACAGATTCGTCCTCTTTAAATAAAATAACTTATCATTAAGTTTGCATACCATTTTGATGACAAATAAAAACAACAGGTGCTTACCTACTCGTAGGTTTATCATCAAAATATGTAATGACAGATCTTACTTCTTACTAATAATATAAATGCGAAAGTGTGTCTATTTGTTGGTTTGTTGGTATGTGTTTCAATCATGCTGCAACACAGCTACGGATCGACGTGATTTTTTGCATGGGTTTGAGGACCTGGATAGTTACATAGACTTTTTCCCGAGGGACTTTAAAACCTCACTCCACGCGGAAGAAGTCGCGGGCAAAAATTACTCATAATTAAAAAAAATAAGGGAAGTCAAGAATGCCTTACAAAATTAATAATAAACATTTTCTCAAGTTTTTGACGTCGAGGACCCTTGCTAGAAGAGGGAAGGCGGGGTTCGGTTTTTCCTCAATAAGTTTTTTCCCTTATGTCCTACGGAAAAAGCATTTGTATACTTTTTTGTAGAGCGTTAAATATTCTATAATTTTGACTATACAAGCATGTTTGAACCATCACTATTTTGGTATTACTTTAAGGGTGGATTTCCCAACAGCAAAATTTACGCGGCATGTATTAAATCGGTAGTGCAGACCGTTACTGTACAGTGCTTATATTTTTTTCTAGGCAGAAGAGTATGTTATCTTTATGGAGCCAGTAAATATTTCTCGATAAAGATTGCAGTTTAGGAATAAAAATTTTTAAACCCCTAATTTTTCATTTCGGTGGCTGTCCTCACAACATTTTTCAGTGTAATTTCCCTCATAAAACAAAAACTATTGGTTGTTTTAGCTTATGGCTACTTTTATTTAAATCTTTAATAGTGTTAGTGTTATCACAAAGTAATTTTATAATAATATCTACCCAGATTAAGAACTGGTAAGTAAAAATGCAAGTGTCCCAGAAAGTCCTTTCATTTCGGTGGCTTAAAGTTAATCAAGAATATTTTTGCATAGAACAACTCTTCTAGCTCCCCCCTTTAAATGCGTTTAGAACATACGTAATAGTAGCCTCTAGGTGTTTATCGTGTATGGAAGTGCGCCGATTGCCTGCTTGTTCCCCAAAAAAACGTTTGTATGTAATTTCGGTGACGTGCGACACATTTCTTTTCATTTCCGTGTATAGGTATAACTTGTCTTGCAATGAGCTAGTATATTTAATTAAATACTAATGAATGATCTATTGGTAATATGCTTATTTGTGTAGTATTCCTTATATCCTATAATAAATACTTTTTTAGCTATGCTAATTTTTACCCTTGGTTTTCATTTCGGTGTTTCATTTCGGTGGATTCGGTGGCCTAAAGTGGCCACCGAAGTGATTAAAAACCCACCGAAATGATAAAAATTCTCATTTCGGTGAGATTTTATCATTTCGGTGTATAATAATTTCATTTCGGTGGATTATTATTTCATTTAGGTGAAAATCCGGATCAACACGTGAATTTTTCAAAATATTTGTTTCATTTTATAGAATGTATATGTATGAAAATGTTAATGGGAGGACGCTTTATTACCGATACTGTAAAATCACTTTTTTTAAATTTAGTCTGTCTGTCTGACTGTGCGCGCATTACGTGAAAACTACCCAACGGATTTAAATAAAATTTGGTATAGTAGGTAGCTGATACTCCGGGTCAACATATAAGATAATAGATTTTATCCTCATAAACAATAAGGTTCCTCCGGGATAGGAGATGAAAATTTTTGTCTATTTTACTCCATAACTCGAACGTGAAAGTAAAAAGATTATCAATTTAGGTAAGGTGTATAATTGAGGTTAGCGTTTGCTCAGTAGAAAAGTAATATTTTGTCTGTCTGTATACATTTTTGGTGCATTTTAATTTCGGTGGACACATTCTTTCATTTCGGTGGTTAGTTATTTCATTTCGGTGAACGAATGTTTCATTTCGGTGGCATCCAAATTTCAAACACGAATTTACATAGGTTAAATAGGATATATATATATATATATATTTTTATGGCATTACATAAGAGTATAACTTATATCAAGAAGTATAATATACTACAGCATAAATTAAAAAAACTTATAATACGAAAGTTCACCGAAATGAAAGAAACAACCACTTTGTTGAAATTGACCCATAAGCCTCCGTCCGTCCGTCCATCAGTGGCTTAGACCATTCAAACCAAGTCGGCGAGTTGTATTTCATACTAGCTGATGTCCGCGACTTTGTCCGCGTGAACTCTTTGATTTTCCGAGATAAAAAGTAGTAGAAGTAGTAGTAGTAGTAGAGTAGTAGTATGTCACTCTCCAGATCTTTAACTATATCCACGCAAAAATCACGCCGATCTTTTGCTACTTGTTTTTAAAAATCAGGCAATTCACCGTTAACACAACTAACGCGGGTCTCCATGCAAGACACGTAATTTTTTTCGGCGTGTTTGCTCGACCTCAACAATCGCTGTAAGACTGGTACGGAACCCTTCATTTGTGAGTCCGACTCGCACTTGGCCGATTTTATTTTATTTTATTAATGACGATTTTATTTTATTTTATTAATGACAAGGTAAGGTAGCCTTGATTGCGATCTCACCTGATGGTAAGTGACGATGCGTTGGTTTAATACTCAAAGCGATGCAGTCATAAATGATAGCGGAATAAGGTATCTGGTATGGCAGTTTAACTTAAAACCATTAGTCCATAACATAGTAAGTATAAAGGTTTCCATACGCCATCGTACCAGGACGCTAAATTGCTAAGCGGCACGTGTTTGATAGAAATTTCACAGGGTTCAGATTTTGTAGACATAGCCCGGGTATATAGTGTGAAGGGGATCTAAAATAAATGCTTGGAAAGTTGCTGACTTTCTCGTACAAAATAATAATAAATAAAATTATATAGACACTAAAGTTGGCGGAAGTTCGAGGTGTGTCATCCCCGTGCCTCGGAGGGCACTGAAGCCTGCGCCTGAGTCCTTCGCCTGATCCCTCTCCTTTCGTGTCGGATTTCCGTTCCATCGGACTATGAGAGTGAGGGAATAGAGAGTGCACCTGTGTCTGCGAACACACTTGTGCACTATAATATCTCCCGCGCAGATGGCTAATCTCTGAGGTGCTTGGCCGCCGTGATCGAATTCGGTCGGGAGGACATTATTATTAATATTATAGACAACTAACAAAAATTACCAATAGTTGTTACAAAAATAAATTAAAAAATTACTAGGTACTAATTATATGTACAAAAAATACACGCCGTCCAAGTGATCGCTAATGGGCATGGTGCCCAAAACACTGGCGCTATTACCTCTCTGAATAGCGAGGCTCTAAGCCTTTGGGCTAAATAAGCGCCCTTTGGGCTAAATAAGCGCCCTTTGGGCTAAATAAGCGCCCTTTGGGCTAAATAAGCGCCCTTTGGGCTAAATAAGCGCCAACTTATTAAACAACCAACCACTATTGTATAGTCAAAGTAAATTCACTGTGCAGTAAGTAACGCTCAAGGTTAATGTTATGTTTTCCCGTATTACTTTTTAGGTATTTAGTAACATTATTTTCTTGATGAGTTTGTCCGTGGGCTTATTTATAACCGGTACATTCATGTGGTATTTCCAAGAAACGCGAGATTCCAGATTAGGTTGTATTGCGTTAGGTTGTACGTGGCGATTTCATAACTTTTTTTTATTGTGGGACCGTGGTAACCTACGTGGCCTAACACCTATAATATGATGTACACTAGCGGCACGCTATGATGGCCGGTTTGACGTTTGTCCGCTCATGAAGTTCCGTATTAATTGATAACGACTTTGAAGGAAATAATTGTATTACTTTATTGACGATAGTGATGTGCAGAGATTCATAAATTTTATCGAATGTAGTTTTAGGTTTAGGACTCAAAATTTATTTATTAAATTGATTTCTAAAATGTATACAAGTGTAGAAAAATCAGTTTGCACCATTTAAGGGGTGAATGTACTTGTGAATATGAACAATTTTCACTATGTGGACAAACCTCTGAAATCGCAAAAAAATATCAGCTGTTTCATACAAAAGGTAAAATTTTTATTTTTATATGATATATACCACAACTCGGCATTTGGTTTTCTAAATTGAAAATTTTTAAAAATGGAATCTAATACGATCGTCACATAGGATCGCTGGCTAGCACAACTACTACCTCCGGCAAACTCGCGTCAATGCTCAATGCAAAACAAAGCAGTTTCGAATTGACGTTGCTTCGAAAAGTATAAACTGTCAGTGCAAAGCGATTGTGATATAGTTTTGACCTGGCTTTGGATTTCAAATATTGATACTGCATTACTGTTGACCCTTGCTCGTTAATTTGGACTCTGTTCAAGCCCTTTGTTGTGGATTTCGTCGATATGACCGAACGTACGCAGAGAACTGTTCTAAATAGTCAGACACGTGAGTTCGTAATACGCCTTCGTAACTATTTCGATCGTGAAGCTCAAAATGGAGGGCCAATTTTACCTATAACGTCAGTGGTTGAACGCGTAGCTGATGCGCTTAATATTGGACAACGAACTGTTAGACGGATAACTAAAAAAAAATATGGCGAGACTGGCACAGAAGAAAATAAACTTCACACACCAAAAAAGAGAAAACGAGCAAAACCAGTCGTAGGCATCGATAGCTTTGATGCCGATGCTATCCGAAGACATGTTTACGGCTACTATTTACAGAAGGAGTATCCAACAAGAAAAAAGTTGGTGCATTCACTGAAGGAAGCTGGATTATTCTTCGGTGGGGAAAGTTCTTTAACGAAGATTTTGAAGACCATTGGATTTCGATACAAAAAATGTAACAAACGCAAAATATTGATGGAAAGATTTGATATAGCGATGGCAAGGTATACTTTTTTACGGCAAGTGAAAGAAATCAAAAATTGGCAAAATGTTGTGTTCTTGGATGAAACATGGCTTAATGCTAACCATACTGTAGGCCGTTCTTGGAACGATGACACAGCAGCATCTACTTCCAAAGTTCCTGTAGGAAAAGGATCGCGACTTATAATTTGTCACGCCGGAACCATCAACGGGTTTGTCGAAGGTTCTCTCATGGCTTTTGCGTCAAAAACCACTGGAGACTATCATGAAGACATGAATGGAGAAAAGTTTACTGAATGGTTTACCTCAATGTTGTGTAGCCTCCCTGAACCATCTATTATAATTATGGACAACGCCCCATACCACTCGATGCAAATTGACAAGCCACCTGCCCAATCCCAAAAGAAAGCTGATATCGTCGCATGGCTTCGTAAAAATGGCGTAGATGCAAACATGAATATGTTAAAAGCGGAATTAGTACGTCTTTTAAAAGAAAACAAACCAACCAAGATCCGATACGTCATTGACGAAATAGCATTAGAACATGGGCACAGAGTTATACGGTTACCGCCTTACCATTGTGAGTATAATGCGATTGAGTTGGTGTGGGCTCAAATTAAGGGATATGCTGCAAGACACAATACAGAACCCCCATTTACCACAAAAAAAATGCTAAAATTATTAGAAGAAGCTTGTGAACATGTGACTAAAGGAGACTGGGAAAAGGTTGTGAATAGAACTGTTAAATTAATAAGGGAAGATTATGAAAGAGATGTGAAAATAGATAATATTATAGAAAACGAACATATAATTATTAATGTAGGTGATGATAGCAGTGACGACAGTGAAAATAGTAGTATGGACGAATCTGATTAATTATGGCCTTTTGTGGCACCTTTTTTGGTATCTTTTGTATTCATATGTTTCTTGTGTGCATATAAAGTATGTATATTCATTTTCATTCAAATATTCAGTTCGTTCAAATAAATTAAATAAACATATACATTTTTGTTTTATTAAACCTATTTAATCAGGTACAAAAACAAATCTTAATTGTTTTTTGTTCGAGAATAAATTGACATTCCACATCACTATTGTAATGTGTCAAACCGGCCATCATAGCGTGCCGCTAGTGTAGTCATAGGATTGAATGATTGTTTACATCAAGTAAACATGGATGACTAACTTGCTAACAGTTATTTAAATCTAATTAATAACAACACTATGAACCTTATGCAGTAGACAAAAATTCTAAGGTGAAATCTTGCTTTAATGGATCATCATCATCACGAGCAACCAATTAACGTCTCACTACTGAGCGCAGATCTCTTCTCAGGAAAGGGTTATTGGGACAGCGTGGTGGACTATGCCCTATAACCCTTCTCTGAGAGGAAACCTGCTGCAATGGATATTATTTTATTAAATTACTAGATGATGCTTGCGAATTCTTTCGCGTGGATTAAGGTTTTTAATTCCCGCGGGAACTCTCTAATTTTTCGGGATTAATATGTAGCCTATGTGTTCTCCATTCCAATTTTCAGCCAAATCAGTTCATTTCTTGTGGCGTGAAGGAGTAACAAACGTCCATTCATCCTCACAAACACACACACACACACACACACACACACACACACACACACGCACACGTTTACAAGCATTTATTTTAGATCCCCTTCACACTATATACACGGGCTATGTCTACAAAATCTGAACCCTGTGAAATTTCTATCAAACACGTGCCGCTTAGCAATTTAGCGTCCTGGTACAATGGCGTATGGAAACCTTTATACTTACTATGTTATGGACTTATGGTTTTAAGTTAAACTGCCATACCAGATACCTTACTCCGCTATCATTTATGGCCGCATTGCTTTGAGTATTAAACCAAGGCATCGTCACTTATCATCAGGTGAGATCACAATCAAGGCTACCTTATCTTGTCATTAATAAAATAAAATCGTCATTAATAAAATAAAATAAAATCGGCCAAACTTGCAAGTCGGACTCACAAACGAAGGGTTTCGTACCCGTCTAACAGCAATTGTTGAGATCGAGCAAACACGCCGAAAAAATTACGTGTCTTGCCTCCATGCAAGACACGTAATTTTTTAACCCTCTTTTTTCTAACCCTCGTTAGTTGTGTCAACGGTGAATTGCCAAATTTTAAAAAACATATAGCAACGAATCGGCTTGATTTTTGCGTGGATATAGTTAAAGACCTGGAGAGTGACATACTACTACTCTACTACTACTAATTCTACTACTTTTTAACTCGGAAAATCAAAGAGTTCACGCGGACGGAGTCGCGGGCATCAGCTAGTATGAAATACAACTCGCCGACTTGGTTTGAATGGTCTAAGCCACTGATGGACGGAAGGACGGAGGCTTATAGTTTAAATACCAAAAATGGCACCATTTTTGGTATTACGAACAAATTACGATAAATTGGTATACGAGTAATTTTGGGGTTGTTCAATTCAATTCCATTCAAAATTATTTATATCACGTAGGCCAACCTGTGGCTCTTATAACACGTCATAACTCTACCACCGGTTCGGAAAGCGGATTACCAATACCAAAACATTACCTACTCTCCTTCGGCAGTTGGATAAATATAGGTAATCACAGCGTGGACTCAACTCAACGGTCAGCTGAGGTCAACTCCTGATATGGAGCGACGCGTCGTAAGTGACGTGTCCTTTACGTAATAGAGTCATTGATCCGGCGACCTTGCGTGGACGTCAGGTTCATTGATTAAACATACGGGAATTACTATACAAATCAATTATATAATAGGCACGAAGCTATAACATTATATAAATTACTAGCTGATGCCCGCGACTTCGTCCGCGTGGATTTAGTTTTTAAAATCCCGCGGGAACTCTTTTTGATTTTCCGGGATGCCTATGTCACTCTCCAGGTTCTCAAAACCTATTTTATTTTTATATTTCTCTATACCTATCCAAAAAAATTACGTCAATCCGTAGCTTTGTTGCAGCGTGATTGACGGACAAACCAACAAACCAACATCCATAGTCCAGTAAAAAGTTAAATGAAACCATGATCTGACCAGTTTTGGCGCAATGAGTAAAAATGTGTTCATTAATACTTAAATAATGATATTATGTAAGAAATTTTGATTTAAATTTAGGGGAAAGGGATGAAAAAAATAAAAAAAGGGTTGAAAAATGCCTTTTTTTTAAATAACTTAATAACGGTAGGAAATAGAAAAAAATGTTTCAAGTAAAAGTTGTAGAGAAAAAAATTCTACACAAAAAAGTTCCTCTTCATTTTTTTGTTATCTGCTTTAGTTTAGCTGCAAAAAATAAAAATTAAATTTGCTTTAATTAATTAACTTCTTCTTCTTCTTTATCAACCTATAGACGTCCACTGCTGGACAAAGGTCTCCTGCATGGACTTCCACAGGCTTCGGTCTTGCGCCGCTTGAATCCAGCGGCTCCCTGCGACTCGTTTGATGTCGTCGGTCCACCTGGTGGGGGTCTGCCAACACTGCGTTTCCCGGTGTGGGATCGCCACTCCAACACCTTGGGACCCCAACGACCATCAGCTCTTCGAACTATGTGCCCCGCCCATTTCCACTTCAGTTTCGCGACACGCTGAGCTATGTCGGTGACTTTGGTTCTCCTACGAATCTCCTCATTTCTGATTTGATCTCGCAGGGATATACCGAGCATAGCTCTCTCCATCGCTCGCTGAGTGACCCTGAGCCTTCTTATGAGGCCCATAGTTAGCGACTATGTCTCAATTAATATAAAGATGTATAAAGGCGGGAAACATAGTGCCTATCTCAATTAATTAAGCTTCGAATAACGGTAGTACAGCCAAATTAATAAGGTATTTTTTCGAAATAGAAGATACTTCCTAACATCATCCAACAGTTTTCAAAATCGGTCATCGTAGCTATTAAAACTCTAACCTGCGTGATGTCAGATTTCAGATTGAAACTTTTTCGCTTTCTATATTAAAAAGTTAGACTTTAGACTGTTTGACTTTAATTTGTTTTTAACGAATTTAAAAAAAGGAGGAGGTTCTCAATTCGTCGGAATCCTTTTTTTTGTGTATGTTCACCGATTACTCGAAGACGCCTAAACCGATTTGCAAAATTCTTTTTTTTTTGTTTCAAAGATATACTTCCCAGGTGGTCCCATTTAAATTTTATCGAAATCGGTCGAGCGCTTTTTACAATAACAACAATAAATTATATACTTTGTAGTGGCGCGGGCGTTTGAAGGCGGTTTTTTAAAAAGTATTTTTTAGTATAGATTATAGCGGCAGTGATCGGCCTAATTTAAGGCCTATATTTTACCAATATAGGCCTAAAATTATACGCATAATATTGTGACTGGCAACTACGGAACCCTACACTGCGCGTGGCCCGAAACGCAATTGGCCATTTATTATACATTACAAATAAAACTACAAACATACTAGTTTCCAGAGCATACAAACAGAATTCGATAACACAATCAAATAAGAATCGTTTGTGTGGGGCTCGCTCGCTGAGTCTTCTATTGCAAACTTCAAAAATCTAGATACTCTGATACAAAAATATAGGCCAATTATTTATACCTTTCATCCCATTTTTCATGACAACGGAGATTGGGAAAAAATTTGTTAGTTAACAATTGAATAATTTTTTGAAAAATGGTGGTTAAACTTTAGTTTCTTCAGGGCTCGATTCTTTCAAGTGTTAAGAAGATACTAGAATTTTTTCAAATTTTTAAAATCACATCTTATGTTATAAAAAAAATATTTTTATTGCTGAACTTTCTTTAGCGGGGGCGCGCGCATGCCGTAACAGCCGCGTGGAGCCCTATTTTCAACGTCAAATTAAAATTATAAATAATTGAGATAGAATCCCGGAAGTTGGGACTTTTTTATTGGAAATTTCCTCCTCTTAACGAGCTTTTTTCAAAATTGCTTAAATGTTAATATTTTTCGAGTCATTAACAAAAAATAAAATTTTATTTCGACTCCTTTTCCATGTATGGGAGCCCCCTTTATTTTTCAATTTAGTTTAATTTTTATTATTTGTTGTTATAGCGGCAATAGAAATACATAATATGTGAAAATTTCAACTGTTTATCTATTACGGTTTACGAGATACAGCCCGCTGACAGACGGACGGACGGACGGACGGACGGACGGACGGACGGACGGACAGCGGAGGCTTAGTAATAGGGTCCCGTTGGCACCCTTTGGGCACGGAACCCTAAAAAACGAAATATCATTTTTTTTCATCTTATTTTGTTAATAACAATTGCAATTTTTTACCTGCACCAAAATCCTTCAAAAACATTTTTTTAGAGGTGATTCCGAATTGAATGAGCCATCGCTCATATTTTTAGGACCTTTATCTCTATTTTTCACGTTTTTGAACTTGTTGACTAGACTAATACGTAGGTATGTATTTACGAATTCAAATAAATATTGACGAATTTCAAAACATAACATTGACATAACATTTGACGACCTCCCTGGCTCAGTGGTGAGCTCTGTTGTCTTATAACTGGGAGGTCTCGGGTTCGATTCCCGGCGGGGTCAATTTTGGAATTTATAATTTCTGAATTGTCTCTGGTCTGGTCTGGCGGGAGGCTTTGGCCGTGGCTAGTTACCACCCTACTGTCAAAGACGTGCCGCCAAGCGATTTAGCGTTCCGGCACGATGGCGTGTAGAAACCAATTAGGGGTATGGGTTGAATATTCACTGCCATATACCCCTTCGAAGTTAGCCCGCTACCATCTTAGACTGCATCGTCACTTACCATCAGGTGAGATCGCAGTCAAGGACTAGCTTGTCATCGAATAAAAAAAACACTTCGGCGATGAAACTTGACAACATAATAGTGATGTCAATAAAGAGAACAATTAGTTCAGTTTTTACACTTTTTTGCCAAGTTGTACGAAATTAAAAATCACAGCAGTGTGAATTTGCAGTACGCATGAGGCGTAATATAAAATTCGATCCGTAGTCAACCCAAGTCAGTTGACTTGTATTAGAAAGATACCTGAAAAATACGGAGGTATGACAAAATACGAATTTCATACCATATCAAAATACTTTAAGTATATGAGCCGTGTCCATGCTTAAAACTAAGTATACAAAAGTCATGCGTTTCATCAAACTATTGTCAGGTTTTGTGCTGTGCAACTCAATCATATTTTTGTATCAGAGTATCTAGATTTTTGAAGTTTGCAATAGAAGACTCAGCGAGCGAGCCCCACACAAACGAAGTTTGATTCTTATTTTATAATGTTATCGAATTCTGTTTGTATGCTCTGGAAACTAGTATGTTTGTAGTTTTATTTGTAACTAGCTGATGCCCGCGACTTCGTCCGCGTGGATAGAATTTTCTTTGCTATAAACCTCACGGAGCCCGAGACCTTTCCAACGAATGCAAAACCGTGGAAATCGGTTCGTGCGTTCTGGAGTTATAGCGTCAGGAAGGAAAACCCGACTTATTTTTATATAGTAGATATATAATAAATGGTCAATTGCGTGTCGGGCCACGCGCAGTGTAGGGTTCCGTAGTTGCCAGTCACAATATTATGCGTATAATTTTAGGCCTATATTGTACACACTTCTAAGTAGAAGTGTGTAAAATATAGGCCTAAAATTAGGCCGATCACTGCCGCTATAATCGATACTAAAAAATACTTTTTAAAAAACCGTCTTCAAACGCCCGCGCCATTACAAAAAATATAATTTATTGTTGTTATTGTAAAAAGCGCTCGACCGATTTCGATAAAATTTAAATGGGACCACCTGGAAAGTATATGGACCCTTTGAAACAAAAAAAGAACTTTGCAAATCGGTTCAGGCGTCTTCGAGTAATCGGTGAACATACACAAAAAAAAGGATTCCGACGAATTGAGAACCTCCTCCTTTTTAGGGTTCCGTAGTAAACAAGGAACCCTTATAGTTTCGCCATGTCCGTCCGTCTGTCTGTCTGTCTGTCTGTCTGTCTGTCTGTCTGTCTGTCTGTCTGTCTGTCTGTCTGTCTGTCTGTCTGTCTGTCCGCGGTTTAGCTCAGAGATTATTGGTACTAGAAATCTGTAATTTGGCAAGGATATAAATATCAATCACGCCGACAAAGTGGTGAAATAAAATTGTGAAAAACAATTTTTTTAGGGTACCTCCCCTACATGTAAAGTGGGGATGAATTTTTTTTCTCGTCTATCCCATAGTGTGGGGTGTCGTTGAATAGGTCTTTCAAAAATATTGTGGGTATGGGAACACCATTTTTCAATTCAGGGATCCGTTTGTAAAATATGATATTTTAAAGTGCTAAATTTTATTAGAGTCAAGTGTCCCCACCCTCTGCCAGCTAAATGGTTGTATAAAGAATACAAGAAAAAATTCACAGCAGTAGTATATATAATGAATTTTAAAGGAAAACTATCACGGCTAAGTAGGGTTCATTAGTTAAAGAGTTATATCTGTTTTTTCTAAGTTAGGTATTACACGTAGTGTAAGTTGCATATTTTGTAATATATTATAGTATTTAAACCATGGAACTCAAAATGTATTCAATATTCATAAATAAAATAAAATCACTATCCTAGGTCAGCAATAATATTTGAGATTATATTAATTTTTAGTGTAGGGTTCCGTAGTTGAAAGCAACTACGGAACCCTGCACTGCGCGTGGCCCGACACGCACTTGGCCGGTTTTTTTTTAAATTCGTTAAAAACAAATTAAAGTCAAACAGTCTAAAGTCTAACTTTTTAATATAGAAAGCGAAAAAGTTTCAATCTGAAATCTGACATCACGCAGGTTAGAGTTTTAATAGCTACGATGACCGATTTTGAAAACTGTTGGATGATGTTAGGAAGTATCTTCTATTTCGAAAAAATACCTTATTAATTTGACTGTACTACCGTTATTCAAAGCTTAATTAATTGAGATAGGCACTATGTTTCCCGCCTTTAAACATCTTTATAATTAATTGAGACATGGTCGCTAACTATGGGCCTCATAAGAAGGCTCAGGGTCACTCAGCGAGCGATGGAGAGAGCTATGCTCGGTATATCCCTGCGAGATCAAATCAGAAATGAGGAGATTCGTAGGAGAACCAAAGTCACCGACATAGCTCAGCGTGTCGCGAAACTGAAGTGGAAATGGGCGGGGCACATAGTTCGATGAGCTGATGGTCGTTGGGGTCCCAAGGTGTTGGAGTGGCGATCCCACACCGGGAAACGCAGTGTTGGCAGACCCCCACCAGGTGGACCGACGACATCAAACGAGTCGCAGGGAGCCGCTGGATTCAAGCGGCGCAAGACCGAAGCCTGTGGAAGTCCATGCAGGAGACCTTTGTCCAGCAGTGGACGTCTATAGGTTGATAAAGAAGAAGAAGAAGATAATTAATTAAAGCAAATTTAATTTTTATTTTTTGCAGCTAAACTAAAGCAGATAACAAAAAAATGAAGAGGAACTTTTTTGTGTAGAATTTTTTTCTCTACAACTTTTACTTGAAACTTTTTTTTCTATTTCCTACCGTTATTAAGTTATTTTAAAAAAAGGCATTTTTCAACCCTTTTTTTATTTTTTTCATCCCTTTCCCCTAAATTTAAATCAAAATTTCTTTCATAATATCATTATTTAAGTATTAATGAACACATTTTTACTCATTGCGCCAAAACTGGTCAGATCATGGTTTCATTTAACTTTTTACTGGACTACCAAACACACTTTCGTATTTATAATGTGTATTGGTAAGGAAGAATTAATACTACGATAATAAAGGCGATCTATTTAAATTTTAGAACACAAAAGCTACTATTGTGATTTTAATACTATAGTTAGATATATTCCCTCGGGGACTTTTTTGTAGAGAATAATGAGTAGATACTTTAATCATGTAGTACATAATTTTTATGTATCATCAATAGTTTTCTCAGCACACGCCAAATAATGCATTTTATAGGCAAAATTTTGCTACTTTGGGTTACATTATTGCAATTTTCTTAAGGATCTCTAATTTTTTTGAACATAAATTATAGCCTATGTTACTTCCCGATAACTTAGCTTTCTATTGGTGAAAAATGGTTAAAATCGGTCCAGTAGTTACAGAGCCTATTCGGTACAAACAAACAAACAAACAAAAAATCTTTCCTCTTTATAATATTATACTTATATACTTATAGTATAGACAACTAACCACTATAGTCAAAGTAAATTCACTATGCAGTAAGTCGCTTTTTGGTCGGGGGTCAAAAAAATGTCGAATATGCGCAGTTCGCTGCAAATATAATTTAGGTTTCTTTCGCGTCTCAGATTTGAACATAATGTTTACTTGATGACCATCATTATCAGCATGCGGGGTCCACGTGTGGGGTCCAGATAAGTGCGAAAAAACAAAGCCAATTATTGGTAAAGGAAATATCAAGCTCGAAAACTAATATTAATATCTGCTCTTTACAGAAAAACAAACTATTTGTTTTTTATTCCCTTATGCGATCTCATCTGATGGTATGGTATGTGATGAAACAGCCTAAGATGGTAAAAGGCTAAAGTAAGGGGTATTACAATTACTCTATGAAGAATCTATGTTTAACTCTAGACTGGCTGTTCTTATACAATTGACAGCTTAAATATTTTTTTTAAAGAATATCAGCCAAGTCGAAGTTGACATATATCCTCCTCTCCCCTCCAACTAAGCGGAAAGCTTGTGTTAGGAGTGGGTACGACAATAGTGCAACGGGTGGGATTCGAACCTGCGAACTTTCAGTTTTCAGTCCGCACCCTTAACCGTTGGGCTATTGAGGCTTAAAAAAATGATTTGAAGCGCCACATTTGACATACGAGTGTCTCTGGAACTAATATTAAAGGGATGTAGGAAGTGCCAAAAAGGATCAACTATCAGTTGTCGACTTAGTGCTCTCACTAATTTAAGTTCCATGGACACTCGTAACTGTTTTCAGCGCCAAAATGGCTTCAATCAAGTACGTCCGAAAAAATATGACTGCAGCCTGTCCAGAGTTAATCATAGAATAATTATTAATCTATGATTAATTCTGGACAGGACAGGACAGCCTCTATAATTATTATAGAGGCTAGTGAGTATAGCAGTTTAAATTAAACCGTTAATCGGTTCCTTTACAAGCTTATACCAAAGTGCCGTCAAATTAAAATCGGAGTTCACTGGAGCTCTTGTGTCTCGATATTATATCAATCTACCTATTATTCTCTAATTTCAGGTGTACGCGCGAAACCTGTCAGAGAAAGCCAGGGAGTTGGAGTATGAAAAAGAACTGAGTGACTCTCTGCTCTACCAGATGCTCCCGGCCAGTGTCGCTAAACAACTGAAACAGACGCAGCAGGTTTGTTTCGTTTCTTATTACACATAATTTATTATCCTTGTGAAATGGATTGACAAATTCCATGGCAAAACTTTAAAGAATATTTACCGCACACATCCGATTAATATATTGACCCTATTTATTTTATTTACAACATTTACTAGGACATTTACAGCTAATCAGAAAAAGTGAATAGATAAAATAGAAGTAAATTAAAGCGAATAATAAGTTTTCACAGATAGTTTGCATAAGAATTTTTCTTTCTAATGACTCAACTAGGAAAAAAATAATAAGAGGGAAAAAGCAGTAAAAAATCAAGAACGAAAAACGGGAGCTGGCCAACGAATTACTAACTATGGTATAAGTGTTAAAGAATTCATTGGCAGATCTGACCTAAACGACTTTGAACGTTTGATACCAACGCGTATGTGGTGTGTGAAAGATTGAGTATAATTGCCAAGATTCGGCGCAGTCCACCAGTCCACCTAGCAGTCATTATAGCATCTAGTTCCCGGAAAATTTTAGGTTCATGTCCTGTGTGTACCAATAATAACAATGTCTTGAATAGCCTTGAAAATCTTGAAAAAATATTTTACTCATTAAGATTTAATTTCTAACTCGACGTAAAAGAATCCTTTTGAACTAAAATTAAATCTTAACAATTAAGAAACTAATATTTGTGGACGAAAACTTTTTCATAAATGTTCTTAGTTGCTTAAACTTTGTTAGGCTTCTGCAAAAACTAATAAAAGACTCCGTTCTCAAAAATTTCTTAATTTTTACAAGCTTTTATTAAAACTTGCAATGTTTGTTTGGGTCAAATCTTGCAAGATGAATTAGACCCACTTCCCGGTTTCTGATCGAGCTGAAATTTTGCATGTGTGTGTAAATCGGATGACAATGCAATATTATTGTGACATGGAGCTGATCTGATGATGGAGACGGAAGATGGCTATCGGAACTCTGTAATAAGACTACGTAACCCCATCGAGTTTGGGCTCGTTTGATTCGTTATAACAAGTACTCTGATCCTAGATGATATCCAGAGTCTAATGATGTAGCTACTAAAAGCTTGCATATTTTTAATTTACACTTGTATTATGTATTGTCCGTAGAGAAGTGAATTTACTTAGTCTCTGAATATATGTTCTGGGATTTTTACTCTTTTTTCAATGCAATTTTCAATAATTTATAGACGTATAATCTTAATATATATAAATTACGTGTCACGTTGTTTGTCCGCGATGGACTCCTAAACTACTGAACCGATTTTTATCAAACTTCGTAACTATCTGTAACTAGCTGATGCCCGCGACTTCGTCTACGTGGATTTAGTTCATAGTAGCCCGCGGGAAATCTTTGTCACCCTCCAGGTTCTCAACTATACCTATCCAATAAATCACGTCAATCCGTAGCTTTGTAGCAGGACACATTTGATCGTCTTGCTCGCGGCATTGTTAATGATGATTCAAAGAGAAAACATATTACTGATGATATTATCAATTACGTTTAGCTATCATTTTTATAATTGTCAAATTTTTTACCATACTTAACCAAAGACAAAATTACGTTTAGCTGTCATTTACGTTTTGTTATTCCACTGTCATTTGCGTTTTGTTATTCCATGTCAGATGCGTTTTTCTTATACCACGTTTTATAGTGACATGACGGAAACGCGGTCGAACGGGATAAAAAGTATCCTATGTCCGTCTCCTGGTTCTAACCTACCTCTCCACCAATTTTCAGCCAAATCCGTTCATCCGTTTTTGAGTTATAAATAGTGTAACTAACACCACTTTCTTTTATATACATGTTGAAATTTTATTGGTTGTACTCCCTGAAGGAGGTGAATGTGCTCATGAAACTGAACAACTTTCCCCAAGGAACATAGGTCAAAATATGAAAAAAAAAAATTGGACCCTCCATACAAAATTGACGATCAGCTGATTGATTTACTATGGGAGGTCCAAATTTTTTTTTTCATATTTCGACCTATGTTCCTTGGGGAAAGTTGTTCAGTTTCATGAGCACATTCACCTCTTTCAGGGAGTACAACCAATGAAATTTCACCGTGTATATAGATTTGGTCCAACTTAAAAGATAGGATAGTTTTTTTGGATTCGGATAGTTTATTTGTTTTATTTATATAGATAAGTTAGCGGTACGAAGTTCGCTGGGTCAGCTAGTTTAATATAAAAAAATCTTTTTAAAAACCGCTCGACCGATTTCGACTAAATTTCAATGGGACCACCTGGGAAGACCCTTTGAAACAAAAAATAATTTTTCAAAACGGTTCAGGCGTCTTCGAGTAATCGGTGAACATAGGGACATAAAATATATTATATAAAAAAAAAAGTTGAGAGGTGTCAAGGGACACCCGGGTTGAACGTATTTCCTTTCGATTAATTTTAGTGAAGGAATTGTAATAAACTAGTGGTGTCATCTAGCATTAAATTGATTAACTACGATGAATTATATTATTTAGTTTATTTCTATTGCACTGTTACAAAACCAAAGAGTTACTCTGGTGGAGTTACTGTTTTTTCACAGATGGCGTTGGTAGTACAATAACATTTTATCCAATTTATACAATAAAAAATTAGGGAAAAATTCCACATTTAGAAATTATTTAAAATAAAATAGAAAATAGAAAATTCAGTCTGTCGAGCTGGGATTCGAACCATCGACGTTGAACTTTTAGGCGACTGCCCTAACCACTAGGCCATGCAGACGCCGTGTTCTAAGGCGAAAATACCGAACACAATGCAAAATTCACATTCAACAAAAAAGTGTCGGTTTCAAAAATGTGTCGAGTGTCGGTTCCTTAATTTTTTTCGACTAGCCCCCTTCCGTACCCCGCGATAAGGAACTACGTTCCAAAAAGATTCCGACGAATTGAGAACCTCCTCCTTTTTTGAAGCCGGTTAAAAAGAGAAGAGAGCTTTAATTCGACTAATTTATCCCTTGTTTGAGAGTATGTTGGTATCTTTTCGGGTAAACTTTTTTTAAATATCGACCTGGGCAGTGGGAACCCACCGCACTATTATCCCAAGAAAACTCCAACAGTATGAATAATGGCAAGGGGTCACAACCTTCAGCAATGAAAAATACAATGCAGAGAGAGAGGCATAGTCATTACGTAGGTAGGACTTCTTAATAATAATATTATAAATACAAAAGTTTGTGAGGATGGATGGATAGATAGATGGATGGGTGGCTGAACATTTGTTACACATTCACACCATAACGAATGAACCGATTTGGCTGAAATTTTGAATGGAGATAACTCGTAATACAGTAATAAGACTATAGGCTGTATTTTATCCCGGAAAATTAAAGTATTCTCGCGGGATTACAAAACCCTAATCCAAGCGGATGAAGTGGCGGGCATCGTCTCGTAATAATAAATAATTTATGCAAGTAACTTGCAGGTACCAGCCGAGTTCTTCGCATCGGTGACGGTGTACTTCAGTGACATAGTGGGGTTTACTGCCATCGCGGCGGTGTCCACGCCCTACCAGGTAAAACCGACCAACTACCTACCTACCTACCTACAACCCTGGCATACATTATAGCATTACACTAAGTTGTGAAACTTTGTGAAACTTTGTGCAATTATAATTTCGTGGTGAATGATGATGCACCGACTGCACCGTGTACAATGTACATACTCGTAACTTCACTTGTCTGAGGATTTAATATAGGCGATAGTCTTCCGAAATTAAAAAAAAAATTAAAGGACCACTTCTATCACAATACAGTGATGCCGTTGTTTTACCTTAGTTTTTTATTTTCTTTGTCTTTTTTTGTGTTAGTCTGGATATTTTTGTTCGTTTTTTTAATTTTCTTTCTGCATTTGTTATATTATTTTATTTATAACTTAAGTTTTGGGTGTTATTTTTAATTTTGTTCTAAATTGTATGTTTTTTTTTGTTCATGGCACTAGATCCAGTTAGTTGAACCGCACAGTTTGCTGGATCTTATAGCATCTATTCTCTTGTCCCCCTTCTTTTTCGTTTTTTCTCCATCTAACTAGTTTATATTTCGCAAGCTGTGGCAAAGTCGGTCTACAATACTGCAAAATATGTTTTAAATAAATATACCGGCGGAAGACCGAGGTCCGAGGCTTATGGAAATGTATGCAACAAGACCTATTTATCCAGTTATGAATTTGAACGTCTATCGGTTCGATTGATAGACAAGATGTATTTTTTAATAGACTAGGTACTCAAAAATTAAGAAAATTACTATATTACTAATATTATAAATGCGATGGTTTGTTTGTTTGTTGGTTTGTCCTTCAATCACGCTGCAACAGAGCTACGGATCGACGGATTTTTTGTATGGTTATCGTTGAGGTCCTGGAAAGTGACATGGCTACTTTTTACCCCCGAAAATCAATAATTTCCCACGGGGTTTGAAAAACTAAATCCACGCGGACGAAGTCGCGGGCATCAGCTAGTTGACAGTAAAATACAATATCATGATACAACTTGTGTATTACCTACCGGGTACGGATCTCCTCTCGGAATGAGATTAGGCCTAAAGTGCGGATTGGTAGACTAACACAAACCTTTGAAAACTTTATGGAGAACTCCCTGGCGTATCTTATCTTCTCCACCTAGCTTCGAATGGAACGGCGCGGCGTAACGACAATTGAAAATTATAGGGGTAGGGAATTGTGTGAGCACAAGTTTTTGTAGTTTTCATAAAACATTATAATATTCTATTTTACACGACTGCTCAAAAAAGGAGTGTAATGTTTTCAGGGTTCATGTATAGTAAGTATACCTATTGTGACTTTCTTTATTCCACCAGAACTTAGAATATAGATTTAGATGTAGAGAGTAGGTATCATAGAATTCCTTACATCGAGTCCCGGATCGTCCCGAGAGACGCTTCTACAAATTGATATTCTTTGAAGAAGTCGAGTTCTTTTTTTTTTTGATTTGTCTGAATAAACGGCGTTTTAGCACAGTACTTTGAGTATTAAACCAGCACTAATACTCAAAGGCACAGTATAAGGAGATACCTATCCTTATTCCTTACTCTGTGGTTTCAGAGCTATTACGTGTTCCCTAAAACCCTGTATACATTTAAATTTACTTTTTCACATGCCGTAAAATGGGCATAAACATGTAAACTACCTTTTGTGGTAATTCACTTATTAAAAATTCACTTTATGAATTCTGTGGTTTGGGAAAACAATTGTATCTGAGGTAATATTGAATGAC
The DNA here is from genome assembly GCA_029955525.1 of Oeneis ivallda. Classification (NCBI taxonomy): domain Eukaryota; kingdom Metazoa; phylum Arthropoda; class Insecta; order Lepidoptera; family Nymphalidae; genus Oeneis; species Oeneis ivallda. The sequence continues at coordinate 4,414,670 of JARPMR010000016.1, read as the reverse complement.
TTCATATCAATTACTCATGAAGTATTAACTATTATAAAGAAACAATTGACCTACAAAAAAGGTATTAATAAGGTATTAAAGGCTTTGCTCACGTTAAGTAGGTCCGATTTTTCAATGCCCTATTTTACGCCCTTAGGAGTTTATTTTCAAAACCCCTTTCTTAGCGGGTGCCTACGACGTCATAATACCTATCTGTTAGCCAAAGCGTTGATAGATCAGTCATTCGGTCAGTCACATTTTCCTTTAATATATTACTAGCTGATGCCCGGCGACTTCGTCCGCGTGGATTTAGTTTTTTAAATCCCTCGGGAACTTTTTGATTTTCCTGGATAAAAAGTAGCCTATGTCACTCTCCAGGTCCTCAACCATACCCATGCAAATCAAGTCAATCCGTTACTCTGTTGCGGCGTGATTGAAGGACAAACCAACAAACCAACAAACAAACACACTTTCGCATTTATAATATTAGTAAGGACTAGCTGATGCCCACGACTTCGTCCGCGTGGACATAACCCCTTTAGGATCAGGATTGAGGAGTTGGATCCTGGAATTTAACTATGTAGGTAGTCTTTGCTTGGTATCTTTAACAACTATTCATAATAATCGACAGTTAATAAATCACAACAGATTAGGTGGGCAGTACCCTTACAGCATCAAGATTGAGGGGTTAGAACTCTTACGTTTTTATAGAACCCGCCGCAAAGTTTCTGTATCAATTACAAACCATTCACAAAAATCGGTTAAGAAACCACGGAGATATTGATATACTTTTTTTTTAACTTCTTTTTCTCACCTTACGTTCCTTGGACTTCAGCCGTTCGTTCTCGAGTTTTTGTGAGACCAGCAAACGTCAATTCACCTTCTAGGTAATATTATAAATGCGAAACCGTTTTTGTTTGTTGGTTTGTCCTTCAATCACGCAGCAATGGAGCAACGGATCGACGCGATTTTTTTCATGGGTATTTTGAGGTCCTTCAGGTAGCCTTATGTCACTCTAAAAGTGATAGGCTACCTTTTATCACGGAAAAACAGAGGTGTCCCTCCTGATTTTAAAACCTTACTAGTGTTAAAGTATGTGATGCTTTAGCGGTGAAGAAAACATCCAGAAAAGGATGCCTTAGGCTGAGATCTATAGATTATACTCTGGCTCTGCTCAAGACTCAAAATATAGTTAATTTTTTTTTTTATAAAGAATATTAGCCAAGTAGAACTTGACTAATTTTCTCCTCTCCCCTCCAAATAAGCGGAAAGCTTGTGTTAGGAGTGGGTACGACAATATTGCAACGGGTAGGATTCGAACCTGCGACCATTCAGTTTTCAGTCCGCACCTTTAACCGTTGGGCTATTGAGGCTTTAAAATGAGACACAACATATGTCCTGACATAAATCTGTCTCATTTTAACTCAGTCTTGAGTCTCAGCTGAGTGAGAGTGCCATCTATAGATCTTACCCTGAGACTCCTGACCCCTGAAAGTTCCCCATAATGTTCTCAAAGGTACTTATCTATGTAGGAATAATTCACACTTAGCCAGCGTGGGGAACTATATAGCCTAAACACTTCTCATTCGAGAGGAGACTTGTATGGGTTGATGATGATGACGATGATGATGATGATGAAGATGATGATGATGATGGTGATGATATTATTTTGCTTAGGTGATAAGCTTCCTAAACTCCGTGTACAAGCTGTTCGACGAGAGGATCGAATGCTACGACGTGTATAAGATAGAGACCATAGGAGACTCCTACATGGTTGCGTCCGGACTTCCCGTCAGAAATGGTAAAACTTATACTTGCTAAATTAATATGGTAATGGTTAGATACTAGAGTATTTTAGGCAGAGAGAGATTCATCGGAATATGACCGAATAGTTTCAAATCACGCCGCGTTTCTTGCCACGTATAATTTGAGTAGGTATCTTCAAGGCAAGAGTGAATAGACATCTACTAGGCAAGCGCGATCCAACCTGGAGCTCCTCAGTGCTTTCCATCAGATTGTCGTCGAACGCAAGCCTAGACACGAAGGGTTCCATAGCATCGGAGGCTTAGTAGTAATAGGGCCCCGTTAGCACCCTTTGGATACGGAACCCTAAAGACCACGTGTTTTTGTAGTCATGAGCATGTTTACGCCATGCTGCACAGGTTAATACCAACCTGCTCAGAGATTAACCATCTGCGCGGGAGATATTTTAGTGCACAAGTGTGTGCGTAAACACTAGCTAGGTGCACTCTCTAATCCCTCACTCTCATAGCCCGATGGGACGGAAATCCGACACGACCGGAGAGAGATCAAGCGCAGGACCGACGGCTTTAGGTACGTGCGTGGTGCAGATTACCTACACTGCGACACGCTGTTTGCTGTGCGGTAGGGTTGTCGGGAAGATATAGCTCTGCCTAAAACCCATATGGATTTTAAACAGAATTCACAAGCAAAGGCTTGTCAATAAATATTGTATTTATAGGTAACGTCAGCGCTACCTAAGAGAGGCCTACGTTCAACAATCGATGTATTATAATGATGAAGATGATGATGAAATATTACCTAACGTCATCATCTTTTTGTCCTTGTCCCACGCTATGCTGTAAGTGGTTTGGCATAACATTTCACGACCGGTCACCTGCCTGACGTCCACTCTCTTTGGGAATGCTTTTGTTGGTGGAAAGGATAGAACCGCCACCTTTCGGTTCAACAGGTTGGTGTTGGGATCCCCTTTTTTAAAAAAAATCTCCAGACTTTAACGCCATCTGGACTGTACGCAGGCACTATATATGTGGCGTCCACGCGTTGGAGAGCTTCCAGTTCTTTTTTATACGTGGATAGTAAGGTGGTGTCCCCTGAAGACAGAATAACTTCAGTATCATCTTCAAGATGAAATATTACTTATACGTACTAAAAAATATTGTTTCAGGGAACAAGCACGCCTCAGAGATAGCAAGCATGGCTTTAGAACTCTTAGAAGCGACGTCAATGTGCCGTCTGCCGCACCGCCCTGATCAGGTACCTACTTAGGTAATATTCGTCTCAGTGTCTATACGCTTAGCGCTTACTTATAATGCATGACAATACTGCTGTCCATTTTCATCATCATCATCATCACCATCATCATTAGCAACCCATCAACGGCTCACTACTGAGCGCAGGTCTCCTCTCAGAGAAGGGTTATAGGCCATAGTCCACCACGCTGGCCCAATGCGAATTGGCGGACTTCAAACACCTTCAAGAACATTATGAAGAACTCAGGTGTGCAGGTTTCCTCACGATGATTTCCTTCACCGTTGAAGCAAGTGATATTTAATTGCTTAAACGCACTTGACTCCGAAAAGTCAGAGGTACGTTCTCGGGATCGAACCTGCGACCCCCGAATAGGAGACCACAGTCCTAACTACTAGGCTATCACTGCTATTGCCATTTTCATCAAAATATACCAATTATTCCGATCTCCCTGCTCACGGGGACAGATAGGAATAAAATGGTCTATCTATCGGCTTTCCCCTGTTACTGACGAGGGGCAGATCGAACTAATCATTTCCTGTCTGTCTCCCTGCTCTTTTCTTAGGGGACAGATAGGAATAAAAAATTTCGACCTGTCCCCTTGATGATGATGAATCAATGAGGGCACAAATCGAACTAATTATTTCCGGAGTGTCTCGATCCGCTGTTTCCTTGGAGGAACAGATTGGAATAATAAGTTCGATCTGTCCCCCTGTTTTCGAAGAACTAATCAAAATAGTAATCATAATATAAAGATTCACCTACCATATTATTTGTTATGATTAGCTTTGTGAGTAAGGTGTTTTAAAAAAGCCACGGGAATCCTATTTTCTCCCGGTATAAAAGTATCTGTTACCACTCTCCAGCTCTCATGAATAACCAGGCAGAATGAAAAAATCAAGTAGATTAGTTTTTCAATTACTGCGTGATTGAAGAACTAATCTAAATCTTTCGCATTTATAGTTTATATAGGGCAAATTTAGACGGTTCATTTTTGATGACTTAAAACCTCGAAAGCTAAATTCGCCCTTAGGGCGAAATAAGACAGTTCATTTTATATACGTCGGCGAATACGTTTGATGTTTTTAGATACAATTGTCAGAACGTCAATTTACTCTTCGGTAACCCGGCAATGGTAAATTTTGCACTGTATGATAGAGCAAACATGTTCATTTTCAAAAAATTCATACAATTATTATCATTCACAATTGATTCCAGTTTCGAAGCTTGCTCCGCAGATCTCAGCACGATAATTTCCCGAACACAGAAGAAACTTTTCTCTAGGGTACAAGCTATCAAGGCTAGAGTACAGCTTCTTTCAGCATGTATTAGTACGAGAATAAGTCCGTGACTTTTGGAATAAAACACAGATTTTTTGATAAATAAATCATTTTATTTTTCAACGTAGTCTCCCTTGAGCTCTATACACTTTGTCCAACGCTTCTCCAATTTTTTTATCCCTTCCAAAAAATATGATTTGTCGAGGTCCTCAAAATAGGCCTTTGTTTGCGAGATGAATTCATCATTGGAGTCAAATCTTTTTCCACCAAGCCATTTCTTCAGGTTTGGGAACAAGAAGTAGTCACTCGGAGCCAAATCTGGAGAATAGGGCGGATGAGGGAGCAATTCATATCCCAATTCATGGATTTTTGCCATGGCAACTGCACATGTGTGCACCCTTGCATTGTCTTGGTGGAAAAGAACTTTTTTCTTGGCCAAATGAGGTCGATTTTTTTTTCAAATCGTCATTGAATCGGTCCAATAAGTTGGCATAATATTCCCCATTGATTGTTCTTCCCTTTTGAAGGTAGTCAATGTGGATTATCCCGCGTGCATCCCAAAAAACAGTCGCCATAACTTTATTGGCTGACAAACCCACCTTGGCCTTCTTTGGCGCCGATTCACCCTTAGAAACCCACTGTTTTGACTGTTGTTTGGTCTCTAGTGTGTTGTGATGGATCCATGTTTCATCCACGGTTACAAAACGGCGCAAAAACTCCTCCATATTGCGAATAAACAACGCCAAACCTTCCTGTGAAGTTGTTACACGATTGCGTTTGTGGTCGACTGTGAGCAAACGCGGCACCCATCTTGCGGAAAGCTTTCTCATGCCCAAGTGATCATTCAAAATTGAAACCACTGAGCCATGCGAGATCCCTACGGCTTCCACAATCTCTTGCACTTTCAATCTTCGGTCGGCCAACACCATATCGTGAATTTTTTCGATTGTTTCGGGTGAAGAGACCTCAACTGGGCATCCAGGACGTTCGGCATCTTCAGTGCTTGTACGGCCACAAAGAAATTCAGTAAACCACTTTTTTACCATTGAAATCGACGGTGCAGAGTCCCCATAGAATTTATCAAGCTTAGCCTTGTTCTCGGTAATGTTTTTTTTTCGCAAAAAATAATGCTTAATTAGGACACGAAATTTACTTTTTTCCATTTTTCCCTCAAATTACTGGGTAGTCTGATAAAGATAGCTGTCAAACATAAACTAACTGATGCAGCAAGTTCAAATTTTGACAGGAGTTAACTGACAGATGCCTGTTGACAGGAGTAGTGTTGCTTTTTCAGTAAAGAGGTCAGAAATTCAAAAAGTCACGGACGTAACGTAAGTAACGTAACCTTTGTCACTAGGCGTTATGCATGAGGAGCGGAATTCACACGGGGCCGTGCGTTGCTGGTATAGTGGGCACGAAGATGCCACGGTACTGCTTATTTGGAGATACAATTAACACCGCCAGTCGGATGGAGAGCACTGGAGAACGTAAGGGATTTTTCTTATCTTTTTTTTATTCGATGACAATGATCTCACCTGATGGTAAGTGACGATGCTGTCTAAATGTAGCAGGCTAACTTAGAAGGTTATCCCTTCTAAGTTAGCCTGCTACATTAGTGCATTATGGAGTAGGTATTAATTTAAACCCATAATCGGTTCTACTTGAACTTTCACGTCATCATTGTACTGAAACACCAAATCGCTGGGCGGGTACGTTTTTGACGGTAAGGCGGTAACTAGCCACTCCCAAAGCCCCCACCAGAAAAGACCAGAGACAATTATAAAATGACGAAATCCTAAATTTCTTGCTGGTTCGAGTTGGCCGAGTTTCTTGCTGGTTCTTCTCGGCAGGAAGGGCATTCCGAACCAGTGGTAGACTCAGCATCGACGATTTAAAAGCATTTGTAAAAAAGTTTATTTGAATAAAAAACATTTCTATTCTATTCTTTTCTATTCTATAATTGCCCACAATCATGACTTACTTCAACAGTGAAGGAAAGAATCACGAGGGAACCTGCAAGCCTGAGAGATCTCCACAAAGTTCTCAAAGGTGCGTGAAGTCTGATAATCCGCTCTAGGCCAGCATGATGGACTATGACCTAAACTCTTGTGTGTGTGTGTCTAACTGTAGTAGGCGATGGAAATTAAAATGAAAAAATTAGGTATTAGCTTTCCAATATTACTGAAGAGAAACTGATTAAGTATCGGAACCGGTTACACCTTTAAACCTCTCACATTTTGAGAGAAGACCTGACGTGCTAATTAGTGGGCTGGTGATGGCTTGAGAAGATAAAGACGATGATGATGATTTTGTCGTTGTAGCAATGAAGATACAAATTTCGGAGGATGTGAAGCGAGCCCTAGACAAGACAGGCTTGTTCATCACCACGCCGCGAGGGGTTGTTGACGTAAAGGTAATTGCATATTATTATGACACTAGCTGAATCACTACCAACGGCTTCACAATGGTCTGCAATCGGCATACCTATTTAGAAGACGATGTTTTGTGTAACTAACACACCAAAATTTTCCTGGTAAGAAGTGATAGAAATTACGGCGCCCCAATAAAATACAATAAATTAAAATACAATATGCTGACTTTAAAAATACCCACAACTCTTCTTTCTTCCACATATCTTTTTCAGTTCAAATTGTCAAACTGTCGATTGTGTAACATCTTGAAATCAGGGAGACTCGATCTGTAAATATCTTTAAGAGACATGACGTTAAAATAACCACGTACTGTGTGTTATATTGAGTGTACTCTAAAAGATTGTTCATTAGTTCATCAATTAAAATTCACTTAAAAGTAGAGATGTTATTAGCCACAAGGGAAATGAAATACATATCACGCCTGACACGTGGGATTGATGGCCGGTCTACGAATATGTATGATAATAATAATATCATACCCGACCTCCTGTTACAGAGGATCACCTGTCACCTTCCTGTTGCATCATTAGATTTCGACCAATTTCCCTACCAATTACTAGTCAAGACCAACTCACAAAGCATACAAACTTGGCGGGCCTACCTTTAATAGAGCAGAGTTCCTTCGACCATCTAAACTTTCTGTCATCAGTCCCTGGTCACTTTTTATAGGCCAACTACTCATCAGTACGTATCTAAGACCGGGCTAAAATGTGTATAATAACGAAAGTATCTCTCCTTAAACTGTGGTATTTAAATGTGGATACTTCAATCAAACCATTTTTATGCAATTTGTTTTCAAGAACTTATCTCGCGAGCCGATTTAATTATATAAAGTATTTTGCTTTTTGCTCAGTTGTTGACAAACGATGCTATCGTGCCAACAAAATAATTTTTAGGGTTCCTTGAGAATTACCTAATGACGGTGTTGAGGCCAACGGCTTGGCCAACGAGTCAAGGCCTGGAACCCTGGTTATAGGGGCCCATCAGCTATAACCTGAGTCCAGGGTCGCTGCCCTAAGGGCCTTTCTCCGCGGTCAGATTTGTTCTCAACGTAGTGGTGACTTAATGATGGTAGGGTTGCACTGACCTTCCCTGCAGCAGTCAATCCTTGTACGACCTGAGATAGTATGAGAGTGGTGAGTATGTGAGTGAGTATATTGTGAGGTTAAGTGTGAGGTGAACTTCTCAGGCCACTCGCAGCAGCAGGCAGGCAGCTAGTTATGGCCTGCAGCTGTGGACGTTGGGCTGGCGTAGCACTGTACACTTGGTTTGTCACTAGTTGGGTCCAAAACCTTAATCACACACACTTTCGCCGATCGCGTGGCGAGCAAAGCTCGGCGAGTTCCAAAAAAGAGGTTCTTTGTTACAGACAACAGTAACAATTATGCTTATAGCTAGGTCGACACATAGACCGCTTGACGGCTCAACTAAACCGTAAAATAAACTAAATTTAGACACTTAAAAAGCAAAACCGGGCGCGAGGCGACTCGGGAATTTTACATGTACGTATTAGCTGTCAAAACCAAAAGTAACTTGCAAAAACCACGCCCCAAAACGGCGGCAAGTTTAAAACTCGCATCTGTCAACTTCATTGCGAGCCAAAGAGATTGCCAGCGTCGCGACCATGGAACTAGGAATTATGGACAGGTACATGGCGCGAACAATCCCCCCGCCTGTGGTCGTAAGGATTTACGTCCACTTACTAGTAAATAGGTAAACGTGATAAGGAGCAAACGGCTCGCTGCAAGACAGAGTCTCCGACCATTACCTCGGCAACCCTGGGAACCCCATCAGACCCGTAGATCAGCTTAAGAATGCGCCCACGGCGCCAGTCTAAAGGCAACAAATTAGGTTCCTTAATCAGCACTAGGTCACCAACTTTGGGTGGATCAGATTTGTCAGCCCACTTAACCCGCTGCTGCAAAAGATGCAAATACTCTAGTGACCAACGGTGCCAAAAACTCTGAGTCATCTGTTGCAGCAGCTCAAACCGGGACAAACGTGAGACCTTCACGTCCCTGAAGGGGTATTCGGGTAGAGCGTTAAGGGGCTGACCAATCAGAAAATGACCGGGAGTTAAGACCTCCAGGTCATTTGGGTCAGATGAGAGGGGACAGAGTGGCCGAGAATTGAGTACAGCCTCAATTTTGCAAAACACGGTGGCGAGTTCTTCAAAGGTTAAAACAGTTTCGCCTATAACGCGCCGGAGATGAGTCTTGGCCACCTTAACCACGGCTTCGAATATTCCACCCCAATGAGGGCAAGCTGGGGGGTCAAACTTCCAGGTTACCCCCATCTTGGACAATGCTGTACTTAATCTAATCTTATTGCTAGACAGGAATTCGACAATTTCTTTTAAATATCTATCAGTGCCCTTATAATTGGTGCCGCAATCAGTGCGAATCAGGTCAGGCAATCCTCGACGAGAGACAAATCTACCTAGCGTGGCTACAAAGGCTTCAGTGCTTAAGGCACTCACAAGTTCTAAATGTACCGCCTTGGTAGCGAGACATACAAAAACGCAGAGGTAGGCCTTGAGCGATTTGGCGTTGCGGAGGTTAGAGCTCTTGATGGCAAACGGGCCAGCAAAATCAGTGCCAACCCCAGCAAAGGGTCGAGTGGCTAGAACGCGGTCGGAGGGCAGATCACCCATCATCGGCTGTGAAGTATTAGCCTTCAAGCGGTAACACGGAATACATTTGAAAGTGACGTTCCGGATGGTGCGTCTCCCTGCCAGAATCCAAAACTCGCGCTGTAAAATAGCCGAGAGTGCATTACAACCAGCGTGGGCATTTTTAAGATGGTAGTGTGTCACTAGCAATTTGACAAAGGTGCCGTCCTTAGGTAGCAAAAGGGGGTGGCGAGCACCATAGGGCAGATTGGAATTCTTGAGGCGTCCTCCAACGCGTAGCATTCCGTTATTGTCCAAAAAAGGGCTTAGGCGAGCAAGGGGGCCCTTCAAAACTAAACCTCTCTTTAGAGTGTCAATCACGGATGAAAAATGCTCCACCTGAACCACACGCACCCAGTAGTTCCGGGCATCTTGGCGTTCAAGAGGGGAAAGCACAGGACTCAAATTTTTATTTTCTGAATTCCGCCCATTATGGATGAAACGTCGAATCCAACCGGTAACACCAATTAGTTTATCAAGGGAACTGTAACGGTTCAAAAGAAAGTTCAAGTCGGGAATCTGTTTATCCTCAACCACTCCGACTCTTAAGCCCGGCAATACTTCGGGAGCGGAAAACCTATTTTGAGGCCAAGTCGTCTCGGATTGGGATAGCCAACTTGGATCCCACCAAAGGTGATGGTGGACCAGTGAAGAGGCCTCACAGCCGCGGGAGGCGCAATCGGCCGGGTTCAGTTCTCCGGGTACGTGTCTCCAAATCACCGGTACTGCAGAGCTCTGAATTTGGGAGACCCGATTCGCAACAAAGACCTCTTAGTTGTGAGGCGCGGCTCGTAGCCAGCAAAGGACAATCTCACTGTCCGTCCAAGCATAAACGTCGGTCATATCGACCGCAGATGCCAAAGAGGAGCGGACGTGGTTCAAGAGGCGTGCCAGAAGGGCGGCGCCAGACAATTCTAATTTCGGGATAGTTAATCGTGACCGAATAGGGGTCACCTTGCTTTTTGCCAAGACGAGATGCGTCGCGACCTCACCGGCGACATCGACAGTCCTCAAATATACCACGGCGGCGTATCCTCGTTCGGAGGCGTCGCAAAACCCGTGGAGACTGGCATGACACCTTCCTGTTGGTAGGAAGCGTCGAGGCATGGAAATTCGGTTAACTTCAGGAAGTGAAGACACAAGGGAGTTCCACTCCTTCAATAACTTCCCAGGGAGTGGTTCGTCCCAACCGAGTTCAGCAATCCAAATCTTCTGGAGGAAACATTTAGCCAAAAATATTACGGGAGTGATCCATCCATTGGGATCGAAAGTGCGAGCAACCGTAGACAATACGGAACGCTTAGTCCAGACCTTAGGAGGTGGGTCTAATTTGACCCGGTAGGTGAAAACGTCTTGGACGGGCTGGTACTGTATTCCAAGGACCGTCAGCTAATTGGGATTTTCGGGATTTTCAAAAATATGAGGATCCTGCTGATCCTTTCCCGGAAGATCCTTCAAGACGTGAGGGGAGTTGGACAGCCACTTGCCCAACTCATAACCTCCGGACTTCAGTATTGCAATCAATTCATCGCGAAGAGTCAGAGCTTCCTCAACGCTCGAGGCTCCCGTGCAAATATCGTCCATATAGACTGACGATTCCAAGGTGGCTGATGCGCGAGGGTAATTCAGTCGCTCCCGGTTAGCTAGTTCTAACAAGGTCCTGATAGCAATATAGGGGCTTGACTTGAGTCCATAGGTCGTGGTGTTCAATTCAAAGACACGCATTGGCTCATTAGGATTTTCGCGCCACAGAATCATTTGGTATCTCCGATCATCGCGATGTACCATCGACTGTCTAAACATCATCTTGATGTCAGCTACGAAAACAATTTGATGCCGGCGGAAATGCGTGAGGATATCGGAGATATCCTTGATCAGCTTAGGACCGGAGTGCAAGCATTGGTTCAATGTCACCCCGTTGGATGTGGCCGCGGAGCCGTCAAAAACCACTCGAATCTTCCCCCCAGGGGTCTTCAAGACGGCATGGTGGGGTAAGAAGTAGTGCTCGTGTGCGCGCCAATCAAAATTGGATGGTGACATATGCCCCAGGCCCTCGTACTCGCGCATAAATTCAACGTACTTGGAGCGGAAGGTGGAGTCGCGCCGCATGCGCCGTTCCATAGACAAGAGCCTCTTTTCCGCCAAGGCCCGCGATTGACCAAGCGGGGGGCGAGAAGCGAGAAAGGGCAGGCGAGTTACAAATCGCCCATCAACACGGCGGCCTGTGTTGTTTTGATAAAACAACTCACATTCAAGGTCAAGAGGGTCAACTCGTGCGGCATGCGGCGGCTCCTCAACTTCCCAAAAGCGCTGGACCACGTCCGACAGCGTCAAGCCGGCTGCTTGCAATTGGTCCAGCACTGGTAGGTCCGAAGACCATAGCACGGGTCCAAAAAAGCTAGAACCGAATATAGTGGACATGGCACATAGGCCGTCCTTCTGCAAAACCCTAATTTCCCCTGACAAGACCAGGCCCAACACGTCGGAACCCAACAAAAGGTCCGTAGGACCGGGTTCAGTCCAGTGGGGGTCAGCTGGGTTTAGGCCTGATGCACAGGACACCGCAGCGTCAGTTATTCGGACCTGCGGTAGGGGACCTAAGATATTGTCAAGGACTGACACCTTGACCAAGACCCTAAGATTGCCCGTAACGGGGCCAAACATTAATTCCGCTTCCCCGTTAGGAGTCGAGGGCTCTATACCCCCGATACCTATCACCCGTCCTGTTCGAGGACTCCAAGGGAGCCCTAGCTCACCCACCAAACGAGAAGAAGCAATACAGCGCTGTGAACCCGAATCCAAAAGGGCGCGAACGATTAAAAATTCACCCTTCGGGTTGAATACCTTCACTGAGACAGTCGGCAAAGAATGGTCTGACAGACGGACTGCCGGAGATTCAAGGTCTCAGGAGAAGTTGCTGTGGTGGGGGCTAGGGCGGCAACTACCTATTGGTGGTCGTCCTCATCAAACCGGTCCTCTGACCGGGGAATCTCATATTGAGACTCAGGGGGGACCTCCAAAGGTGAGGGGGACGGACCTCCATTTGGGTAAACCCATGCGTCATCTCGTGGCGGCAGCACGGGCCTAGTCATACGGGCTGAGGTCAGTAGGACGTAGTAAGGCTGTCGACCCGCTCGAGGTGGGCGGCGTTCGAGGCGTGGCCACTCATGAAGCGGAGGTGAATAGCGGGCAGACTGAACCGTAGACGGAGCCGCCACAAATCTGCCATCAGAACGTCGAGGGGGGTTGGCGCCCCCCTCACGGGGGGGTGAAGCCCCCATAGGCGGGGTCGAAATCCGGACGCGTCGGGATTCATGGCCCTGATCAGGAGACCGACGCAAGTAATCCGGGGAGCGATCGGTAAGAGCGCCCCCGCCCGTGCGGGGCGCGCCCTCACTCTCCACCCGGCGGCCAACACCATTCTTGTTGGCGCACAAAATCTCCAGGTGGTTACCCCTACAAATTGGGCATGGCCGTCGCTGTTGGCAGTCCCGTTGCATGTGAGCTTCCAGACAGCTATAGCACCAGTGGCGGTCTCTTGCAATGCCCCTCCGATCCTTGATCCGCTTAGAGAGAAACTGGGGGCAAGAAAGCACCCGGTGGCCTGGACGCCTGCAATAGTTACAGGGGGCGGGTTCAGTGGCAGCAAGTCCAGTGTAAACGGGCATTGGTCTCCGGTCGGAGGCCCTTTTACCAGGGACGCCAGTGTGACCCTTTTCCTTCCTCAGCTGGGCAGGCCGCTCTGGGGTCCTTGAAGGACCAGCAATACCAGAGTTATCAGCCTGCCGGCACTCTTCCTCAAGGAACTTTAAAAGGTCCGAAAAGGGGGGCAGGTAGCTGGCCCCGTCCCCACCATACCTTTGCTCAAAACGCAATTTCAACTCGGGAGGTAGGCGGGACAACACAATGTGTAATAAAAGGAAGGACCACTGGTCCACGGGAAGCTCTAAACGCTTAAGAGCGTTGCAGGCTACAATCAGTGGATTTAAGAGCGATTCTCTTAAATGGGACACCCCAGAGACACGTGGCAGCGCTAGAATTTGTGCCACGTGTGTGTCTGCTAACCGGCGCACGTTGGCATACCGCCGAGTCAGTAGTTCCCGCGCGGTGGTATAACTCTCCTCGGAGAGGTCTAGGTGGCTAACTAAACCCAGAGCCTCTCCCTGCAGGGAAGAGAGTAGATAGGCCAGTTTCTGGCAGGGAGACAGGTCCCTTCTCGCGTCCACCAGGCTATCAAAGAGGCTGAGAAAGCCTAGCCACTCGCTCAGGTTGCCAGAAAAGTGGGGCAAGTTTATTGTTGGCAACTTGCCCTGTAACGCAGGCTGCGTGGTGGGTCTGGTGGGAGACTCAAGAATAGAGCTCATTCTCGCCTCCTTCTTGAGCCTCGCGGCCTCCTCCACCAGACCGTCTGTCAGCTCAAAAAACTGTTCGTAGTCCCGCACTGAGGACTCCAGCGATTCCGGAGGTAGCTCCAATGCCATGAGGTCTCGGAAGGCCTCTTCGACGACCGCCTGCCTGGTCCGCACCTGCTCACACCGCTGGAGCAGTGCGGATGCCCGGTCCACCCGGCCTACCAAGGCGTTGGCTGTAGCAGCCCAACGCAGCTCTGATTGAATTTGCACGCTCAATTTTTTGTGGGCTGACATCTTAGGTAGGTACAAAACAACTTAAATAAAGGTAGTTACAACAAATAGATAACAAAATCAAAACAAAGTTATTTGTTACAAGTTATGTTTCAACTTCAACCAAACAAATTAATAATCAAACAAGAATTACCCACTTTAAACACAAACAAATTACTACTTAAATACTATTTATTGATTAGAATTATTTACTTTATAGTCATCTGTTGCAGCAGCTCAAACCGGGACAAACGTGAGACCTTCACGTCCCTGAAGGGGTATTCGGGTAGAGCGTTAAGGGGCTGACCAATCAGAAAATGACCGGGAGTTAAGACCTCCAGGTCATTTGGGTCAGATGAGAGGGGACAGAGTGGCCGAGAATTGAGTACAGCCTCAATTTTGCAAAACACGGTGGCGAGTTCTTCAAAGGTTAAAACAGTTTCGCCTATAACGCGCCGGAGATGTGTCTTGGCCACCTTAACCACAGCTTCGAATATTCCACCCCAATGAGGGCAAGCTGGGGGGTCAAACTTCCAGGTTACCCCCATCTTGGACAATGCTGTACTTAATCTAATCTTATTGCTAGACAGGAATTCGACAATCTCTTTTAAATATCTATCAGTGCCCTTATAATTTGTGCCACAATCCGTGCGAATCAGGTCAGGCAATCCTCGACGAGAGACAAATCTACCTAGCGTGGCTACAAAAGGTTCAGTGCTTAAGGCACTCACAAGTTCTAAATGTACCGCCTTGGTAGCGAGACATACAAAAACGCAGAGGTAGGCCTTGAGCGATTTGGCGTTGCGGAGGTTAGAGCTCTTGATGGCAAACGGGCCAGCAAAATCAGTGCCAACCCCAGCAAAGGGTCGAGTGGCTAGAACGCGGTCGGAGGGCAGATCACCCATCATCGGCTGTGAAGTATTAGCCTTCAAGCGGTAACACGGAATACATTTGAAAGTGACGTTCCGGATGGTGCGTCTCCCTGCCAGAATCCAAAACTCGCGCTGTAAAATAGCCGAGAGTGCATTACAACCAGCGTGGGCATTTTTAAGATGGTAGTGTGTCACTAGCAATTTGACAAAGGTGCCGTCCTTAGGTAGCAAAAGGGGGTGGCGAGCACCATAGGGCAGATTGGAATTCTTGAGGCGTCCTCCAACGCGTAGCATTCCGTTATTGTCCAAAAAAGGGCTTAGGCGAGCAAGGGGGCCCTTCAAAACTAAACCTCTCTTTAGAGTGTCAATCACGGATGAAAAATGCTCCACCTGAACCACACGCACCCAGTAGTTCCGGGCGTCTTGGCGTTCAAGAGGGGAAAGCACAGGACTCAAATTTTTATTTTCTGAATTCCGCCCATTATGGATGAAACGTCGAATCCAACCGGTAACACCAATTAGTTTATCAAGGGAACTGTAACGGTTCAAAAGAAAGTTCAAGTCGGGGATCTGTTTATCCTCAACCACTCCGACTCTTAAGCCCGGCAATACTTCGGGAGCGGAAAACCTATTTTGAGGCCAAGTCGTCTCGGATTGGGATAGCCAACTTGGATCCCACCAAAGGTGATGGTGGACCAGTGAAGAGGCCTCACAGCCGCGGGAGGCGCAATCGGCCGGGTTCAGTTCTCTGGGTACGTGTCTCCAAATCACCGGTACTGCAGAGCTCTGAATTTGGGAGACCCGATTCGCAACAAAGACCTCTAAGTTGTGAGGCGCGGCTCGTAGCCAGCAAAGGACAATCTCACTGTCCGTCCAAGCATAAACGTCGGTCAGATCGACCGCAGATGCCAAAGAGGAGCGGACGTGGTTCAAGAGGCGTACCAGAAGGGCGGCGCCAGACAATTCTAATTTCGGGATAGTTAACCGTGACCGAATAGGGGCCACCTTGCTTTTTGCCAAGACGAGATGCGTCGCGACCTCACCGGCGACATCGACAGTCCTCAAATATACCACGGCGGCGTATCCTCGTTCGGAGGCGTCGCAAAACCCGTGGAGACTGGCATGACACCTTCCTGTTGGTAGGAACAGATGACTCAGAGTTTTTGGCACCGTTGGTCACTAGAGTATTTGCATCTTTTGCAGCAGCGGGTTAAGTGGGCTGACAAATCTGATCCACCCAAAGTTGGTGACCTAGTGCTGATTAAGGAACCTAATTTGTTGCCTTTATACTGGCGCCGTGGGCGCATTCTTAAGCTGATCTACGGGTCTGATGGGGTTCCCAGGGTTGCCGAGGTAATGGTCGGAGACTCTGTCTTGCAGCGAGCCGTTTGCTCCTTATCACGTTTACCTATTTACTAGTAAGTGGACGTAAATCCTTACGACCACAGGCGGGGGGATTGTTCGCGTCATGTACCTGTCCATAATTCCTAGTTCCATGGTCGCGACGCTGGCAATCTCTTTGGCTCGCAATGAAGTTGACAGATGCGAGTTTTAAACTTCCCGCCGTTTTGGGGCGTGGTTTTTGCAAGTTCCTTTGGTTTTTGACAGCTAACACGTTCACGAAAATCCGGGTCGCCAGCGCGCACCGTTTTGTTTTTTTTAGTGTCTAGATTTAGTTTATTTTACGGTTTAGTTGCGCCGTCAAGCGGTCTATGTGTCGACCTAGTCTATTTACTTTAAAACAAGAATTATTTATTTTAAATACATCAAACAAACTACTCTGTTACCTAACCACGAGGAGTTCTAGTAAACAAACAAAGTATTTGTTGGTTAAAAGTTCCAAAAGATACAAATTAAGCTATCAATAATTTATGTTAAGTCAATCAATAACAGAAATTAAGATAAAAGAAAAATTAAGTTTTTAATTACCCGTACTAAGCCACTAGACTCATACTAGGCACTGCAAATTACAAATTTGCTTGGTAGGAACCTACAATTATCAAATTATATTAATATTAAGTTTATTTATTACAATCTACATCTAACTGTTGGCCAGTTACGGGCCACAAACAACAATTAGATACTATTAATTATTAATCAACAAAATTAACAAAACAAAATCTCAATAATTGCAATCATTATACAGGCCTACATGTGACAAGGTAGGCCACGTACTAGCAACTCAATAAGCCTGTGTATTAACAAGTTATAAATCAATAAGTTTACAATTAATGAGTTAACCCTAGAACGGCCAAGTTAAGTCACAGTAATGCCAAATCTGTCCGCGGAATCAATTTAACCGCGCTCTGCTTACCAAATGTTGAGGCCAACGGCTTGGCCAACGAGTCAAGGCCTGGAACCCTGGTTATAGGGGCCCATCAGCTATAACCTGAGTCCAGGGTCGCTGCCCTAAGGGCCTTTCTCCGCGGTCAGATTTGTTCTCAACGTAGTGGTGACTTAATGATGGTAGGGTTGCACTGACCTTCCCTGCAGCAGTCAATCCTTGTACGGCCTGAGATAGTATGAGAGTGGTGAGTATGTGAGTGAGTATATTGTGAGGTTAAGTGTGAGGTGAACTTCTCAGGCCACTCGCAGCAGCAGGCAGGCAGCTAGTTATGGCCTGCAGCTGTGGACGTTGGGCTGGCGTAGCACTGTACACTTGGTTTGTCACTAGTTGGGTCCAAAACCTTAATCACACACACTTTCGCCGATCGCGTGGCGAGCAAAGCTCGGCGAGTTCCAAAAAAGAGGTTCTTTGTTACAGACAACAGTAACAATTATGCTTATAGCTAGGTCGACACATAGACCGCTTGACGGCTCAACTAAACCGTAAAATAAACTAAATTTAGACACTTAAAAAGCAAAACCGGGCGCGAGGCGACTCGGGAATTTTACATGTACGTATTAGCTGTCAAAACCAAAAGGAACTTGCAAAAACAAAGGCGGCAAGTTTAAAACTCGCATCTGTCAACTTCATTGCGAGCCAAAGAGATTGCCAGCGTCGCGACCATGGAACTAGGAATTATGGACAGGTACATGGCGCGAACAGACGGTATTGTCTGCTTCCAAAAGATTCTGCTTTATCAATTGCTACTTGGAATCATAATATTATTTTTCTCCTTGTTACTGGTGCTGTGAATCAGCTTGAGTTGTGAAGTACCTATTTAAGTGCCAATTTCAACAATCGTGTAACCTTTAACTGAGGTATGATTTTTTCGCAGATTTTCAGTACTGGTAGTACGTCAAAGGGGTTGTTTCATCTTGGGCCAGGTACTTGTACGCCATACCAAAAAATAGTATTAAATCATAGAAATTGAAATAAAATATGCTTTTTTGTAGTATTACAGTGAATAAGAGGTAAAGATATCATCACATCTGCTTTTGTTGTCTATGTTTGTAATGAGGTTACGTCACCTTTTTGTCATTTCAATTGTCAAACGTCAATTGCTGGTGTGTCAAATGTCAATTGCTGTCAATTGTGGTTACTTTTATGTCAAATATTATCATGACTCGTGTAAGTACGTGTCAATGTCAAAAAGAATGCCATTTTGTTACGCTTTTATTTTCCAAAATAATTTTGCATTGTACCTCGTACAAAGGACCTTTTAATGAGAAATAAAGAAAAAATAATCACTATTTCATGACCCCGAACATTTTAAAAGACCGTACAAATACCTGGCCCAGGCTCCATATAAATTTGAAACAACCCCTTTATTCCTTGGTTAAACTTTACTAAACTAGCGGCACGTTATGATGGCCGGTTTGACACATTACAATAGTGATGTGGAATGTCAATTTATTCTCGAACAAAAAACAATTAAGTTTTGTTTTTGTACCTGATTAAATAGGTTTAATAAAACAAAAATGTATATGTTTATTTAATTTATTTGAACGAACTGAATATTTGAATGAAAATGAATATACATACTTTATATGCACACAAGAAACATATGAATACAAAAGATACCAAAAAAGGTGCCACAAAAGGCCATAATTAATCAGATTCGTCCATACTACTATTTTCACTGTCGTCACTGCTATCATCACCTACATTAATAATTATATGTTCGTTTTCTATAATATTATCTATTTTCACATCTCTTTCATAATCTTCCCTTATTAATTTAACAGTTCTATTCACAACCTTTTCCCAGTCTCCTTTAGTCACATGTTCACAAGCTTCTTCTAATAATTTTAGCATTTTTTTTGTGGTAAATGGGGGTTCTGTATTGTGTCTTGCAGCATATCCCTTAATTTGAGCCCACACCAACTCAATCGCATTATACTCACAATGGTAAGGCGGTAACCGTATAACTCTGTGCCCATGTTCTAATGCTATTTCGTCAATGACGTATCGGATCTTGGTTGGTTTGTTTTCTTTTAAAAGACGTACTAATTCCGCTTTTAACATATTCATGTTTGCATCTACGCCATTTTTACGAAGCCATGCGACGATATCAGCTTTCTTTTGGGATTGGGCAGGTGGCTTGTCAATTTGCATCGAGTGGTATGGGGCGTTGTCCATAATTATAATAGATGGTTCAGGGAGGCTACACAACATTTAGGTAAACCATTCAGTAAACTTTTCTCCATTCATGTCTTCATGATAGTCTCCAGTGGTTTTTGACGCAAAAGCCATGAGAGAACCTTCGACAAACCCGTTGATGGTTCCGGCGTGACAAATTATAAGTCGCGATCCTTTTCGTACAGGAACTTTGGAAGTAGATGCTGCTGTGTCATCGTTCCAAGAACGGCCTACAGTATGGTTAGCATTAAGCTATGTTTCAACCAAGAACACAACATTTTGCCAATTTTTGATTTCTTTCACTTGCCGTAAAAAAGTATACCTTGCCATCGCTATATCAAATCTTTCCATCAATATTTTGCGTTTGTTACATTTTTTGTATCGAAATCCAATGGTCTTCAAAATCTTCGTTAAAGAACTTTCCCCACCGAAGAATAATCCAGCTTCCTTCAGTGAATGCACCAACTTTTTTCTTGTTGGATACTCCTTCTGTAAATAGTAGCCGTAAACATGTCTTCGGATAGCATCGGCATCAAAGCTATCGATGCCTACGACTGGTTTTGCTCGTTTTCTCTTTTTTGGTGTGTGAAGTTTATTTTCTTCTGTGCCAGTCTCGCCATATTTTTTTTTAGTTATCCGTCTAACAGTTCGTTGTCCAATATTAAGCGCATCAGCTACGCGTTCAACCACTGACGTTATAGGTAAAAATGGCCCTCCATTTTGAGCTTCACGATCGAAATAGTTACGAAGGCGTATTACGAACTCACGTGTCTGACTATTTAGAACAGTTCTCTGCGTACGTTCGGTCATATCGACGAAATCCACAACAAAGGGCTTGAACAGAGTCCAAATTAACGAGCAAGGGTCAACAGTAATGCAGTATCAATATTTGAAATCCAAAGCCAGGTCAAAACTATATCACAATCGCATTGCACTGACAGTTTATACTTTTCGAAGCAACGTCAATTCGAAACTGCTTTGTTTTGCATTGAGCATTGACGCGAGTTTGCCGGAGGTAGTAGTTGTGCTAGCCAGCGATCCTATGTGACGATCGTATTAGATTCCATTTTTAAAAATTTTCAATTTAGAAAACCAAATGCCGAGTTGTGGTATATATCATATAAAAATAAAAATTTTACCTTTTGTATGAAACAGCTGATATTTTTTTTGCGATTTCAGAGGTTTGTCCACATAGTGAAAATTGTTCATATTCACAAGTACATTCACCCCTTAAATGGTGCAAACTGATTTTTCTACACTTGTATACATTTTAGAAATCAATTTAATAAATAAATTTTGAGTCCTAAACCTAAAACTACATTCGATAAAATTTATGAATCTCTGCACATCACTATCGTCAATAAAGTAATACAATTATTTCCTTCAAAGTCGTTATCAATTAATACGGAACTTCATGAGCGGACAAACGTCAAACCGGCCATCATAGCGTGCCGCTAATATAGGTGATGATGACTTTATTGCAATTAATAATTAATTGAAAGTGCAATGGATCTAATAGTTGTATCTTTTTCTGATAATTCGACTTTATTTAAAAACGGATACTCTCGAACTTTTCCGCATGGTTCTTCACCCTTTTAGGGATGGAATTTCAAAACATCTCTCCTTAATGCACTTTTAGAGCACTCAAAATTGCTTTCTCCAAGTTCCAAATCTCGAATTCCACTGTTTTAGGTTGTGCGTTTTATTGTTATATAGAAGATAAATAGGTAAAATTACAAAACAAATACATCATCTAAAATTCTAAACCAATGCATTGCTGTAAAGTTTCTCAAATACTTATACACCTTATGTACCTATATTAGAGGTATTTATTTTTTTATCATTACACAAAAGAAAATAACAAAAGGAGTTTGGCGAATTCCATAGAGTTTCTGACACAGACGAATTGAACCGTGGGTCGAGGCCCACGGTTCAGTTCACGTTCACGAATCAAACTTCTCATGCTTGTTCTAGTAAACCAGTCTAACAAAAAAGTTCATCAAAGTCTATCAAATAAAGTTGGGAGAAAAAAGATATTCACTTGTATCGCCATGTAACGGTTATTTATAAAGTGTACCTGTGATTATTATATTTTTGTTCCCATGTTCTAAAAATATCGGGTTTACAGAGTAAAATAATCTGAAAAATATTAATTAAAATTAAATTAAAATGATTTCTGAATCTGAACGGTTATTAAAAATGCTGGGTCAAAATTCGTCAACCTCCTTTACACATTACACCTCCAGCTGAAACCACATACGGTTTGATATGACCAAAGTATGAGTTTGATCAGGGTGACTGCTAGATGCCAGTCATATGTGCTAGAATAAAATACAGAGCTTGATTTTTATAGTATTGAACCCAATTTAATTATCACGATAGATAAAATGCCTCCTTCGCTACACGTAATATGTACGTATCACATATCGCATCACCGATGGGAAGGCGAAGCTTGTGTTAGGTTTGATGACAATAATTATTATTTATACTTAGTCCGATGGATATTATGTTCTATGCAACCTTACATAAATAATTAACTTTATTATTATATATATTAACCTCTTCAATAATACGAATAATATGCGGAACAATTTGAGTTTTAACAGTTTCTGTCGCACGCATTACTAAAGCTGGGTTTTTTCCTCGGTTCGGTAGTCGGGTTTACAACACGTGCGAGACGTATAATTTGTTCATTATTGTAAATAGTAGGTATTGCCTACCTGACGACGACGCCACCGACCCTGTTATTCGGAATCCAATCTAACCAGGCTCCGAACTAAACCGGTTTTTGAAGCATTTGTTGATAAACTGTTACATTATTTACAAACAATCTCATATTATTATCATTAGCCTTTTGAAGGTCATCGTAACGTCCAGTGATTGATGTAGGTTTTTGAGAGATGTCTACAAACTATGTACCTACCTACTTTGTTGAGCTGGTTTGTGTTTATTATGAACTTCGTTGTTAGCCCCCGTTTGCTGTACCTACCTACGCTCTTCATTCCTATTTTTCATGACTTTGTAATATTTCACGTATTAAAAAGTGTTAATGTATAATAATATAAAGTATATGTTCAATATACAGGGTTAATTTTAAAATGACAACAATCTTTTACAGACAACTTCTGTACCTACATCAAAATAAATAACTTCTGTTCCACGACTTTTTAAATATTATTAGTATATATAATTTTTAGTATCGTGCACAGAAGAAACATGTGGGAGGTTGTTGGTAAATTAAAATTAACAATGTATTTTGATCTGCCGTCACCACACGGCACGTCAGATCAACACGTAATAATAATGTCCTCCCGACCGTATCCGATCACGGCGGCCAACCTGCTCAGAGATTAGCCATCTGCGCGGGAGATATTATAGTGCACAAGTGTGTGCGCAGACACAGGTGCACTCTCTATTCCCTCACTCTCATAGTCCGATGGGACGGAAACAACACGTCCACGTGGGAGATCAACACGTACCACGATAACGACAATGCACTTATAAACTCACGTCTATTAATTTTCCTTAGGCTAACATCTACTTTTAGATTAAACTTCCTTCCTCTTAATGTTAGCTAAAAACAGATTTTAGTATATGAATTGCGGTTGAGTGATGCATAGCGTAATCCTCACGATATAGATGCAGAAAACCCCGTAACGTGGGAAACTTGCGGAAATGCTAACTTGCGAATTTTCGTAAACAATTCCTAAGGCCAGTTCGCGGTTCGTGATCTGTTTTATTTTCAACCATATGTCAAAATCAACTAAAGCTGAGATTAAGTTGTTCTTGTTATCCATACTAATATTATAAAGAGGAAAGATTTTTTGTTTGTTTGTTTGTTTGTTTGTACCGAATAGGCTCTGTAACTACTGGACCGATTTTAAACATTTTTTCACCAATAGAAAGCTAAGTTATCAGGAAGTAACATAGGCTATAATTTATTTTCAAAATATTAGAGATCCTTAAGAAAATTGCAATAATGTAACCCAAACTAGCAAAATTTTGCCTATAAAATGCATTATTTGGCGTGTGCTGAGAAAACTATTAATGATACATCAATTATGTACTAAATGATTAAAGTAC
This sequence comes from Oeneis ivallda, assembly GCA_029955525.1. Lineage (NCBI taxonomy): Eukaryota > Metazoa > Arthropoda > Insecta > Lepidoptera > Nymphalidae > Oeneis > Oeneis ivallda. The sequence goes on along the minus strand of JARPMR010000016.1, from coordinate 4,391,194 downwards.
TCATTATTTTCTAATTTCTACAAAAAAATCCCCAAGGGAATATATCTAACTATCATATTTAAGTCACAATAGTAGTTTTTGTTTTCTAAAATTTAATTAGATTGCCTTTATTATCGTAGTATTAATTCTTCCTTACTAATACATATTAATAAATGCGAAAGTGTGTTTGTTTGTTGGTTTGTTCGTCAATCACGCTGCAACAAAGCTACGGATTGACGTGATTTTTTGGATAGGCATAGTAGAACCTGGAGGGTGACAAAGAGTTCCCGCGGGATGTTAAAAACTAAAACCACGCGGGCGAAGTCGTGGGCATCAGCTAGTATCTATAAAAGACACCGTCTCGGACGGCATCTCAGCGCCTAAACAGTTTTCCTCTCTCAAAAATTTACGCAATAGATGCAGGTGGGTATTGTATCTCTTAAACCCGGTAAAAACCCGGCGTATCGTAAAATACCACCACGTCTGTGATGGCGTGCACTATTTAACTTAATTGTGTAATCCCCAATCCGCATAATGCCGAGATGTTAATCAGAATAGAATTTATGCAGTTAGTTCTTGACCTAGGTTGTTTGAGTTGCAATTTTGTACGCTACCTACAGCGCAGATTGGTTAGGTTAGGTTAGGCAGTTTTTTAGAATAGAATAGAATAGAAATGTTTTATATTCAAATTAATTTTTTTACAAGTGCCTTTGAATCGTCGATGAGTCTACCACTGGTTCGGAATGCCCGTCCTGCCGAGAAGAACCAGCAAGAAACTCGGCGGTTGCTCTTTTCAAAACAAGTTTACAATTTAATAGAATAGATAGACAGTTTAATTACCACCTACTGTCTCATGAATCGCTGGAACGAATTATATCCACGCTTTTTTATGATTTATATAGTCTTCAATTGCATAATAAGCTTTTTTCATGAGATTAGTTTTAACTGATTTCTTAAACTTGTGTAAAGGCATGTCTAAGATCGACTGTGGAATTTTATTATAAAACGTCACGCCCATTCCCACAAATGTCTTTCGGACCCTCTTGAGGCGCAATCGAGGAATCACGAGTCTTAGTTAGACTGCGGTGTCTAATTCGGGGGGTCGCGGATTCAATCCCGGCTCTTTTGGCTCTTGGGAGTAATGTGCGTTTATGCAAATAAATATTACATGTTTTGACGGTGAATTGTGTGAATCGTGAATTTGCATTAATTTATCCTATGCAATCAAAATCAAATAGACGTGGCTCCAGTTACGACTTAAGAACTTAAGAATTGAACTCTTAATTCTTAGTCAAGTAGTATCTATGTGAAAGAGCCAATCTGTAATACATAATTATACCAAATAAACCCTATCATAATAAATGATTATGGGTTGGTAATAGAACTGTTTACGATCTTCTTTATGGACATCCACTGCTGATGCAAGAGACATAATTTAATATCTCTTGCATAAACTTCCACATGACTCGGTCTTGTGTGGCCTGTATCCAGCTGCTCCTTGGGCCTCGTCTGATGTCGTCGATCCATAGTAGTATTTAACGACCCTCAAAAATGAGGCATGCGATGTAGAGAGAGAAGAACACTATTCAAAAGCGTCTATGAAGTGGCTTAGGTCAATAGGTTTTCGTATCGCATTCCGAAAGAATTTTTAATTAAACCACATCATTCTCCGTTTTCGTTGTACTATGGGATGATTCATCTTATGCAATTAAATAGCTTACGCGTTACAAAATGGTGTGACTCAAGATAAAAACGTTTTAAGCCTGCTTTCCTTAGGTCGCTAGAAATGTTGAGGTTACAACCTGAGTCCTGACATAATGACATAACATGTTGCGGTTTTTCGGTAAAATTGGAGAGTATTGTGCATAATAAAATTGCATGAAGTCAAGGCATAAAGTATTCTATCAAGGATAAGCGAAGATGCGTAGAGATACAGGAAGCAGTTCATTACATCCCGCATTGCTTTACAATATAAATATTATGTAAATTATTTTCAGCGGCAAACTTAGAAACCTCCGAAAGATGCATTTTACAAAGCGTAGTTTTTTAAATAGGTATCCATGATGTTAAAGTGAGTTGTTCCTTGTACCTATAAAATGGACTTCAGCAAAGTAACGCCTGTTAACTGCTAAGTAACTGCCTGTAACTTAACTTGAGCGAAGCCTTTCCTTTCGAATCCTTTCTTAACGGATGTCTACGTTAAAATTGCTATCTGTAAGCCAAAGGCAGACCCCCCACTAGGTGGACCGACGACATCAAAATAATCGCAAAAAGCCGCTGGAATTAGGCGGCGCAAGACCGAAGCCTGTGGAAGTCCATGCAAGAAACCTGTGTCCAGCTGTGGAAGTTGAAGGTTGATAAAGAAGAAGAAGCCCAGCCCGATCAGTCGGTCACACAGTCAATCAGTTTTATCTTTTTTAATATACTTAATTATTATATAGATTTAAAACTTGTTTATTTTGTTGTTTTTTTTGGAACCCTTATGGTGCGACTTTGTTCGTCAGTCTGTCCGTCCGTCTGTCACAGTCGATTATTTTAGTAACTATTAAAGCTATCGACATGAAATTTAGAATAGTTGTGTATAATAGTGGCCCAACATCATTGGAATAAAAAAAAAATCGGGTGGGCTATAATATGAAAGAGCTTTACCTGGACATTTCAAAAAAATTTTTATTTATTTTTATACGTAACAGTTTTTGAGTAATCGTGCAAAATGTCTAAAATAAATACCGTCTCTCCCCCCCCCCCCCTATCTCCGAAGTTTACCAATCTAAAAATCAGAATCAGGGTTTGAAATTTCAAAGTAAAGAAGTAATAATGTATATTACTTCTTTACTTTTTTCTGTAATAGCATAGTTTTTTTGATATTAACAATAAACCTCTACGAATAAGTTAACGATTAATATTATAATATAATCGTTTTAGTTATTACTTCTAGTGTACGGGAGCCTCGGTGCGCGAGTCCGACTCGCACATGGCTGGTTTTTTTACCTATTCCCTTTATTCCCCAGGGTAAAGGTGAGATGACGACATACTGGCTGGAGGGCAGAACGGGCCCGTCTCCAGTGAGGCCCACCGCGTCGTTGGACTGCACGCCTAGCTTCCTCGCGCGGATCCACTCGCAGCGCCGATCCTCGCCCAGATACCAACCAGAGGCCAGGAAGAATTGAATTGAGACCAAAACTTTATTTCGTCTTTTCTTTGTCCACTGCTGGACATAGGACCCTTACATCGACTTCCATATGCCTCGTTCTTGCGCCATGTGTATCTATCGTCTCTCATGACGTCAGTCCACCTGCACGCCTAGCATGCACGCGCGAGAAAATTTGGTCGACGCCTTTTCTCGTATTATCTCTAATATCTGGGTGACCGAGCTTTTTTTGTTAATTATATATTAAAAAATAAAAAATAAAAAATTAATAATAATAAAATTCACAGGGGAAAATATAATCGTCTGGACTCGAACCGAGGTCTTCTGGTTTCGGGACCGCCCGATTTCCCGAGCTACTGGAACTTTATAGATGAAGGCGAAATTTACCTTCGTATTCTAATGATATTGTAAGGGGTTTTTCATTGCCTGAAACACGTATAAAACGACCTTTTCTAAAAATGAAACCTAGCTAGATCGATTTATCGCCCCCGAAACCCCCTGCATACTAAATTTCATGAAAATCGTTGGAGCCGTTTCCGAGATTCAGATTATATATTTATACTAGAATTGCTCGTTTAAAGCCTAGGTATTAGATATCTCTATCGACACTAACATGGTTGCACACATGGATTCGTCGAACGCGAAATTAGTCTACATCGACGCTATCTCTCTCTCTTCGCGCGAGATATCACTTCGACGTGCATGCTAGGCGGGCTAGTGTGTCCTGTGCGCGGTCGCCACTCCAGCACCTAAGGATCCTAACGAACATCACTTATTCGAACTAATATGGACACACCTATGGCCACTTGTCAATACTTTATCTAAGCGTTAATTATACTTTAAATAAAACTGCAGCAAACAATGTCCTTGCCAACAAATTGTAGAATTCTGCCCTATACTAAGGCCAGCCTTACACATAATATAAGTTATACTTACGTAAGTCTTATGTTAGGTTAATTGCGTAAGCTACTTGGGTGAGCAAAACTTACGTAAAAATTTCAGGTGGACCTTGGGGTCCGAAGGTGCTTGAATGTTAGTCCGCTCCAGAAAACATAGCATTGGAAAACCCCTAATTAGGTGGACGAAGGATCTTAAGCGAGCCACTGGCAGCCGCTGCATACACGCGGCGCAAGAAAGTGTTCTGTGGCGGTCTGTCTATCGGTAAAGATGATGATGAGTAGTAGTAGAATTATTAGGGACTCTACCCACCACGGTAGGAACCGCAAACAATTGTATAAAGAGTATATTATGGCTATTCATGATTCATACATTTAGTTATCAGCTGCAAAATATCCCTTTGAAATAATTTAACAAAAAAAAATTAAAAAAATACTTCATTTTAATTATTATACACAAAATTCAATATCGAATTCATAAATTAAAAAAACTTGAGAGGTGTCAAGGGACACCCGGATGGAACGAAGTTCCTTTCGATTGATTAATTTGGCATTGTGTTCAATATTTTCACACTACAATATTAGATCTCCGTAGCCTTGTGGTTTCTACAGTCGCTAAACAGTTAAAAGTCGATGGTTCGAATCCCAGCTCGACAGACTGAATTTTATATTTTCAATTTTATTTTAAATAATTTCTACACGTGGAATTTTTCCCTAATTTTTTATAACTTATTTTTAAGTTATAAAAAATTAGGGAAAAAAAACTTATTTTTAAGTTATAAAAAATTAGGGAAAAATTCCACATGCAAAAATTACTTAAAATAAAATTGAAAATAGAAAATTCAGTCTGTCGAGCTGGGATTCGAAACATCGACCTTTAACTGTTTAGCGACTGTAAAAACCACAAGGCTACCGAGATCTTATATTGTACTGTGAAAATATTGAACACAATGCCAAATTCACATTCAAAAAAGTGTCGGTTCAATTTTGTCTTAATTTTTTCCATCTTCCGCACCACGCGATAAGGAACTACGTTCCAAAAACTATTTGACAAACTAGTTTCAGCTTCTTTTAAACCGGTTTTTAATAGCGGTATCTCTAATTATATTAAAACAATAATTTTATTATTGTTTTATAGGCGGCATCGGCAAAAAGCTGGTTAAAGTGTTTTTTTTAGATTTCAAAACGTCTTCTTGGCCGATTTCACCAGCGTCGAGTGACGTTTTACCCAGGAATAAATTGGGCGTTCTGACAGTTTTTGTATTAAAAATGCTGTCAAAATATATTTACGCTCGGATAAGAATTATTTTACGTTGGTGAAATCGGCCCTTCAAGGTTTAGACGTTTTACAGCTTCATAATGATGATTAATGCATGAAAATTCACATTGCTCGATTACCAATGAATTAATGTTATAACTTAGTTAGTTACAATTACTGTACTTATATTTTTACTGTTGTGAATAATTTATTTATTTATGTAATAAAGAGTTAGTAATTAAAATATATAATATTTAATAATTAGGAACTATATGTGAGAATGTAGAATAAGTTTTTTAATTGTAAGAGAACGAAATGCTTGAAAAATAATGTCCATATCATAGATTTAGGATTGGTAAGTGAGTCGCTACGAAGCGTCTACCAATCCTTAATCTATGGTCAAAATACATAGATAATTATTAAACAAAATTTTATAACTGATGAAATTTAGTAAATTGGTAATACTTAAATAAATAAAATGTGATAAAAAAGATTTTTAATTCCATAAAATAATGTTTTTTTATTAATTTTAATTATTAAATCGTCCAGGATACTCTCATAATTATGTAACCTACATAACGCATGCTTAATGGAAAATTGACCCAATAGTAGTGACCTATCTACATAGGTCAGAATTGAGCTACGTATTATTTCCGTTATTTTTTAACACAGATAGCTGTTTAATAGTCAATCATTCATTCAAAATACAAGCATTCCTGATTATTTAAAAATAAGTTTTAATTTTATGCGTCAAAAAGTAGGATATAAGTCTTCATTGCAATATGTTCTTTGGCTTAGAATATCTTTACTAATCCATAATAATATTAAATGCGAAAATGTGTACGTCGGATGATTCGTCCTTTAATCACGCCGCAACGGAGCAACGGATCGACGTGATTTTTGCATGGATATAGCTGTTAAGAACTTAGAGAGTGACACTACATATTTTTATCCCTGAAAAAAAGGGTTCCCGAGGAATTTTTGAAAACTCTAGCGGACGAAGTCGCGGGTAAAAGCTAGTCAATCAACGGTTAACTACAGATCAGGTATCAGACAGCGCAGGTCTCCTCTCGAAGAAGGGTTACAGGCCATAGTCCAACACGCTGGCCCAATGCGAATTGGCGGACTTCACACACCTTTGAGAACATTATAAAGACCTCTCAGGTTGGCAGGTTTAAATTTATGTTCCTGATGTTTTCCTTCACCGTTGAAGCTTAGAAAAGCCAGAGGTGTGTGCCCGGGATTGAACTTGCGACCCCCGAATAGGAGACCGCAGCACTATACTAGCGGCACGCTATGATGGCCGGTTTGACGTTTGTCCGCTCATGAAGTTCCGTTAATTGATAACGACTTTGAAGGAAATAATTGTATTACGTTATTGACGATAGTGATGTGCAGAGATTCATAAATTTTATCGAATGTAGTTTTAGGTTTAGGACTCAAAATTTATTAATTTATAAATTTTAAACCGGCCATCATAGCGTGCCGCTAGTATAACCACTAGGCTATCACTAAGCTAGTAAGAAAATAAAATCGAGCCTTTTTATTATACGCTTTTTATTAGCTTCACTTGTATGTTTGTAACAATGTTTGTAACAATGTTTGTAACCGACTTCTTTGGGCGCGATTTTGACCCACTTTAAACGGCCAGATTTCGTTCAAACTTTGTAGATTTATCGAGGACCGATGACAATACACTAATTTGAAAAAAAAAAAATAATAGTTTAAAAAAACTAAAAACACGCTTTTTATAGAAAACCAAACAAAAAAATAGAAAATAAATTTTAATAAATTTAAATTAAGAATAGGGTCCAAAAATTTCAATAAATATAAATTAATAATAGTGTAAATAAAAAAATGTATTTTATTTTAAAAAAAGCGTGGGGTGCTTTTTAAGATATTATCAAAATGATAATCACTCTACTCATATCTGTCAATAAAATATTTATAACTATTGACACCATGCACCCCACGCTTTTTTAAAATAAAATACTTTTTTTTTATTTACACTATTATTAATTTATATTTATTGAAATTTTTGGACCCTATTCTTAATTTAAATTTATTAAAATTTATTTTCTATTTTTTAGTTTGGTTTTCTATAAAAAGCGTGTTTTTAGTTTTTTTAAACTATTATTTATTTTTTCTGTCTTTTCTCAAATAAGAAGGGTTTAAGTCATAGTCTACAATACTCGCCATGGCGCCATACACGCCATTGGCACATTACATACTTTTGAGAACAGTACGAAAACTTTCAAGCATGCAGGTTTCCTTACGGTAAGTAATCCTTCGCAGAAGAAAGTGATATACATTTATACCTACTTCAATAGCATAAAACAAACATTTATATAACCGAAGAGTCAGAGATTTGTGAATAGGATCGTACCTCAGATTCACTGAAAGGGCGGGCAGAATATTCTCAGGGCTTGTTTCACCACCTTCAAGTACAATTTAACTGACGAATAAATTTGGCGTTTTGACAGATTGCCCGTACTAAAACTGTCAAAACGTCTTTATTCGTCAGTTAAAGTTTACTTGAATGGTGAATCCACAAGGTGAATCAGGCCATCAACCACTAAGGGCCGACTTCACCAACGTAAAATAAGTTATCCGAGCGTTATTTTGACAGTATTTTCAATACAAAAACTGTCAGAACGCCTAATTTATTCATCGCTAAAACGTCAATCAACGTTGGTGAAATCGGCCATAAGACTATCACCGCTTTTTGAAAAAATTATGAACGGTTACATTTGAAAAGATATATTTTTTAAATTGATTCCCAGATTCTACTGATAAATAATTGGATAGTAGTAAAATTCTTTTATGACATTCATTTTTCTTTCAAAAAGAAATGTTAAGACCATTATATGGATATGCTAGAAAAATGTCTCCGAAAAAATTACCGTATTAATCATGCAATGATTCAAGCTTTGTATAAAAGTGTCTCTTCACTCCACAAAATCATCAGTTGTTCACAGGCACTAGCAAAATGAAGTCCATTTTCCTTATATGTATTCTAAGCCTGTGGCTCGTATGCATCAGTGACTATGTTGAGTGTAGATCGATGGGTTCGGTCGTAAATGTTTCGATCAAAAATTCGTTGATCGAAAACTCCCAGATCGATCATTCGATTGGTAATGAAGTAAAAGTGATTAGTGACAGAGTTGTGATGAGACAAAAACGTGACGTGTTTAAGCTTCCCCATAGATGCGGAAGGAATATGGTGTTTTTTCATGTGCAGTGCATCACTGTTGATGAGTAAGTATTTTCATTCCACCCTTAGAAATAGATAAGTGACTTAGATAAAAATAGATAGCAAAAAGTTAAAGATCTGCTAGGGCAAGGCCTTCTCTATCTCATTAGATAAGTATCTATTTATTTTTGGGATAACTCTCAAACAAATTAATATAATTACATATTATTATACAGGTAGCATATAGGTAGGTATTATGCTTTCAATTAGCTTCTTCTTTTGAGGCCCTCTTGCTTTGACAGACTTCGTATAAAGCTTCTGTCAAAATTACAAATTTATTCCTGGGTTACACCTAACCCGGCATCTCTGCAAGCGGGCCTAATAAATATAAAAAAATCAATTGCTAAGACTGGCTTGAACTCAATAAAGGGGTGGTTGAGAAATAAAAAAAAATAGGAAGGCTTTAAAAAACAGCTAAAAAATCGAAAAAAAATTGTATAGAAACCACCACTTCAGATTACTTTTAATAGGTGACGGGAGCGTTAGTAAGACGGGAGGAAAGTTAGTATTTTTAACCGACTTCAAAAAGGAGGAGGTTATCAATTCGTCGGATATTTTTTTTATGTATGTTCACCGATTACTCGAAGACGTCTGAACCGATTTGGAAAATTCTTTTTTGTTTGAAAGATAATACTTCCCAGGTGGTCCCATTGAAATTTTATCAAAATCGGTCGAACGGTTTTTAAAATATCTACGATAAATTATATACTTTGTAGTGGCACGGGCGTTTGAAGTCGGTTTGTTAAAAATAACTTTTTATATTTAACTAGCTGACCCAGCGAACTTCGTACCGCCAACTTATCTATACATATAAAAAAAACTTGAGAGGTGTCAAAGGACACCCGGATGGAACGTAGCTCCTTCCGATTAATTTTAGTGAAGGAATTGTAATAAACTAGTGGTGTCATCTAGTATTAAATTGATTAACTACGATGAATTATATTATTTTGTTTATTTCTATTGCACTGTTACAAAACCAAAGAGTTACTCTGGTGGAGTTACTGTTTTTTCACAGATGGCGTTAGCATTTTATCCAATTTATACAATAAAAAATTAGGGAAAAATTCCACATTTAGAAATTATTTAAAATAAAATTGAAAATAGAAAATTCAGTCTGTCGAGCTGGGATTCGAACCATCGACGTTGAATTTATAGGCGACTGCCCTAACAACTAGGCCATGCAGACGCCGTGTTCTAAGGCGAAAATACCGAATACAATGCAAAATTCACATTCAACAAAAAAGTGTCGGTTTCAAAAATGTGTCGAGGTCGAGTGTCGGTTCCTTAATTTTTTCCGTCTAGCCCCCTTCCGTACCGCGCGATAAGGAACTACGTTCCAATAAAACAAATAAACTATCCCAATACAAAAAAACTATCCTATCTTTCAAGTTGGACCAAATTACAGATAGTTACGAAGTTTGATAAAAATCGGTTCAGTAGTTTAGTAGTCCATCGCGGACAAACAACGTGACACGTAATTTATATAGGTATATTTAGATTACACTAAAAACAAATCTTTCACTGCACAGTTGCTTGGTAAGTTGGTACTTATTTAATTGTTTTATTTGTAGAGTTCCGAAAAAACCTAAGTAGGTACCTAGTGTAAGAGAAATACGAAAAAATAATATTCAATTATTATAACGTTCTAGCGGCATTTTTCCAATATTTAATTATTTTTTAAATGTAATGCTGAACTTAAAAAACATTCGTGGGTACGATATTACCTACGCACCTTTAGAATTTATAGAGACCTATTTTGAGATTTCGACTTAGAGTCATAGAACTACCTTGGACAGCCATCTTTATCGACTCTTATTGTATAGACTCTAGCTTTACTGTAACGATTATATATTAGTGTCTAGCAGGTATAGTAAGAATCCATAAAGTTGGCCTATCTAAGGACTTTTTATGACCCAAAGGCGAAATCTCAAAATTTTGAAATAGCTCTCTATAATTCTAATGGTGCGATGTATAGTGCAACATCAGTTGAAGATTGTACCGTCATACTTTCAGTTTTTAGTCCGCGGCTTTGAAAGTTGGTCTATTGAGGTAAATTTATTACCTAGGCCTAAGTAAGTATCATTATACTTTTAAAAAAATAACACTTTAACACTAGATAAATATACCTACTTACATCCTGAGTAGATACCAACCATTTAAGACATCATTAAATCTATGTGATATTATATAATTAAAGCAATTTACATATGGTATACAATGTAAAACTTGTTGTACAAGGTAATTTTGCAGGTATTTTAATTAAACTTGAATATTATTATTTTATTGACAATAAAATGTAATTAGAGTAGGTACCTATTGAAATTCATGTTTTAAACTATCAAATTATTATCATAAGGCATAACAAGGCATACTATCTATAGTAAACTACATGAGACTGCAGGGTCTGCAGCCTTATATAGTTTCTGCAGTCCAGATATTATGCTGAGATATCAAGATCGCACTTTCACTTGGCTCTGACCAAGACAATACGAGTTATAACGAGACCAAGTTATAACGAGATAGATTTATGTTTGATACATCAGGGATATATATTTTTGTCTCGTTCTATCTTAAGTCCAAGTCAAGTCAGAGCAGGCTCTATAGATCTCAGTCCTTACTCCATAGACAAGTAGAGTAATCAATCCAATCAAGTAGGTAGAGTCAATAGATTCAATACTAAATAAATGTTTATTTTGTTACAGGTACAGAGCACGTAGGCGGCAAAGGCACCATGGCAAAAGGCATTAAATATACCTAACTCTCACCAAAATTTAATTAATTTCAACGAGAAGACTGAACCAAGTGAAACTATGTTAAATAATATAAATAATTTAAAGTATTATTTATTTTCAATCACGAACGAGAAGCACTGAAATACAAATGAAAAATCTACTCTAAACTCATTTCAAATTGGAAGATTTTGAATACTTGCAATGACTCCGTCAACAAAGGTCTACTCACCACTGTTACGGAAAAAGAGTGTTCTGAAGACTCTTGGAGCCAGAAGAAGATTCAAAATTTCCTGTCATATAACAGCATCTATGACAGTGAATTTACTTTGAAGCAATACTTCTACAGCCGATAGACGTCCACAGCTCGTCGGTATAGGTCTCTTGCACAGACTTCCACAAGGCTCGGTCTTGCGCCGCCTGTATCCAGCGGCTCCTACCAAGTCATCTGATGTTGTCGATCCACCTCGCCAGGAGCTTTTTAACACAAGAGTACCTACATTAAAGACAATTTATCTACCCCTATAATGAAATGTTTCCAAGAAACTTGAAAAATTCCTCAAACATTTGGCAACTATGGAAGAGAAATTACTTCAAATGAGTATGTTAAAAACGAATTTTGTAAGACAAGTATTTAGATGACACGATAGAGAAGATTTTTTCAGGTGAATTCCTTAAATCTGTATTAATAAGGCTCGATACGCAAATACGCTTATTATTATTAATTTTTTTTATTTTATTTAAGTGTCAGTATAAGTAATAATTATTAAGTATATTATGAACAATCGAACTTCCAAGTGAACTGATCGATATTGAATATTACAATATTATAATAAATATTACAATATATCGAAGTTCACAATGACAAGTTCGGTATGAGTAGCTTAACTCGAAGTTAAAATTAAAGTTAATAAACGTTGCCATAATATTATATAAGTAATTTCTGATTGCTTTAATTCCAAAATTCCAAAATACTGATTTACATTTTTTAATTTATAATTATTTAAGTATCACTACTATTTATTATTCGCCAATATTTTTTTACATTAAAACAAAATCAATGTAAGCTACATTAGTAATAAATAATTACAATCTTAATTCTTGAATCTCTCACGTCAATCAAATAAATGGCTTGAATAATTATTATTATTAAAATTAAGTTGGAATTTCTAATGAACGTATTCGAAAGTTGAACTGATCTGGGGGAATCCCGGCTTTTAGCGACCGTGTGCCATAATAATATAATTTTATTCTCAACATATTTTTAACAGGTTATGTAATCGAGTTTTGACTATGGTTCGATTTTTTAATCGCCAGATAAATAAGTAAATGTCAATTGACCAATTTCCATGTATAATATGTTTAAATGCGAATTTCTAATACTGAAACCTCGAATAGCTATGAATTGACATCTCAGTAAAAAAATTGGAAATTCTAGGTCAATTTAAAATTCTGACCCGTATTGGAAGACAAATAAAATAGGAGTAAAAATATTTTCTTCAGAAATTAAGTAAGTAAATATTTTTACTATAAATAAATAATGTTATGAATAATGTACCTTAACTATCTGCTATATTTATTACCTAGTATAAGAAAAATAGTGAGATTAGTCAGTATTATTAAATTATTGTAATTGTTTTTCCTTCTTCCTACAAAGGTTCTAATGTTTTAGACATTGTGCGAGACACAATTCATACTTTTTACGTAAGTTAATTTATAGATATAAGTGATAATTCTACCGTTAACTAGCTCTGTTAAAACGATCGGTCAATCTTCATAAATCGAGTCTTTTTATTCCGATTCTGATTCTGAGTAACACATTCCGATCTCAGTCAAGGACAAGTCGGCGACGGAAATCCGCTCCTTTATTACGAAACTTTGTTGTGATGTATACGTTAGGTACCTAATCGCAAACTTTCTTATCGAATTACACGTTTAACTGAAATTATCAGCATCGGTCTCATAAATTTATTATTTAATTAGCTGATGCCCGCGACTTCTTCTGCGTGGATTTAGTTTTTAAAATATTCCCTAGGAACTCCTTGATTTTCCAAGATAAATTTAGCCAAGCCGCTCTCAACTCTCAAGGTCCTCAACTATGTTATTATATATCCATGCAAAAAATCACATCGATCTCATAATAGCATCGCTGTAACAAACAAAATATAAACGCATTTGTAATAATTAGGAAGAATAGGTACGAGTACTCGTACTTTTCACATAGACACATTTATATTATTTTCACTTGATAATATTTATAAATAATATTAAAAAACTAACGTTATAATTTAGGTAGATAGAGATTTCATGTCGTTTCAGATTTGTCGAGGAAATATTTCTTTAGTTCCCTAATAGAGGTAAGATGTGAAAACCGATGATAACAATTAACATTTGCCTAACGTTTGGAAACCTTTTGTTCATCTACTAAGTTGTCTACTAAATTTTTATTTAATATGCGGAGCTGAGTCTTGAGTATCACATAATACGGGATTATTGATTAGTCTAGTTATTAATTGTCTTAACAATTACCACAATATTTAAATGAATGCATTTACATTTATTGCATTACTTTATTATTAAATTGCCACTAATGATAGATGTTATTAATAGTACTTAGTTTTAATAATTATTCTAAGCGCTTATTTTTTGCCATATAAAACTTAATAATATCTGCTGAGCGGATATAACTTTTTCAAGAAATGTAAAACGTGCAGGTCACGTTATTATTATTAATAATAATAATAGGTATTTACTTTTTAAACAGTTACTTTATTTTTGTAATGTTACTTAACTTGAGATTGAAAAATTTGTTGTTAAATAATTGTGTTTTTCGCCTATATTCGCCGAGTTGATTTATTCTCATTTGAAAATGAAAATATTTATTTCGGGTATTTTTATAAAAAATAATTTATTTATTGTTTGGTAAGTATTTCGCATTAGTTTATTAATTATTTAATATTTTCATTTCAAATGGAAGTAATTTATTGTAATTTAACTAAACAGTCTTTGAGACTGGTTATAATTATTATTGTGTTGTTTTATATTCATTTAACACGTTTGATTAATTAATGTCAAAAATGTATTTTTTTTACCAATAAAAATAGAATTAGTAATCAAGTATTTTATTTTATCAGTAAAGCGAGAGTAAATAAGCAAATAAATAAACAAGGGTGAATAGGCATCTTCTAGGCAAACGCGTTCCACCTTAGGCCACATCATCACTTTCCATCAGGTGTGATAGTGATCAAGCGTGTGCCTATAATGTATTAAAAAAACCTTTAAGTGTAGTGAATCCAATCCCAAGAAGAACAAGTTTCCACACTAAATTTAAAATACCATATCTATTATTTAGAATTTATAATAGAATTAGGGAATTCGGCATTTGGATCGTGTCTGTAGTATAAAATGGTCAACACACTCATGGCGCGATGCTCGAGAGATGTGAGTTCTTGGTGGGTTCATTCAAACCCCGCCGGCCTCATAATTTTTGATAAAGTTCTTCTTGTCTATGTTATGTTAGTTGTTTAATAGTGTTGACACTATCATCCTTACTTATATTATAAATGCGAAAGTGTGTTTGTTGGTTTGTTGGTTTGTCCTTTAATCACGCCGCAACAGGGCCACTTATCGACGTGATTTTTTGCATGGGTATAGTTGAGGACCTGGAGAGTGACATAGGCTATTTTTTATCCCGGAAAATCAAAGATTTCCCAAGGGATTTTAAAAACTAAATTCACGTGAACGAAGTCGCGGGCATCAGTTTTAGTCAAAAATATAAAGTGGCTTGTATAACTAGGTACATTGTATCTTATTCTTCTTAAAAAACAAGAAGCAATGTGAGATGAATAATAATAAAATGACTTATTTTGCTACACATTTATTTATCGTTGGCAGTAAATGGTATACTATTAGCAAATTACCATACAAGGATCTATGGCTGTCGAAGTTATCTTCTTCTTCTTATTTATCAATCAATAGACGTCCACTGCTGGACAAAGGTCACTTGCATGGACTTCCACAGGCCTCGGTCTTGTGCCGCCTAAATCCAGCGGCTCCCTGCGACTCGTTTGATGTCGTCGGTCCACCTGGTGGGGGGTCTACCAACACTGCGCTTCCCGGTGCGGGGTCGCCACTCCAGCACCTTGGGACCCCAACGACCATCAGCTCTTCGAACTATGTGTCCCGCCCATTTCCACTTCAGTATCGCGATTCGCGACTCGCTGAGCTAAGTCG
Source organism: Oeneis ivallda (assembly GCA_029955525.1). Classification (NCBI taxonomy): domain Eukaryota; kingdom Metazoa; phylum Arthropoda; class Insecta; order Lepidoptera; family Nymphalidae; genus Oeneis; species Oeneis ivallda. The sequence continues at coordinate 4,375,695 of JARPMR010000016.1, read as the reverse complement.
AAGTTATCAATTATTATTAATTGCCATATAATATAATAAATACGATTATACTTGCATACGTGAAGCACTTAATCGAGTAATCATACGCCAAAAATGGCTTACATCATTTTGGAAAAGAGCTGATACTCTTACAGTGCTGGACCGATATTGACCAAACATAGCTAAGAATCACCGCAAGGAAACTGGCTTTCAAATGAAAAAAACCGTATCGAAATCAGTCCATCCGTTTGAGAGCTACGATGCCACAGACAGACACACACACACTTACACACACACACACACACACAGACAGACATCGACGTCAAACTTATAACACCCCTCTTTTGTCGTCGGGGGTTAAAAAAAATTGCATACGCAATAAACACAGAACGGCATTCTAATTTTTTATAATTTTCTCTTGTTTTTATTGAAGACGTTATTTTTAATCAATAGTAAGTAATTGTTTTACATCATTTTTATAGGTAGGTACATACTTATAAGGAAAGTATAATAAAATTGCATGAATTATTTTATAATGAAATAGTTATCTATCATGGTATCTTAAGAAAAACTCTATCAGCTCATATCTATCTCTACTTATATCACTCTTACTTTATCTCACTAGAGCACAAAGTGAAAAAATGGATAGCGATGAGTTTATGCATTTTTTCACTTTGTACTCTAGTGAGAGTAAGAGTGACATGGAGATAGATATGAGTAGATATTTGTATAGAGACCACGATGTACGATAGCAAAACCTGTCCATATTATGTTATTGGCGGATACTGTCTAACCATAAACCAGTTGGACACGTCATTAGCAAGGAAAATTTCCTTGCTAATGACGTGTCCAACATAATAAATTACCTACCTGTAATATCATCATATCAACACCAGCAACACATCAACGGCTCACTACTGAGCGCAAGTCTCCTCTCCGAAAAGGGTTATAGGCCATAGTTCACCATGCAACTAGCAGACTTCTCATACCTTTGAGCGTACAGCTCTTTGGTGTACAGGTTTCCACGTAATGTTTTCTTTCACCGTTGAAGGTTGAAGCATGTGTTCCCGGGATGAACCCGCGACCCCCCCGAATACCCTACGCCTAGTGGTTAGGACTGCAGTCCTAACCACTAGGCTATCACTGCTCTATTACCTACAATATCATCATAATACGTGTCATGCATGTCTAGTGCCCACTCGCGCACCTACTCGAAGGTTTTTTTCGCCTCACACTAAGGTGGGTAGAAGCTGCCTATAATAAACTCACAGGTACAAGTACATCACTGAATAAATAAACATATTTTTTCAATACATTTCCTCGTAAAATGTATTTTCCGCCAGCGACTTCATATTACCTGCTTATACACCCCAAACAAAGACATCTTGAAGTCGGTACTGTATGATGTAACAATGAACGCTCGCGTACGCGTATAGCCGACCCACTATCAAAGACGTGCCGCCATGCAAGAGATTATGGGCATGTTTCACCACTATCCGTTAAAGTGTCTGATATACTATATCTAACAGACAAAATAGCTGTGAGATAAATCTGTTGGTCAATTTTTAGAGTTTATCTGCTAGATACACAAGTGTGTCCGTTGGGACAATCGTCTCAACGGACACAAGCTTGTGATACATAAATTTAAATGCTATCTGTCAGGCAAGTTGTGTATAGGCTATCAGGCACTTTATCAGCAAGTGGTGAAGGCCTATCAGGCTCTTAGCGTTCTGGGCCTAGGTATAATACTACTTTAGGCGTTTTGGTAGTATAGGCCCATTGTTTTATGGCATGTAGAAATCGATTAGTGGTGTAGGTTTTATTTACACTACTATATCCCTACCAAGTTGATTCCAATTTTGTAATAAATCAGGTTACATTAGAACCAAAAGAGATAGGATAGGATATAGGTAGATAACGAGAGGTTATCAAAAGCGATGAAGGATTATCCTACTAATATGTATTATAAATGCGAAAAGTCAGACGTTTGTTACTCTTTCACGCAAAAACTACTAGACGAATTTTGCTAAGTGTTCGCAATGTTAAGAGGGGGTGTGCGCTCGTTAACAGTAAACAGATTTGATTTTTACAGTAGTAGATCAAGTTTCAACTATCCGAAAAAAAACACGCAAGAATTACATCATACTGCCAAGGGACGTGTTTGGGCAAAAACATAAAATGATAAAATAATATTTAATAAAAATATTATTAAAATAAACATAAAATTTGTTCGATAACAAAAAATCGCGAAGTTAGGTCTAATTTTTAACCAATATTCATTTATTTTCAATGTGTTGCATATTACAGAGCCAAAATTTTTACATTAAATTCCGATTGATATTATCAAGGGAATAGCCTAGCGAATTGAAAAGAAAATGAATATTTTACGAGTTACAAAGTATTTTGGCGCTTACTACATTCCTATTCCGCGCAAAACGCTATCTTTTGTCGCGCCTCACATGAGGTTGTGGCTATGTTTTATCTCATCGCGAAATCTGATTTTTTTTGGGGTTATTTGGGTTTATGGTTTTATGGTATTATATACATAGTACATCAGAATAGCATATAGGCTATATTTAAAAAATTAAAAATTCCCACGGGAGTCAAAAGCGCGTGAAACAAGTCGCGGGGTATCATCAGCTTTTAAAGGCATTAAAACAAAGAGAAAGACATGTCTACTTGCTTAATACTGTTTAATTAATTACCTACACATTAATCAACAGTACTTACAAACTATACAATAGTAATGAGCAAATTTATTTGATGAGCATTTCTAGAACATTCTGGTCGTAGTCTTGGAGACGGAGTGGGCGTGGGCTCTCCAGTTGAGTCGTGCCCATTTTGCCCACAAGCCAGAAAGTCTCCATTTCGCCTTTACCCTGAAAATAAAGTTTATTTCATGCATTCATTTTTACAATATGTGGGATGATCCGCTTTTCGAACCGGTGGTAGAATCACGTTCCCTCAAATATGGTTGAGCGAAGCAATGGCTAGGTCATGCGTTATGCTCGTGAACGTGTGCCACTGGCGGAAATGGGGCTACTTTCTGTCTGCCCGTCTCAACATGTGTTGAATTATAATTAGGTATGCTTTAGTGGAACTTCCCCTCATTGTGGAAACACTGCATACATAGCATAGTATCTAATTGTATACTTGTTTTGAAAAGAGCAACCGCCGAGTTTCTTGCTGGTTCTTCTCGGCAGGAAGGGCATTCCGAACCAGTGGTAGGACTCATCGACGATTCAAAAGCACTTGTAAAAAAGTTTATTTGAATAAAAAACATTTCTATTCTATTCCATTCCATTCCATTCCATTCCATTCCACTCCATTCCATTCCATTCCATTCCACTACATTCCATTCCATTCCATTCCATTCTATTCTATTCTATTCTATTCATGACGTAATCATATTAAGAGCCACATGTTGGCCTACGTGAATTAAATAATTTTGAATCTGAATTTGACTTACAAGAATAAGACACTAGCTGCTACTTAGAAAGACCTTTTGACCCTTCTCTGAGAGGAGACCTGGGCTCAAAGTAAGCAATAGATGGCTTGCTGATGATAATAATTTTTTTTATGTATCTATCGAAGCAGTGATAGCCTAGCGGATACAAGTTAGAACTACGGTCTCTTATTGGGTTACGGTCACGGGTTCGATTTCGGGCATGCACCTCTGACTTGTCGGAATTATGTGCGTTAAAGCAATTAAATATCACATGCTTCAACGGTGAAGGAAAACGTCGTGAGGAAATCTGCACGCCGCGCCTGAGAGTTCTCCATAATGTTCTCAAAGTCTGCCAATTTTCATTGGGCCACAGTCTCAGAGGAGACCATTCTCTGATAGGAGATCTGCGCTCAATGTGAGCCATCGATGGGTTTCTGATGATAATTAATGTTTGTAAGTATGTATCTGTTTCAAAATGTGGGTAGGTGTACAATAAAAGTGTAGGTAGTATCTATTCATTATTATATTCAGGACTTACGGCAGTCATCAACGACTCACTACTGAGCGCAGGTCCCCTCTCAGAGAAGGGTTATAGGCCATAGTCCACCACGCTGGCCCAATGCGAATTGGCGGACTTCACACACCTTCGAGAACATTATGGAGAACTCTCAGATGTGCAGGTTTCCGCACGATATTTTCCTTCAACGTTGAAGCAAGTGATAGTTAATTGCTTAAACGCACTTGACTCCGAAAAGTCAGAGGTGCGTACCCGGGATCGAACCTGCGACCCCCCGAATAGGAGACCATAGTCCTAACTAGGCTATCACTGCTCCTAGCAGTAGACTGAAGTAATCTTACCGGCACTTCGATGATGCCTCTGGACTCAAATATGTATTTGCCCATATTGTCCAGGGCTTCCTTCGTGCTATGCGATATGTGTATTTTCATCGCTGTAATACAAAACAAACATTAAAACTTTATTTCGAAGTAAGCCAAGGTCCAGAACTATAAATGGAACTACATTCATCTCCTCTATGTAGGTACTTTTTACCAGGCCAGGCGCACTTCGCATTTTGTATAAAGCTACGAGTACACGACGGGCTTGATTTATCGGGCCAATTCAATGAGCTAATGTACTCCAAAAGGAGAGTTACGCGATAGAAGCTGCAGCGATAGAAGTTTAGCTGAAAATAACTGTAAGTAATTTAGCGGTGTGCGATCTGAATTAAGCTTTATTATGTGGTAGCAAGAGTCATTATTTATTTATATGATTTTGCGCAGTGAATCTTCTGTTCCTTTCAGAGGTGCGATTATCTAAAGTTATTCCATTGATCGTAATCGTATTCGATGACATTAGCGTCAAAAGTAAAATAAACCATAACTGCATTGAATGAGTGTATACAATTATACATTTAGGCATGTACGATACGCTCTATAATGCTCCATGTTAAAATCGGTTGTCTTGAATTTGTGATTTTAAAGCAATGCAATCAAGGATTATTTTACTTTGAAGATGTAGGGACACATGTATCGTGAAACGCGACTCCTGTAGCTGACTCAGCGAGTCGCTCCGCCGCGGTTGTCGTATTTTATTAATATAGAAAATTGTATGTGAATTGTTAGAGAGTATTTATCGGTACACTGGATTGGACTTTATTTCTCTCTGCACCCAGTTCCTCTATCACCCTGAAGTGATATACCCCAATACCCTAAAAAGCTATTGTCATCGAATACGAATACGATCAATGGTGTAACTTTTAGACAATTGGTACCCTGGTTTAACCTACCTTCTCCCGTACTCTCCATGCGACTGGCGGTGTTTATAGTGTCCCCGAAGAGACAGTACCGCGGCATGGTGGCACCGACGACGCCGGCCACGCACGGGCCCGTGTTGACACCGGCACGTATACGGAGCGGCTCGTCGGGCCGGTGCGGCACGCGCGCGTCTTTGACACTGCGCATCAGGGACAGGGCCATGTCCGCTATCTCCGACACGTGGCGGTTACCTGTAGGGTTAGTACAAGATTGGATAGTTAACTATGACATTACCAAAGTAAAATAAACCATAGCTGTATTGAGTTAGAGCTCAATGTCGTGTGTGTATTCTTATACATTTACGTAACGAAAACGCTCCAAATTAAAATCGTCTGTATTGAATTTGTGATTTTAAAACGATACTGTTATGGTTCATTTTACTTTGATGCTAAAATCATAGTAAACTATTACGGTCAAACGAATTAAAACTCGGCATAACCACACTGAAGTATTGTTCATTCAGTAAGTATCTAAGTTCACTGAGAAAAACTCTGACAACATGGTAAATTAACCAGCTTTAAACTGAATTAAGTAGATAAGCTCCTCAAAGAGGCAGAACAGTGGCTGGTGTTGGACTAAGACGATGTTGAAAATGAAAGCTTCTCAGGTGATCTCAGGGTGAGATCTATAGATGCCACTCTCACTCAGCTCAGACTCAAGATTGAGTTAAAATGAGACATATTTATGTCGGAACACATTTGTGTCTCATTTTAGGTCTATCTTGAGTCTTGAGCAGAGCCAGAGTACGATCTATCAGGGTGAGATCTATAGATGGCACTCTAACTCAGCTCAGACTCAAGATTGAGTTAAAACGAGACGGATTTATGTTGGAAAATAATATTTGTGTCTCATTTTAACACTATCCTGAGTCTTGAGCAGAGCCAGAGTACGATCTATAGATCTCAGCATCAGCCTTAGGCTGAGCAAAAAGCAACGGAAATACCAACACACCGTTTCTCTGAGGTAGCCCCGAAACCACCATGTAGGCGTCGCCAATGGTCTCCACTTTATACACGTTGTACTGCATTATTTTATCATCAAACATCCTGGAAAACAAAAAAAATTATAAAGGAGATATTGTGTTTTTGTTGGTTTTTCTTTCAATCACGCCTCATCAGAGCTACAGATTGACGTGATTTTTTGTATAAATAAAGTTGCGGAACTGGGGAGTAATAATTATGGTTATTTAAGAGTAATAACTCCATTCGGACGAAGACCAGAGAAAGGTGTGTGAAGTCCGCCAATTCGCATTGGGCCAGCGGGGTGGGCCTATAGATAATAATCCTTCTCTGAGAGGAGACCTGCGCTCAGTAGTGAGCCGTTGATGGGTTGCTGATGATGATGATGATGAAACATAAGATTTAAATTGTTTGTTTGTTAAGAGTCGACAGTATGCAATTTGGTATTTTGTCATTGTTATTTATCTCAGTATTTGTTAAAGTTACCACCTTAATATTTGGAGAAATGATACTTCGAACTTTTATCTTGGATTACGTGTTTTAGTAACATGGTTGGTGAAATTTTTTCGATAATACTTATATTTTTTTGAAAAATACATGTTTTGCGCACATTTTGCTATTTATCTCAGGAGGAGCTAACTATTTTTGTTGGGTTTTTGTTTTGTCAAGAAACCTAGAAGTATTTTTCAATTCCATGTTTTAATTTTTCGATTGTTTGTTTGATTAACTTGTAATTAGGTAATAAGCAGTTTTGGCGCTTACGACGTCAATAATACGTCGCGCGTCTATCGCTCTGTATTTCTCACTCACGAGAAAACCGTAATTAACCATCCCGCTCGAAGAAAAGCACGAAATCCATATCGTAGCAGCGGTATGGCACCTCTTAGTCTTAAGGTTTAAATTAGAATGTGCTAACCTGTAAAGCATATTGAGCATGTTGATGATCTCCATAGGAGTGCTGCTCGAGGCGATGTTGGTGAAGCCCACGATGTCGCTGAAGTATATGGTGACGGCGTCGAACGCCTCCGCCGGCACCGCCCGCTGCGCGCGCAACCGCCGCAGCACCGGCACGGGCAGCATGCGCGTGAGCAGCAGGTCGCTCTTCTGCTTCTCTGCGATGAGCTGTTGGGTGCTATGCTCGATAGATTCTGTAAATATCTGAAAATCATTATTTTAGAATTTGAACCATCGTGACCGTGAATGGTAAGTACGTACTGGTAGTTTTTGGAGTTTACTCCTTAAGAATCGATTTTAGGTGCCCGGTATGAGAAAAATTTGAGGTGTAAAATCTACTTATGAATGACCTTGTTACGTTTTTATGACAGCGTTACTACAAACACGTAGATCAGCGCCATCTTTCGGCTTATGTGTAAACTATTTCGAATAGCAACTCTGTTGTACGCCCTAAAACCCTGCGACAGCACTGCTAACATAATAGTTCGAGCTATTTACAATAGATGGCCGTAGGTATTTGATATTAACTAGCACAAATACTATAAAGTAAACTCCAGTCGTGCGTCGCAGCTGACACACACACTTTTTTTTAAATCTTATTTATTTTTAAGGGGCTTTTATAGGTGACAGCAGTGATAGCCTAGTGGTTAGGGCTGTGGTCTTCTATTCGGGGGGTTGCAGGTTCGATCCCGGGTACGCACCTCTGACTTTTCGGGAGTCAAGTGCGTTTAAGCAATTAACGATCACTTGCTACAACGGTGAAGGAAACCATCGTGAGGAAACCTGCACACCTGAGAGTTGATAATGCTCTTGAAGGTGCGTGAAGTCCGCCAATTCGCATTGGGCCAGCGTGGTGGACTATGGCCTAAACCCTTCCTTCTCTGAGAGGAGACCTGCGCTCAGTAGTCAGCCGTTGATGGGTTGCTAATGATGATGATGATTTATTTTTAAGGGGCTTTTATAGGTGACCTATTATGTCAGCCCCATCAGTAAACACAAATTACAAATGACAATAAGTAAATCAACTATAATTAAATCTAAAACTAAACAAATTTGAGATACTCGTAGTTATTGTGATACCTAACATTGTGGTTAGTCCGAGTTTTAATTCGTTTGATCGTAATAGTTAACTATGACATTAGCATCAAAGTAAAATGAACCATAACAGTATCGATTTAAAGTCACAAATTAAATACAAACGATTTTAATTGGGAGCGTTTTCGTTACGTAAACGTATAAGAATTCACACACGAAATTGAGCTCTGACTCAATACTGTTATGTTTTATTTTACTTTGATGCTAATGTCATAGTTTACTATTTATTCATAGTTAACTATCCAATCTTGTACTAACTCTACTGTATAATATGTTAACTAGTTGACCCGCCCTAGCTTCGCACGGGTAGACTACAAAACAATAAACAATGGTACATAGGTACGTCTGGGGCCTGGACGTTAATGATTTAGTGCCCGTGGCTAAGACCCTCATATTTAAGGTATCCATGTTTTGATTATTCGATCTTCGTCTCTTATGCGAGTGACTTGCCTTGCTGCTATCCGTGAAGAGTTATGTCCTCGATCTCAGAAAATATTTAACAGATATTTATCAAAATTAGACAAAACATAATATCTGATAGTAAGTATACACTTTCAAATAAAAAAATAATTATTAAAATCGGTTCAAATTTGACGAAGTTATGAAGTAAAATAGATAAAAACTTTCATCCACTATCCCGGAGGAGCTTATTGTTTATCAGGATAAAAACTATCGTTTATGTTGACCCGCAGTCTCAGCTACCACTATATAAATTGTATTGAAATCCGTTCAGTAGTTTTCGCGTGATGTGCGCACAGAAAGACAGACGGATAGACAGAAAGACAGACAAAAATTAAATAAAATTTTATTTTGGTCTCAGTATCGTTAAAACATCCCCCATTAAAATTATCAAAATATATTATGTACAGAAATCGTCCAGTTACAGTTTTATTATAAGTATAGACATAGATATGGATAACTGTATATTATTATGTTAACTGCCCCGTTGGTCTAGTCACTAGTGGTTAGCATGTTCGACGACGGATGACGAGGTCCCGAGTTCGATTCCCGGGTCGGGCCAAAACGTGTATTGGGATTTTTTGTCAAGAAATTCTCAGAAGTTATTAGCCCGGAGTTAGGAAGTTGACGGCTACCCACGTGCCTCGGAGAGCACGTAAAGCCGTCGGTCCTGCGCCTGATCTCTCTCCGGTCTTATCGGATATCCGTCCCATCGGACTATGAGAGTGAGGGAATAAGAGTGCGCCTGTGTTTACGCACACACTGCGCACTATAATATCTCCCGCGCAGATTATTGGTCGCCGTGACCGAATTCAGTTGGAAGGACATTATAATTATTGTAATATGACTCGGGCAATATACTTAGTATACTGACCTAGTCCTTCAAACACGTAATATTATATTTTTACGTAATTAATAGGGAAAATACTTCTGATATAAACTAAATATAAAATGCGTTAGGGATTTTGTATTGTATGTATGGTGATGAGTCAAGTGATTAGGAATATTGAATACCAATATGGATGAAGTTCAAGGAATTCCCACGGAGGTGAATGATTGATTTTTTAATATGGAGGTAAAACTTACGTAACTTGTTAACAATAGCTTAATGAAAAATTCATGAATAACAAGGGGCGTCCCTTCTACGTCATTTACGAATATGTTTACTATTCATACGCAGCGGTTGAAAACCCCTACTACAGTTTATTCGATATGGCAAGGTGCGGGTGCCAGGCCAATAGACCGTAACTTATTTTGTAATGATATTGCTATAGACATAAGGTTCAAATTGAAAGTAAAACTAGGTGGACGTATGATCACAATAGAGTCGAATGACTATAAAGATAATGATGATGAATGATGATAAAGCCGACCTGCTGAATAAAAACAGTACAAGATCGTGTGTTTGTGACGGTCCTTGTAAGAGGCCTTTGTCCAGCAGTGGACATCTCTGGTATCTATACAGACGACGAGAAGAGAAGCATCAGATTAAAACTGACCTTTAGAGTATATACAGTGTGCCGCAGAAGCAGCATCAGTATGGGTGAAGCCAGGAGCACCACACATAGGACTGCCACGCCCAAGCCAAGCGTCCGTCGCGCAGCCCATACCTCCGAACTAGCAGATTCTCTGGGAATTGGAATGGAAACAAGATGTATTTCGGAGAGTGTGCTTAAGAACTATACCCTACCGGTCGCTACGCACCGCTATGTGGTCGAAATTCCACGATCTCGCACTAAGCGCTTTAATAATAATAATTTATTTATTTAAAGTAACCAAGACTCGTTTCGGTACATATATACCAAATTAAGTTCAATTATCAAACAATAAAAATAAAAATACAAACATTTAAACAAGAGTTTAAAATTTGCTTATACTTATAGCAAATTTTAAACTCGTACGGCACACCTAAATTCATTCATTCAATTAGCAACTAAAATTTTCTGCCCCTGCTTTGCTTCCTCGTTCCTAATAATAAGCACCACTAAAATTTGGAATGCCCTTCCGGCTTCCGTTTTTCCAACTAACTATAACTTAGGTAACCTTTAAATAAAGAGTGAATAGGCATCTTCTAGGCAAGCGCGCTCCATCTTAGGCTGCATCTTCACTGACCATCAGGTGACATTGCAGTGAATATATTGGGGTGGTAACTAGCCAGACCATAGGTGCGATTGTCTAAAGTGATTCCATTGATCGTAATCGTATTCGTTGACATTAGCGTCAAAAGTAAAATAAACAACATAACAGTATTGAGCTCAATTTCGTGTATGAATTCTTATACGTTTAAGTATGTACGATAAGCTCCATAACATTCCATGTTAAAATCGGTTGTACTAAATTTTTCACTTTAAATCAATACAATCAAGGATTATTTTACTTTGAAACTAATGTCCTCAAATACGAATACGATCAATGGAATAACTTTTAGACAATTGGTACCCTGATATAATTATTTATTTTTAAATTCCCAAATTAGGTCACTCAGGTGGCGATGGAGAGAGCTATGCCTGCGAAATCAAATCAGGAATGAAGAGACCCGTAGGAGAACCAGAGTAGGTAACTGACATAGCGCATAGAGTCGCGAAGCTGCAGTGGCAATGAACGGGGGCATATATGTAGTTCGAACAACTGATGGTCGTTGGGGTAACCTAGCGCCGGAAAGCGCAGTGTTGGCAGAACCCCCATTCTTACGGTAGTAAATATACCTAATTCGTCTTTGCCCCCATTAGGTGCATCGATGACATCAGACGTGTCGCAGGAAGCCACTAGATACAAACGGCGCAAGACCAAGACACGCAGAAGTCCTTGCAAGAGACATTTGTCCAGCAGTGGACGTCTATCGGTTCAGATAAAGAAGACAGTTAAGGTTTTCTTAGGGTTTTGACGACCCGCGAGTCATCATCATCTCCTTGTCCTTGTCCCACGCTATGTGGGGTCGGCACAACATGTCTTGTAAGCCATGATGTAAGTGGTTCGGCATAACGTTTTACGACCGGCCGCCTGCCTGACGTCAACCCTCTTTGGGAATGTTTTTGTTGGTAGAAAGGATAGAACACCTTTCGACTCAATAGGGTAGTGTTGGGATCCCCTATTTTAAATCTTCAGACTCAAACGCCAGGCCTACGATACGATATTTGACGAGTGGTACTACATTATACCTACTTAGGTTTTTCTCCCTTAGGTTAGTTTAAATCATTATGCGGTTTGGTTGAACTAAAGCTTGTTGTCCAAGAATCTTACCTCACAATATGCCACAGATGTATCTGTACGCGCTTCATTTTGTCTAAATAGAAGTTTGTATCTCTTATGTAACCAGTAGACACATCCATTGATTTATCAGTATTTATTTCACTGGCAGTCGATGTCATCAAATCTGATGCTTTGTAGCTGAAATAAATTAATAGATTAATCTAATAAAATTATTAAGCCTTTATTTCCCTATTTCACTAATTACAGTTACATTACCAAATCTAATGTTAGTAGCCGGTACGTATTTAATCGCTTAACCTAATGTTAGCTTTTATGTAACTAATTTTATATATAAGCCCTTTAATTGGTTATAGGCTTCCCCCCAGTTTCTACCATTTAGGTCTATCTTTACAGACTCTAACTATCGTTATCACGCCAGCGTGAATTTGGTGTACCAACTCGTCTTTTCCCTATAGGGAAGGGCCTATAGGGTCGGTCATTCTAGCGACTTGTCCTGTTATTGCTAATTGCATTAATCTAATAAAACTGTTGCATTACATTTTAAAGATTAAAATAAAAATTCTACAAAGATAATCCATTTGTATGACTGGAATGAGGAAAATGTGCCCAGAGAGCGCTGACCGTTGAATGGCCAATCTTTTATTATGTTGGTCTAACTATGTAACTCCATAAGACCGTGGACCGTGGCAGACCCTTAAAACAGAATCTAACATCCCCGCCCCATAATGTGACTCTCATAACGAAAACAAAATCGCCAGATTGATGGAAATACGTATAAAATATCCCTAGACAAAATACATATCCTCAATAACAAAGTTCGGAACAAACAAGATGATTCACCATAGAAATAACGCAGACAAGATAAAGCCAGGGTAATAAAAATTGGGATGAACCTGAAATCGAGAAATGTAGGTACAGTGCACAGCTCACACTGTATTTCGAACTTTTCACTGACTAACATGACTATAATTTACGAGTGTTGAAGTCAAAGATTTATTTTATATCAAGGAAGCCCAGAAAATAAGTTGCTTACCTATATTATTACTGTATCCCTATTTTAATATTATAAATGCGAAAGTGTGTGTGTTTGTTGGTTTGTCTTTCAATCACTCTGCAACAGAACTACAAATCGACGTGATTTTTGCATGGGTATAGTTGAGATCCTGAACATTAAAGTGGCTTATTGACATTTAAAGCCACTTTTTATCCTGGAAAATCAGAGTTTCCACGGGAGTTTGCACTAAAGGCGAACGAAGTCACGGGCATCAGCTAGTTATGAATAAAACATCAAATTAAAATTAAAAGTTTATTGTACTTCTTTGAATACCAAATATTAAATAATACGTCTTGCTTTTCTAATTACAATATTAAAATCTGTCGTTAACAATTTATTATAAACACAAGACATAAAAATTCAAAATTTAAAAACCCACGTTGGTATAGGTTTTATACTCCGGAAGAACGAAAGATTCCCGTGGGCTTTCAAAAACCTTACTCCACCCTTACGAAGTCACGGGCAAAAGCTAATACCAAAGGGAAACTTACAAATCAAAGATCTCTCGGAGAATTGTTACATCGTCGACCCCTTCCACCTCCAGGTACTGAAGAGTGGATTGCATATGCTCGAGTACCGACCCCATGTGCTGCTGCAGAGGTGTCAGCACTTGGAGCTTCAAGTCCACCGACTTCACCAGCGCTATTGTTATCGAGAGCTCATCCATTGTTTTAACAAGCTCGTAGCATGCGAGAAATTTTCTGAAAAGGCATTCATTATTTGAAACAAGTGTAAATTAAAAAAAATATTTTTAAATGCAAGCGTTTAGTAGCTACATCATTAGACTCTGGATATCATCTAGGATCAGAGTACTTGTTATGGCGAATCAAACGAGCCCAAACTCGATGGGGTTACGTCGTTTTATTACAGAGTTCCGATCTTCCGTCTCCATCATCAGATCAGCTCCATGTCACAATAATATTGCATTGTCATCCGATTTACACATAAATGCAAAATTTCAGCTCGATCAGAAACCGGGAAGTAGGTCTAATTCATCTTGCGAGATTTGACCCAAACAAACTAATAAATAAACTGGTCAAGCTAAATAAAAGCTTGTAAAAAGAAAATGTTCTCATAACCTAATGACTTGAAATGAAATATATTGCGTAACGATAGGTACCGCCTGCTGCAAACTATTTTGATAGAGAAAATTAGTTGATAAAGAGGTGTTGGAAGGAAAAAAGTCGTGGCTAAGAAATACTTATAAGGGAGTGGACTAGCATTAAGACATTCGCAAAACTATCCCGTCTAGTTATGGACAAGGAGGGATTCAAAATTGGATAGGCACATGTAGAAGAAGAAGAATCAAATATCGGTCAAAGCGACCAATCTCAAGGTAACTACGATTGAGATAATACAGAGTACAAACGCACTCTATATTCGACACGACCGAAAAGTAGCAAATTCTGAACCAACGGCTTTACGTGCACTCTGAGTCAGTAAAGACTAATAAGCCTTAGACTTAGACTGCCTTAAAAAGGCAGTCAACAATCCGAGTAGGTACGAGAGGGTTTACGTGTTTTGAACTTTATATATGTATCTGTTTATCGATTATTTGGTTCCCTCACAATAACTAAACTATTTATTGGAATTTGATATTAGCCCTCTGTTAGCCAAAAGCTTTTACAGCACACGCCAAATAATGCATTTTATAGGCAAAATTTTGCTACTTTTTGTTATATTATTGCAATTTTCTTAAGGATCTCTATTTTTTTAAAATAAATTATAGCCTATGTTACTTCTTGATAACTTAGCTTTCTATTGGTGAAAAAACGGTTAAAATCGGTCCAGTAGTTACAGAGCCTATTCGATATAAACAAACACACGAACAAACAAAAAAATCTTTCCTCTTTATAATATTAGTATAGATGACATCGACTGAATGGAGAACCTCTTTCTTGATTTTTGGAAGTCGAGCTAAAAATGTTTCCATTATATTAATCTAAACATACCGACCTCCATAGCGGTGATTTCGTAGATTTCACATTCTTCATCATGTAATTGAGTAGTATAGCATTTATCTGTTGGTAGATGGCTATCCTTTTCAGTAAATCTTTCGTCTTTAATCTGTAATTAAATTTTAATGTTTTTTAATGTAAACAGTGGACGTCAACATCGGTTGATAAAGAAGTTTAATTGATATAGAAAATGTATCAGGGTAGCCTGTAGGTCTAGTGCGACTTTAAAAGTTTAGGTTAATTGTGTGTAAATCTGTCATTTAGAATGGACGGGAAAGGGACGGAGTATTTTTCCATCCCTTTGCCGTCCATACTAATTGACGTATGTACAGTTAACGTAAGTTTGAAAAGGCGCACTAGGGTATCTGTTTGTTTTTCCCAACATCTATCGATTTACAACAGAATCCCAAGCACAATTAGTGCGACGACGCAATTCAATTATGTATTGCGATAACACCTTTCAATCAAGAAGGCGGTCTGTAAGCCGCGGGAGGGATGTGTCACACTGATTGTTATTAAACTTGTATTGGTACTACATTCGAGCGAAGCAACGGCTGGTTCATGCGTCATGCTCGTGAACTGGTGCGGGCCGGCTGGAATGGGGCTACTTTGTGTCTGTCCATCTTAAAATATGATGTATTGTTAGTAGGTATGCATTTTTGGAACTTCCCTCATTGTGGAAACATTGCATACATAGCATAGTATTTATTGTATTGTAAACTTGTTTTGAAAAGAGCAACCGCCGAGTTTCTTGCTGGTTCTTCTCGGCAAGAAAGGCATTCCGAACCAGTGGTAGACTCATCGACGATTCAAAAGCACTTGTAAAAGTTTATTTGAATAAAAAATAATTCTAATCTATTCTATTCTATTCTTGTATTGGTACTACACTCTGTGCGGTGTAGCATGGTGCGGCATGGGCAATGATGGCGGTGGTAATCTTTAAAAATAATCTTTAATTCTAAAATTGTAAATCGCGGCAACGGGCAAGAGTGAAATGGAATGATTCGTCTAATGTCACTCGCACCATCATTGTCTATGCCGCACAGAGTGTACATGAAATATGACAGTTTTGTATGGACCGTGGTTTCAGCCTTAACCCTTAGGGTGGAACCGCATTTGTGAGGATCGTTTCGGATTTCGCCCATACAAAACTGTCAAATTCCATAGAAACGTGTACGGATCAAATCGGCTTTTCGATGCGTACACGAATGTATGGAAAATGACAGTTTTGTATAGGCAAAATCCGAATCGATCCTCACAAATGTGGTTCCATCCTTAACCTACAACAAAGGTAAAAACACATGACAAATGACCAATATATATCATGTATAATCACTACGTTACAAAATGGTTACAAATGACAATAACTCACAATGTCTGCAACATTTCCTCCCGAAAATCGCTGCATGTAATGTGATAGCAAACATGACTCGTGTTTACGCTGTTTTGTTTTAGGAAACAACAATAATCAGATATTACATTTCATGCCACTGAATTTAAACAAAATGAAATTGAAGACAGTCAGTCTTTCGACCTATTCGCACCTCTATCTTTTCGGAGTTATGTGCGCTTAAACAATTAAATAAGGTGAAGCATAATATCGTGATTCGTGACTGAACCTGTACGCCTGAGGGTTCGCCATAGTATTTAAACAGGTATGTGAAGAGCATAAGCCTGCCCTTTTCTGAGAGACCTGCTGTCAGTAATGAGCCATTGATGGGTTGCTGTGCTGATGATAATATATAGTCTTTAGAAAAAAAAACATATGAGATTACATGCATAAACTCCTGTTTTAATACATTTATCTAAGTAAATCTGCCCAGGGTAATTTATCCAAACAGCAGCGTGACCCATTTGGCGTGACCATTGAGAACTTTGCCAAGGGTTCAGTTACCTTGGCTACTTCTTTTCCCTGGACAATGCCTCGAGCAACTCCTGGTACTATACGTAATTACAAAACAAGAGACAAACAGTTCTTGCAAACTGGAACTACTAGGAGCGCTTGCAGCAACGCCGGGTTATCCTTTTATCCTAGAGTTAGCTGCTTCTTTGACAGATTTCGTATAAAGCTTCTGTCAAAATTACAAATTTATTCCTAGGTTGGACCTAACCCGGCGTCTCTGCAAGCGGGCCTTACTGAAGTTGAACGCAAGAATAAATTCGTTCCCACGTCTTGGCAACGCTACCTGCCGCGTTGGGACTTGGGATAAGTAATTCAAAAGCTTCAATTTGTTTTTTGAAAGAATATTAGCCTTGCTTAATAGACTTGTACTATTATGTATTCTATACTCTCCTCTCCCATCCAAATAAGCGGAAAACTTGTATTAGGAGTGACCCGAGTGAGTACGACAATAGTGCAACGGGTGGGATGAGGGATCGTACCATCGACCTTTCAGTTTTCAGTCCGCACCTTTAACGTTGGGCTATTGAGGCTTAAAGCTTTTCTAGGGTTCCGTAGTAAACAAGGAACCCTTATAGTTTCGCCATGCCCGTCCATCTGTCTGTCTGTCCGTCCGTCCGCGGTTTAGCTCAGAGACTATTTGTACTAGAAATCTGTAATTTGAGAAGGGTATAAATATAAATCACACCGACAAAGTGGTGAAATAAAATTGTGAAAAATAATTTTTTTTAGGTTACCTCCCCTACATGTAATGTGGGGATGAATTTTTTTTTTCTCATCTATCCCATAGTGTGGGGTGTCGTTGAATAGGTCTTTCAAAAATATTGTGGGTGTGGGAACACCATTTTTCAATTCAGGGATCCGTTTTTTGAAATATGATATTTTAAAGTGCTTAATTTTATTAGAGTCAAGTGTTCCCCCCCCCCCCCCTCTGCCAGCTAAATGGTTGTATAAAGGATACAAGAAAAAATTTACAGCAGTAGTATATATAATGAATTTTAAAGGAAAACTATCACGGCTAAGTAGGGTTCATTAGTTAAGGAGTTATATCTGTTTTTTCTAAGTTAGGTATTACACGTAGTGTAAGTTGCATATTTTGTAGTATATTATAGTATTTAAACCATGGAACTAAAAATGTATTCAATATTCATAAATAAAATAAAAACACTATCCTAGGTCAAAAATAATTATATTTTGCATGTCAATTGACGAAACATACTGGACATTGAATATTATGTTAACATCTATTACGTACAATGTTTCTTGCAAATAAATACATTTCATTTCATTCATTTCATTTCATTCATTTCATTTCATTCATTTCATTTCATTTCATTTCATAGGTCAGCAATAATATTTGAGTCTTTCAACTACGGAACCCTACACTGCGCGTGGCCCGACACGCACTTGGCCGGTTTTTATTATTAAAAACCAAAAAAAAAAACTAGAAACTAGAACTAGGTTGTGATCACATTATAATCAAAGAACACCGTTATAGCAAATGATATTTAATTTATTAAAACGCACATAGATCTGCCCCCCGATTGCCTAGTTATTAAATTGATCGTATCGACGACATTAGCGTCAAAGTAATATAACTCTTGATTGCATTGATTTAAAGTCACAAATTAAGAATCCTTAAACAAAATTCCTGATTTTAGCGTATACCGAATCTAGTTTTATGCTTCAGATATTACGATTATAACAAAAAAAAAAATATAACATATTATTAAGGAACAAAATGTTCAAGAGAAAAAATATTAATTTTATAAAAAAAATGAATTCAAATCGTAATTCTCGCGAAATACGTTTACGATTTTTACGCTTTATGGAGCGTATCTTACATATTTACATAAACGTATAAGAATGTATGTACACGAAATTGAGCTCTATTTCAATGATATTACGGTTTATTTTACTCTGACGCTAATGTCATCGAATACGATAACGATCAATTGAATAACTTTAGACAATTGTAGGGCTGAACTCTTTGAGTTAAGTACGGGCGCATGATATTGGAACTCCCCAGGCCCAAAAATAGTGGCCAAGACACTGGTCTAGCTAGTGAATAAACCATTACCTTATCATCATCATCATTAGCAACCCATCAACGGCTCACTACTGAGTGCAGGTCTCCTCTCAGAGAAGGGTTATAGGCCATAGTCCACCACGCTGGCCCAATGCGAATTGGCGGACTTCACACACCTTCAAGAACATTATGAAGAACTCTCTCAGGTGTGCAGGTTTCCTCGCGATGTTTTCCTTCACCGTTGAAGCAAGTAATATTTAACTGCTTAAACGCACTTGACTCCGAAAAGTCAGAGTTGCGTACCCGGGATCGAACATGCGACCCCCCGAATAGGAGACCACAGTCCTAACCACGAGGCTATCACTGCTTCTATCATTCATTATCTTATACTTAGGTTATATTAATTTACTGCTTGACATAATTTCTAAGTAGGTATGTGGGTGGGTACCTACGTACCTATTTACGTAATACCTATATAGGTGGAAGTTTTATTTTTACGACACTAAAGTACAGTGACTATCAAGTAAATCGACTACCTATTTTTATGAATGAGGCTTACTTGCTTCCTACATATTATTAGATATACGAGTATCAATTGGATGAATATACACCGAAACAATAAACAAACAAATTCCTCACTTTTTAAAATTAATGAACGCGCCTATATATTTATAATTATTATATTTCTATTTTTTACCCTTCAAAACCCTTGAAGACAATTAATGATTGAAAGCACTGATGAGCTCCAGGTTGGAGCACGCTTGCCTAGAAAATGCCTATTCACTCTTCCTACTCAAATTATACGTGGCTGGAAACGCAGACGCCGGAAGTGTGTTCCACACCTTAACGATTCGTTTCAGAAACGTTGAACTAACCTAATATATATTTTTGTACTAAATATATTATTTCTAAAAGATTAATTATATTCTGAAAAATACTATAATATAAGCAGCCATAGTAAAAATAATACGTACAATGTTTATGTAATCAGCCGAAGAAATTTTGGCAACCCTAGTGGACCATAGTAGGAGTTCAGTGTGGTTAGTCCGAGTTTTAATTCGTTTGATCGTAATAGTAAACTATGACATTAGCAACCAAGTAAAATGAACCATAACAGTATCGATTTAAAGTCACAATTTCAATACAGACGATTTTAATTTGGAGCGTTTTTGTTACGTAAACGTATAAGACATACATACGTAGAAGACATACACGAAATTGAGCTCTAACTCAATACTGTTATGGTTTATTTTACTTTGATGTTGTCATTGAATGTCATAGTTTACTATTCAGTTAACTATCAAATCTTGGACTAAGCGCACAGGCTGTGTGGCCACAAGTGGGCGTTGCGCAACACCGTAAATAAAATTTCTACTCACTATAACGATATTTTCAGTCGATCTGGCACAGGGGACTGCGTATCGTCCAGCCAGCGGTCCGTGACGACGAATATCCGCTCCAGCGTACCTCTGCAAATGAATGAATGAATGAATGAATGAAATATTCGTTCCTAACTTTTGCTTGGTAGCCTTTCCACACTTACGAACCAAAAACAAATAATCTTATTTCTTAGCCGGTTACGAAACGGATACGAACCCGGATAAAATATTCTTGATCGATAACCAGTTACGAAACGACGAAGTATTTTTAACAGACTTCAAAAAAGGAGGAGGTTCTCAACTCGTCGGAATCGGAATGTATGTTCACCGATTACTCGAAGACGCCTGAACCGATTTGGAAAATTCTTTTTTTGTTTAGAATAGAATGGTATTCTTTTCTATTCTATTCTAAACAAAAAAAGAATTTTCGAAATCAGTTCTAATAGAGAGAAGAGAAATATTTTTTATTCAAATAAACTTTTTACAAGTGCTTTTGAATCGTCGATGAGTCTACCACTGGTTCGGAATGCCCTTCCTGCCGAGAAGAACCAGCAAGAAACTCGGCGGTTGCTCTTTTCAACAAGTTTACAATGCAATAAATACTATGCTATTGTATGCAGTGTTTTCACGATGAGAGAAGTTCCAAAAATGCATACCTACTAACAATGCAATATATCTTAAGATGGGCATAAAGTAGCCCCATTCCCGCCGGCGGCACCCGTTCACGAGCATGACGCATGACCCAGCCGTTGTTTCGCTCAACCATATTTGGGGGAACGTAACAACCCGCATCATTCATTCATTCATCAATTCGTATAACATTTCATGTTTGAAGAAATGGTATATGTCGGAGCAGGTATCCTCGTCGGCAGCAAAGTCAGACACATTTGCTGCGCAACGAGGGTAGGTAGCGTGGAAAGATAGTTTCATTACATAGGATGTTTATTGTTCGGACAAAGTACCCTCAAAAGCCCCTCTTTTACATTTATTAGCGATGGACCAGAAGCGGGAATTATTACTCAAACTAATCAGGCTTTAAGAGAACGCGTCTCTTAAAACGCTGAAACCCTACCTAAAGCCGTCGCCACCATCCCCAATAACGGCCCCTTTCCACTCAGCTAATAACCACAGCACGACAGACAAACCACCATCTGAACGTGAGGGTAACTATCAAAAATTTCAAAGAATTAACTGATCAAAACAACATCTAAACGTGAGGGTAGTTATCAAAAATATCAAAGTATTAATTTATCATTTAAACTAATCTAAGCTTACTGGCAATATTTAATCGATTAGGGAGCTATCGCAATCCCTCAATCGAGAAGAACGACCTAGACGCGAAGGCATCTACTAGTCGAATGAGTCTCTGGGCAGAGACTGTCAAAGTATGAATTAATCATTAACACTAATCTAAGCGTACAGACAATATTTATTCGATTAGGGAGCGATTGCTATCGCAATCCCTCAATCAAATAGAACGACCTAGACGCGAAGGCATCTACTAGTCGAATGAGTCTCTGGGCAGAGACTGAATTCGTATCGTCGAAACAGCTCTTTTATACTAATATTTCAAGATGGCGTACCCACGCTGTCAAAGTCAAATGACAATTTGATTAAACTAATTTTAATAAATAAAAGGAAACGGAAGTCAAAACAATACTTTTAAATAATTAATATAAATTAAAAGGATACGGAAATCAAAACAATACTTTTAAATAATTAATATAAAATAAACGGATATCAATTGCGCCCACATATACTTCCCAGGTGGTCC
Source organism: Oeneis ivallda (assembly GCA_029955525.1). Classification (NCBI taxonomy): domain Eukaryota; kingdom Metazoa; phylum Arthropoda; class Insecta; order Lepidoptera; family Nymphalidae; genus Oeneis; species Oeneis ivallda. The sequence continues at coordinate 4,353,682 of JARPMR010000016.1, read as the reverse complement.
CTTAAAAATTTAATGAAATCGGTCGAGCGGTTTTTAAAAAATCAACAATAAATTATATACTTACTACTAGATGATGCCCGCGACTTCGTCCACGTGGATTTAGTTTTTAAAGTCCCTCGGGAACTCTTTGATTTTCCGGGATAAAAAGTAGCCTATGTCACTCTCCAGGTCCTCCACTATACCCATGCAAATAATCACGTCGATCCGTAGCCCTGTTGCGGCATGATTGAAGGAAAAACCAACAAACCAACAAACAAACACACTTTCGCATTTATAATATTAGTAAGGATAATTGTAGTGGCGCGGGCGTTTGAAGTCGGTTTTTTTTTTTACAAATAATTTATTTCGAAGCTGGTTGCAAAAATAGTTACCAACGTGGTCACTACCAAACCTTTCGAAAGCATCATGGAGAACTCTCTCTCTCTACTAGATAGAGAAACTGCTGAGTTTCTTGCCGGCTCTTCTCAGCAGAATCTACTTTCCAAACAGGTGGTAGAGTCTTGACGTGCCTATCGGAAAAGCTACAATCCATTTTATATATACCTATCATTATTAAAAAATATTTATAATAACTATTGAGAAATAGAGGATTACCATATTAAAATCAAAAATTATTCTTCATTTGAAATATAGAATAAAATCTTTGATTGAATTTTAATGTTCCTTTAAGCACTTCTTCGCATATCGAATTTCTCAATCTTTCTTAAGTGGTTACATAGACGCCACGAAACGGAATTGCTGTATTCATTTCTATAGGGCTTTTAAGTTCTGTATTACAGTACCTATTACATAATTATATAGTATAGTATTGAAACGCCGTTTCTACTTCAAAACGGTCAAGCGTTCATTTATATACCTATTATATAATATATATCGGCGCAACAACTCATTTACTTAAAGATATTGTGATTCTTAAAATTAATGATTCATAAAATATTGCTATTTTGATTATTTAAAACTATAGTTAAAATTATAAAAATTAAAATGATTAACTAATCCTTTTAAATAGCTACAGCGCATGTAAACAATCAATTGGAACGGGTTATTGTAAAATTCGTTATCAAATTCGGACACTCTCGGTTTTGCTATAAACACGGGTGTCTGTTGCCGCATTTGTCATTCGTGCTCGAGCAAGCGAGCATTGCGGAGCTCTGTATTATTGTTATTACGCACTTAAGACCAATAAAAGGATTATTTGAAGAAACTAGTTTGAATTACTGCCACTATGCAGAGTGATGATAATAATGAAGAGAATGACGTCAGCAATGCTGACGTCATTATTTTTAAAACAATAAGTTACCTGATACGCCGTTATCAGAAGTGGGATCACATGCCACTTCCGCTCAACAACACCCTGATGCTACAAGACGAACAGAAGTACACGATGGATTAATTGCCACAGGCAATGTTGGAACTTCTTTGCAGCAAGAACTGCCACAATCAGCCTTGCTGAATGAGCCGATGAACAGCATACCACCGCAATTTATCATGCAGATGATGCAAACGATGCATAAAATGTCGGAACGCCTAAGTACACCAGCAGAAGCCAAAGTACGTATTAACGACATTTACCTACCATCATTTGATCCCGACACCAATGTGGGAATACGTGAGTGGTGTCAACACATTGACAAAGCCATCGAAGCATACAAACTCAACGATTTCGATATACGCATGAAAGTTGGCAGCCTTCTTAAAGGAAGAGCAAAAATGTGGGTCGATGATTGGATGGTTACCACAGCTACATGGGCTGAACTGCGCAACAACCTCATCACAACATTTGAGCCAGAAAACCGTTATTCTCGAGACATAGTCCGATTCAGAGAACATGTCTACGACTCTTCAAAGGACATTTCGGAGTGCTTATCACGAGCTTGGGTCTTATGGAGAAGAATCACCAAGGACAAGCTATCAAATGAAGATGCAGTTGAAGCGGTTATTGGATGCGTGAATGACGAAAGACTTAGGATCGAGCTATTAAACACAAGGGCCGCGACAGTACCAGAGCTGATATCCGTCGCATCATCAATAAGAACAATGAAGCGTCCTCACTCAAGTTCAAATATTACAATTACAAGTAAACGACCACGTTTTTCGAATGAAACTCCATCGACTTCATCTTGCCGGATTTGTAAAAGGTCCAATCACACTACTAGTGAATGTTTCTACAAGCCTACAGAACCAAAAACTGGACAAGAGAATAAAACACAAACTGAAACCAACAACAAGGAAGCAATCTTCAACAAGAACAGTAAAACAAAAACATGTTCATTTTGTAATACACCAGGGCATACTTTTGAAACATGCTTCAAGCGCGAACGTTCATTAACATTATCAAGTTCATTAACAAACTAGAAAACCGCTTGAAGAAGTCCAGACATGTACGTAGAACGAAGACCATATAGGCTTAGTCCAATCGAACGAGAAAAGGTACGAGCAATCGTGAAAGAATTAATGGAGCATGGCATCGTACGCGAAAGCAAGTCCCCGTACTCCAGCCCCATCATCTTGGTAAAAAGAAGAATGGTGGCGATCGTATGTGCATGGTTTACAGAGAGCTTAACTCTAACACTTTACGGGACCACTATCCACTACCACTAATTTCGGACCAAATCGACCAATTAGCCAAAGGAAAATACTTCACAACCTTTGACATGACTACAGGTTTTCATCAAATACCTATTGCAGAGTCATCAATCGAGAAAACAGCGTTTGTCACACCAGATGGACTGTACGAATATATGACTATGCCTTTTGGATTGAGCAACGCATGTTCGGTCTATCAACGATGCATCATTAGAGCTCTGAGTCCGTTACTAGGCAATACAGCTCAAGTCTATGTTGACGACGTTTTAAGCAAATGTGAAGATATTGCAGAAGGTTTATCAAATATTGAACATATTCTTAAAGCCTTACAGGAGGCAGGGTTTTCCATTAATGCTGATAAATGCAGCTTTTTCAAATGCTCAATTGAATATTTGGGCAACGTTGTATCAAATGGGCAAGTCCGACCAAGCCCTCGGAAAGAGATGCTCTAGTAAAAGCACCAGTACCGACAACGCCCAAACAAGTCAAGCAGTTCGCTGGATTGGCGGGCTACTTCAGAAAATTCATACCAGACTTCTCACGTATAATGGTACCACTATATGAGCTGACCAAACCAGGAGCTAAATGGGAGTGGAACGAACGTCACGAGAAAGCAAGAGAGAAGGTTATTCAGTGCTTAACATCAACACCAGTACTTACACTGTTTCAAGAGGAAGCACCAATTCGATTATACACAGACGCTAGTAGCCTGGGTTTTGGAGCAGTACTGACACAAGATATTGCGGGACGACAACATGCAGTTGCCTTCATGAGCATGAGGACTACTGAAACTGAAAGTCGGTACCACTCTTATGAATTAGAGACCTTGGCAGTGGTTCGTGCAATAAAACACTTCCGCCAATATCTGTATGGACGCAAGTTCACAATCATTACAGACTGTAATGCATTAAAAGCGTCCAAACATAAAAAGGACCTACTTCCCAGAGTCCATCGCTGATGGTCATTTTTGCAAAATTATGACTTTGAAGTTGAATACCGCAAGGGTCAGCAGCTCCAACATGCTGACTACTTCAGCAGAAACCCTGTAGAGCTCACAGTAAATATGATGACCAGAGATCTCGACTGGTTGAGAGTTGAACAACGACGCGACGAAACACTACGAGCTATAATGAATGGTATGAGCGATAACATTCCAAGAAATGGCTACGTACTAGAAGATAATGTTCTCAAACGCATCGTACAGGATCCAGCCTTTGGACAAAAACTCTGCACAGTTATTCCTAGGTCCTTTCAGTGGAGTTTAATAAACTCATTCCACACCGCACTGAAACACCCTGGTTGGGAAAAGACTTTGCAGAAAATTAAAGACACCTACTGGTTTGACAAAATAAGTACAAATGTCCGAAAATTCGTTGACAACTGTGTAGTCTGCAGAACATCCAAAGGAGCATCAGGTGCTGTACAAGCTCAAATGCATCCAATTCAAAAACCATCTTCTGCCTTCCAAGTTATACATATGGATATAACGGGCAAAATGGGAACATCCGCGGATGACCAACAGTATGTGATTGTCACCATAGATGCTTTTACCAAATACGTTCTATTTTATTACGCAACTAATAAAAACCCACAAAGTACGTTGGCTGCCTTGAAACGTACAGTTCACCTATTCGGCACCCCAGTCCAAATCATAGTTGACGGTGGAAGGGAGTTCTTAGGTGAAGTCAAGACCTATTGCGACCGGTTAGGAATAAACATTCATACTATAGCACCAGGAGTCAGCCGAGCTAATGGACAAGTAGAACGCACCGTAGCTACGCTTAAAAATACTCTTACTATGATCAAGAACTATGAAACAGCAGAGTGGCACACTACGCTTGGAGAACTACAGCTGGCAATAAACTGCACCCCTCATCGTGTGACAGGGGTGGCCCCACTAACTTTACTCACTCGGCGCAAGCATTGTGTTCCTCCAGAGCTACTCAGTCTCGTAAATATTGACGAGCAGACTATTGACATTGAAGCGCTCACCAGCCATGTTCAACAAAAGATGTCACAAAATGCAGAACAGGACAGACAACGCTTCAATTCAAGAAAAGCAAGGATTCGTCATTTCCAACGTGGCGATTACGTGCTCATAAAAAACAATCCTCGTAATCAAACATCATTGGATCTCAAATACAGCGAACCATACGAGGTAACTAGAATTCTGGACAACGACCGCTATCTAGTAAAAAAGGTGGTTGGTTCAGGGCGTACAAGAAAAGTCGGTCATGATCAACTCCGTCGGGCACCTCAACCCGGAGATCAGACAACCGTATCCGCGGGAGAAGAGGAATCTCCAGTATCAGCCAATGAGCCAGTACCGTCTACTTCGCGAGCCAGCATGGTCGAGCAACAAACTCAAGAATCAGCTGATCAAAACAAAGGGTACGTTTTTGATTTTTATTACTAAAATCACACCATAACAAACACACATAAAACACAACATCACACAAAGTACCACAGAGTACGTAACATCATACAAAGTACCACAGAGTACGCAACATCACAAAAAGTACCACAGAGTACGCAACATCACACAAAGTACCACAGAGTACGCAATAACAAAGTACCACAGTGTACGCTACAACTTAAAAATTACTAACTACTTACACAAAATACATCGCTCATATCATTGGTACACAGATACCAATCTCAAAAAAAAAACTTTTCGTTGTTTCGGTTAAAGAACTTCGGCACACGCGGCTGGTGCAGAGCGCGCACCGCCGGTCAGAACGGCCGTATCGGCGCAACAACTCATTTACTTAAAGATATTGTGATTCTTAAAATTAATGATTCATAAAATATTGCTATTTTGATTATTTAAAACTATAGTTAAAATTATAAAAATTAAAATGATTAACTAATCCTTTTAAATAGCTACAGCGCATGTAAACAATCAATTGGAACGGGTTATTGTAAAATTCGTTATCAAATTCGGACACTCTCGGTTTTGCTATAAACACGGGTGTCTGTTGCCGCATTTGTCATTCGTGCTCGAGCAAGCGAGCATTGCGGAGCTCTGTATTATTGTTATTACGCACTTAAGACCAATAAAAGGATTATTTGAAGAAACTAGTTTGAATTACTGCCACTATGCAGAGTGATGATAATAATGAAGAGAATGACGTCAGCAATGCTGACGTCATTATTTTTAAAAACAATGAGTTACCTGATACGCCGTTATATACATATATTTTATGTTTATACCATTTTAATAATAAATAGCCTTAGTGATGATTTCTTGGGATCGAACTCGCGACCAGTGGCGGACTAATGGGGGGGGAGGGGCAGCCGGCCCCGGGCCTCTAGTCCAGGGGGGCCCCCAAATGCTTCCATGTACCCTTGATCAGATCCCTAAACAAGGCTCAAAATTTAAAAATATGTAAGAATACATAGTGGCGTAGTGAAATCGTAAAAAAAAATCTCTCGCTTCGCTCGCGAAAATCATACTTTCAATTTTCTCTTGTAGGTGCCAAGTATGGACTACATAAGGGTGTTGTGCAATCATTCAAAATTTTGCACTCGCTTCGCTCGCGTAAATGTCATTTATGATTTAGTATAGTAAGTTCCAAGTATGGACTACGTAGTGGCATAGTCTTTAGTGCAATAGGGGAAAATAGGGATTTGAAAAGTCGAACTTAACGTAAACGAATCCCCGGGCAAAAGCTAGTAAGAAATGAAATTGTACGTACATACTAATAGTAACAGAAAAAAATCATAAAAGCATTGAGCATTCTATGTATGTTTATTTAAGTTGAATTAAAATATCTCTTATTTAAATTTTTTTCTTTCTTGTATAAGTATACATACAAATGTGAACATAATAAAAATCTTGTAAAATTACATCAACTTCTTAAAATAGGGGCTTCACTCAGCTTTGCTGCCCCGGGCCTCTGACGGACTGTCCGCCACTGCTCGCGACCCCCCTATAGGACACCGCAGTCCTAAAGACCTATATTGCTGTTTACATTTTCTAAGGCAAATGAACGAAATCCATAATATTAATTTAAAAAAAACTCGTGTGGTGTCGTGGGACACCAGATAGGAACGAAGTTCCTTATTATAAAAATATTAATTTCAAGTTCTATTCGAGGTATAAAGAAAATAATTATTAAAAAAATACTTTACAAAATTATCTTAACACCTTTATTTTGTTTACAATGATTTATAAAAATATATACTTACAAGTGTAATTTGTTTTTAATTTTTTACCAAATATTATAAATTATAAAATTATAAATAATAATAAATTAATAATAAAAATAAAATAAATAATTATTATCTGAAGTCAGGATTCGAACCTGTGAACCGATAGTATAACTTCTTCTTTTTATCGCTGCGCCATCGAAGCATTGATGGAATGTGTAAAATAAACGAAGACAACAAGGACTGTGACGAAAAAATCTTACGCTTTTATTTTTTAACGCTATCGACGTTTTTTGCCGGCTAGGGTACCCCTCCGCAACGCCCCATAAGGAACTTTTTTTTTTAATTACTTTTTATAAAACAAATACTTTATTCCCATTGTACAACTCATTTCCAAAGTAATTTATAAGAGTTCATTCACATAATGCCATTTTATTGAACTTCAAACTTGGTAAGTAGGAACGAAGAATTGTAAGAATTGTAAAAAATTGTACGAAAGATTCCATAAAAAGGCTAAAAGTTTTCCCGACGAATGTCGAGGGAATCTTATAAATATTTTGTTATTTTGTCAAGTATGTTTCGTAAATGTTGTGTACTACTAATATTTGGCAATATTATTATTGTACAAAAATATTACTTTGAAGTGAATCCACTTGACCAACCGTGTTTTGTGAAAATTTTTACCCGATTACGGCAAAACAAAAAGAAGGGTTATGATTTAAGCATATCTATTGTATGTATGTATGTATGTATGTATGTATGTATGTATGTATGTATGTATGTACGTATGTACGTATGTATGTATGTATGTATGTATGTATGTACGTATGTATGTATGAATGTATGTATGTATGTATACATGTATGTATGTGACTATTTACGAATGTTCCACCGTAGCAAATAACCTCCTGAACCGATTTTGATGCATGAGGTGTCAATCGATTCGTTATGATGGTTCGGGTGACATCGGCTAATCAATATGACGGATCCGTCATGTAAAATCTGATATGACGGATGCTATTTTCAATTTACCGCATTTTTTTTCGGGTTACAGTTTTGCTTGTCTAGTAACTTTAAATGCTTATACTTAAAACAAACTTAACGTAGGTACATCGCAGAGGTCCAACCAATATTATAAATTAAGTGAACGTGTGTTTATTTGTTTGTTTGTCCTTCAGTCACGCACGCAGCAATAGAGTTAAGGATCGATGTAATTTTTCGCATAGGTATAGATAAGGATCTGGAGAGTGATAGCCTACTTTTTATACCGGAAAATCAAATAGTTCACGTGGGGTTTTAAAAACTAAATCCACGCGGACGAAGTCGCGGGTATTAACTAGTACAAAATAAATATGGACCCAATATTATTAGGTACATTTTTTAAGATATTATTTATATTCTAACATAATAATATAATATAATAATATAATATTTATTTATTAATCCAAAAACTTATAACTAAAATACATGTCTTTTACTCTGAGTGCCTATTAAATTCCCGTTTTATCTGAAGTTATTTGAAAGGATTTTCGTTTATTATTAAATTTGGTAACGACCAACGAATACCAACCCTTGAGCCCTCTTGTCATTATTTTCAACTCCACTTAGTAATAACATAATATTATCCAAAGTACCTAGGCTCGAATAGGGGTTGCTGTCGGGAATTTCCGGTTCCGGAAATACCGGTAAATGCCGGGAAATATCGGGAAATCCCGGTACTAGCCAGGTGCAGCATGCAGCCAGCCTCAATACCACGATTAGATAGAGATTAGATAGATTCCCGGTTCTCCCGGTACCTAGGTACTACACTAAGAATAGAGTACTTTATAGGCCCAAAATGCTACGGGCCTTTTGTCATCGAGATGTAGCAATTATTACAGCAGATGTTGCAGGGAAGCAGCGAAGAAATATCTAATCAGAAATATCTGCTGAGGAAACTGACAGAAATGAGCTCATATATGAGCCAGAAAATGGTGGTGACGCATCTCAAAAAACGTCAGTACAAGGACACAGCGACTGCGCTAAATCTAAATATATAAAAGGAAAAGGTGACTGACTGGCTGACTGACTGACTACTGACTGACTGACTGACTGACTGACTGACTGACGGACTTACTGACTGACTGACTGATCTATCAACGCACAACTCAAACCACTGGACGGATCGGGCTGAAAGGCCTGCAGATATCTATTATAACGTAGAGAATCACTAAGAAAGGGGTTGAAAATTCAATCCCTAAGGGGGTAAAATAGGGATTTGAAAAATCGAGCATAACATGAGCAAAGCAAAAGTAAAGCTAGTTATTGAATAAATACGAAAAAACCGGAAAATAGTGGTCATAGATTTTTCAACAAGTACCGGGTATACCGGTATCGAGCTGATCCCGGCACCGGAATTCAAAGTTTTAGGAACCGGACCGATTCTGTAAGCTCTAGGCACGAAGCGCACTGAGGGAGGATTTCAAAAGCGAGGCGCCGCGTATTGTCTACGTGGCAAAGTATACTGAACTCTGCTCAAAAGTAATGTAGGCATATACCTACTCGGTATTTGTGAAGAACAATTATTTCAACAAAACAAAAACAAATACAGGCATATATTTCACATTCATGCCACTTCCGTCGAAGGCTCGCTTCGCAAGGCTACGCTGGTGCTATATTATTCGAGCCTTGGTTGCTTCCTGCAAAACACTTGAAACTGAAAACAGCTCAACGCTTTTATAAATACTAGATGATGCCCGCGACTTCGTCCGCGTGGTTAAAAACTTTTGGATTCCTGCGGGAACTCTAATTTTCCGTGATAAAATGTAGCATATATGTTAATCCAGGATATAATCTATCTCCATTCCAAATTTCAGCCAAATCCGTCCAGTAGTTTTTGCGTGAAAGAGTAACAAACATACACACACACACACACACACAAACTTTCACCTATTAGTAAGTATGATTATACGCTTCTCTAATAAAATAAACCTCAGCATACATCCATTTACACAGAATGTGTTCTTAAAGGACTTAAGTAGGTGAAATACAGCACTTGGGTGTTTCGCTTAGACAAAAGTCATTATAATAGCGGTATAAAACTATTAGGTAATAGTCCATTACAGACACACGTAATTGCCTGTTGCGGCAATCGGCAAATCGCAACTATCTGTTTTTACGATTTTCATAAATAATTTTGAGCTTGATACTTTAGGTAGTTTGCTGAGCATCCGTAGGCACAGATTTGGAATTTTGTACCCCACTATTACAAGCGGCTCACCAAATCTCGTAAGCGTTAAACAAACCATAAATAGCAATCATGTTACATGGTTAAAGATAATAAGAGAAGTTCATCTGCTAAGTTACTCAAGTATTTATCTCATATTAGCTTTTATTGAGATACGAGATAATCGGATATCTTCATATCACTCTTGATGCGAAAGACCCTTTTCCTTGAGGTTGCAGAAATTCCGACTTATCTATGCATAAATACATAATAATATAATGAAACTATAGCTTTTGCCCGCTACTTTATCCGCGTGGAGTTAGGCTTTTAAAAACCTACGAGAACCCTCTCTTTTAAGGTTCCGTACCTCAAAAGGTAAAAAAGGAACCCTTATAAGACACTCTCTTGTCCATCTGTCCGTCTATCTGTCCGTCTATCTGTCTGTCCGTCTGTCCGTCTGTCCGTCTGTCCGTCAGTCCGTCAGTCCGTCAGTCCGTCAGTCCGTGTGTCACCACCGATTTTCTAAGGAACGGGTAAACCTAGCAAGTTGAAATTTATACCAGATACTGAGGTAGTACTGTAGTCCCTATTGGGTGTATAAAAATAAAGGTCCTGAGTCAACACGATAAAAATATATGGGCAAATTTAGATTTTCACGAAAATTTGTAAGTACCAAAATTTACCTTAATTTTTAACTTTTTTATTTTTCGGAATTTTCCTTTTACTTGTGCTGTAAGACCTTGCTTTTAACCAAAATTGACAATTCTAGGTCAACCGGAAGTACCCTATAGGTTTTGGGTCGAAAACCTTTAGGGTAGTTCCCGTTGACCTAGAATCACGAAATTTGGCAAAAAGCAAGGTCTTACCGCACAAATAGAGGAAAAATTCCAATACATAAAAAAATAATTGAAAATTATATATAATAACTAGCTGATGCCCGCGACTTCGTCCGCATGGATTTAGTTTTAAAAAATCCCGCGAGAACTCTGATTATCCGGGATAAAAAGTAGCTCTCCCGGTCTGAGGACCCACTACTACACCCATTACTATACCCATGCAGAAAATCGCATCAATCCGTTGCTCTGTTGCGACGTGATTGAAGGACAAACCAACAAAAAAACACACTTTCGCATTTATAATATCAGTAATGCAAAATTATAACACAATCTAGACAACCGCAATCTAACATCGTTCGAGATTTAGGTTGTCAGGTTTCCTAGCAACCTAAATCTCGAACTGTATATAGGACTGTCGTGTAATTAACATATTTTAATTTGCAATAACAAATATTGATGTCAATAATTAAGATAACAACTATCCTATCTTTTAAGTTGGACCAAATTACAGATAGTTACGAAGTTTGATCAAAATCGGTTCAGTAGTTTTTCCCGAACATACATCGTGACACGAGATTTTTGTATTCATAGATAATAATATAATGGCGGTATAATGGGTAGGTACGGAACCCTCGGCGCACGAGTTCGACTCGCAATTGACCGGTATTTTCGGTATAAAGGAGGGGAGGCCTGAGAGTTCTCCATAATGTTTCCAAATGTGTGAAAAGTCTGCCAGTCCGCATTTGGTCAGCGACCAGCGTGGTAGACTATGGCACCGATTCTAAGAGGACACTCGTACAGTACACAATAATGGGCCGACGTTGGGTTTGATGATGACTCTATGTCTCCGTCTTTGAATATGAACTTTCTTAACATGAATTGAATTGTAGTACCTACGCTTTTTTGGAACTTCACCTCATTGTGGAAATATTCTATTCTATTCTAACAAAGTTCTACGGTTAAATCGGCTTGGCAGCCGGTTGCCCACAAGATAGTATTAAAAACTTATTACAATGTAATATAATAGCTGTATAATGATATTGTAAAATGATTATTTTGAAAAGAGCAACTGCTGAGTTTCTTGCCGGCTCTTCTCAGCAGAATCCGCTTTCCGATCCGGTGGTAGATTCATGACGTTTCCTTAGAGCCACAGGTTGGCCTACGTGAAATAAATAATTTTGAATTTTGAATTCTTTTCAATTTTTTGAACCGATTTCGATCAATTCTTTGTTCACCGGGTAGGCTTTACTCTCCGGTTGGTAAAGCCCTAACCAATAATATACTTAACTTGTTTGTCAAGTATTCGCCCTCAGAACGGTCCTCGTGAGATAAAGAAAAGCTATATAACAGAAATGTGCGGACGTAAATAAGTCGTAAAGGTATATTTCACTGGTATACGGAATTCGGACAATTTTGCTCGTGTTGACTTGCACATAACAGTTCAGCATAGTGAACCCTCGTACGAAATTAAGGGTTGCCAAATTAAACAGGAAAATCAAGAGTTTTAAGAACCTATAGGTACCTAAATGATTTACTATGTGCTTTTAACGTCATTGGACAAAAACGGCTGGGGATAAGTAAGTTATATTAATTCTGTACGATTAATAAAAATATGCATTTTGAAGGGATAACTTTTAAAATGATTGTAGAAGTCCTGGGGGGGGGGGGGGGGTGCAAGTTGATATTATTATGGAGGACGGGAAAACTATGAATAAATAAAACTTATGCGTTGAGTTAGTGTATGTGAAAGTGTGTTTGTTTGTCCTTCAATCACGAAGCAACGGTCGATGTCATTTTTTGCAGGAATACCAATAGTTGTGGACTTGGAGAGTGACAGAGATAGAGAATTATTCCACCATGCCACCACCCTACTTTTTTATTAAAGGAAAGGATTAAAGGGATTAGCCAGCGTTTTCGATGAAATCTCCCAGGCGGCTTAAATTTTTCCGACATTGTCAACAATTATCGTCATATTTCAACCAATTTACACAAAATCTTAACAAACTATACACTAAAACCTTCGTCATGAATCTCCCTATCTGTTGGTGAAGACCGCATTAAAATCCGTTCAGTAGTTTTTGAGTTTATCGCGAACAGACAGACAGACACGGCGAGGAACTTTGTTTTATAATATGTAGTGATTATTCCATTTCAATCATTTTTATACATGGTTCATAAATTTATATGATCCATAAATTATTTATGGGCTATTTTGTGGGAGCCCCCAGAAAGTCACTCATATTTTATTATTGTGTTTTCCAGAACTTTTTAAAACTAATTGGGTTAAGCTTGTAAGTCGTAATAAATTGGGAACGTTTGACAGCCCTTATATCTAGTGGACAGTAAACGTAAGATTACACTTGTGAGATACGTTATAGAATAACCACTCTTAACATTTAATAAATAAGAGCTATAATGAAATGTATTAATTTTTGTTTACATTATGATTCGCTCCCTTTGATTAATTACCCGTAGTCCCATTGATGGGTCAACCCACTGGGACCACGGATAAACGCCCAATCTCTATTAATTTTTTTATCAAGCTATTTAGAGAATCAATTTCACTATAGATACCGTGGTAAATTGAAGTTCTGTCACTATCGTGTTATGCTAGCTCATCATGCAGCATGTTGGTTCATCGCTGGCCCTATCAAATGGTCGGTGAGATGGCGAAGCGATGGCCGCAAACGCTTAAGGTGAACGTGGAAGCGAACGTGTATATTGTTTTCAGGATTCATGTATGTATGTATGTATGTATGTATGTATGTATGTATGTATGTATGTATGTATGTATGTACGTACCTATGTATGTATGTATGTATGTGAGTTTGTATATTCCACCGTAACTTCTATAAGCCTTAATCGATTTTTTTCTATGTATGTCCACTGATTTCTGAACCAATTCGAGTGATTTTTAGGGTTCCATACCAAAATGGTAAAAATGGAACCCTTATGGTGAGACTTTCTCCGTCCGTCTGTCCGTCCGTCTGTCACAGTCGATTATTTCAGTAACAGTAACTATTAAAGCGATCGACATGAAATTTGGCATAGTTGTGTATAATAGTGGCCCAAAATCACTGGAATAAAGAAAAATCGAAAATTATTTTTAAGGGGGAAAATCGGAGGTTTGAAATTTCAAAGTAAAATAACTATATCGAGTGGGGTATCATATGAAAGGCCTTTACTTGTGCATTCTAAAACAGTTTTTTATTTATTTCTATATATAATAGTTTTTGATTAATCGGCCAAAATGTCGAAAAAAATACCGTTCCCCCCCTTATCTCCGAAGTTTACCAATCGAAAAATCTGAAATAATTATGGTCAATAGAGGTTTATGTATATTTTACAGGAAAAATAAAAGCAACGCGAAAATTATTTTAGTTTGATTAAAAAGGGGGAAAATCGGGGGTTTGAAATTTCAAAGTAAGATAACTATCTATACCGAGTGGGGTATCATATGAAAGGCCTTTACTTGTGCATTCTAAAACAGTTTTTTATTAATTTCTAGATATAATAGTTTTTGATTAATCGGCCAAAATGTCGAAAAAAATACCGTTCCCCCCCCCCCCCCTTATCTCCGAAGTTTACCAATCGAAAAATCTGAAATAATTATGGTCAATAGAGGTTTATGTATATTTTACAGGAAAAATAAAATCAATGCGAAAATTATTTTAGTTTAATTAAAAAAGGGGGAAAATCAGGGGTTTGAAATTTCAAAGTAAGATGATTATACCGAGTGGGGTATCATATGAAAGGCCTTTACTTGTGCATTCTAAAACAGTTTTTTATTTATTTCTATATATAATAGTTTTTGAGTAATCGGCCAAAATGTTGAAAAAAATACCGTTCCCCCCCCCCCCCCCATTATCTCCGAAGTTTACCGATCGAAAAATCTGAAATAACTATGTTCAATAGAGCTTTATGTATATTTTACAGGAAAAATAAAACCAACGCTCTAACTAGCATAGTTTTTTTTATATTAACAATAAACCTCTAAATACAAAGTTAACGATAAATAAGCAAATCAATATAATATTATCGTTTTACTTTTACTTTTGGAGTATGGAACCCTCGGTGCGCGAGTCCGACTCGCACTTGGCCGGCTTTTTTTTATCTTCATCAAGAGTACGAGAAAACACTAAATTAAACAGTCAAAAAACAATCAGAAAGTAAACCGTTAAGAAGGTATTACCTATAACGTAACGTCAGCACTCAATCACGTTCGAGCAAACACTGAGTGATAAAAAATTTGATAACATAAAAACAAGTGATAAAAATTAGCTATTGGATTGCAGCAAAGCTACATAAAAAGCTACATACATAAATACAATAAATGAAAACTGAAAAGTTTTAGACAAAACTTAAAAATATTCAATATTATGTGTTTATATATAAGCACTATATATTGTATTCAAGATATAGTGATAGATATATATCTTGAATAAAATGTGGACTTTTTTGAGTTAACAGTTGCCTCATATTTACGAAATTTATGTTCTCCGTGAATCAGGAACGTTGACTCTTTAAGAGGAGACTACTTCCTGAAATTGACCCAACAGGAAAATACTTAAGTTTTCTGCTATAAATTAGTATAATATATAATATTTACTTGTAACTATTTTCAACCCCCTATTTTCCTTAAAATCCTCTCCTAGCGGATGCCTACGTCAAAATAGCTATCTGTATGTCTTTCAGCTCAATCCGTCCAGTGGTTTGAGCTGTGCTTTGATAGATCAGTCAGTCAATCAGTCAGACACCTTTTATATATCTAGATTTAAACAATTACCATTTTCTTTGTGGCTACTCGCACGAACAAATATAAAATCTCTTGGCAGTGAACTGCCATGTTAGAATTAGAAACCAGCCAAAGAAAACTGAGGAAAAACCCGAACACTTGAAGTCCAGTTCTCAACAATACACATTGACAAATTGAAGGTTGGGTATGTTTTATTTTTAGTTGGAAAAAGACATGGATTTCAGAAATTAATTCGGGATCGATATGTACCTACTTAAACTATATCGTCATGCCAAAACCCAAGGCTGGAGCCTGGAACGCAGTTTTAACTTTTCCAGCCGTCAACGTTCATAGATTTTAAGCACAACAAAGAAAGGAAATAAATAATTTCAATTTCAAATAATTTCAATTTCAATTTTATTTGCCGGCGGCCTGCATCTAAGAATTGGATTTAAATACTTCCTTAGGCCCCAAAAGCTCAACTTTAGGGAGTGACTAAAGCTCTTTTATCTAGTGTATCTCAACCCATTGCCTGCCCCCACACGGCAAAAGTCTCCTCCGATGTTGTAAAGCATAAGGCCTAGTTTAAGTAATGCAAAGATCAGTTACTGCCTTTGGTAGTTTCATAATTTATCGGTACGTCATCCGTCAGTTACTTACTGCAGTAGACTGCAGTAAATAAATAATAAGTCTATGGTTACAGTACTTCAGTGGTACGATTCTCTAAATTGATTGCCACAGTCTAAACTCTCAATTATATTGTGGTGATCGACCGAATTTATCGCGTTCTTTCTGCAACACTGCATTTTAGCCAATCAAAGGTAGGTTTATCGTCCAACCAAAGGTGATTACATATTTGTGATAGTCACACTGTAGCTGTAATTTTTAGAAAATCTGACAACAAAACCTATCGTGTACATAATGGAACCCTATGATCTGTTCGACAA
This sequence comes from Oeneis ivallda, assembly GCA_029955525.1. Classification (NCBI taxonomy): domain Eukaryota; kingdom Metazoa; phylum Arthropoda; class Insecta; order Lepidoptera; family Nymphalidae; genus Oeneis; species Oeneis ivallda. Next base: position 4,337,221 of record JARPMR010000016.1, on the reverse strand, counting down.
CAAAGGATCTAGCCGTGTTTCCACGGGCAAACTGCCCCCGATAGGAACCTATATATCGCCACCTATGCTATATTGTAGAGGAGGCTAATAGTAGTTGATACAGAAGATATTAGCTCTCCATCTTGGATAGTCGAGGAGATATTAACAAAAAAGTGTCAGGCGTCGACTTTTTTTCAAATCGATATATCTAAGTAACTTCTAAAGTTAAGGAAATAAAACAAAATGGTGATGCTTTGGTATACTACATAGTTTCTCTTTATATCTTTTGTATCAACTACTATTAGACACCTCTACAATATAGCATAGGTGGCGATATAGGTTCCTATCGGGGGGGCAGTTTGCCCGTGGAAACACGGCTAGACCCTTTCGCACAATTTTTTCCCAACAATTTCAAATTCTACTATTTTTTTTTATTCAAATTCTACTAGAATACAACTTGAAACTGAATTGTTTGTAGATCAAACTCTCCGCCGCACCGGGCCGCGCCGACACAAAATAGAGAGAGTATTCTATTTTGTGCCGCTGCTAACGAATGTCCCAAAAGGCTTATAAACTAATCTTATATCTTGGACTAATCCAAGCACAAGTTTCACGCTTGATTAAAAACAAGGGAGAGTGTGGCGTATGAGTTAATTTGGGATTTTAACGTCTTGATTGACACAGACTAGCCGAAGAAAACTCTTAAATGCCAACTTATGGCTTTTATGATACCATAGTGGGCGAGTCTCTAACACTAGTTCGGAACCTAATCTCCTGGGGAAGAGATCAGGTTAAGTCGGAATTCGGCGGGTGTAATGAGAGGCCCCGGGAACTCTTTTAGTGCAACCTTGGGTATCGTCCTGAGGGAAATGGTTTTAAATATTAAAACACAATGTCACTTTTTTTTTTTGAAATATTAATATTATGTACGAGTATCATACTTACTAATCAAACTAATATTATAAATGCGAAAGTGTGTTGATTTGCTCGTTTGTCCTTTAATCACTCCGCAACAGAGCTACGGAGTGAGTTTTGCTTGGGTATAGTTGCATAGTATAGTTGCTACTTTTATCCCGGTAAATCAAAGAGGATTTTAAAAACTAAATCCACGCGAACGAAGTCGCGGGCATCAGCTAGTATTAAATATAATAATCAAAAATTATTAATGTCAATAATAATTGATATTAATATTTCTTAGTTTTTAAGTTAATTTGTACGCCTTACGGCATGAAATAGTGTTATTAAAAACAAAACTTACACCTGTTTACCTACCTACCTATTTCAACAAATAAATTGATTTTGATTTAATAATCTTAACTAATCTCGGAAATATAGAGCCTTAAAATTTCCTGTTAGACAAAGAGAGCGTTACTGGCGTGTGACGTCACAAGACAGTAGCTCCATACACTTTCAAAGAAAATTTCGTTTTACAAAGAGAAAGAGAGAGACTGTCGCAGTAAAAATTTTGGCCTAGCATTTTTTAAAAGCGTTCAGATTCAGAAATCATTTAATTTTAATTAATATTTTTCAGAGTATTTTTCTGTGTAAACCCGATATTTTTAGAAGATAGGGATCAAAAATATAATTATTCACAAGTATACATTATAAAATAACCGATACATGGCAATACAAGTGAATATCTTTTTTCTCCCAACTTTATTTGATAGACTTTGATGAACTGGTTAGCCTGGTTTACTAGAACAAGCATGAGAAGTTTGATTCGTGAACGTGAGCTTGAGGCCCACGGTTCAGTTAGTCTGGGTCAGAAACTCTATGGAATTCGCCAATCTCCTTTCCAAATCTCTGATTTAATCACTTAAGAATTTGCCAAGCACTTTCTCCATTGCCCGCTGAGTGACATGAATAGTGAATTTATGTTCAGGTGTAAATATGTAATCCAACCAAACCAATTATCTTGTTGAATTTGTGGCACACTCGGTGGACGGTTCTTTAATCAATCAGAATGCACTGGGGATTCCACTGATCATGAATAATAATCCCATCGTTGGGTAGAATAGGGTATTTGACTATAATAAAAATATCGTTTCAACTGGTGTCATCCTAAAAGATTATTATCTAAAAACATTATTCCATACGACAAAACTAAAAAATAAAGCTTTATTTAATTAGAAAACATTAAATAAAATTGCTATAATTCTGGCCATGGTCACGTGATCGAAAACGTTCCGTGATCTCGAATGACGTCACAATCCACACCACCTATGGAATTCTCATTTTGTCAATACATTTCGACGTGTTTGTGCGGCGTAATAGGCTAATTTCGTCTGTTTTTCATCGTTACTATTTTATTAAATACCAAATAGTATGCGACACGCGGCCTAAACACATATTATAAAATTGTCATTGTTTGAAATGTGAACTGTTACGTCATGAGAGCAAATGGAACGTTTCGGCGGCAATTTATTTTTTTGAATTTATTTCTCGATTTTTATGAAAAATAATGAAAATTATGCCGAAATATATGTTTTGTTAGCTTCAGCATAGCATTATTAACAATTTAAGATGATTTTCTAAAAGTAGTCAAATAGCCTATTGTAATTGATTGCGCAGACAATAATTACAACATTCACTAGATGTTGATTGTTGACCAATGCATAATTATTTATTTTGGAAATAACGCGTGTGTTGGTCCGGAGCGTCCCACGAGACTAGACCTGAGCCAATTAAAAAATATAATAACTATTCGTTTCTGAAAGACTGAAGCAACTACCTCTACAGAGTGATTGAGTGTAGGTGAGGCACCCAAAATAATGGCTTTTTTTTTAATTTTATTATACAACTTTGTCAGCGTAATAAATGCAAAAAATTGTATGGCACTGTTCCCCCCAGCTGACCCAGCAACAGACGTGGCACGGCACTACTTTCAATATTATTGTGATTTCCCATAAAAAGACTAATAACCATTTTCAATCCAAAAATGATTGGTTTAAAAAAATTTACAGTCATAGGGACTGCCGATAGAAGTAAAAACTAGATTTGCTAATAATTCAAAACAAATAAGAAAAGCGCACTGTCTCAATTTCGTGAGTGAGATTCGAACCTGCGACATCATAAATCAAACGGTAAAGGAGGCGGCTGCTTGCCCGCTGCGCTGTACAAGGTTGCTTGGAAACTTCTAAAATGTTGAACGCTTACTGAAATCTCCAGGTGACGATTGTGAAGGTGACGCTGACGCGAAATCCATGTTTTTTTCTCACCCAAAAAAGTGCTCAACGCGCCTAAAGAAGTTTTCACTTCAAAAATACAAAAGAATGTACACACGCTGAAGTACGCGCGCGCATGCACAGGCGACGAAAGGGCGAGAGGTGGTCGGAGGGAGCGCGGGCAACGCGCTGCGCGGTTTTTCTCTGCGTCTCAGAAACGCGTCTGCGTCTTACATAGACGAATGATATTTACTACCGGTTTTATAATTCTAAACTACTAAACTGATATAAAAAACAATTCATTAAATATAAATACATAAATCAAAAATAATTCTAACTCGATTTGCATGAAAACCCCAATCTACGGTGGATGTCGTCATAGTAAAAACTCATCAGGCTGCCATGATGTATTGAGTTAGGTTCGAAATCTGTTGGAGGGTGGGGACGCTCTTTTGCATAGTTATTTCAAGAATCTTTTAAAGTTCAAGAGATACAGCCTGCTGACACTTAGACGGACAGCGAAGGCTTAGTTATAGAGTCCCATTTGAGTAAAGAACCCAAAAAAATTGGTTGTCTGTAAAGTCGGTTTATGGACGATAGTTTTACGTGATAACGTCATAAAGAAACATTGATGAATAAATGTGTCACAAGTCAACGCTTGGGCCGATCGTGCCTCTCTATCGCTTGTTCCGCGCTCTCGCTTGCACGCTCAGGCTCAGGCGGAGCGTGACACTTTTTCGTGCGTGCAGCCGGTGTTCATCGATTTATAAGACGTTATCACGTCAAAAAGACAATTTTTTTACAATTATTCTAAGTACATACGCGCGCGTTCAGTTTGACGCCGTGCTCTGTGTTTTTGTAGTGACTCGTGTATCAGTACAAATAATTTGTGAACTCACGTACTTATTGAGATCATCTGTCGACACGGGATCCGAGAACAGATATCGCGAGACGTACACGCGTTCGTCTTCTATCGCCAGCACCATCTCGCCCAGGGACAGCGTCCTGTTGACCTGCGACAAACGTTCGAGTGTTCAATTTATCCAGTTAACCTCAAGTATACCACGACCACCACCACCAACATAACGAATCGATTGACACATTATTCATCAAAATAATTTAATATAATAACTGTAATTTCTGTAGATTCTATGCATAAATATAATATGTGTACACCTTTGAGTATATAATTGGTTATATACTCAAAGGTGTACACATAGTAAGGGTTGTTACCTGGAACCCAAATCTGATGTTATTATTTTATTACGTTTATATTTTGGTTGGAACCTGTTTTGTGTACCTTTTCAATAAATAAATAAATAAAAAAATCTGCTCAGTAGTTCTAGTTCGGCATACATACTTACGTAAATACATACATACATACATACATAGACCGCTAAAATCATTTTTTTCACATGACACTTTTGGCTTTGTCGTGGTCAGGTGAAAAAAATAAATTCAAATTCAATTACGTTCCCTCAACTATGGTTGAGCTAAGCAACGGCTGGGTCATGCGTCATGCTCGGGTTCTACCGGCGGAATACTTTCACCCATCTTAACATGTATTGAATTGTAAGTAGTATGCATTTTTGGAACTTCCCCTCATTGTGGAAACATTGCATAAATAGCATAGTATCTATTGTATTGTGAACTTATATTAAAAATGAGCACTCGCCGAGTTTCTTGCTGGTTCTTCTCGGCAGGAAAAGCATTCGAACCAGTGGTAGACTTAACGACGATTCAAAAGTACCTACTTGTAAAAGAATCTCTTTTATTTAATTTGAATAAAAAATATTTCTATTCTATTCTATTAATACTCTGTTCAAATTGACTCTGAGCTCTTTTGAATGTGAGAATAATTTACGAGTACATAAATCCTGTTCGATTTCTACGAAAAAAATAAAAACCACTAACAAAAGCTAATGGGTCTGATCTTGATAAGATTTCTCCATTACGGTGAACGGAAGCTTCGGATATGTACGAGTAGAGATATTATGTCATAGTAGAGGCACAAATCTCAAATAGCAGCTGTATGATTCTCTAAAAATCGGCCAAGTGCGAGTCGGGCCTCGCTCTTTTAGGGTTCCGTTAAAAAAATTAAATTAAAAAATTTCCATCTACCCACCTACCCATTTTAATTTAATTTTTTTAATTTATTTAATTTTTATTATTTGTTGTTATAATGGCAATACAAATACATAAAATGTGAAAATTTCATCTGTCTATCTATTACGGTTTACGAGATACAGCCCGCTGACAGACGGACGGACGGACAGCGTAGGCTTAGTAATAGGGTCCCGTTGGTACCCTTTGGGTACGGAACCCTAAAAATGTGTGTTACAGTGTGACGATTGCAATCCCTTTTTAGGGTTCCGTACCAAAATGGTAAAAATGGAATGGTTATGGTGAGACTTTCTCCGTCCGTCCGTCCGTCCGTCCGTCCGTCTGTCACAGTCGATTATTTCAGTAGGTAACTATTAAAGCTATCGACATGAAATTTGGCATAGTTGTGTATAATAGTGGCCCAACATCATTGGAATAAAGAAAAATCAAAAATTATTTTTAGTTTTATTAAAAAAGGGGGAAAATCGGGGGTTTGAAATTTCAAAGTAAAATAACTATACCGAGTGGTGTATCATATGAAAGGCCTTTACTTGTGCATTCTAAAACAGTTTTTTATTTATTTCTATATATAATAGTTTTTGAGTAATCGGCCAAAATGTCGAAAAAAATACCGTCCCCCCCCTTATCCCCGAAGTTTACCAATCGAAAAATCTGAAATAATTATGGTCAATAGAGGTTTATGTATATTTTACAGGAAAAATAAAACCAACGCTCTAACTAGCATAGTTTTTTTTTTATATTAACAATAAACCTCTACAAACAAAGTTAACGATAAATAAGCAAATTAATATAATATTATCGTTTTACTTTTACTTTTGGAGTACGGAACCCTCGGTGCGCGAGTACGACTCGCGCGGTTCGAATCCCGCTGGCTTCGGAATTTTTGATATGTGTTTATAAATTTATTCTGATTGCAATCCCCTCTGATTGGCTGATACTCACTCACTATTGGCTAAAATGCATCGTTGCAGAAAGGACGCGATAAATTAAGCCGATCCCCACATGTTCAGACTGTAGACCAATGATTGATGCCGCTTGTACCGAATCGGCCTGCAGGCGCCCAACAAGAGAAAGATTAACTTTAACACTAATAAACATTTTAAAGTAAACCTGCCATCAACAATTAGTTTTATTATTTTTATTAATTACTAGCTGATGCCCGCGACTTCGTCCGCATGGATTTAGTTTTTAAAAATCCCGCGGGAACTCTTTCATTATCCGAGATAAAAAGTAGCTCTCCCGGTCTGAGGAACCACTACTACATCCATTACTATAAAAAATCGCATCAATCCGCTGTTCTGTTGCGACGTGATTGAAGGACAAACCAACAAACAAACACACTTTCGCATTTATAATATTATCAGTAATGCTTTATTAAGTATAACACTTTTTATAATTGTCAAATTTTTTACCATACTTAACCAAAGACAAAATTACGTTTAGCTGTCATTTACGTTTTGTTATTCCACTGTCATTTGCGTTTTGTTATTCCATGTCAGATGCGTTTTTCTTATACCACGTTTTATTTATAGTGACATGAGGGAAACGCGGTCGAACGGGATAAAAAGTATCCTATGTCCGTCTCCTGGTTCTAAGCTACCTCTCCACCAATTTTCAGCCAAAACGGTTTATCCGTTCTTGAGTTATAAATAGTGTAACTAACACCACTTTCTTTTATATATATAGATTAGCAAATTGAAGTTTTAATGTTTCCATTGGAATCTTAATATATATATATATATATTTCTTGTGTGCGTGTGTATGTTACTGAACTCCTCCTAGACGGCTGGACCGATTTTGATGAAATTTTTTGTGTGAGTTCAAGGGGATTCGAGGATGGTTTAGATTCACAATTTGGTCCACTGGAAAATTTTTATTTAACTAATTTTTCATTTATAAGTAGTGGCGGTACGAAGTTCGCTGGGTCAGCTAGTATTTTAATAAAACAGGATAACTTAAAATTTTGGCACATCATGTCATACTATCATACTAATATTATAAATGCGAAAGTCAAAGTGTGTTTGTTGCTTTGTTGGTTTGTCCTTCAATCTCGCCTCAATAGAGCTACGGATTGACGTGATTTTGCATGGGTATAATTGAGGACCTGGAGAGTGGCATAGGCTATTTTTTATCCCGGAAAATCAAAGAGTTCCCGAGGGATTTTAAAAACTAAATCCACGCGGTCGAAGTCGCGGGCATCAGTTAGTTTTCAATAACAAAACTGTCAAAACGTCCAATTTATTCCTCCGTTAAACGTTTCTCGGCAATGATAAAATTGCCACTAAAGCTAACGTATTTTTTTTAGTCATTAGAAGTAATTTTCAACATAATATTAAACTCTACCCTCAACGCAAACGAAGTCGCGGATGTCTGCTAGTACTATCTTATCTCCCCTTGACCATATCAGGCTGGCGTGCTTAATTGGACAATACTCGAAGCGCTGCCAAGTGATATGGGTTGGAAATTGGAATGCAACGACATACATTGGAATTTTAGTTACCTATGTCATTTTCAGATGAGTTCAACTTCGAGAACCTAGATCTTTCAGTAGCACTATTCAGTAAAATACAAACTGAAACTTCGGAAGCAAATTCACTCGACCATTCACGGAATAAGTAAGTTCTATGTAAAAAAGACTAGAACGGTAAGACTGAGTTTCCAGGGCGCGGTTCGCGGCCCGCGCCCGCAGCGGTTGCGAGCCCGCGGCCTCCGTAGAATGCAGATTTGTATGGAAAATGAAGTTTCAATTTCCACGGCGCGGTTTGCGCCCGCGGCGGGCGCGGTAACAGCGGTACCGCAACCGCTGCGTCCGCGGGCGACCTCACCATAGCGTAGGACAAGGACTTGAGGAGATAGTGATGACAAGCTGTAATTACAGCAAATGTAATAGGATTTAAACAAAGAGTTCTACGTATAGAGCGGCAATTCGGAATAAGAACTTTTTTTTTTTTATTCGATGACAAGCTAGTCCTTGACCGGCGATCTCACCTGATGGTAAGTGACGATGCAGTCTAAGATGGTAGCGGACTAACTTGGAAGGGGTGTGGCAGTGAACATTCAACCCATAACCCTAATCGGTTTCTACACGCCATCATGCCGGAACGCTAAATCGCTTGGCGGCACGTCTTTGACGGTAGGGTGGTAACTAGCCACGGCCAAAGCCTCCCACCAGACGAAATGTGTACAGTTTCAATCGCGCGGGCTGAGGTAGTCATAGTCATAGTCAATTTATTGGTAAAAAATTTTTACAAGTCATGTACATGTATTTGTATATAACAATTATATACATATTATAAAAAGTATGTACTATAACATTAGATTTTTAAATAATTTTACAATCCAAGAATTCATTGTAGGTAGAGAGGGGAGCCGGCATGGTTAATAAGGCGACCGCCTCTGCGACCGTGGCGGTCGCAGAGGCGTGCCGCGCCCCGCGCCCCACTCACCGCACCCCACTCGTTGCTCGGTCGTTCGTTTTGAATAAATCAAGAAATAATTTTTATTTCGTATCTAGTGTTATGAATTACGATGTTGATATCTAATTATTCACAAAAATAACTATACTTTTTGTTATTTACTTGAATATAGGCATTGTTGGCTTTTCAATTCACAATTAGGTAGCTAGAAAGTTTTATCACATAAATAGTGCCCGCGTCCGTTCGTCGCGAGTGCCGTTGACCACACTAACAGTATTGTTCGGCATTAGGTACAACTCAGTTGAACATGGTAAGTGTTCGGAACACGACTAGATGACGTGTGCTACATTTATATCAGTGTATTAAAAAAAATGAAAATTACCGCTACACAGTACTCAGAGACAATAATATAAACTTGGGATAAAGTTTACTACTCCATAGCAGCTGATGTCAGCTCACAGACTGGTCACATCGAAACCAATAGCGTAAGAAACTCGTAACTGTGCTAATCTACTGAATTTTTAATATTGTTTTGGAGGACCGAAATCCAATTTCGATTAATTTATTCGGGCTTTGATCAAATGATCAAACAGATAGTGGAAATTTGATCAAAGACCGGCTTTATCATAATCCTGTGAAAGCCTATTAGGTAATTTATATCGATTATAATTTATTCGATTAATTCCGGTTCGTAATTTGCGATAGATCGCCTATTTTATAACGCGACTAGTCGCTATTCTGGGGAAGAATACAAAATTCACGCAGCTTTTTATAGTAACTTCGTCCGCGTGGAATTATTTTTTAAAAATGCCGCAAGAACCTCTTGATTTTCCGGGATAAAGGGTGGCCTATGTCACTCTCCACTTCTTAAACTTCTTCTTCTTTGTCAACCGACAGGCGTCGACAGCTGGACAAAGGTCTTAAGCATGGACTTCAGTAGGCCTCGGTCTTAAGCCGCCTGAATCCAGCAGCTCCCTGCGACTCGTTTGATGTCGTCGGTCCACCTAGTGGGGGTCTGCCAAGACTGCGCTTCCCGGTGCGGGGTCGCCACTTCAGCACCTTGGGACCCCAACGACCATCAGCTCTTTGACTATGTCTTCGAAGTCTTCAACTATTCCCATGTAAAAATCACGTCGATCTGTTGCTCTACTTAAGCGTGATTGAAGGGCAAACCAACAATCATCATCTCAAGCAACTGAAAAAGACGATTGACGTGATATTTCATGGGTAAAGTTAAAAATCAAGAGATAGGGCACTTTTTATCGCGGGGAAATAAAGATTTCCCGCAAGATTTTTGCCGAAGAGGAAAAGGATAGTTTTGGTTATGTTTACGTATGATCATAATACTAATTTAACAGTTTCTGAAATAAATGGCTGTGACAAACATGTTTCCCCACGGGATCCCCAAAAGTTTTGAATTTTGAATTAACCCGTATTGCCTGCCCGTATATTAATTAAAAATAAGTCAAATGGTAAGTAGGTACAGCATTATGTTCCAACTTTCGTACCTACGAGCAAACACAATGGAAGTTCAGGATTCTAATTAACAGTAGGGTACACGAACAGGGAAAATATATTAGCTTTGTATTCTTGCCAGTTTCGTGCAGCCAACAGTTAATAATCTAAAAAGTTACCTACCGTTTTTCAGCTTAAAAGTTTTTATACTCTGTACTTTATGCTACCAATTTGTGCTGCTCGGAGAAAGCGCCTTATTCAATTTAGAAGTTACTTCTGAAACGTATCCAATCTACTGCCAAAGAGAATCTAGCCTCGGCGACCAATATTATCCCCCCGAATGAATCAGGCTAAACCTCCACAGAGCTTAGCCATCTGTGCTAAAGATATTAGTACCTGGGTGACCGAGCTTTGCTCGTTTTTTTTTGGTAGGTAAATCGTGTTTTTTGGAAATTATATTATACTAGCTGATGCCCGCGACTTCGTCCGCGTAAATTTAGTTTTTTGTTTTTTTTTTTGTATTAAAACCTTCCGTGGAACTTAAGGAACATACAAAAAAATAAATTAACCGAATTGGTCTATCCATTCTTGAGTTATGCGCTTACCAACATTCATTTTTATTTATATAGATTTAGAAAAAAAAAATAATAAAATTTATAGGGGAAAAAATAATCGTCTGGACTCGAACCAGGGTCTTCTAATTTCGGGACCGCCCGATTTCTAATGATATTGTAGGAGTTTTTCATTGCCTGAAAACATGGATAAAACGACGTTTCCTAAAAATGACACCTAGCTAGATCAATTTATCGCCCCCGAAACCTACTTTTCATGAAAATCGTTGGAGCCGTTTCCAAATTCAGATTATATTATATATATATATAAATATATATATATATATATATATATATATATATATATATACAAGAATTGCTCGTTAAAGGTATTAGATAGATAGATAGTGCACAAGGGTGTGGCAAACACAAGTGCACTCGTTATTCCCTCACTCTCATAGTCCGATGGGACGGAAATCCGACGTTATAAAACATCTTAAAAAGTTTACCAGCAGCTCGTGGATCGTAAAAATAAATCTTTTAACTCTACTATATATCTTAAAAAGAGTAATCCCGTTAATCTCTTACAGTTTCTAGAAAGGAAAATAAATCAAGATTTTTAACGACACAATAACGTTGATGTCGACTTTCTTTGAGATCATTTTTTTATATTAGGCTTTAAAATGAAAAATCTTTCCAATTAGCGTTTTCCTTAGAATAAAAAACCGGCCTAGTGCGAGTCGGACTCGCGCACCGAGGGTTCCGTACTCTAGAAGTAAAAGTAAAACGATAATATTATATTAATTTGCTTATTTATCGTTAACTTGGTTTGTAGAGGTTTAATGTAAATATTAAAAAAACTATGCTAGTTAGAGCGTTGGTTTTATTTTTCCTGTAAAATATACGTAAACTTCTATTGATCATAATTATTTCTAACTTGTAGGTTAGTTAACTTCGGAGATAAGGGGGGGAACGTTATTTTTTTCGACATTTTGCCCGATTAATCAAAAACTATTATATTTAAAGATAAATAAAAATCTGTTTTAAAATTTACATGTAAAATACAAAGGCCTTTCACATGATACCCCACTCGGTATAGTTATCTTACTTTGGAATTTCAAACTCCCGATTTTCCCCCTTTTTTGATTAAACTAAAAATAATTTTTGGAGTTTTTTTTTATTCCAATGTTGTTGGGCCAGTATTATACACAACTATTCCAAAGTTCATCTCGATAGCTTTAATAGTTACTAAAATAATCGACTGTGACAGACGGACGAACGGACGGAGAAAGTCTCACCATAAGAGTTCCATTTTTACCATTTTGGTACGGAACCCTAAAAATAATATGACCTCGCTTTCCAAAGAGAATTAAGATTTATGATATAAGAATTTTTTTATTATTTTTACCTCGAATCAAAAGTAAAAAACAAATTTAACAAATTAAAAGCCTCAATAGCCCAATGGTTAAAGGTGCGGACTGAAAACTGAAAGGTCGCAGGTTCGAATCCCACCGTTGCACTATTGTCGTACCCACTCCTAACACAAGCTTTCCGCTTATTTGGAGGGGAGAGGAGGATATGAGTCAACTTCAACTTGGCTGATATTCTTTATAATAAAAAAATAAAAAATCTAAGTACACATTTCACGGCTGTTAACTGCCTCATATTATGAATTATGATACAAGGGCTGGCTCATTTATTAGAGCTCAACTTCGTGTATGCATTCTTATACGTTTAATTATGTACGATACACTCCATAATGCTCCATGTTATATCGGTTGTACTGAATTTGTGACTTTAAATCAATACAATCAAAGATTATTTTACTTTGACGTTAATGTCATCGAATACGAATACGATCAATGGAATAACTTTTAGACAATTTTATTGGTACCCAGAAATAGCTTGATTCAATTCGAGCTTCAATTTATATATTTTAGATTAGATAGATTATTGGAAACGACTATTAAAGATTCAAAGGCACTTTAGGATTTCGAAACTTTGCGGTTTATTCGAATGAAAACCTTTTCTGTTCAATCCTTTTCTAATAATACTCTGTCGACAGTGACGAGTTTGATTCTTTGAGTATATATAACCAACACGTTTGATTACTTGAAAGCCTTAATAGTTAAATCAGTGCCTGATTTATTCTACTTCCTTCTTCCATAGTTTTATTGTAATACTTTACTAGATCATTACCAGAATCATCTGGTAATGATCTAGTAAATTCTCTTATTCCCATCAGGGAATTAAGGTTTTTTAAATCCCGCGGGAACTCTTTTATTTTCCGATATAAAAAGTAGCCTATGACGTGTTAATCCTGTATGGGCTATCTCTATTTCAAATTTCCTGTCAAATCGGTTCATTCGTTTTGGCATGACAAGCAATCATCCAACCATCCATCCATCCACCTGCGGATTTCTGTCAATACGGATGTAATTAAAGGTACTACGCTGGTAGAAGATTTATTTATTTATTAATGTAGGTACATAATATGGTACTTTTTATCAAACACTAGCGACCCGCCTCGGCTTGGCACGGGTAGTAGAGTATATTATGCCTATGCTTTGCAAACTCCGTAAGTTATACCTTGAACAGCATATTGAACAGTACGTAGGCTTATAAAAGAAGTACCTATCGCTCGGAAGCACTCAGCTTACATAACACGCGCGCCGGCGCGCGCTTGAATTTATTTTGGCGCGCGATCGTTTTTATTTTGCGATAACTCATAAGATATTCATTTAATTTATATGGTGTAAAGGATTATCATAGCGTGCATGAAATGCATATGGTAAATAACGTATTTAAGTTGATAAGGGTTAATACTGTATCTGTCTAAATAGATTTCCAATTACCTCATGGCACGTGACCATTTTTTTAGAAGTTAAAATGGATATAGTAAGCTATCCTTAAAAGATAGATAATATATGCCACCGCGGACTTTTCTGTAGAGAGTTATGCCACCATACCACCACCATACATAGTTTTGTTATATCTCAAAGGCAGTAGGCAGCGTTTTCGATGAAAGCTCCCGGGCGGCTTGAATTTTCAATTATCGGCATAAATTTCAACCAATTTACACAAAATCTTAACAAATTATACATTAAAACCTTCCTCACGAAGTCACGAATCGCCGTATCTATTGGTGAAAACCGCATGAAAGTCCGTTCAGTAGTTTTTTGAGTTTATCGCGAACAAACAGACAGACCGACGTGGCGGGGGACTTTGTTTTATAATATGTAGTGACGTTTACGTGAGGTATGTTTCATTCAGCATTCAATAAAAATATGCTCTTATAAAGGCTAGAGAAGCATAAGGACGTTTTCAGAATAAGTAATTGAATTCTCTTGAGGGCGCGACGCTGCTGGCTTCTCACAGATCAGCTTTTATAACTAAAAGCCACGCACCCCCTCCTCTCTCGAGAGAAGCTATATGAATAACGCAAACCATCTTAAAAAGAAAGAGACCCGTGGGTCCAACAATTTTAATTTGTATTATGAAATCTATAAAAATATGATATGGCTTCTTGTTATGTACTTTTTTTCTGTAACTTGACTCATATTTTTCTGTAGTAATATATTGTCTGTAGTAGAAGCAGGCACTAAGATTTCTTTATCACCTTCTTACACCTCACTTCATCATCATCATTATCAACCCATCATCGGCTCACTACTGAGTTAGGTCTCCTCTCAGAGAAGGATTATAGGCCATAGACCACCACGCTGGCCACACCTTCGAGAACATTATGCAGAACTCTCAGGTATGCAGGTTTCCTCACGATGTTTAGCTTCACCGTTAAAGCATGTGATATTTAATTTTTTAAATGCACTTAACTTCGAAAAGTCAGCGGTGCGTACCCGGGATCGAACCTGTGACCCCCCGAATAGGAGACCACAGTCGTAACCACTAGGCTATCACTGCATATCACCTCACCCCACTTGATGCTGAGTTATTATCATCACCGCACATAAACTTATGCAACACCAAAGGGACTACCAATACGTTGCTGGCTCTTGAAGAATTTGTTTATCCTGTGCTTTAATTAATAGTCTCTATAGTTTTGATAATCATACTACTGGGATTTGGATACCTTTTAAACTGTAGAGCTATTTAGACTTCTCTAAAAAAACGATATTCAGCTCTTTGGCAGTTTCAGGCTTCAGTCATGGCTAGTTAGGTACTTTCCCTGCCGTAAAGATATGCCAACAGACGATGTGGTGTTCCATAAGAAAAATCACTATGATTGACCGAAATGACCTATGATCTATCCTAAGAGATCCATTTGCAAATAAGTTATGCATCAATCTATTCCATAAATAATGAGTGATAAATGACTGACTGAGGAGATAATGCTCATAAACACTTCAGTCCTCCATCGGACGGTAGGTAATCCATAAGTTAATGCAATTAATGTGATAAAATATAAAACTGAAAGCTAAGTCTATCTATGTCAAGAGCGCAATGTCTTCTCCTAGTCGTAAAACTTGATTCTGCACACAGATCTTTTATTCTGTTTTTATAACTAAGCAAGCTCCTTTTACTCAGAACTTTTTATGGGCAAAGCTTATTTATGGGAACAATATTTTCCGGATTAAGTACCTACTCATATATCACGATGTAGATTATAGAAGCTCAAAGATCAATCAAGTGGTAATAACAAGGGGTAGGTATTTCTTTAAAGAAAAGCTCATTCATCAGGTCATTGAAGTTAATATACCTACACCTAAGTAAATGGCTTTGGTGAAAACGGCTGACGTTCCCATTTCTCTTCCAACTAAGCATGAAGATTGTTCTAGGAATGGGTAAGGTTATAGAACGTCTACCTTTCGGTTTTCAGTCCGCATTTTTTCAGCAGAATCTGCTTTCCGAACGGTGGAAGTCTTATCTTGTGGTACCACTTACCACTGGTAAGAGTAACAGGTTGGCCTACATAAAATGAAAAATGCGTGACTGTCGTAGAACACTCGGTTGGAACGAGTTGAATTTTAAAACATCACCGAATAGAATCAACGCCATCTTTCGCCACATGTTAGAATCATCTCATAAAAAATAAGCAGATATTAAAGTAAGTTCAAGCAAGTTCACGCTACCCACAATAGATGGTGTGGGTCGCAAATATTATGGTCGGAATTTCTCTTCTATACAAATTCGTTCCAAAAATTAAACAAAAGAACAAGAACATGCATGATTTATTTCACAGGGGATACCTAATTTCCAGGCATTCCAAGTGGTCCCATTTAAATTATATACTTTTTAAGGAAGTCGATTTTTTATCGCCTTGAAATTTCTCCTTTTTTAATTCCTTAATCAGCTTTTTCTACAAATCAAACGGGCGGTGCCCTTTTCTTTTGCTTTTTTGTCTGTTATGGACCTATGAAGTCTGCTCCAAGTTTTAACACAATGATTTTCAATAACAGACGCAAGAACGAGGTAATAATGGTTCACTTACAAGAACATTACTATTACTCCTATATTAGTTTCGCGAGAGCGGGCTATTTATTATAGACTGGACTTCGACAGTCTAAGAGCAGGCGAATTATTATTTAACGTTCTGCTGGTTTACTTTGAATAATTTGCTGCTGATTGAAAAAATCCCAAAGAAGAAGATGTTTGTTTAGAATTATGTTGTAACAAATTTAAAGAAAGTTGAAAAAAAAATGGAGGCGCATTCCCTTTGCAAGGTAGCCACCGTCTTAGACTGCACCGACACTTATCTTCAGGTGAGATCAAAGTCAAGGGCTATTAAGTTCACACATCACACATCGCAATGGATTATTCTTCTTCTTCTTCTTTGTCAACCTATAGACGTCCACTGCTGGACAAAGGTCTCCTGCATGGACTTCCACAGGCTTCGGTCTTGCGCCGCTTGAATCCAGCGGCTCCCTACGACTCGTTTGATGTCGTCGGTCCACCTGGTGGGGGGCCTGCCAACACTGCGTTTTCCGGTGCGGGGTCGCCACTCCAACACCTTGGGACCCCAACGACCATCAGCTCTTCGAACTATGTGCCCCGCCCATTTCCACTACAGTTTCGCGACACGCTGAGCTATGTCGGTGACTTTGGTTCTCCTACGAATCTCCTCATTTCTGATTTGATCTCGCAGGGATACTCCGAGCATAGCTCTCTCCATCGCTCGCTGGGTGACCCTGAGCCTTCTTATGAGGCCCATAGTTAGCGACCATGTCTCAGATCCGTAAGTCATCACTGGCAACACGCACTGTTCGAAGACTTTAGTCTTCAGGCACTGAGGGATTTTGGACGAGAAGACATCTCGGAGCTTCCCGAACGCTGCCCAGCCGAGTTGAATTCGGCGGTTAATCTCTTTCTCGAAATTGGACCTACCTAGCTGGACTGTATGTCCCAGGTATATATACTCGTCTACTATTTCGAGCGCAGAGTTCTCAACGATTACTGGGTGGAGCGGAGCATGAGCATTAGACATGATTTTCGTCTTGCTCATGTTCATTTTCAGGCCCACCTGTTGAGAAACCCTGCTGAGATCATTGAGCATTGTATTGAGATCTCTCAGAGTCTCTGCCATGATTACTATGTCATCGGCAAATCGCAGGTGAGTGATGAACTCGCCGTTTATGTTGATGCCAAGTCCGTTCCAATCCAGAAGCTTAAAGACGTCCTCCAACGCAGCGGTAAATAGCTTCGGGGAGATTACATCTCCCTGTCGCACTCCACGCTGCAAGTGGATTGGTCTCGTAGTCTGGTCCTGTATACGTACTGACATGGTGGCGTTTTCGTACAAGCACTTCAACACTTGGATATACCGGTAGTCAATCCGGTATCTCTGCAGCGACCTCAATACAGCCCAAGTTTCCACCGAATCAAAGGCTTTCTCATAGTCCACAAACGCTAAGCAAAGTGGCTGGTTATACTCTTCCGTCTTTTGTATAACCTGCCGCAGCGTATGAATGTGATCTATGGTACCAAAGCCTTTTCGGAATCCGGCTTGTTCGGGAGGCTGGAAGTCGTCAAACCTATGAGCGAGACGATTCGTAATGACTCTCGAGAACAACTTGTAAACATGACTCAGCAGCGAGATGGGTCTATAATTCTTCAGCAAGGTATTATCACCCTTTTTGAAGAACAGGACCACCACGCTCCTGTGCCATGCTTCCGGCGTTATACCGTCGCTGAAAGATCTTAAGTACCGGTTTTCCACCCGCTTTCAGGAGTTCCGCAGTGATTCCGTCATCACCTGGCGCCTTGTTGTTCTTGAGCTGTTTGAGAGCCATTCTAATCTCGTATAGGCTAACGTCCGGGATATCTTCGGTATAGTGTCGGGTCAGTTTGGCTCTGGGATCTTTGGCCAAATCCTTAAAGACGACACAAAAACAGGTTTTTGTGTCGTGGTATATAACTGCCCATAGAACTTCTCGACCTCTCCCAAAATCTCAGGTCGAGAAGAGACGCGACGACCGTCATCAGTTTTAAGCCGCGTCAGCTGGCTCTGTCCGATAGACAAATCTCTCACGAACACTTTTGAGCCTTTGTTCCGCTCGATGGTATCTTTAATACACTTGGTATTAAAGACCCGAAGGTCGCGAGTTTGTGCCTTAGAGATCTGCCTATTAATCCGCCGGTACGCAGCCGCATCTACCGATGACTACAGTCTCATCTCTTGTCTCTCCTCCATGAGCTTGAGAGTATGGTCAGAGAACTTTTCGGTTCTTTTCCTGCGATGGGTCTTAAAGAACTTAGACCCCACAGTATGGACAGTTTCCACGAACCTGTTGTTTAGATCGTCCACAGAAACGCAGTCTGCTAGGCAATCTGCTAGGCAAGGATTATTATAGAACGTAAATCCAAATGGACTCGCGGATATCAGCTAGTACCTACCAAATGTATAAACCTTAGAGCTTAGAGTATGTATTGTTGTTTTCGAGGAAGAGGGTCTGGCTTGAGCAAAACGGGTCTGCCGGCGGAAATCAAATTTTATTTGGTTTTTAGGCTTATATGGCATTCTAATTGCGACGATGGCAGTATCATCTTCACAGGTTTATATAAAAATCTTTACCTGAAATGTTTGATAAATATCAACAATCAATTATATTATTATACTTTGAAGTGGCGCAAGCGTTTGAAGCTGGTTTTTAGGGTTCCGTACCCAAAGGGTGCCAATGAGACCCTATTACTAAGCCTCCGCTGTCCGTCCGTCCGTCCGTCCGTCCGTCTGTCAGCGGGCTGTATCTCGTAAACCGTCCTCCTCCTTTCGTCGTATTCCCCATTACTGAGGGTCGTGACCCCTTCCACCAATGATCTTTTTATGGACGATGTCGCGCCATGTCGTCCGGTTCTCTGCGACATGGAGAGCTTCGTGGATCTTGGTGTCGAGAGCGGTGCGGATTTGATCCGACCAACGCATCGGGCTTCGTCCCCGAGGTCTTCTTCCATCCACTTTGCCAGTAACGACAATCTTTTCAAGGTTGTGTCCCTCTCTTCTGGCAATGTGGCCGAAATAATCAAGGATCCTCTGGAGACAGGTGGTAGATAGCCGTTTCGTGATCTTTAATTGTTTAAGGATCGATGCGTTGGTTCTGTGCGCTGTCCAAGGGATTCGGAGCATTCTCCTCCAGCACCACATCTCGAAAGCGTCAATGCGGTGTCGGTCAGCAGCTTTTATTGTCCACGTCGTAAACCGTAATAGATAGACAGTTGAAATTATCACATATTGTGTATTTCTATTGCAGTTATAGCAACAAAATATAACTAGTGGTTCGCCCCGAACTGAGACCTCGCGGTAACGGTATCCCATGATTATTCATTCAATCGATACATGACGACCAAAACTGACATTATTATTATTATGCCCGTTTTCACCAAACATACCTAAATCATCCCCTATGTAGGAGTCTCTTTACGTAGGTAGCTCCAAAACACAATCCTAAGTCCTAACATCCGTCCCAATGTCCTTTTAGGTGTCCCGTACAGGATCGTGATAAAGAAGTTGACAGTAATCATCACATAACTTATCATAGGTAGCCCGTAAAGGTTAGGGAACGTCAGTGAAAACATTGAATTATTATGTAGGTACTAACGAGTGAAAACGGGTTAGGGGCATCTGTACAAATCGTCATCAGCTATCGACGCGAATATATAGAAAATATACAAAATGATATTTAACTAAAGAATAATTTTAATTGAATAATATGTTATTAGTTATTACTATTATATTATGTACCTAAATAATAATGGTCGACGCAAAACTGTTTTTGGGATAAATCGTAGTCGTAACTCCTAGTTCAATGGAATAGTTAATGACTGCGCCATCTATTAGCATTATTGTGAAGCTATGTGAAATTTACTGATGCTCATTAAAAATTAAATAATCTCGTTTCTTTATAATATTCATATAATTTTAGTATTTGTTGTTCAAGTACAGGATACAAGTGAAGTAAGAAAATAAGTACAACTTGAAAATATATAGAAAATTTTCCCAGAGAGCGTCTTCAAGCGAGCGTATTAAATCGCCACTTTGGAAGCCCCCCATTTTGTCAATTTTAGGAAAAAAATTAAAAAAAAATACGGTTGTACTCTGTTCCAAATTGTCTTTAAAATGATACACAGAAAACCTATGAATCGCAAATAAAAAAAAATTTCTTCGCATTCGCTTCTATGAGAGCCCCCCTGAAATAAAGATTTTTATAACTTTTTAAGCCATTTTCGGCTGGAGGCCATCGGTTTACATATTATATCCAAATTTGAAGTAATTACGTTCAGTAATTCAAAAGTTATAAGGCTCTGACAGACGGACGGACGGACGGACGGACAAGTGCAAATCGCTCTAGTAAACTCAGAGACCTCGCTTCGCTCGGTCAATAAAAATTAAATTAAATTAAAAATAAATACATGGAAAAGGAGTCGAACTAAAATTTTATTTTTGTATCCTAGCATGTGGGGTGTCATTGTCTAGAGCTCATTAAGTGGAGTTCAAATATATATTTTTTTTATTTTATAGCTACAAAATGAAGAAATGGGGGGCCGTCAAAGTTGTCGGTTTTAGACCAATTTTGTTAGGGGGTCTATCTCTAAAACTAAACTGGTTAGGCATTTGAAATTTTGGTATATTATATACTATACAGTGTATTTAAACAACAAATACTGAAAACACCCACTTATAACGCGGTTTATAAGTTGTGACCAAAACAAATGAGCATTTTTTCCCCATATGCTAATGTAGTACTTTCTAAGAACTAAGATATCTAAATTATGTATCTACTTTTAAAAAAAATATTTGCTCATATACGGACGGAACCCTAACGTGCGAGGCCCGACAAGCACTTGGCCGATTTTTTTTAAATATTTTTTTATATTAAATTATGTTATTTTGCTGTATTAGTAACTATTGTATTCCATATGTAAAGTTGAATTCCCCTCACTATCAATTATTCAACTATTTATTCCCAGTATTTCAACTGTTAAGAGGATTTAGACGCAGTTGAACTAGGTACAGGGAAAAAAATTCCCACTAGTTGAACTAATCAGTTGAACTGGTGGGAATGAGCCACAAAAATACATAATCTAAGGGTCTTAGGTATAAACCCACCTCGTTGTCCAGGAACAGTGAGGAGTCGAAGGTCTGCGACAGCTGAGCCATGATGGAGCAGTTCTGCACGATCAGCGCCACGTGCGGCACGAAGCACAGCACCACCATCTGCAGCAGGAACAGGCGGCGGCCGCGGCTGGGGACACCAACAAAATATACCTCTGAGAGTTCCGTCGGTCTACATCAGCTGTTTTGGTCTAGGTCGAAGAACACTTATTTGTTTGCATGCTTTATGTGTTCCATAAAGCATGGGCGTTCCCAATTTTATTTTTGTCAATTTAAAATTATTTTTTGACGTGATAACGCCTTATAAATCGATAACACCGGCTGCACGCACGAAAAAGTGTCACGTTCCGCCTAGCCTGAGCGTGCAAGCGAGAGTGCGGAACAAGCGATAGAGAGGCACGATCGGGCCAAGCGTTCGCGTTGGCAGAGCGCCCGCGCCGCCGCGCCCGCCTGTCATCGCGTGCGCTGTGGTTAGCGGTCATCAATGTTTCTTTATGACGTTATCACGTAAAACTATCGTCCGTAAACCGACTTTACAAACAACCAACTTTTTTTTATGTAGTTTTGAAACGAAGTTCCTTATCGAATTAAACGGACTTAGCGGATGGGGGCTAGGCGAAAAAAATTTCACGACCCTTGTGTGTTGCCTTCGTTTATTACTCACGTTGCGTCATAGCTTTGGTGGCGTAGCGGCTAACCGAAGGAGTGAAACTATCGGTTCAGGGTTCGTAACCTGACTTCAAATTATTTAGATATTATATTTTATTTTATTGGAACGTAGTTCCTTAACGCGCGCTGCGGAAGGGGGCTAGACGGAACAAATTAAGGAACCGCGACACTCGACACTTTTTTGTTGAATGTGAATGTTGCATTGTGTTCGGTATTTTCGAATTCGAAAAAATTAGGGAAAGGTTCCACATGTAGAAATTGTTTAAAATAAAATTGAAAATGGAAAATTCGGTCTGTCGAGCTGGGATTCGAACCATCGACCTTTGGCTGTTAGGCGACTGCAGAAGCCACAAGGCTACGGAGACCCATTATTGTACCGCGAAAATACCGAACACAATGTTATCGAAAGGAACTACGTTCCATCCGGGTGTCCCTTGACACCTCTCAAGTTTTTTATTTTTATTATTAATTTATTATTAAAAAGAGTGTTCCACGACACTCACGCATTTTTATTTCTTTTTAATAATTTTATATAAACTAGAGCTTGAGTGCAATTTCATCTGATGGTAAGTGAAGATGCAATCTAAGATGGAGCGCGCTTGCCTAGAAGATGCCTATTATGCCTATTCAGTCTTGATTTAACGGTACCCAAATTACAGTCAGTTGGAAAAACGGAAGCCGGAAGGGCATTCCAAATATTTGCGGTGCGTGTTAGGAACGACCTTAGGAGTGCTGGAATGGCGACCCTGCACCGAGATGCGCAGAGTTGGCACCCCCACTAGTTGGATTGACGACATCAAACGAGTCGCAGGGAGCCGCTGGATTCAGGCGACGCAAGACTGAAGCCTGTGGAAATCCATGCAAGAGACCTTTGTCCAGCAGTGGAAGTCTATAGGTAGACAAAGAAGAAGATTAGGAACGAGGATGCAAAGCGCTTAGTTAGCGCGTAGTTAGCAATTGTATCATGTAGTTGGTTCAGTTAGCATAGATTTCGATCCACCTAATTAATCGTTTTACTACGTCACGGTATTAAAATTTCTTAGTTTTTATACTAAGAAATTTTAATACCGTGACGTTTTATATGATGACATACGATGGCCTAGGGTTAATTTCAAAATACATTTACAACATCAAGTCTGGTGCCTGTCACATTCTTCCCGAACGCGCAACAATTATACGTGTCTATGATAGAAGAACAAAATTGATTAGCAAGCTAAAGTGGCAGTGGGCAGGTCATATCTGTCGCAGAACCGATGGCCGATGGGGCAGACGTGTTCTGCAGTGGAGACCGCGTACCGGCAAGCGCAGTGTAGGACGACCTCCAACTCGTTGGACCGATGACCTTACGAAGGTGGCGGGAAGCGGTTGGATGAGGAAGACGGAGGACCGTGCTTGGTGGCGCGCTCTCAGAAAGGCCTATGTCCAGCAGTGGATGAATACAGGCTGATGGATTGGATTGGAGGATAGAAGTCCTGTGCCTTAAGTATCCAACCCTCAACACGCAAGTTGTTCTGCAACCGCAATATAACGCAACATGTTTCAATAAATTATACCGCCCTGAAGGCCAAAGTCTTCGAACAGTTAGGTAGGTACGTGTTGCCACTGATGACGTATGGATCCAAAAAATGGTCACTAACTATGGGTCTCATAAGAAGGCTCAGTAGGTGGTAGAGAGAGCTATGGTCGGAGTGATCCTGTGAATTCAAATCAACAATGAACAGATGAGGGAACTAGCTATATCCTCCTATCCCCTCCAAGTAAGCGGAAAGCTTGTGCTAGGAGTGGGTACGACAATAGTGCATCGGGTGGGATTCGAACCTGCGACCTTTCAGTTTCAGTCCGCACCTTTAACCGTTGGGCTATTGAGGCTCAATCTCATTGTATCTATGACCCACCACTAAACGTGTAAGGACCAGCTCAACCAAGTTGCTGGCAGCCGCTAACACAAGCGGCAAAATCGTGTTCTGTGCCGATCGTTGCAAGATTAGGTACTTTTGTTCAGCCGTGGACGATGACGACGTCATGTCAATTGATTCAAATCACGGAAAATCCTATCCTACTATTAATCCTACTATCCTACAATCATATCCTACTAATATAATGCGAAAGTTTGTGAGGATGGATGGACGGATGTATGGATGGATGGATGTTTGTTACTCTTTCACGCTACAACGATTGAACCGATTAGGCTGAAATTTGGCATGGAGATAGCGTATACCCAGGATTAACACATATGCTTAATCCATGCGCGGTCGAAGTCGCGGGCATCATCTAGTGATATTAAATTATATTTGCAGGCAATAAAAACCCAAAAGGTATACAAAAGAATGTCTTCTCCGCATTTTGTTCTAATCCAGTAAAACTTCAACCGAAAGCTGAAGCTAAAGCTTAAATTCAATTCAATCGTTAAAGCTCACTTCGATTCTACTCTGTAAATGTGCATCGACCAAAAAGCTTATATACTCTGTTGAAGAAGGTTTTTAAATTGCTTTGTGTTTCAGTAAAGATATTGAAATTCCTACGTTGAACGTTATTGCACATTTTATTGTAGATCTTCGATATATCGAAGGTATTACAGGTATCACCGCAATCTATGTTTACTAGACTAGAACATCCCAACAAATATCTCATATATCTTTATATGTATGCTATACACTATACAGTACTTCTGGGAATGTTCAAAAATGACTTAGGGTCTACGCAGACGACGGACTATTTGTGCGCTCTAGTCCACTCCGTAACGCGTTATTTCATTCCACATTTTCTGTAAAAATGTTATAGTTGTACATTACAGTACAACAATTTTTTTATAGTTTAGTAGTACATTGCAAAGTTTTTATATTGATATTCCGTTCTGAAAGTATAATTACAGAAGTGCTTTTGTAGTTTATGTCGTTCATTTTACAACAATTTCATACGCCATAATACCATACGTACTTATTACACTAACAACCGCGGGCAACAGATTAAAATGACATATGCTACTGTAGCTATTTTTCCACAAAATTTCTGTACTGTGTAGTGCAATCCGATTTACCAAAGTACTAAGGTATTTTTTGTGTCAAACTGTTTGAGTGTCGTAAGCGTTATTGCGTAGTATCCTTTAAGTTCTATTTTATGTTGGAATAAAAAGTGCGCCAACGTTTATCTGTCGTGTGCGCAGCCCCCTAAAGCTTTCCCTTTAAAACCGATGAAGCACTGATTTCCAGTACTCGTTTGTATTTGAGCAGCAAGCGGCAAGCCTTACTAGCGCAACAGGCACGGTGGGACTGAAATGGAAGGGTCGGCCCAAAAACCCACCCGCTGCAATATTCTCGTGCCCATTTCTATCACAAGCTTTGCGCGGAAAGAGAAATGTGCAATGAACATTGAACACAGAGCCTTGACCGCTGACGTATCGTAAGCGACATTTTACCTAAATTGAGATTATTATTGCAAACGTTAAAAAACGTTATTTAAACGTTATTTAATGGACATAAATAAATTCAAAATTATGGATTAACTTTTAAAATTATGTATTAGTTTTTAATATTGACATTTTGTTAATACTTAAATTGTCATTATAAATATTCACACACCAGTACTGGTTAAATGTATTAGGCTCGATTTCCTGTTTACAATCATGTTGTACCTGCATTTTTGTGAATAAAATTTCATTCATTCATTCATTCATTCATTCATTCATAAACCAGTACTGAAAATTTCTTGCCTGAGAAATACTGTACTATTTTCCGCCTCATGCGGGAATCAAACCCAAAACCTCGTCATTCGCAGTCGAACATGTTAGCTACAAGACCAACGAACAACGTTTAGGAGTAATTAAATAGGAAAAGCCTTAAATTATGTTCTTGGTAACCCTGCCAGCACATTATTATTGCATATAAAATGAGGTCGTTAAAGGTAATGGGGCACCCACCAAAATAGACAACATTATAAATAGCCGACTTGTGAACGGCGGTGAACTTGTTTGAATATGTACAAAATAATAATAAATAAAAATTCTTTTTAAAAAACCGACTTCAAACGCCACTGCAAAGTATAGTAGGTATAATATAAGTAATAACGTTAGTCTGTACATGTATTTTAAAGAACATAACAATACAAGTTGAACCGTTTGAAGTCGGCTTTTTTAAAGAGTTTTTATCGACCGAGCGAAGCGAAGGTCTTTGAGTCTACTTGAGTGAATTTGCACTTGTCCGTCCGTCCGTCCGTCCGTCCGTCTGTCAGAGCCTTATAACTTCTGAATTACTGAACGTAATTACTTCAATTTTAGATATAATATGTAAACCGATGGCCTCCAGCCGAAAATGGCTTAAAAAGTTATAAAAATCTTTATTTCAGGGGGGCTCTAGAAGCGAATGGGAAGAAAAAAATTTTTTTGCGTTTCATAGGGTTACAGTACCTCATTTTAAAGATAATTTAGAACAGAGTACAAAAGTATTTTTTTTTTTTAATTTTTTTCCTAAAATTGACGAAATGGGGGGCTTTCAAAGTGGAGATCATATTTGACCTCACAACGGAATAACCATTGAAAGCTGGGGCTTGAAAGTTTTATAATTTTAGCGTAATATCATGTACTTGAACAACAAATACTAAAATTAGATAAATGTAATAAGGAAACTAAATTATTTAACTTTTAATGAGCAGCAACAACAGAACTTCACAATGATGTCAATAGATGGCGCTGTCATCTCATATAGCAAATGCAGCTATATGTAACATATTATTCAATTAAAATTATTATTTAGTCATTTAGCAAACATCAATAAAACTTCACGTTGCAGTTTGTTTTAACATGTTTTCTGATCGTGTCGATAGTTGACGCTGTGTACAAATAATTTAATTTGAATGTTCCAAAAAACTATACCTAAGTTTGATTGAGGCCTTGAGGATTTCACTATAACAGTTCCCTAACCTATGTTAAGTTAGTTGACACTTTCTGTCAACTTTGTTATTACGCACCTCTACGGGACAACTAAAGGTGAAAATGACATTGGGATGTTAGGATTGTATTTAGGGGCTGCCTACGTAAAGAGACTTCTACAAAGGGGATGATTTAGGTATGGTTGGTGAAAACGGGCATAATAATAATGTCAATTTTGATCGTCATGTATCTATTGAATGAATAAGTAATTATGGGAAACCGTTACCGCGAGGTCTCAGTTCGGGGCGAACCACTAGTATATTACTAGCTGACCCAGCGAACTACGTACCGCCAACAAAAATATTTAGTGGTTGGTCACCCTCATGGTCATTTAGGGGTATGAAAAATAGATGTTGGCCGTTTCTCAGACCTACCCGATATGCACACAAAATTTCATAAGAACCGGTCCACCCGTTTCGGAGGAGTACGGGAACGAACATTGTGACACGAGAATTTTATATATTAGAATTATAATAATAATAATAATAACCGCCGTGTGGCACCGGCAGAATAGAATGTTGCCACCCCTTCCTATCCCATGGGTGTCGTAAGAGGCGACTAAGGGAATTGGGGAACCAAATGACATCTAGGTTCCCCCAAACCGAGCGAGCTGGCTCTAAAACAGCCTCCTTGGGGACCTGAGTGGACCCCGAGTGACGTAACTGCCACTCACCCCCCACCCCCCCTTTTATGATGATGGACAGAAATGAGAATGCGCGAACAGGGCCGCTGCCTGGGGGGCGCCAGGGCGCGTCTGGGACTGGCGCTGGACGTGACAGCATGCGGACCGCCAGTCACACCAGCCGGCCGCCACTACCACCTCGGCGGCCGGCCAATCCATCATCCCCACCAGAGGGCTTGGCACCGACAGGGTCCTCAAGGACCCAATCTTCGGAGCCCGCCGCTGGTGGAGTGCGCCGCATGAGATGGACATCTCAAATGAACAAGAATGTCATGCGTGCGTACTACAGGGCGACAGGAGGGGAAACCGGACGGACTGGCTACCGAGCGGCAATGTACCGCGAGTTCTTGCTGCTGGAGCCGAATCTGACTGTCACGGAACAAAACCTGGCAGACCGGGCTCGGTATATTCAGCGCTCGAACATCTTTAGCGCTACCGAGCTCGAACGGTTACGACGTGAGGCTGTTCCCGAGGTGACAACCCCAACCACAGAGCAAGTTGTCTCTCTGGCGGAACCTGTCCGCGAAGAGACCGACGCTATCGCGCAAGATTTGCCTGTGGAGGAGGACACGGAGGGAACAGTCTCCCTTGACATAGAGCGGATGGGAAGGATTTTAGAAGAGGCGATTTCAGAGATCCGGAGTGCTCCTCTAGAGATCCGTCCGCGGCTCTCCCGGCTCACATTAAATGTAGCGACGCGGGATGTCATTGAGGCCATAAACCAAATGCTGCCTCAATACCTTGAGCGCAGCACTGGCCTGGATGGTACGGCTTCTATTCTCTTTGGTGCGGCCTTAGCTGTTCACCGTTTCATGGGTGTCAAGACCCAGGAACGTGGACGCGCTACTCTAAGGCGCAGCACGGAACCAGCCTGGAAAAGGAGAATAGAACACCGTATCACCCTGGCCAGAGCTCTCATTGGCAGACTGCAGAGTTTCAGGTCGGGCAACACTAGGCCAAGGATTGTGCGCTCCGTTAGAATAGCCTTTAATGGGCTCGGGGTGTGGCTAGATCAGCCCGATATAGCCCAAAAACTAACGGAGCGCATCGACGACCTGAAGCAGATAATTGCTGCATGGGGGAACCGCATCCGACGATACTCGGAAAGAGTCGAGCGCTTTCAGCAAAATCGCCTGTTCTCGAGTGATCAGAAAAGGTTCTATAAAAAACTGGAGTGCCCAGCAGTCTGTTCTACCTCTCAGCGGCCGAGCCCGGCTGACCTCGTCGCCTTTTGGCGAAGTGTATGGTCAAGAGAGGTGGAGCATGAGGAGGGCCCTTGGATTGTGGCGGTAGAGGAAGCATGTGCCTCAATAGAGCCGATGAACCCCGTCACCATCTCTTCGGAGGATGTAGCTGGTGCGGTGCGCCGGGCCCCGAACTGGAAAAGTCCGGGACCCGATGGGCTGCATCACTACTGGTTGAAGGGTTTTTCGCTCTGCCATGCTACTTTGGCTCGACAATTCCAAGATGCTCTCGAGCAAAGGGCACTCCCGAGCCTTTTCACCACCGGGATCACTCATTTAGCTCCTAAGTCAACCGATACCGCTGACCCAGCTAAGTACCGCCCCATCACATGTCTTACTACCATCTATAAGACATTGACATCCGTTCTGAGCCTTAAGATCTCCCGTCACGTAGACGAGAACAACATCATGTCTGAGGCTCAGAACGGATGTCGGGGCGGTGGTCGTGGTACTAAGGAGCTCCTTCTCATCGACTCCGTCGCGGGCCAACTGGTCAAACGCAATCGCCGGAATTTCTCTGCCGCCTGGATTGACTATAAGAAGGCATTCGACTCGGTGCCCCATTCATGGCTCTTGAGGGTCCTTGAGCTGTACAAAGTCGATAGTACAGTTCGAGACTTCCTCGGAGAGTGTATGGGGCAATGGAGTACGATTCTTTGTCTCCATGGCGAGCGGTTGGCGGCTGCGGGTGACCAGATCAAGATACGGCGGGGTATCTTCCAGGGCGATTGTCTGAGTCCTTTATGGTTTTGTCTGTCGCTGAACCCTCTCAGCTCTTTGCTGGAGAGATCAGGGACGGGCTTTCAGTTTCGGAGAGGAGGGACAAAAGTGCCTCACCTTCTCTACATGGATGACCTCAAGCTGCTAGCACCCAATGCCACCCGCCTGAGGGAGTTGCTGAATATCACCACTGAGTTCAGTAACTCCATCAGGATGGAGCTTGGACTAGACAAGTGTGCGGTCTTACATGTGGAGAGGGGACAGGTTACTCATTCGGCTGAGATCAATCTTGAGCCATCCAACATCAGGACCCTCTCTGAAGCTGAGTCATACCGGTATCTGGGTATGTCACAATCCGTGGGGGTAAAGGAGGCGGACGTGAAACAGTCAGTTTGCGAGGTCTTTTTTGGCCGCCTGACAAAAGTTTGTAAAAGCTATTTGTCGGGTGCCAATAAGGTCCGAGCATATAACGGCTGGGTCATGCCCGTTCTCATGTACACCTTTGGCGTACTCAGATGGACTCAGACCGAACTAGACGCACTGGATAGAAAAGTCCGCACGACTATGACTCTCTACCGCATGCACCACCCCAAATCGTCTGTTATGAGGTTGTATATACCCCGAAAGTGTGGTGGTCGAGGCGTATTAAGCGTCAAGACCATGCATAATCGGGAGATATCCAGCCTCAGAACCTACTTTGAGACGAAGAGGGAGTGTCCAATGCATAGAGACGTCATAGAATGTGATAAAGGACTCACTCCCCTATCTTTGGCCAAACTCGAGTGGCAGAAACCGGTGGTACTAAGCACCTCTGACCGGGAGACCGTATGGAAGGAGAGGGAGTTGCATGGACGCTTTTTTAAAGCTCTTAATGAGCCTCACGTAGATAAAAAAGCGTCCGTGCAATGGCTGCGTTTCGGTGACCTCTTTGGGGAAACCGAAGGTTTTGTGTGTGCAATACAAGATCAGGTGGTTAAGACGCGGAACTACCGAAAGTACATCTTGAAGGATGGCACTCATGACATCTGTCGAGCGTGTCGCCATCCCGGTGAGTCACTCAGGCATGTGCTTTCAGGATGTTCGGCTCTTGCTAACACTGAGTATCTGCACAGACATAACCAAGCGGCCAAAATCCTTCACCAAGAGCTTGCTCTGAAGTACGGTCTCCTGGATGAGAGAGTGCCGTACTATAGGTACACACCGGTGCCAGTACTCGAGAGTGACGGAGTCCGGCTCTATTGGGACCGGTCCGTCATCACGGACAGGACTATTCTTGCGAATAAGCCTGACATCGTGCTGATGGACCGGGCACAGTCGAGGGTGTTTTTAGTGGACATCACCATCCCACATGATGAAAACCTCGTGAGAGCGGAGACGGAGAAAAAACGAAAGTATCTAGATCTGGCTCACGAGGTTGCCAGCATGTGGCATGTGGAGTCCACTGAAATCATGCCAATCGTCATTTCTGCGAATGGGTTGATCCCAGTCAGCCTCGCTCACCATCTGAGGCGACTGGGGTTCCGTGGCAGTTCGCTCGCGGCCAAGATGCAGAAAGCGGTGTTGCTAGACTCGGCTAGGATAGTCCGTCGGTTTCTCAGCCTGTCGCCCTGACCCCCGGCCGTCTGGTCTCCCCTGCCGGGGCGTAATCCTCCGCCCGCTACAAGTATTTATTTATGTAATGTATGTGTAAGTTTATTATATGTGTATATATTTATGTTTATTATATTTCCCTTTGGTTTTATATGTATTTATATTGTACGCGGGTGTGAGAGTCAAGATATATAAAAATAATAATAATAATAATGTTTTATTTCGACCATCTGGGATCATATTGTGTTAGTAACAATAAACTTAAACCTATATTAGTAACACTAAAACCTAAAACTTAACCTAAGACGGCACCGATTTTTCAGCACATGAACCATGCAACAGTGGTTCAAGTACTGACAATCGATCCTGTCAGCAAATGCCCTCAGGATGCTATTAGAGCTGGCCCGAACTCTACACAACAGGGATGTGCACCGCTTTCGCATAATGGTGTAGAAGCAGTCTACACGAGCGTCGGCGAACATCCCTGACGCGCTGCAGAATCGAGGCAGTCCCAACAGCATCCTGAACGCATTATTATACTGCACACGCAGGGCGTTGTACTGCTTCTGCGTATAACTGATCCACAGGCTGCTCGTGTAAAAGGAGGTGCAGTATGCTCTAAAAAGGGTGATTTTGACTGGCACCGAACAACGAGCAAACCTGTGGACAATCATGTTTGCCCTGACACACAAAGCCCTGCGCTCTCTCTCTATATCGGCATCGTCTTTCAGGTCAAAGGAAATCACATGGCCCAGGTATTTAAACTGAGACACCCTCTTCAACGGGGTACCGTATAATTTAATGGGTGGGACAGTTGAGGGCAAGGATTTTCCCTTGGCCTGAAAGACCATGCATTCACTTTTTTGACATTGTAAGTCAATCCGTGTGTGTAGGCGTAATTTTCGCATATGCTTAACAATTTTGCTAAGCCACAAACAGAAGCACTCAGCAACACCATGTCATCTGCGTAACTGATATTGTTAAGACATACTCCATCAATATGACAACCGACATGAGTGGTGCTAAGCGCCTCTATCAGAGCATTGACATATAGGTTGAAGAGCTTAGGGGAAGTTAAACCGCCCTGTCGTACCCCGCACTCCAACCTGTATGGCTGCGAGTATGTTTCTGACCACCGCACGACATTGACCTGGTTTTCATACCAGAACTTGAGAATACCGTTGATGTTTCTGGGCACACCAGTCTCTTTCAGCTTCTTCCATAGTATGTCGTAATTGACCAGGTCGAATGCCTTGGAGAGGTCGAGAAAACATGCATAAATAGGCGTTCCCCTCTCTGTATAATACTTGACAGTCTGCTTTAAACACAATATGGCTAATTCCGTGGAAAAACCCGGTTTGAATTATGTTTTCAAGCTTTTTAGTGTAGCTTCATAATCCTATGAACTCCTCAATGAATTGAAACTTTAGAATCAAATCGCTCGCGATCAGATAATGTGTAGGTTTATCCAAATGTACACAAACACAATATCTGACCACGAGCGATTTGTTTCCATTCATTGAGGAATTCCTTCCTCCATCACCGAAGATATTCATCAGATCTTCACCAAATTTAAATGTGACCAACCTGACGGTAGGTATTTCCTTTCAAATAAAAAAAAAATATTGAAATCGGTTCAGCTATGACGGACTTACGGAGTAACATCGACAAAAAAATATAAGTAAAAAAAAATGTACAAATTGACATTGTGAAAATAGATAACAAATTAGTATCTAGATACTTGTTATCTATTTTCACCTAGCTTGTCCTCACGACTAAGATTTTCTAAACATCCCGCGCTACACCTTTGTTTTTCCGGGATAATTAATAAAAGTAGATGAGGACCTGGAAAGTAGCCTATAAGTCATATTGCAGGTCCTCAACTATACCTAACCAGCTCAGATGTTACATTTTTTCGTTGTTCATTTGCATACTTGAAGGATCAATAAACCACCAAACCAACAAACAAACACTTTCGCATTTATAATATTAACTAGCTTTTACCCGCGGCATTGCTTACATTAAGTTCAATTATTCAAACCTTATTTTACCCCCTTAGTGGTTGAATTTCTAAAAAACCTTTATTTATTTATTTATTTTTATTACTTTGTACATATAAAACGTGTTAAAAATAATAATAGAATAAGTGGACAAAGGAAAAGCTTATCTCTAAGTAGAGATTTTCTTTTCTTTTATATAGATATTTAGATCAGTACAGACACACCTGAAGGAAATTTGAAAAATGTAGCTGTAAAACACAACATTACTAGGTACTTTAAAATCTACAGAAACAATTTCAAGTTAGAACAGATTACATCCAACAATTTTGTACAAACTACAAAATCTTTAAACTAGAAATAACTTGAAGGTACATATAATAGAAAACACGTCGCTATATTTTCCGCTGAGCAAACGAAAATGTTCTCATAACTTTCAGTATGTACCGGGAACTTTGCTGAATTAAAGTTTTGTTTACCCCAGCACTGCATGGTGTTATAAATAATTCTACATCGTGTTTGGCGAAATTTATTGTACTCGTATCTGCACATAATGTTCTATTGACCGAATAAATAAAGGACACAGCAGTCAATTTCAACTAGCCAACTTCGCAGGTAATTTTATTTTATACATATTTTATTCATGTAAATGTGACTATAAAGGTTTATACAGTAAGGGTACGTTTATGTACACGCGGCGCGTTGTGCGGCGCCCGCCGCGTTCAACGCAAACGCTTCTGTATGAACGCTCTCATACTTGGCCATAAGTTTGAGTTTACCGCGCGACACGACGCACCACGCGCCGCGTAACGCCCGGCGTGTGCATAAACGTACCCTAAGAACTAGTTTTTGCTGCCGCGACTTCATCCGCGTGGAATTAATTAGATTTTGGGATGGAACTTTCAAAAATTGCGAAACACGTATTTCTTCATTTTCAATTGAAAGCCCAAATACCAAGTTTCATGGATATAACTTGAAAGATAGCGGACTTGGAGTTGGAGTTTCAAGAAATACTTTCTGGGTTTCCTACGTCATAAAAGGAATCTACTATCAAAATTTCAAGTTTCTAACTCCTATGGTTTAAACAATCAGTCAAGTCAGGGTAACACTAGTAGAAATTTTTGCTGGGGTTCTAAAACCCCAACAGTTACTTTGTGTTACAACAAACATACAGTGCAATTCAAAAGAAAAATAGCCTCGATAGCTCAAGTGGCAAGGGGTCAGCCTGAAACTCGAAAGCTCGTCGGTTCAAATCCCATTCGTTTCGCTTAATTGGGCGGACAAATGTAACATTACTTGTCCGTTATCCATTTGCAATTGTTTAAATACTGTGTCACAAGTAATCACAGGTCTCTCTATTCCCTCACTCTCGTAGTCCCGCGGGACGGCAATCACGTCTTTCTATGCATAGTATCCGAGGCGTGGTAACAATGTTACTTCCAAACTTTGAGCTGCGTCTAAGCATTTTTTGAGAGAAAGATCAATTTTTTAATGAATAACCTGGAACTCAAACCTGGGATCTCGCAATCCGTAATCGAATAAAATAGCGTTACTTCCAAACTTTGAGCTGCTTCTTAGCATTTTTTTAAAGAAAGATCAATTTTTTAATGCCTAACCTGGGACTCTGTACTCAAACCTGGGATCTCGCAATCCGTAAAGCCACTACACTAACGGGGTACATAGGAGCATTATACGTGATTATACTATAAACAAAGTACTCGTAGGCACAAGCCTAAAGTAAGTAAAGAAACCCGGCTCTGAAGTTGACGAAGAAATCCTTATTGGGGTTGAGCAAACGCTTTCATAACGGGATTCTGAAAGATTTGCTATCGATGGATTCGCTACGTTTGACCACTTCACAAATTTAAACAAAGAGTATAAAATAAACGCTTTTATTTATTCACGTTTAATAGATGCTCGCATTTTCGTCCGCGCAGATATTGTAGAGTATTTTAGTCTACTTTTAGGGTTCCACACCCAACAAAGAGTGCCAACGCGATGGGACCCTATTAGAAAGCTCCGCGGTCCGTCCGTGATTTCTGTCAGCGGGCTATAACAGTTGAAATTTTCTCAGAATGTCTAGGTATTTCTATTGCCGCTGTAGTATTTCTATTGCTCTTGAACGGGTGCCGCCAGCGGGAACGGGGCTGCTTTCTGTCTGCCCTTCTTAACAGGAATTGAATTTTGTGGAAATTGTTGAATATTATATTCTATTCTAACAAAGATGCATGGGTTAAATCAACTTGGCATCCAGCTGCCCACAAGATAGTATAAAAACTTATTACAATGTAATAGCTACATATCAATATTGCAAAATGATTATTTTGAAAAGAGCAACTGTTGAGTTTATTGCCGGCTCTTCTCAGCAGAATCCGCTTTCCGAACCGGTGGTCTAGAGATAAGACGTGTCATAAGAGCCACAGGTTGGCATACGTGAAATAAATAATTTTGAATTTCGAATTTTTTGAATTTTGAGTAACAACAAATAAAAAAAATTTAAAAAATTATATTTCAAACTAGCTGATACCCGCGACTCCGTCTGCGTGGTTTTTAGCGTCAGGGTTTGCCCTGCTGATTTTAGCAGACTAACACACTAACACTAACACTAAGACTAATTTTAAAATTTTAATTTTATTTTTGAAAATTTTAACACTAAGAGTGTGGCGTGATTTAAGGACAAACCAACAAACAAATACACTTTCGCATTTATAATATTAGTAAGGATGGTTTGGATCTGCCAAAATCAGCAGGGCAAACGTCAAAACGCTGTGCATTTGAGTATATATTGGTTATATACTCAAAGCGTTGTGCAGACTCCGTTCGGGTCATTTATCCATAGAATAAGTGCGCCCATCTCATGAAGAAAGTAATATCACCAAACTGAGATGTATGTGGTACAGTTGAGGATCTGCTGCATATCTTGTTAGAATGTAAGAAAAACAAGAGCGAATGACAGTCAATGATGTTAAGTTTTGATTTGAACAGGCTTGGTGTGGGACTTTGTCAGGGTTTCCTGGCAAACCACACAACAGAATTAGCTAGAATTTGTGATCTGGTCACTGTTTGCCGTCAGTGACTTTCGGTCGTCTTGGTAGTTAAGTTAGTATTAAGTTAGATGAGTTTATTGCTGAGGTAGGTTAAGTCTCAGTGTTAAATGTATGTATCGATGGGGTTGACATGCCAGCTGGTAAAAAAATAAAAATAAAATATAGATTTAAGAAAAAAACTTGTGCGATAGTACGGAACCATTTTTGTGCGAGTCCGACTCAAACCTGACCGGTTTTATTGTCAATTGCGCCTACTCATTTGTATGTCTCACGTGAAAATATTTCGTACATTAGAACAATAAGATCGAACAATAAGTTTGCGTAAATCTTTAATAAACAGCCTTTCGCAAAAGGGAGTCCCCTTAGCCAAGTTTCACTTCGTTGTATCTATTCTCTTTCTACGATCGTTAACGTTTGAAGGTTTGGCTAGGGCTAGCCTAGATAGCGCTGCAGCTGATCAAAAACAAACGTGTATTGATTATATTTCTCGGCATTTTGTATTATAAATGTATTTTTAGCATTTAAAATGCATAAATTATTCACTGTAGTGTCCATTTAAAATGCACATAAAGGCATAGTAAATTAGATAATTTTACTATTGGAGTTTACTCCTTAAGAATCGATTTTAGGCGCCCGGTATAAGAAAAATTCGAGGAGTAAAATCTACTTATCAATGACCTCGTTACGTTTTTCACAACGATGCAAATTTCTACCCTAACATTGAGTAAATAAGTTTGGTTTTCGTGCGAAAGAGCTTTCGCTTCGGGAAGCCGAGCGCGTACCGATCGGGTCCGAGCGAATGGGGGCCGAGCTATTTATTGTCTCGCCACTTTGCTCGGCCGAGTGGTCGGCCGAGCACTCGGCGAAGTGTTTATACGCACCGAGTACTCGGCCGAGAGTACTGTCTCGCATCTCTACTCGGTAGGTGTAATCAGCCTATAAGGAGTAAACTCCAGTCGTGCGTCGGAGCTGACACACACACTTTTTTTTGTACCTTGTTCGAGTTTCAAAACCGCAAACTAGATAGCGCTGTAGCCCTAACCAGACCAAGCGTTAACGAACATAGAAAGAGAATAGAAACGATCTAATGTAACTTGGCTAAGGGGGCAGGGTGAAATAATGCGACGCGATGGTGAACCAAAAAATTTGTTTTGTAAATCTTAGTGTAAGCAGTGGATTCTTTTGTAAGTTACACAAAGGCATGTAGAGCATAGTACTTAGGGTTGCCAACAATACAACTGTATTACAAGTCTATGTAGGTACTATACAACTTTTAGTTTTGTTAACAAGAATGCTGAAAATATTTGCCATAAACAGGAACATAATCGGTTGCAGTCTTTTTAATCTATGTTACACTGTCTCAAAATGTAATTAAAATACATGAAATGGGATACACTACTTTTATAAGTACGTACGTGACCGGAGCAAGATGTTTAACATTATAAAATATACTTTATTACAGTAAAATAAATTAATTTCTCTTTTTTCGCAACACCTAAACTAATAAAAAATAGATTTTGATTTGAATGTTGGCAGTCCACTAGATGGACCGACGATATCAAACGAATCGCAGGGAGCCGCTGGATTAAGGCCGCGCAAAACCGAGACCTG
This sequence comes from Oeneis ivallda, assembly GCA_029955525.1. NCBI lineage: Eukaryota > Metazoa > Arthropoda > Insecta > Lepidoptera > Nymphalidae > Oeneis > Oeneis ivallda. The sequence goes on along the minus strand of JARPMR010000016.1, from coordinate 4,299,484 downwards.
TGGAAGCCCATGCAAGAGACTGGACTTATCCAGCAGTGGACGTCTATCGGTTGTTGACAAAGAAGAGAATATGAAGATGAAGATTTATATTAATTTCAAAATATTATACGATAAAGCATTTCAATATGATACTACAAATTATAACTTTTATTAAAGACAAAAATTGTTGAATGATTCAAGAAGTAGGTACAAAATATTATATAGTTTCATAAAATAAGTAACAAACATAGTACGTTTGTCCTTTTTCCCTTTTCCATGAAATACTGTATTATTTTGGAGTACACTTTAATTAATAACATATGAAAAATACAATATCTATATATATCTATACATACATATAATAAAACAGAAACGAAACCAATTCTGTACATGAAATAGATTCAAAAAAGGGTTTTTGCTTCTAATTGTGTTCAAGATACAGATATCAAAACAGAAGCTAAATTTTTTTTGTCTGTTTGTCTGTCTGTTTGTTTGTCCTTCTTTCACGTAAAAACTACCGCACAGATTTCTACAAAATTTTATACCGTGGTAGCTTATTACTCGGGTCAACATCTAGGCTACTTTTTATCCCGGAAAATCAAAGAGTTCCCGAGGGACTTTAAAAACTAAATCCACGCGGACAAAGTCGCGGGCATCAGCTAGTTCGCAATAAAAAGTTGACAACCCTAAGCATCCGAGTAAGTTATGAGTGTTCTAACTTTAATGCTACGGTCCGTCGTAGTTTTTCTTTTCTTTTTTCCCAGGTTTTTTGTTTGAATACAATCATTATTTTTCTCACTAATAGGCTTGAAAGTTGGAAAACATGTACATTGTACAAGCGCCACACACATCGCGGTGCGAAACCGCTCTTTATCAAAAAAATCTTAATATAGTATCATCATTGCGAAAGTGTGTTTGTTTGTTGCTTTGTCCTTCAGTCATGCTGCAACAGAGCTACGGATCGACGTGATTTTTTGCATGGGTATAGTTGAGGACCTGGAGAGTGACAAGAGCTACTTTTTATCCCAGAAAGTTTCCGAGGGATTTAAAAAACTAAAGCCACGCGGACGAAGTCGCGGGTATCAGCTAGGTTTAATATTATACGATTGAAGTTAATACCTAAATAAAATGTTATACCTATGTATGCTTTATCACTTTTTACGTGCCGCTTTGTGTCGCCCACGATGTGCAAATAACATAAAGCTTTTGTTACACCCTTGCTAACTAACTAATCTACAGTGGATTTCGGGTATAACGACGATGAAGGGACCACTGAAATTTCGTCATTACATCCGGAAGTCGTTATAGTTGAACCATAAATTTAACTCCAAAATGTACACGCTTATCTACCTACCTAGCTAATATTTATAAACAAAAATACGTGTGGCACTCGGGGACTGCCGCGGTAAAGCTATTGCATAGCATTTTCTAGTCGCACGCACACAAACACCGTGCCGAAGTCTGCCGAACTGAAAAAACGTTAGACGATGCACGGCTTTCAACGCCGCACCGCTGTGCCGGTCGGAGTGGGGGTTGTTAGGTTTATTTTCGTTACGGAATTTCTTGATTCGGTCGCCGCGCTCAAAGCCCGCGATAAAAGCTATGCAATAGCTTAAAAAATAAAGGTCACCACAGTTGCTGAACATCTGTGTGGGTGTTAACAAAAGATAAGAAAGCTCTTTGTGTCTTTGGCGGCCGACTCCGGTCGCAATAAATGAAATCCACTATATTCCACTCCCTCGGTGGGCGCTGTGCCTTATAATTAAAGCTCATTATGCCTTTGTATTCTTATAGTAGTAACAGCTTGCAAAGAATTCCCTGAAACTTTACACCAAAATTAACAAAACTATTTTTGGGTGCACCATCGTATTCTTTCACCTTGACCCTTTCACGAGAGGCTCTCGGTGAGAGTTCGGTCTAGGCGATAAGACCGCCCACGCTTGTTTAGGAATAACGAGACAAGGCTTGGATATGTCACCGTATGATTGTAAAAATTGTTAGTTCATAAACGAACTAGTCAGATTGTAAACTGGCGCAAGATTGTGAACTCGGCGAACAGTATCAGTTAGTTTATAATTTAACGTACGTAAAATTGTAAACTACAATAGGGTGACCAATGATCATGTGACAAAAAGATGAAATAACTGACATTAGAAATTGTTTATTTGAGTAATTTAAAATATCTTATCTTATCTTAATAATATATATAAATTACGTGTCACGTTGTTTGTCCGCCATGGACTCCTAAACTACTTAACCGATTTTGATGAAACTTCGTAACTATCTGTAATTTGGTAAAACTTAAAAGATAGGATAGTTTTTTGGATTAGGATAGTTTATTTGTTTTATTTATATAGATAAGTTGGCGGTACGAAGTTCGCTGGGTCAGCTAGTAACATTATAATTGTTAGGTATTTGGTAATCACGTGTTTGTTTCCTAAAAACGAAATGCTAGCGCCCCGACTCCACGCAGTCTTGTTTGCCCTACCCCAGGAGAGTTTTTTTAAAGCGTGGATCCAGAAGCTCGCGAAGGAGGTCCCAAATGAAGCGAGCTTGATTTGTACTGTACACTATACTAGTACTGTGTTGCATTACAAATACAGGTATTTACAAATCAAATGGGCTACGCCAGAAGACTCGCTCCGTCGCCCCTTTATTCAGCTTCACGCGTGACGTCGCGTTATGTCTTAATAATTCAAGTTTGACGATGCATTATCCATGCCTCTCCTATGTCAGTCTCCAGGTCCTCAACTTTACCCACGCGAAAATTCACGTCGATCTGTAGCTCTGTGGTAGCGTTATTGAAAGACAAATCAACAAACAAACACACATTCAAAATCACGTCGATCCGTAGCTCTGTGGCAGCGTGATTGAAAGACAAATCAACAAACAAACACACTTTCAAAATCATATCTATCCGTAGCTCTGTGGCAGCGTGATTGAAAGACAAATCAACAAACAAAGACACTTTCGCAGTTTCAATATAAGTAAGATATCTAGAAAAAATATAGAGATATTATAGTGTGCAAGTGTGTGCGCAAAAAGAGATGCACCTGTATATACAATATCTCACGCGGAGATGGCTAATTTCTAAGGAGGTAGACCGTCGTGATCGGATTCAGTGCGGAGGATATTGTTGCATTATTATATCAGTATAAGTAGAAGTGTTTAGTGTTTCATCATCATCATCATCATCATTAGTAACCCATCAACGGCTCACTACTGAGCACAGGCCTCTCAGAGAAGGGTTATAGGCCATAGTCCAACACGCTGGCCCACTGCGAATTGGCGGACTTCACACACCTTCGAAAACATTATGAAGAACTCTCAGATGTGCAGGTTTCCCCATGATGTTTTCCATCACCGTTGAAGCAAGTGATATTTAATTTCTTAAACGGACTTGACTCCGAAAAGTCAGAGGTCCCCGGGATCGAACTTGCGACCCCCCGAATAGGAGACCACAGCCCTAACCACTAGGCTATCACTGCTTAGTGTTTACCCGTGTATTATATTAAATCTGTCATGTGCATGTTTCACCGCAGTAGACATGTCAGAGATTTATAGGCTAGCCAATGTCAGAGAGAGATATAATTATTACTATCGGAGGAGGAAACGACCCCAATTGCGCAGTGGTGAGCTCTGTGGTCTTCTGACTGGGAGGTCTCTCGGGTTCGATACCCGACAGGGTCAATTTGGGAATTTATATTTTCTGAATTGTCTCTGGTCTGGTCTGGTGGGAGGCTTTGGCTGTGGTTAGTTACCAACCTACCGTCAAAGACGTGCCGCCAAGCGATTTAGCGTTCCGGCACGATGGCATGTAGAAACCAATTAGGGGTATGGGTTGAATGTAGACTGCCATATCCCTTCCAAGTAAGCCCGCTACCAACTTACACTGCATCATCACTTACCATCAGGTGAGATCGCAGTCAATGACTATCCTGTCATCGAATAAAAAACCTCAGGTATCAATCATCAGGCGTCAAAAAGCGTCCTTACTCCTTCTCATAAAAACCGAGAAAGATCGTTGCCGCGCGGCGTTCTAGCTGGCGTTATTTCTGAAGGCTACGTTTATGCACACGCGGCGCGTTGTATGGCGCCCGCTGTACCCACCGCATGCGCCGCGGCGTTCAACGCAAACGCTTCTGCATGAACGCTCTCATACTTGACAATATTTATATGTTTGCGATAACCGCGCGACGCGACGCACCACGCGACGCGCAACGCGCCGTGTGACCTCGAAGCCCGCCACAGCGCCCGCCGCGTGCTCCGCGACGTTCAACGCAATGCTTTTGTATGAACTCTTATACTTGGCCATATGTTTGAGTTTACCGTGCGACACGACGCACCACGCGCCGCGTAACGCCCCGCGTGTACATTAACGTACCCGCGCCAAAACTTAACGTATTCAGTTCGAGGTATACAAACTCCTTGGACGCAAGATCTCAGTTCAACGAACCACTAGTATTGATAGAGTAAGCTTCAATTTATTGAATTAACAAAAAGCACAACAGTTGAGTGTTGAGCTTCTCCACAAGTCAGGTGTTTCGTTCAAAATCTCACGCTCTAGTTGTATGCGATCTCTCTGGCCAGACTTAATTGAAACAAGCATCAAGTGATAGTTTGCCCCAGAGACATATCATACTTTATATACACTACGCTAACTTTGGTCGACAGTTCTGTTAACATACCCCAATTTGGGACTTTGTTGAGACATTGTGAAATTCTCTCGAGTATCAGGCAGGAGGATCTCGTTATTTTGAGATCTCCGAGACCGAGAATGCTCTATTCGGAGCGCAACTGTATAAAACTATTTAACTACTTAAGTTCATATTTGCATGTGATAATAATTTAAAAATTCTTTTTAAAAAACCGGCTTCAAACGTCACTACACACTATAAAATAATTTTAGTTTGTACAAGTCGGTTTTTTAAAAAGAATTTTTCTACAATAACATAGGTAAGTATATTATTATTTTAAGCTTTTGTGGTAGCTTCATAAGATCAACTTTACATTCTCGATTTGCTCTAATTCATTGAGGAGTTCCGTCGTCCAACACCGTAGATATTCATCAGATCTTCACCTTTAAATGGGACCAACCTGACGGTATGACGTTTAAAATAAAATTAAAAAAAACCGCGATTTGACGAAGTTATATGGAATAACATCGACAAAAAAAATACGCGTCGAATTGATAACCTTCTCCTTTTTTTTAAGTCGGTTAAAAAATAAGTGTCGACTCGGAATTTGCACAATTTGAAAATTCTACAAAGTGATGACTATCAGATATTGGGATTGAGCGCATTCATCAAGTCTGATAGAGCAAATAGAATCGTCCAGACTTAAATTAATCCAGGGTCTGGGTACATTTCCTCGTGGCAGTGGTTTAATGTTTAAGTTTAATTTTGATATCCAGGGTTATAGGTAAAGAATGAAATTGCTCTTTTAGGTATATTGAATAAACTAGTAGAGTCGTTCGGGTCAAGTGTGCGCACTTTTCGCTTTGAAGCCTCGCCGTGCATTATAATATAAGAATTAAGGAGAAAAAAAAATTGTTTAGAATAGAACATTTATTAGGCTTAAAATTAAAACAGAAACGAAAACGTTAAGTGTCTTAATTTTTTAGAAAAATAATAATAATAATACCGGGAAGTCGGAATGCGTACACTTGACCCGTAATGCGGGTAAGTGTGTGTACTCCTGTGGGGTAAGCAGACGCAGTTGGGTAAGTGAACGCATTCGTTAGTTTTACAGTATTAAACCTTCTCTCACTAAGATTTTTAGTGGTAAGTAATTAATATTTCTTTGGAAATGAATGAAAATATCACAAAATTTAGACATTTCGGCTTGAGATCGATCAAACTTATGATAATAGCTTTAACATAGAAAACTAAAACTTTAAGTAATAACAGAATAAAATAATTTGTACTTCTATTTCAACAAATTTAGGAAAATATCTTTTTATAATAATATAAGTCCTTTTAAATCAGTTAAGATTATCTTAAAAGTCTAACATTAAGTCTGTGACTTGAGATCTCTCTTACTTTTCTCTCTTTCAATAAGAGTTTTAGCTTTAGCAATTTGTTGCTCGGTATTTAGTGCAAATTCTGTTTTTTTTTCGTATATATTTTCGAGACATGACGATAAACACTAAAACAAAAAATCAAAAAATGTAATCAAGATTTAAGAACTTAAATAGCACACATTTTCAATACATCATGACATCAGGGGTAAGTGTGCGCATGCGCACACTTACCCGCGCACACTTTCCCCGAGAAGCCAAAACTTAAATGAATAATCACTGAGTCAGAAACACCGAATATAACCTCAAATTACTTTGTACCGTTTCAATAAAAATATGCATATTAGTCATAAAAAATAGACTAACCATCATCAGATCACAATCTTGCAAGCAACAGTGTTTTCCAAAACACAAAAAGTAACGATTATAGCATCAAATATAGTTTTTATCAAATAAATAAATAACGACGCGGGGTGCGGCGCACGGGCATGTCGCAACTGTTTCGCCCCTTCGGCGCCTCCGATCGACCGAAACAAACACCCCTCCCTCCGCATCCCGTTTTGGAGATACAGGCCGTGCGCACACTTACCCACTGCGCTCGGTTACCCCAAACGACTCTAAGTATTCGAAAGTTCTTTAATAAGGAGATACATTGAAGACCTCAAGTAACTCAAATACATGTTTTTGTTTTCGAGATAGGCTTGCGCTGACGACAATCAACGCTGGAAAGCACTGATGAGGTCTAGGTTGGAGCGCGCTTGTCTAGATAATGCCTATTCACTCTTGCCTTGAAGGTACTCATGTTATACGTGGCCGGAACCACAGACGCTGGAAGTGCGTTCCACGCCTTAGCGGTTCGTTTCAAAAACGTTGAACAGCATTTCGTGCGAGTAGGTTGGATTGAAATCGTGTTGAAGTCACGAGGGCTCCATATACGGTACGATTCGTCGGTTCGATCAATCTTAAGAAAATCGTGACGATCCATCGTCGCTTCAAAAATGCCACAGGAAACAATTGGTCGTTATGATCGATCGATACTTGTTTGAAACGGAACGATAAAGACGTAGCTCAAACAAATCAATACGTGCCCTAATTAATATAATAAATAAAAATTCTTTAACAAACACCGACTTCAAACGCCACTGAAAAGTATAAAATAATTTCAGTCTGAACACGTATGTTGAAGTCGGCCTGGCCTAAATAGAAACGATGAAATGAATGCGCTACGCTAGCCAAAATTTTAGTTTGTAGGTACAGGCCCGGATATTACAATACTTGGTACAGGTATGTTGCGTTGAAGTCGGTTGATTAAATACTGATCAAAACGAATCCAAACACTACATGGCTGCTATTATTCTTTCAAGAGTGTACTAGTGTGCTGGATACAGTTTCAGCTCCATCAGAGCTAGAGACTACTTATCAATACGAATCGAGCCCAAACTAAATATTATGGTTACGTAGTTTCATTACGAGCCCGAAATCCATGGCGTTACATCTTTTTACTACAGAATTCCCATAGCCATCTTCCGCCTCCATTATCAGATCAGCTCCATGTTACAATAATATTGCATTGTAATCCAATTTACATGAACATGCACATTTTCAGCTCAATCGGAAACCGGGAATGGTTCTAATACATCTTGTAAGACTTGACCTAAACACACATTGCAAGATAAATAAAAGCTTGTAAAAATAAGATGACAAATAGAAATTTAGCTTATGTACCTATGTATGTTATGTACTAGGCATGGTTAAAAGTCTCCGATCGCGAGTGATTTCCTCTCATTCATTGAGGAGTTCCGTCCTCCATCTCCGAAGACATTCATCAAATCTTCACCAAAAAATGGGACCTTCTTTTATAAAACCGACTTCAAACTCCCGCGCCTCTATACAAAATATTATATAATTTATTGTTGATATTTTAAAAACCGCTCGGCCGATTTCAAATATGGAACCACCTGGGAAGTATACGCTTTCAAATAAAAAAGAATTTTTTCAGACCTCTTTTAGGGTTCCGTACATATGACAAAATCATTTTTTTTAAACTAGATACATATTTAGATATCTTAGTTCTTAGAAAGTACTAAATTAGCATATGGGGAAAAAATACTCGTATTTTTCGGTCACAACTTACAAACCGTACTTACAACAGTATTTGTTGTATAAATACACTATATAGTTCATAATATACCAAAATTTCAAATTCCTAACTAGTTTAGTTTTTGAGATAGACCCCCTAACAAAATTGGTCTAAAATCGACAACTTTGATGGTCCCCCATTTCTTCATTTCATAGCTAAAAATTAAAAAATCGGCCAAGTGCGAGTCGGGCCTCGCTCTTTTAGGGTTCCGTTAAAAAAATTAAATTAAAATATTTCCATGTACCCATGGAAATATTTTAATTTAATTTTTTAAATTTAATTTAATTTTTACTGACCGAGCGAAGCGAGGTCTCTGAGTCTACTAGAGTGAATTTGCACTTGTCCGTCCGTCCGTCCGTCCGTCCGTCCGTCCGTCCGTCCGTCCGTCCGTCTGTCAGAGCCTTATAACTTTTGAATTACTGAACGTAATTACTTCAAATTTAGATATAATATGTAAACTGATGGCCTTCAGCCGAATATTGGATAAAAAATTATAAAAACCTTTATTTCAGGGGGGTTCTCATAGAAGTGAATGCGAAGTAAAAAAAAAATTATCGCGTTACTTAAAATTGTTACGTATCATTTTAAAGATAATTTTGAACCAAGTACAAAAATATTTCTTTTTTAATTTATCCCTTAAAATTGACGAAATGGGGGGCTTTCAAAGTGGCGATTTTATACGCTCGCTTGTAGACGCTCTCTAGGAAAATCCGCTATGGATTTTCAAACGGATTTTATTTTTTTAGGTCACTTATATCCTGTACTTGAACAATAAATACTAAAATTATATGAATATTATAAAGAAACGAGATTATTTAATTTTTAATGGGCATCAGTAATTCATATAGCATCAACATAGCTTCACAATAATGCTAATAGATGGCGCAGTCAGTAACTATTCCCATGGAACTACGAGTTACGACTACGACCTATCCCAAAAACAGTTTTACGTCGACCATTATTATTTAGTTACATAATATAATACAATAATTGTATTGTAATTTTTTTTGTACCATTTTATTCAATTAAAATTATTTTTTAGTTAAATTTTAGTTAAATATTGTATATTTTCTATTCGCGTCGATAGATGACGATTTGTACAGATGCCCGTAACCCGGTTTCACTCGTTAGTACCTACATAATAATTCAATGTTTTCACTAACGTTCCCTAACTTTTACGGGCTACCTATAAGTTAGGTGATGTTTTCTGTCAACTTATTTATCACGATCCTGTACGGGACACCTAAAAGGATATTGGGACGGATGTTAAGACTTAGGATTGTATTTAGGAGCTACCTACGTTAAGATACTCCTACTTAGGGGATGATTTAGGTATGTTTGGTGAAAACGGGCATAATAATAATGTCAGTTTTGGTTATCATGTATCGATTGAATGAATAATCATGGGATACCGTTTCCGCGAGGTCTCAGTTCGGGGCGAACCACTAGTTATTTGTTGTTATAGCGGCAATAGAAATACATAATATGTGAAAATTTCATCTGTCTATCTATTACAGTTTACGAGATCAGCCCGCTGACAGACGGACGGACAGCGTAGGCTTAGTAATAGGGTCCCGTTGGTACCCTTTGGGTACGAAACCCTACAAAATATACATTTGAACTCCACTTAATGAGCTCTAGACAATGACACCCCACATGCCAGGGTTAAAAAATAAAATTTTATTTCGACTCGTTTTCCATGTATGGGCCCTTAATTTTTTAATTTAATAATTTTATTTTTATTATTTTTTGTTATAGCGGCAATAGAAATACACAATATGTGAAAACTTCAACTGTCTACCTATTACGGTTTACGAGATACAGCCCGCTGACAGGCAGACGGACAGACGAACGGACGGACGGACAGATGGACAGCGGAGGCTTAGTAATAGGGTCCCATTGGTATCCTTTGGGTACGGAACCCTAAAAAAAGATTCCGACGAATTGATAACCTCCTCCTTTTGTTTGAAGTTGTTTAAAAATGGTTAAAAACTCTATCTTTTTCTTACCTATGCGGCGCGGGTAACTTTGATTGAAAAGTGTGGGTTAAGAAAAAGGGAGCCAACGCTCACGATTTCTCGAAGATACAGAACTCAAATACAGAATTTAAAACAAATTATTGAAAGTCAAGCAATTTAAAAAATACCTACCTACATGTGAAACATGAAAACCAGAATATTTTACCTTTCAGGATCATACAGCTAACGAGTGACAACAATAATTTAAACTACAAAATATAGTGAAATTATTAAAACAACAGCAAAAGGACTATTACAATTTTCCATCCAGTAAATATTTCATTTGTGGCTCACGAAATATCCAGAACACGGTGTATTGCATACAATATTATAACGGTAACAACATTTAATTGTCCCACTAATTGAAATTCACACTGCGTAACAAGACAAAACGGCATTCGATATTGGCTTTCAGCTACACGCCAATACAAAATGACTGGCGAGTATTCCATAAGGGCTAGCGCACACCGACGGACGGGACGGCAAAAGGTTTTAAAATCCTACTAATCTATACTAATACTAATATACTAATATACCAATATACTAATAATATTATAAAGAGGAAAGATTTTTTGTTTGTTTGTTGGTTTGTTTGTTTGTACCGAATAAGCTCTGTAACTACTGGACCGATTTTAACCATTTTTTCACCAATAGAAAGCTAAGTTATAAGGATAGGCTATAATTTATTGTCAAAAAAATTAGAGATCCTTAAGAAAATTGCAATAATGTAACCAAAAGTAGGAAAATTTTACCTATAAAATGCATTATTTGGCGTGTGTTGAGAAAACTATTGATGATACATAAAAATGATGTACTACATGATTAAAGTACTCATTATTCTCTACAAAAAAGTCTCTGAGGGAATATAATATATGTTGCACAGAAGATAATTGTTTTTTTACTGGCAACACGGGTCTCGAGTTGGCAACACTCTGTGCGCCATCTTTCGCGTGTGAACATGTGAACAACTGTGCGTGTGAAAAAAGTCGCAATAAAAAAGTGAAATCATAATGGTGGATTAATAATTTTACGGCATAATCCTATCTTCCTTACATCATTCGCTTAAAAGCGAACAATATCTAACTATCATATTATTTAAGTCACAATAGTAGCTTTTGCGTTCAAAAAATTAATTAGATCGCCTAATATTATTATTTGCCTGGTATTAATAATTCTTCCTTACTAATACGTCATACTAATATTATAAATGCGAAAGTGTTTGTTTGTTGGTTTGTCCTTTAATCACGCCGCCCGCAACAAAGGTGAACAAATCGACGTGATTTTTTTCATGGGTATAGTTGAGGACCTGGAGAGTGACATAGGCTCCTATTTATCCCGGAAAATCAAAGAGTTCTTGAGGAATTTTATACTCTACATCCACGCGGACGAAGTCGCGGGCATCAGCTAATATATGCTATAATAAAATGCTTGAGTGTCGTGGAACACTTGGTTGGAACGAAGTTCCTCTTAATAAATTATAATAATTATGGTACCTATTTAAACAATATTATCTTCTAGTAATGAAAATACCTTTTAGAATCAACGCCATCTCTCGCCACATGTCTACACTATAGAAAGGGCGGACTTGACGTTCGTGACGGAAAATTCTTACACTAGCCCCCATCCGCCAAGCCCGTACCGTCCGTTAAGGAACTTCGTCCCAATAAATGCGAAAGTTTGTGAGGATGGATGTTTGTTACTCTTTCACGCCACAACGAATGAAACGATTTGACTGAAAGGAATGGAGATAGCTCATAGACAGGATTGACACATAGGCTAAATTTTATCCCGGGAAAGAAAAGAGTTGCCGCGGGATTCAAAAAAACCTTAATCCGCGCGGACGAAGTCGCAGGCATCATCGTTATTAGTGGTCAATAAATATTTTATACTAGCTCATGCCCGTCACTTCACGTGGATTTAGTTTTTACAATACCGCGGGAAGTCTATGATTTTCCGGATAAAAAGTAGCCTATTTCACCCTCGAGATCCTCACCTATACTCATGCAATAAATCACGTCGATCCGAAGCTCTGTTGCAGCTTGATTGAAGGACAAACCAACAAACAAATACACTTTCGCATTTACATTCAATGCTCTGAGAACGACCTTGGAGTATCGCAGCAGATATTCATCTGCAGTACCAAAGAGCGCGCTGGAGGAGGAAACGGTATGCGTCGGTATACCACCACCAAAAGAGAAAAAAAAAGTGCTACGTTGCTAAGCTAGGGATGTGAATCAAACCAACCAATAGGAACCGCTTGATTTTCATAGCTTAGCTTAGCTCAGCTCTGGTATAAAGGGGTTTCAAAGGACCTTAGTTTTATACTGGTTGAGATGAATGGAAGAATGAATTTTATTATGAAAACAATTCTTATATTCATATAATTTAATATTAAAAATTATTTTTAAAAAACGGACTTCAAACACCCGCGCCACTACGAAGCCACTACATATTGTTGATTTTTTTAAAACCACTCGACCGATTTCGATGAAATTTTAATGGGACCACCTGGGAAGTATACCCTTTCAAACAAAAAAATAATTTTCCAAATTGGTTCAGGCGTCTTCGTGAAATCGGTGAACATACATAAAAAAATCCGACGAATTGATAACCTCCTCCTTTTTTGAAGTCGGTTAAAAAGATACTTAAGTATTTAGGAAAAGTCTGATAATCAGCGCTAAAAATAACAAACGAGGCTCAATCATCCGCAAAGTGCAAGGGGGAGAAAATCTTGCAAAGTTGCCTGCGAAGTTATTATAAACTGAGTCTCTTCAAAGCAGTTTACTAAAGAATTGGTAAAGTAAAGGAGAAGCACACTTTTTACTTACGATGAACACAATTTATTTCAGAAAATCTCTGCATAAATAAAAGCTCTTACGGACACAAATGACGAGAAGTTTTTGGAAACAAAGAAATTCAAGATTTTATTAACCATTAGACTTACCCATGCGATTGTGTGAGAAATTCATATTTTCTTTGCAATCCAAAATGGCAGCGGACTTTGGAAAGGTTGGTAATCTTACCCTCATTCTACACGCTATCGTACCAATTAATCTTTTCTTCTTCTTCTTCTTTGTCAACCGATAGACGTCCACTGCTGGGCAAAGGTCTCTTGCTTGGACTTCCACAGGCCTCGGTCTTGCGCCACCTGAATCCAGCGGCGCGGCTCCGTGCGACTCGTTTTATGTCGTCGGTCCACCTGGAGGGGGGTCTGCCAACACTGCGCTTCCCGGTGCGGGGTCGCGACTCCAGCACCTTCTAATAAATTTTTTAGCTCTTCTTTTTTTAAGGGTGGTAACTATGCACGACTAAAGCCTCCCACCAGGTCAGATCAGAAATAATTACGAAAATATAAATACTAAAACTCACCCTGTCAGGAATCGAACCAGAGCCCTCAATACCTGAGCCGACCACAGCACTCACCACTGTGCTATGGAGTTCGTCGAATGGAGCGAAAATGCAATGGATGGAGAATGTGCGAATGGAGTTCGTTCGTCGTCGTCGAGTAGATTTAGAGCGATACGGGCAGATATTATTCATAGGATGCGTGAAATTTCAGTTTTCACGCGATTTTACGGGTAAGTATGTTTCTACCCTTAACTATAGAATTGCTAAAGTAACTTCTGGAGCGTACTTTTTTTGCGTACTTTTTGGTACTACACGGAATTTAAATTCGGGGAAGAGCTTCTAAGCCTTTGAAAAGTAAAGTGTTTAATCTGGAAATTAACTCGAAGTAAAGATTTTCTAACACATCTCGTCGCCTGCAGCTGTTCTTTTAAACAAAGGGACAAGATAGTCTTTGGCTGCCATCTCACTTGATTGTAAGTGACGATGCAGTCTAATGATGATAGCGGCTTAACTTGAAATAAATCACTTGGCGGCACGTCTTTGACGGTAGGGTGGTGACTAGCCACGGTCAAAGCCTCCCACCAGACCAGACCAGAGACAATTAAGAAATTAAAAATTGTCTAATTGCCCCCACCTAGAATCGAACCCGAGACCTCCCAGTTATATGACTCATCTCTGCGCCAGGAATCGTGTATCGATATCGAATAAACGTCTTCGTCAGGTATTTTCTTCACTCAATATTGATATTTAAATTAACAAGTTCAATTAAACAACAACTTCAATTAAAATTATTAACTCAATATTGGGAAAAATCTACACTTTTATAAAAAAAAAACAAACCTCGTCGATTTCCCGAAAGACATGGAAATAAACTAACCCTACCACCATCAAAACTAAAACTTCACACCTCGAGTCCCTTCGTAATGTCCATAAAAATTTATATAAAAATTTGCCAGACAGCATTCGAAACGTAGAAAAAGAAAACAAATTTTAAAAATATTAAAAAACTTTTTATTGTAAAAGTGTTAGGTACTACAGTATAAATGATTTTTTTGACGATACAAATAAAAATAAATTAAATCGGTCTCTCTACTACGGTCGATTTCAGACCAAGTTGCTACACCCTAACGGGGTATGTGTAAAGAATCTGCAACTGAAATAAATAAATAAATATTTAAATGCTTAGCACTGCATAGCACACATAAATCACGCTTCTCTGACATCTGAAAAGCCAGAGATGCATGAAAAGTCAGAGAGTTAGCGGGCCTTGGGATCGGGATCGCGATCCCCGAAACAGGAGGCCGAAGTCCTAACCCTTTTTTATTTGAAATATAAGTGTTGCAAAGTTGGTACGCGTGCCCCATTCAATTTCAATTGGGGTATAGGTTCCCCAATTGAAATTGGATGGGGATAAAGTCAAACATTTTAAATGAAACATACATATGAAAACAATATGCACCCGCGTTTCGTTACGACTAAAACACGAGATTTCAAAATATGCTCACTCCGTTTAACAATTTAGCCAGTAAAATCATATTGTCAGTGAAAATCGCGGAGTAGATGGTAAAATAATACAGACTGAGAGCGCATGTTATCACTATATAATTAACAAACGCTGGCCGCAGTCATAGCGTGGTAATTATGAGATTTAATGTTCTAATTTTCATTTCAGCTAGTAGCTTTGAGTATATAACCAACACTTATATACCTACTCAAAGGCTAGTAGCATGAAGGTAGCAAATACATGGAGGTGCCTTACCTACAAAAATCGGGTGCATACCTACAGAAAAAAACTCATAAAATGGCCGCCCATTAGGGAGTGTGCTTCGAAACTATCGACATCGATAAGGAGTGAAGCGATAATCAAGCATTTATGTATACGTAGTATTTATAGGTTATAATAATTACGTAACGTACGTTTGTACTCTATCAGGTACATATTATTCGCGTGGATTTAGGTTTTTAAAGATCTTGGAATATCCAAACAGCACCCCGATTCAGAACCTTACGATAACATAATTATCGATCGATTCGGTTTGTTATCGCACGATAAGATGAATTTTCAATTTAGAGTTCTCGTATCGACAGAGAAGTTGTCGAAATCGAAACCGAATCGAACCAACGTAGATATCGTTCGACATCTTTTATCAAACGCTATTCACAACAAGCGTATCGAATAAGATTTTCCGAACGTCCGATAATTTTAGTTGGTTACTTATCGAAAGCTACAGGGCATCCGGTATCCTTTTGTTTACGTACTGTGTTTACTGCTTTTTCGTATAAAATGATTATGATGAATGATTTTGGTATGTAAATGTTTACTTACCATATTGTACGTATTTTAACATTAAAATAACATATTATGTACACCACAACAAAATAAAATAAGAACCCAGAGGGATGAAACATGAACTTAGCGCCATCTATCGACAAGGCTGAAAATTGGCCGTCAATAATTTAACAAGTTATCATTTTAAATAATTACTTCGATGACCTTCGAAAATGATTAAAATCTGTTTATTTAGTGCTAACATGAATTTAATAACAAGTGAAATTTTGGTAAAACAACAAACTTCGTAAATCCACATGTAATTTAATGTATCTTGTCGATACCGATACCGAAGCCGATTCCGTAGTCGACATCGAATCGAATTCTCTAACCGAACGTTCTGAATCGCACGACAAAAAATTTTCGATACGAGATCGATATCTAATCGTATCGAAACGGGAAGTTATCGAAATGTTCTGAATCGGGGTGCTGTTTCGCTGCCGTTTTGTGAAATTGAAAGAGATCACCATATATAAAAAAAGTACTCATTTATAAATTATAATATGTATCAATCGTTTGTTAATTATAAACCATTATTTCTTTTCATTAAAAGAGCAACTTGCTGGCTCATAGTAGTAGAATTTCTTTCTATAAGCGGTGGTAGAGTCGAAACATGACGTGCTTAGCATGAGACAGCTATCTGCATGCCCTACATATAAATAAACAAATATAGAATACTAGTTCACCCGGCGAACTTCGTACCGCCAACTTATATTTTATATAAATAAAACAAATAAACTATCCTAATCAAAAAAAACTATCCTATCTTTCAAATTGGACTAAATTACAGATAGTAACGAAGTTTGACCAAAATCACTTTAATTTAAATTTAATTTTATATCACACAATATATTATTATCACACAAGTTAAATAGTTTAGGAGACCATCGTGGACAAATAACGTGACACGTAATTTATATATATTACTAGCTGACCCAGCGAACTTCGTACCGCTTCTTATCTATCTATAAATAAAACAAATAAACTATCCCAATTCAAAAACTATCCTATCTTTTAAGTTGGACCAAATTACAGATAGTTACGAAGTTTTATAAAAATCGGTTAAAATCGGTAATTGAATTGCACAGGGATTATTATTAAATCCACCTCTTGCTCTTACCGCAGAAAAGAAATGTATCACACGATCTTTTCATATTTTATGTAGAGGGATGTGTGTTATATTTATATTTTCCACGCCTATAGCACCCATCCATTTTTTTCTTTAAGTTTTCACTAGCCGGAAACGACAGCAGAAAACACGGACATTATCATCTATTATATAGAGGTATTAGATTCTAGCATTTATTATTTATGTGAAGTATTAAAATAACCGGACAAATGATATAAATTTCAACTATAAACACCAAACTTCTTGTATTATCTGATAATATGGTGATGAGCAGTACCTAATGCATTAGAATTTATTCAAGTCGTTTAACGTCACCTATAATAATATCGACAAGTCGATACTCCATTGACACAAATCCAATAACACGCAACTACTTGACAGGCTGACAGCTGAAGTTCAACCAATAAGAGTGAATACATAATGTGTTGTACATAAGGCTCATAAAATGGCGGATGGCACCCGGCTTGACTAGTAGTTACTTTATATACTTCATCTCCATCTATTTCCTACCTACCATGGCTAGTAGTGACTTCACTGTCAAACGTCCCGGCATACTCATACGAAGGGACGCGTCACACGGGTGGTAGAGGCGAATCATGAGATCCCAGACAAAAAGTGAAATTACTTTTAGTAGGTACCTAAGTAGGCACTTTCTCCATCTGTACCTCCTACTCATAATCCAAAAATTAGGCCCTTGTCTTTTAATTTTCTTCAACATTTAGTCCTTCACATACATTTATAGATCTCTTGTGTAGACTTCTACATGGTCTTGCGCCTGTATCCAGCGACTCATCTGATATATCGTCGGTTCATCTTTTGGGAGGTCTGCCCACACTACACTTTCCGGTACTCCAAGGCAGGGGTGGCCTTAGCCATTGCGAGGTTCTGGGCGGTAGATTTTTGCGAGGCACTTATTTGCGAGCCCCCACACGGCTGGCATGATTCTAACCTAGATATATACTAGTAGTTCGCCCCGAACTGAGACCTCGCGGTAACGGTTTCCCATACCTAATTACTTATTCATTCAATCGATACATGACGACCTAAATTGACTTTATTATTTTGCCCGTTTTCACCAACCATACCTAAATCATCCCCTAAGTAGAAGTCTCTTAACGAAGGTAGCCCCTAAATACAATCCTAACATCGCAATGTCATTTTCAGCTTTAGTTGTCCCGTAGAGGTTGTGATAAAGAACTTGACAGAAAGCGTCACCTAACTTAACATAGGTAGCCCGTAAAGGTTAGGGAATGTTTTCACAGCGTCATCTATCGACACGAACAGAAAACATGCAAAAACAACCGCGATGTGAAGTTTATATAGTTTTATTGATATTTGATATTTAACTAAATAATAATTTTAATTGAATAGTATGTTATTACATATAATATGTATTAGTAAGTACTAATAGCAGCTTTAGTAAGCAGCTTTTCGTAAACTATTATTATTTTGTATAACAAGTGTTATATAAAATAATAACGTAAAGCTGCTTTGCAATAGTAGATGAGAGCGCCATCTAGAAATAAAAAGGGGGCTCCCATACATGGAAAAGGAGTCGAAATAAAGTCTGGAGTTCAAATGTATATATTTGTTTTTAGCTACAAAAATGAAGAAATGGAGGGCCGTGAAAGTTTTCGGTTTTAGACAACTTTTGTTACGGGGTCTATCTCAAAAACTAAACTACTTAGGAATTTGAAATTTCTGTATATTATGTACTATAATATAGTGTATTAAAACAACAAATACTGAAAACACCGATTTATGGTGCGGTTTATAAGTAATTGTGACCAAAACAAACGAGCATTTTACCCCATAATATGCTAATTTAGTACTAAGAACTAAGATATTTAAAATATCTAGTTAGACTAGAAAAGTGTTTTGGTCATATCTTTGAGGGTCATATGTACGGGATCCTAAAAGAGCGAGGCTCGACTCGCACTCGGCTGATTTTTGTTATAGGGTCAATATCAAGAACTAAATTAGTTAAGAATTTGCTGTATATTATCTGTATTGTTGTATTTCTGTATTCTGTACAATTGAGACCCCAACAGAACCCACAGACCGATGAAACTTCTCCATTGTGATTGTTAAGTTATCATTGATGTAATTCAAAAGTTTATCGTATCCATTTAGGTTCTTGTTTGACTAATCTTGAGCGCTCTAACCCCTCTAAGCCTGAATACATTTACGAAGTACGGAAAACCCAAGATGGGGTCGAAAAGTAATTTGAAATATCTCTTACTTATGCAAATGTGGCGTGGCGTAATAGACTTCATTAATGAAAGGATATTCGCCGCGTTAAGTTCACAAACCAGGCTGGCAAAACCGAAATAACTTCTCTGAAATGGGAAGCTATTTCGGGATACTAATTTTGGACACCATTGACCTACTCTTATCACTGAATTTCCAGCTTAGGAATCTAAGAAATTAAAAATGGTGAAAATGGTCATCGCGCACCCACAACTGAAGACACAGCTCAAAGTAAGTAAAACATTGAAATGTTATAAACACCTATATTATGTACCTATTTTGTACGGTGTAGGTACCTATTATGGCAATCCGACAACTTCCTGAGATGGAATGGAATCAAAATTATATACGCCGAGCCGTACTTTGAAAGCCACAATAATTCAATAAATTCTTTCACTGCTGTGTTTCATTGCTTAAGTATATTTTAATAGAGATCGTAACGACGAACGACTTAAAAAGATCTTATGCCTATTTTCACTAGCTGTTTCAGTGTTAATCATAGATTTAAATATGGTTGAGCGAAGCAACAGCTGGGTCATGCGTTATGCTCGTGAACGGGTTTCACCAGCGGGAATGGGACTACTTTCTGTCAAATATTCTATTCTATTCTAACAAGTTGCATGGGATAAATCGGCTTTGCATTCAGCTGCCCACAAGATAGTATAAAAAATCAGCCAAGTGCTAGTCAGGCCTCGCTCTTTTAGGGTTCCGTACATATGACCAAATCATTTTTTCAAAACTAGATACATATTTAGATATCTTAGTTCTTAGAAAGGACTAAATTAGCATATTATGGGGAAAAATGCACAACTTAAAAACCGCATTATAAATCAGTGTTTTCAGTATATTTTGTTTTTTAAATACACTATATAGTACATAATTTACCAAAATTTCAAATTCCTAACTAGATTAGTTTTTGAGATAGACCCCCTAACAAAATTGGTCTAAAACCGACAACTTTGACGGCCCCGCATTTCTTCATTTTTGTAGCTAAAAAATAAAAAATATGTATTTGAACTCCAAATTTTATTTCGACTCATTTTCCATGTATGGGAGCCCCCTTTATTTTTAATTTTATTTTATTTTTATTATCTGTTGTTATAGCGGCAATAGAAATACACAATATGTGAAAATTTCAACTGTCTATCTATTACGGTTTACGAGATACAGCCCGCTGGCAGACGGACGGACGGAAGGACGGACGGACGGACAGACGGACAGTGGAGGCTTAGTAATAGGGTCCCGTTGGCACCCTTTGGGTAGGGAACCCTAAAAATGATTATTTTGAAAAGAGCAAGAGTCATGACGTGTCATAAGAGCCACAGGTTGGCCTACGTGAAATGAATAATTTCGAATTTTGAATTTTAGGATTGTTAGTAGTAGCTTTGCACTTACTAGATACCGTCGTAAATTGCGGCAATTCGCCTGAACTGGCCTACCCACATAGTCTCGTAACAAACAATGTTTGACGTTTTCAAACGTTTTAGACTATGATATTACGTTGCTGCATTCATATTGTTTTTAGGAAGGGTGGTATTAAATCTATATTCTTAAATAATTGGTTGTCTGTAAAGTCGGTTTACGGACGATAGTTTTACGTGATAACGACATAAAGAAACATTGATGAAAAATTGCATACTTTTATGAATTGAATCACTATCACTGAATTGACACAAAGAAGGAGTAATTGAAAATTACAATTTTCTCTAGTCACAAGCCAACGCTTGTTCCGCGCTCTCGCTTGCACGCACAGGCTCAGGCGGAACGTGACACTTTTTCGTGCGTGCAGCCGGTGTTCATCGATTTATAAGACGTTATCACGTCAATAAATATTCTGTAAGGATTTTTAGATAAGAGCCGACTATTTTCACGGATTATCTGCGACAGGGGCTCGACTACTGTGGATGTAGTGTCAACAGACACCCGCCGAGGTTGTTTGTCGACGAGTTCCCGATCCAAAAATAACGCGAAAATAAATATTATCCATCAATTCATAGAGCCTTTTCACATTTTACGATCTGATAAAGTCGGAAACGTTTCCGTGTAGTTTTGAAATCTGACGCGGTTTACATAGGAAAGCACAGGTAGCGACGGTGTTTTCTCAGACTATAAAGAAGATGGATGGACCCAGCTTGTCGTTTATTACAGCTATTACTATAATATTATATATTATTATTCCACTGAGCGATCCCGCACTAAGCGTTTTGCTTCACCGTTCCTGTTAAAAGGAATGCCCTTCTGTTCCGGCTTCCGTTTGTACAGCTGATTATAAAAAAGTATTCTATTCCAATTCCAGTTCCTGTTCCTGTTCCTGTTCCTGTTCCATTCCATTCCATTCCATTTCATTACATTCCATTCCATTCCATGCCATTCCATTCTATTCTATTCTATTCTGTTATTTTCTGCTCAGCTCTGTTCTTCTATCCTATTGTATTGTATGGCCTAAACCCTTGTCGTCATTCGCAAGGAGACCTGTGCCAGCGATGAGTAGAGATGAATGAATGAGACAACTTACGAATAAAGTTCAACAAAAATATTTATTTTTACCCTAAATAGTGGGCATCAAACTCTACAAAACAATATTTCAACCCTGCTGAACCCAAATATGTATGGGCTCAAAGATGTATGGAACCATATTCATCTCCTTTATAAATAAGTTATAAAGATATTTTTATAGTTCGACGGGTGGGATGGGGTTGTGGGTGATGCGTGGGTGGTGGGATGGATTAGATAAAAATAAAAAATTAAAACCTACGGTGATTCGCAGTCTGGTGATACTGAACATTGGGTGTTGAACTGTCTACATAGCTGCATTTTAATTTTGTGTGCACAAAACATCCAAATTGTCCACTGAAGAACTTCCAAATTGTCCACTTGTTCGTGACCGCTAAATCGAAGCATAGTAGGTATTCTTCTTCTTCTTCTTTATCAACCGATAGACGTCCACAGCTGGACAAAGGTCTCTATCATGGTCTTCCACAGGCCTCGGTCTTGCGCCACCTGAATCCAGCGGCTCCCTGCGACTCGTTTGATGTCGTCGGTCCAACTGGTGGGGGGTCTGCCAACACTGCGCTTCCCGGTGCGGGGTCTCCATGACCGGACCATGTCTTGAATCCGTAAGTCATCACTAGCAACACGCACTGTTCGAAGACTTTAGTCTTCAGGCACTGAGGAATTTTGTATAGGTATACCTACCATGTAATAATAAAAAGAGTTGGAAGGTAGGCATTTGAAAGTGGGAGAATAGAATCTTGAGTTTTGATTCTCACAGATAAATAAAGTAAGCCTAAAATACTTTTCCTTTTATAATAAGTATAAGTATAGAGCACTTTATGATATTATCTTCTTATAAACCAAATAGAAATGTCACAAACATTTTCAAATCAAATTAATCAAAAACCTCTTTGATTCATTTTAGGTAAGATTTAAGATCAAAGCCCTTTTCATCAAAAAATGGTATATCTACTTACTTTAAAAAAAATACCTACTCACATTATCAAATATTATTTTGGACTGAGAGTTGTTGTATTTATTAGAGCAACAATGACGGTAATCTCTAAATTGGATTGACAGATCTTAAAGTAATCCCTTTTCCGCAGAGAATATTTTGAAAATTCTGTGTAAATTGGTCATCCGTTACGATCAAAAAACAAAATTTAAACAAATCGATGTATAGTAAGTATAATAAAGTTTAGAAATATAAAGTCTGTCAAAAACTGGTCGAATGCATATCAGATGGATTAAAGGAGTCTGCCCGCGAAATTCAAATTTAATTTGGTTTTTCCCATTTTGTAAACTAATACGACAAAGTAGGCTTATGGCATTCTAATTGCGTAAATAATTATTTTATACTAATATGCTAATAGTCTACTTATACTTTTTTAGATTTACAGTACAAAAAAGACGGAAAAGAATTGACGTAATACTACCAGTTTGACAAGCATTTTGCAAGTGGCACTCATTTAGGAAAAATTGTTTTAGAAATCTCGTAATCATTTTAAAATACCTGTTCAACGATATCTCACTCCACTTTCACTTCTCGCGATTCCCGAAATTTTTCCCTGAAAAGTTTCCTCTTTTTTTAGCTAGCAGTTATAATGTTTCTAAATAAAATAGCTGTGACACAAAGGCGGACAGAAAGTTAGCCTTTTTGTTGCATATACAATTTTGTGTGTGTAATATTTAGCACCGTAACTATCACATGTAAGTGACTGGTCTCGGTAATTGCATATTTATAATCATTCCTTGTGTCAGTATATTTTTACTCCTGCCGATGGATTGCCTAAAAATCATTTCCGTGTGACGATCGCAATCCCTTCTGAGGTGCGATTGTCTAAAAATTGCCGATCAAAATCTTATTCATTTCATGGCATTAGCGTCAAAGCAAAATATTCCTTGATTGTATTGATTTAAAAAAAAAAGCATACACGAAATTGAGCTCTAACTTAATGCTATTTGCTATAGGTCGACCGTTTAACTCGCGTATCGCCTGCGCGGTAAGAAGGGAGCGGTGGCGGGTAACGCTACACACGGAGTCAATAATCCAAAGATTTATCTCGAGATAGACATTGTTGGTAAAGAATTAAGTATTTATTTTTAAGTTTTAACATCTCTAACATCTCCCTCCGCTCCCTTCTTACCGCGCAGGCGATACGCGAGTTAAACGGTCGACCTATAATGCTATGGTTTATTTTACTTTGACGCCAATGCCATGAAATGAATACGATTTTAATCGGCAAGTTTTAGACAATCGGGGCTGATTGGCCGATATTCTCTAACTCATTTTTACGACTGAGTGTCATAAATTCAGCCAATGACCACAGTAAGAATAAAGCAAATATTGATGTAGCTATGTACTATGATCACTAATGTACGTGGTTTGTTCCTCCATAGTCTAACTCAATGATTCTGTAAAGTGAATCCCTAAAACGACAGATTTTAATTTCTCAATAATTAAAATCTTAATATATACTAGCTGATGCCCGCGACTTTGTCTGCGTGGATTTAGTTTTTAAAGTCCCTCGGGAACTCCTTGATTTTCCGGTATAAAAAGTAGCCTAGATGTTGACCCGAGTAATAAGCTACCACGGTATAAAATTTTGTAGAAATCTGTGCGGTATTTTTTACGTGAAAGAAGGACAAACAAACAGACAGACAAACAGACAGACAAACAGACAGCAAAAAATTTAGCTTCTGTTTTGATATCTGTATCTTGAACACAATTAGAAGCAAAAACTCTTTTTTATATCTATTTCATGTACAGAATTGGTTTCGTTTGTGTTTTATTATATGTATAGATAAATTACGTGTCACGTTATTTGTCCGCGATGGACTCCTAAACTACTGAACCGATTTTGATCAAACTTCGTAACTATCTGTAATTTGGTCCAACTTGAAAGATAGGATAGTTTTTTTTTTTATTAAGATAATTTATTCGTTTTATTTATATAGTTAAGTTGGCGGTACGAAGTTCGCCGGGTCAGCTATTATAGTATAAATATCTGGAAAAAAGCTCACTTGCAGTAGATATATTAAATTATCGTTTTATCTATTAGACTAGATTATGGGTGGTAGACACTGATTCAATTTGAAATATTTTGACATGATCACGTCTTATAAATCGATGAACACCGGCTGCAAGCACGAAAAGTGTCACGTTCCGCCTGAGCCTGTGCGTTCAAGCGAGAGCGCGGAACAAGCGATAGAGAGGCACGATCGGCCCAAGCGTTGGCTTGTGACTAGAGAGCGCCCGTACGTTATCACGTAAAAACTATCGTCCGTAAGCCGACTTTACAGACAACCTATTTTAAATTTTGACGTGATACCGTCTTATAAATCGATGAACACCAGCTGCACGCACGAAAAAGTGTCACGTTCCATCTGAGCCCGAGCGTGCAAGCGAGAGCGCGGAATAAGCGATAGAGGCACGATCGGCCCAAGCGTTGGCTTGTGGCTTGTTTCTTTGGCGTTATCAGTCCGTAAACCGACTTTACAGACAACCAATTTTGGAACGTAAGTTCCTTATCGGGCGGTACGGAAGGGGGCTAGACGGAAAAAATTAAGGAACCGACACTCGACACATTTTTAAAACCGACACTTTTTTGTTGAATGTGAATTTTGCGTTGTGTTCGGTATTTTCGCGATACAACATTGGGTCTCCGTAGCCTAGTGGCTCCAGCAGTCGCCTAACAGTTCACAGTCGATGGTTCGAATCCCAGCTCGACAGACTGAATTTTCTATTTTATTTTAAATAATTTCTACATGTGGAATTTTTCCCTAATTTTTTATAACTTATAAGTTATAAAAAATTAGGGAAAGGTTCCATATGTAGAAATTGTTTAAAATAAAATTGAAAATGGATAATTCGGTCTGTCGAGCTGGGATTCGAACCATCGACTGTGAACTGTTAGGCGACTGCCGGAGCCACTAGGCTACGGAGACTCAATGTTGTATCGCGAAAATAACGAACAGAATGTAATCGAAAGGAACTACGTTCCATCCGGGTGTCCCTTGACACCTCTCAAGTTTTTTTTACTATTTCGATGGAAAAATAAAAGGTACTCACACTGAGGCAGGGTTGATGTGCAAGCATCCGACCTTCACGGAGACCAGCTGGGGCGCGTTTCGGTCTGAGGGAGTGGTGCAGTGCGACCAATTGTCCACCTTTAGCGCATGTGACGTCATCTTTGTACTGTGAAAGAACAAAATTCACATTAAAAAAAAACTGGTCAAGTGCGAGTCGAACTCGTGCGCCGAGGGTTCCGTACCTACCCATTAAACCGCCATTATATTATTATTATTATTGTTATATATCATTTTCAAAATTTTTTATATTTTGGAATATTTCCTTTATTTGTGCTGTAAGACCTTGCTTTTTGCCAAATTTCGTGATTCTAGGTCAACGGGAACTACCATATAGGTTTTCAACCCAAAACATATAGGGTACTTCCGGTTGACCTAGAATTGTCATTGTTGGTTAAAAGCAAGGTTTTACAGCACAAGTAAAGGGAAAATTCCGAGAAATAAAAAAAGTTGAAAATTAAGGTAAATTTTGGTACTTACAAGTTTTCGCGAAAATCTAAATTTGCCCATATCTTTTTATCGTGTTGACTCAGGACCTTAATTTTTATACACCTAATAGGGACTATAGACCTCAGTATCTGGTATAAATTTCAACTTGCTAGGTCCACCCGTTCCTGAGAAAATCGGTGGTGACACACGGACAGACAGACGAACAAGAGAGTGATCTTATAAGGGTTTCTTTTTTTACCTTTCGAGGTACGGAACCCTAAAAACGCATTTTTCACACAACAAGAAAAACCTTTAAAAACTTTAACCTGACTACGGAAAGTTAGATGTGACATCGACATATTGATAGTGTTCATATAAAATGTACCCTATGCCATTCGGACTGCTCCGGCTGCCGGTGACACTAAAATTGCTCTTACACGGGTTTTTAAATTTTGAATATAACTTCTTCTTCTTAATCAACCTATAGACGTCCACTGCTGGACAAAGGTGTCCTCGATGGACTTCCACAGGCTTCGGTTTTGCGCTGCCTGGATCTAGTGGCTCCCTGCGGCTCGTTTGATATCGTCGGTCAACCTAGTGGGGGGTCTGCCAACACTGCGCCTCCCGGTGCGGGGTCGCCACTCCAGCACCTTGGGACCCCAACGACCATTAAGCTCTTTTAATTATGTGCTCCGCCCGTTTCCACGTCAGTTTCGCGACTCGCTGAGCTATGTCGGTGACTTTGGTTCTCCTACGGATCTCCTCATTTTTGATTGATCTCGCAGGGATACTCCGAGCATAGCACTCGCCATCGCTCGCTGGGTGACTCTGAGCTTTCTTATGAGGCCCTTAGTTAGCAACATAGTAGGTTAGCGACTTAGTTATACAAAGATTAGTTAGTTATACATTATACTTAGTAGTATAATGTGCAGTACCTATCTACATACGTAGACTGCTAATAGCTATTTATGCAACTGCATCGTAATGAGAGTCATTTTAATTCGAGTGCTGTTTTTTGATACGAGGCTTGCCGAGTATCAAAATAGGATAGTACGAGAATTAAAATGACTAATTACGTTCAGTTGCATACAAGATTTTATCTACGACAAGGAAAATAAAATCATCAACAAAATACGCCGTAGGCTCAATATAGTAACAAAAAGTAACTCCGTAAGCCGCCACCAGCTGCCTGTGACGCCTCTGTCAACAAAAAGTAACTCCGTAAGCCGCCACCAGCCGCCTGTGGCGCCTCTGTCATATGAACGGTACAAAAGTGCCAGAACTCAGAGCCTTAACTTTAGGTATCCTATTTTAAGAAGATAACCATTTCGATTCAGCTCCCATACAACGAGCTGCATCGAAATGAGAAGCAAAACCGAAAGAGGGTTCATTTCGATTCAGCTGTCAAATTCGAAATTGGAACTTTTCGATGCTGGAGTAGATAAAATAATTACCCTTCCTTTGGGTTTTGCCGTAGTCGATTAAAAACATTTCTGCGATTTACATTCCGTATAGAACTAGTGGTTCGCCCCGAACTGAGACCTCGCGGTAACGGTATCCCATGATTATTCATTCAATCGATACATGATAACCAAAACTGACATTATTATTATGCCCGTTTTCACCAAACATACCTAAATGATCCCCTAAGTAGGAGTCTCTTTGTAATATGGGGTCTTGGAAAGTAGATCAACAACTGTAACGTGTTGCTACTAGATGTCGCTAGCAGTTGCTTAAACTGAAAAAGTAGATACATATCACTAATTTCGATGCTGACGGGTAGTTCGACCGTGGCTATAGTGTAAGTGGCTAACACACTCGGGCGCGATTCCCAAGAGATGTGGGTTCGAATCCCGCTGGCTTCGGAATTTTTGATATGTGTTTATAAAATTTATTCTGATATTTCCTTAAGTGTAGGTTAACACTTTAATAAAAATAAATAGTAAAAAAGCAATGTGGCATCTCTAGTTCCTAACGAGCTCCATTGTAATATGGGGTCTTGGAAAGTAGATCAATAACTGTAACGTGTTGCTACTAGATGTCGCTAGCAGTTGCTTAAACTGAAAAAGTAGATACATATCACTAATTTCGATGCTGACGGGTAGTTCGACCGTGGCTATAGTGTAAGTGGCTAACACACTCGGGCGCGATTCCCAAGAGATGTGGGTTCGAATCCCGCTGGCTTCGGAATTTTTGATATGTGTTTATAAAATTTATTCTGATATTTCCTTAAGTGTAGTTTAACACTTTAATAAAAATAAATAGTAAAAAAGCAATGTGGCATCTCTAGTTCCTAACGAGCTCCATTGTAATATGGGGTCTTGGAAAGTAGATCAATAACTGTAACGTGTTGCTACTAGATGTCGCTAGCAGTTGCTTAAACTGAAAAAGTAGATACATATCACTAATTTCGATGCTGACGGGTAGTTCGACCGTGGCTATAGTGTAAGTGGCTAACACACTCGGGCGCGATTCCCAAGAGATGTGGGTTCGAATCCCGCTGGCTTCGGAATTTTTGATATGTGTTTATAAAATTTATTCTGATATTTCCTTAAGTGTAGGTTAACACTTTAATAAAAATAAATAGTAAAAAAGCAATGTGGCATCTCTAGTTCCTAACGAGCTCCATTGTAATATGGGGTCTTGGAAAGTAGATCAATAACTGTAACGTGTTGCTACTAGATGTCGCTAGCAGTTGCTTAAACTGAAAAAGTAGATACATATCACTAATTTCGATGCTGACGGGTAGTTCGACCGTGGCTATAGTGTAAGTGGCTAACACACTCGGGCGCGATTCCCAAGAGATGTGGGTTCGAATCCCGCTGGCTTCGGAATTTTTGATATGTGTTTATAAAATTTATTCTGATATTTCCTTAAGTGTAGGTTAACACTTTAATAAAAATAAATATTCTATCAACGTACGTATGCAGATGCCTAGCTCCATACAAAGCGAAATTTGATCCTTATTTCAATAGTAACTAATCAAACTCAATAAGGATCATTATCCTTTAGAAACGCTCTAGAAATTAATATCTGTTTATTCGGCTTGTCGGATTTCATAAAATATTACGTGGTTTCAATAATATGCCGGCTTGGGCTTAAGGCTGGAATCACATCTATGCGCATCGATTCGCATTTTGTCCATACAAAACTGTCATTTTTCATAGCCGTATACGCATCAATTCGGCTTTTCGATGCGTACACGGCTCTATGAAAAATGCGCAGTCTAAAGATTGACATGAGCTAAACCAAACAAAATAGGTTTTTTTTTTTAATTAAAAAACATAAAGTTAAACATTACTTAGTTAAGTACAAACTTTTTATAAGGGCGGGGTACCCCATGAATATAATGTTTAATTATACACAAATTGCCTCTGAAGCTAAACTAGGAGGTCATGTGCTTCAGCTTCAGTTTTATAAATCTGATTTGAAAATGTTTACTCTTTACAGCATTTCTGTCTAGTAGTACCTAAGTGTAAATTAAAAATTTAGAACACCCCCGGCATGTGAATCTATGGCCGGGCTATGTATATGATATACCCAACATCCTGTTACCAAGTTTTCTGCTCCATCATCAGATTCTCCTCCTCGATCCTAGATCATCATCTATCTAACACCTACTCATTGATGATCCCAAACACACTATGTCTGCTCTAAGTTGCTGAGGAGTTGGGTATCCCGCAGACTACTTGATGCTGCAGCATCAGTTAAAGGTTACCATGTCTTGCTTGGAAATCCGAAGTGACAGTAAACCAAATTTTAAATCTATAGCACCTGTAAAAATTTATAAACAAGAAAGAAATGAGCTGATGATCTTCAAACGCCTAAATAGATTTTGATTAAATTATAGCTAAGATCCACCTCGATCACGTAAGCTTTCAAACACATAAAACGCGTCAAAATCGATCCATTCCTTGGGGAGCTACGAGGGAGCAGAAAGACACAGATGCACAGATGCACAGAAACACAGATTCACAGATACACAGATGCACACGTCAAACTTACAACTTTTTCCGACGGAGGGTAGAAATAGAGACTTTTAAGAAGAAAGTAGCACCTGAAAATGAACCGATTTGACTGAAAATGGGAATGTAGATTATACCCTGGATAAACACATAGGTTTCTTTTATCCTCTAAAAATTTATGGTTCCCGCAGGATTTAGAAAAAT
Source organism: Oeneis ivallda (assembly GCA_029955525.1). Lineage (NCBI taxonomy): Eukaryota > Metazoa > Arthropoda > Insecta > Lepidoptera > Nymphalidae > Oeneis > Oeneis ivallda. Next base: position 4,269,092 of record JARPMR010000016.1, on the reverse strand, counting down.
CGAAATTCACGTATTGCTTCTTCATGCCACAACTAATGAACTAATTTGGCTGAAATTTGGAATGAAGATATAGATTATACCCTGGATTAACACATAGGATACTTTTTATAACGTAAAAATCCATGATTCACCAAATCAGGTAGCAAAGGTGTATAAACCTTTGCTACCTGATACCTCCCAAAGCCACCATGATCCAAACTTCATAGTCGAGGATCGTTCTTACCTCAATACGCAGAGAAACTTTCAGCTAGCTTGCATTCCAGTAGCTATTTACCCTTCAATTGAACTGAACTCAATAACTCAAATAGTAGGTAGATAATTCTAACTGTTACAGGCATTCATTAGAGATCGCTGCAATAAATAACGTATAATTGCCAACAGTTTCCATTTACGGTCGTGGTTGTAACACTGAGCATCGTTTTGTCCAGTTCATTATTTACGAGGCATTTTATCGAAAATCGGCCAAGTGCGAGTCGGGCCTCGCTTTTTTAGGGTTCCGTAATATGACCAAATCATTTTTTTAAAACTAGATACATATTTAGATATCTTTGTTCTTAGAAAGTACTAAACTAGTATATGGGGAAAAAATGCTTATTTGTTTTGGTCACAACTTACAAACCACATTATAAATCGGTGTTTTATGTATTTGTTGTTTAAATACACTATATAGAACATAATATACCAAAATTTCAAATTCCTAACTAGTTTAGTTTTTGAGATAGACCCCCTAACAAAATTGGTCTAAAACCGACAAATTTGACGGCCCCCCATTTCTTCATCCTTGTAGCTAAAAAATTAAAAATATATATATTTGAACTCCACTTAATGAGCTCTTGACAATGACACTTCACATGCCAGGGTAAAAAAATAAAATTTTATTTCGACTCCTTTTCCATGAGTCCCCTTTATTTTTTAATTTAATTTAATTTTTACTAGTGGTTCGCCCCGAACTGAGACCTCGCGGTAACGATATCCCATGATTATTCATTCAATCGATACATGACGACCAAAACTGACATTATTATTATTATGCCCGTTTTCACCAAACATACCTAAATCATCCCCTATGTAGGAGTCTCTTTACGTAGGTAGCTCCAAAACACAATCCTAAGTCCTAACATCCGTCCCAATGTCCTTTTAGGTGTCCCGTACAGGATTGTGATAAAGAAGTTGACATCATCACATAATTTATCATAGGTAGCCCGTAAAGGTTAGGGAACGTCAGTGAAAACATTGAATTATTATGTAGGTACTAACGAGTGAAAACGGGTTAGGGGCATCTGTACAAATCGTCATCTATCGACGCGAATAGAAAATATACAAAATGATATTTAACTAAAGAATAATTTTAATTGAATAATATGTTATTATATTATGTACCTAAATAATAATGGTCGACGCAAAACTGTTTTTGGGATAAATCGTAGTCGTAACTCCTAGTTCAATGGAATAGTTAATGACTGCGCCATCTATTAGCATTATTGTGAAGCTATGTGAAATTTACTGATGCTCATTAAAAATTAAATAATCTCGTTTCTTTATAATATTCATATAATTTTAGTATTTGTTGTTCAAGTACAGGATACAAGTGAAGTAAGAAAATAAGTACAACTTGAAAATATATAGAAAATTTTCCCAGAGAGCGTCTTCAAGCGAGCGTATTAAATCGCCACTTTGGAAGCCCCCCATTTCGTCAATTTTAGGAAAAAAATTAAAAAAAAAATACGGTTGTACTCTGTTCCAAATGGTCTTTAAAATGATACACAGAAAACCTATGAATCGCAAATAAAAAAAAATTTCTTCGCATTCGCTTCTATGAGAGCCCCCCTGAAATAAAGATTTTTATAACTTTTTAAGCCATTTTCGGCTGGAGGCCATCGGTTTACATATTATATCTAAATTTGAAGTAATTACGTTCAGTAATTCAAAAGTTATAAGGCTCTGACAGACGGACGGACGGACGGACGGACAAGTGCCAATCGCTCTAGTAAACTCAGAGACCTCGCTTCGCTCGGTCAATTATTTGTTGTTATAGCGGCAATAGAAATACACAACATGTGAAAATTTCAACAGTCTATCTATTATGGTTTACGAGATACAGCCCGCTGACAGACGGACGGACGGACGGACGGACAGCGGAGGCTTACTAATAGGGTCCCGTTGGCACCCTTTGGGTACGGAACCCTAAAAATGGAACCCTTATAGTGAGACTTTCACCGTCCGTCCGTCCGTCTGTCACAGTCGATTATTTTAGTAAATATAAAAAATTTGGAATAGTTGTATATACCTAATAGTGGCCCAACATCATAAGGATTAAAAAAAATCGAAAATTATTTTTAGTTTAATTAAAAAAGGGGGAAAATCGGGGTTTGAAATTTCAAAGTAAGACTGCTATACCGAGTGGGGTATCATATGAAAGGCTTGTACATTCTAAAAGCGATTTTTATTTATTTTTATACATAATAGTTTTCATTAATTTAAATCATAAAATCAAAATGTCGAAAAAAATACCGCCCCCCCCCCCCCCACCCTCTTATTTCCGATGTTTACCAATTGAAAAATCAGAAATAATTATGGTCAATAGAGGTTTATGTATATTTTACAGAAAAAATAAAACCAACCCTCTAGTTAGAACTAGCACAGTTTTTGATTGTAACACTAAACCTCTACAAACAAAGTTAACAATTAATAAAAAAAAAATTATATTCTCCTTTTACTTTTACTTCTGGAGCACGAAACCCTCGGTGAGCGAGTCCAACTCGCGCTTTGCCGGTTTTTTTTGTTTGAATTTAATTTCAATCTTTTACCGTGTGATTTTAATGTTTCCTAAACTCATGCAACTACACCAACCCAAGTAAATATCTACTTCAATTGTTATCGTCCTACATAACTGGCTTTCTGTATAATACGATGATAAGGACTTAACTCGCCAGTTTCGCAAGTTAACTACTTAACTAATGCAATTTGTAAATCAGGATTAAAGGAAGTACCTATTTACTTGAGGGCTCGCAACCAAAGTCAGAAGAAGAATCAGGCCAATTTTTTAAAACATTCCAAATTGATCCGAAACTTTACAAGACAAGTCCTAACAAATTGCCACCATATATACCAGTTTGAAAAAGAGAGAGATACCTAAATATTTTACCGCGTGTTTTGCAGTAGGTGTAAACAGGAATGCGCAAATAAATTCATTGGGAGGATAGCTACGGGGCATTTTTTGAATGAAAATCGTATGACGATGAATTTTGTAGTTCTCGTTAAAAGCTTTTGAAAAATATTGGACTAGGACTGAACTGGACATTAAATTTAATTTTTCACAGCCTGTATGTAGGCATTTTTATTCTGATACTAACTGATGCCCGCGACTTCGTCCGCGTGGATTTAGTTTTTAAAATCCCTCGGGAACTTAGATTTTCCGGAGTACAGAATAAAAAGTGGCTTATGTCACTATCTAGATCCTCAACTATACCCATGCAAAAAATTACGTCAATCGGTGGCTCTGTTGCGGCGTGATCGAAGGACAAACCGACAAACAAACACACATTCGCATTTATAATATAGGTAAGTATGATTCTGACTGAGGATACCTTATATATACCTACTGTATAATATTATTATTATAAAATGCTAAAGTGTGTCTCTATTGCTTCACGACCTTGCCGAAAGGCACAAGTGGCAGGAAGTTTGCGGAGACGGCCATACTTTTTTATCTCGGAAAAGTTTTGAAAGCGATAAATCGCTTCGCGAGTGTGCATTGCAGTATCCAACATATTCTGGAGATTTGAATTTAAGTGAGTTTTTCTTGTGTCGCATGTTGGTTGTACGTGCTTCTTATTTGATCGCTTGGTTTTCCTGCGTTTCTAGTTAAACGGGAATATGTATCATAATATAAAATATATGCATAGATTCTAAGAATATACATAAAATATATGAACCGTTTGACCGTGGTTGTCCTTGTATTCTTAAAAAAGTTGTCAGATTTCAGTATTTTGTGTTTGAAAAACAGGCGCTATGAATATGAAAGTTGTAGGAAATCATGAGTTTAAAAATGAAATAAACTTTACCTATCCCACAAAACAGAGATATTTTGAATCTTCCAAAACAAGGTCTTTTCGAATTTCTTCGAACACATAAAATATTTCCAATTGGAAACTCAGTTTTCCCAAGCTGGCCTCAATTTAGCACGTCAGAAAAAATACCTTTTACCTTTTTGCAATGTAAAATAACTAGAAAGACCTTTGAGAAAACCTACATTTCTCTAAAGAAACTCTACCAGAAGATTCAAGTGAAATTGCGCCAATTTGGGTTGCAAAAAACTTTTAAAGTACCTACCTACTTAGCTAAGTAGTTGTAACTAGCCATTGGCCGAAGCAGATTATTGTTTTTAACAAACGACTGTTTTTAACTTAGGTAAGTGATTCCATCTGTTTTGTTCTTTCAAATCTTTGTTTACCGAACTCAACGAGTCGCGAAGCTGAAATAGCAATGGGCGGGGCTAAAAGAACCGATAGATTTTCGGGGTCCCAATATGCTAATTGGATGGCGACCTCCAACACTTATAGGTTCATGGACTATCTCAAGCGAGATCGCTAAAAGCATCTCTCGCGTGGACACAAGAGGCACAAGGTCATATTCTGTGGCAGATCTTGCAAAAAAACCTGCTTAAAGTTCGTCCGCTCAAATAGTTTACAGTACAAGTACAGGGTATTTTGGGAACTATGTGAAAAAAAATACATACTATTTTATTTCAATTTACATTAATTACAATAATGTAACAATATGAAAATCAAAGCACGCCAACTATTTGAGCAAACGTAGTATACACATCTATCGGTTGAAACTTCTTTTTTCTTTTAAAAAAAAATTCAGCCAAGCTGAATTTGACTACCCTCCTAGCCCTCCAAATAAGCGGAAAGTTTGTGCTAGGAGTGCAACGGGAGGGGTTCGAACCTTTCAGTTTTCAGTTCGCACCTTTAACCGTTGGGCTATTGAGCCTTCAAAACGACGGAGTTGTTCATGAGACGGATTTAAATCAATTCTTTAAGACGGCAACGCCTAATCTTAGATCCGAACAAAGAAAATGTTTCTAAAGGACCGAGCAAAAGTATACCTGTTTTGGCAGGGTTGTCACAAGGGGATAAGATAAATAAAGCCTAATACTTGTATAACTGTTTTTACGGAATACTAACATTGGCCCACGATTTATTCCGCGTGGAGTGTACGCGACGTGATGGGCCACACATCATCTTATATTATAAATGTGAAAGTGTGTTTGTTGGTTTGTCCTTCAATCACGCCGCAACAGAGCTACAGATCGACGTGATTTTTTGCATAGATATAGTTGAGGAACTGGTGAGTGACATAGGCTACTTTTTATCCCGGAAAATCAAAAAGTTTCCGAGGGACTTTAAAAACCAAATCTACGCGGACGAAGTCGCGGGCATCAGCTAGTACATCATACATGCAACGCACTCAATTCTTAGTGCATCTAACTCTGGTGCTAACATGGCAATGCTCGAAGAGTCCTCCTGAACTTGATCTCTGCTGATTTTAATGCTACTCAAACACAGAACTACCAAACTACTGTACATGGAAAAGTGAAAAGAAAAATATAACCGTCGAGTCGGTCGCCCTTCCGCCCGAGGAACCAGCAACCTGTCACTTGTTACACAGAAATACATTCCAACCATTTTCAACGTCCCATATTTACGTCGAATACAGTGATATTATGTGTCAGAGAAATCTTACTAGTATTACAGCTTTCCTTACCTACTCTGTGTGTGTGTGAGTGTGTTTGTTTGTTGGTTTGTCGACAGACTTGGCCAAATGTCTTCCACGGACTTTCAGTAAGAATTAGGTATGTAGTAAAAAGCCTATTATTTTGCAACTTTCGATAAGCTTTTGAAACTCTTGGACCTCTATTGACTCTCCTGGTGGTTCTAGTGGTTCTTGGTACTCTTGTGACTATTGTAGCTCTTGGTACCTGTCAGCTCTTGTGACCTGACAGCTCTTGCAGTTCTTACGCTTCGTAGCTCTTGCGGTTCTTGCTACTGTTGCAGCCTATCTCTTGCATCTATTGCTATTCTTGCCAATCTTGCAGCTCTTGCGCTTGTGGCTCTGGTGATTCTAGTGGTTCTTGCTACTCTTGAGACTCTTACAGCTCTTGCAACTTTAAAATTTCTGGCGGTTTTTGCATCTCTTGCGCTTTCCGGCTTTGGTGGTTTTTGTGATGTTTTCTATTTCTTGTGGCATAGCTCTTGTGGCTTTTGCAACTTTTGTGAGTTCATCGGATCTTACGGTTAATCTCTTCTTATGACAACACTGTAATCCGTAGGTGGAAAAAATTGTTCGTTTTGAATCCTCTATGCCTTAATCCATAAAATTTATGAGACGGCGCAATGTCAAAACGATTCCTTTGGGCGGTATTCAAAACCGCGAACGTGAGAATATTTATTGCGTTTACACGTTTTGTAAGCATAATGTCCGACCCGTTAGGCGCGAAGGGTGCGGGGATATAATACCTACAAATGGGGAGGAAGTGGCAGAAATATTAAGTTATTATTATTTTACTAGCTGATGCCAGCGACTTCGTCCGCGTGGATATAGTTTTTAAAAATCCCGTGGAAAATCTTTGATTTGCCGGAATTAAAAGTAGCTTTTGTCACTCTCCAGGTGAGGTACGTGGCTCTGTTGCAGCGTGATTGATGGACAAACCAATAAACAAACAGAGAAACACACTTTCTCATTACTAATATTAGTAAGGAATAAGGATTTAATTTAAATTATTTATTTGTTGCATAAACTTTAAAACGTTAAAATATTAAGGTACCAGTCAAAGAAATCTTTGGTTCCAGTTAACCATTGTTTGGCGTGCAACATGCTTACATAACTATAATTAGACTATAGAGGTTTGTACACTATACACATAAATTATGACAAAAAGCTGTAGATTTTGTTTTTTTCCTGATACTGAGTACCAAAGTGGTGCTCAATTCAATTACAATCTAGCCTGGCTAGTTGGCTAATGAGTAATTTTAATTTAACCTAAACTTATAAATTATTATGATATATACTAAAATATTGTCCAAGGACACCTTTTAGTCTTTCTTGATAATAGTTTTTAGAGACACTTTGTTCATGTGTTCTTTCAGGCAGCACTTACACTACACTATCACTATTTCACTATTCATTATTTAATTTTACTGTAAGCCAACTTAAAAGGCTTTGTTCTTTTTAATCGTCTCACTAGCTCCGATACGTCAAGCAGCTGGATTGCCTCAACGTTAACATGAGGGTGAAGCCGTTTATCGTGGGCTGCGACAAATTTTGTTATAATTTTATCGACGAAGTCAATTTCCAGGTCCCGATGAATGTCGTCATTTCTGATGTAAGTACCAAGGAGCTTTCACAATATTCCTCAGTACTTTGTTTTGGAATTTGAATATTAGTTTTTTTTGTACAGCCCCAAAGCTGTATATCATAAGTCCAAACTGGCATCAGGACTTGTTGGTACAAAATTATCTTGTTGGGTATTGATAACGAGGAATGTCTTCCCAGTAACCCATACAACTTTTTATATTTTAAAGTCAAGTTCTTTTCTTTTTGTCTTGACATGAGCCCTCCAACGTAACTTCACATCAAGTGTCATTACTAGATATTTAGCTGTATCCACGTATGAAATTTTTTGTCATTATGTAATGAAAAAAGCTCTAGATAAAGCTGGTTTTATGTATTCATGATACCTACCTTAATAAAGCGTATAATCATCCGGCTGAGTTTGTTGTGACAGTGTAGGCTTCTTCAAAGACTAGAACGCGTTTGGAGCGCCCGAGAGATGATGGCGAAATTTACCTTCGTATTTTCGACCTTCGATTCAGATTCTATATATATTTATATACAAGAATTGCTCGTTTAAAGGTATTAGATAGATTATTATAACCTTCTACGTAACATACAGCACCCAGCAATATCGCCTATCTGTATCTGACTCATATCAGTATCACACAGTCACATCGACTGTCGCTAAACACACATGAGTGACAAAGACTACGCGTCTGGGGCTATATTAATAAATTAATGCCGGTGTTCTGCTACGGCATAGTACACAGTACATAATAACGTTTTTAGATTGTTAAATATTATACCCTTTTTAACCGACTTCAAAAAGGAGGAGGTTCTCAATTCGCCGGAATCTTTTTTTATGTATGTTCACCGATTACCCGAAGACACCTGAACCGATTTGAAAAATTCTTTTTTTGATTCAAACGGTATACTTCCCAGGTGGTACCATTTAAATTTTATCGAAATCGGGCGAGCGGTTTTTAAAAAATCAACAATAATTTATAAACTTTGTAGTGGCGCGGGTGTTTGAAGTCGGTTTTTTAAAAATATTTTTTCATATTAAATTATATAAACACATGGTTACCTGACTTTCAAATTAAAATTCAAATTCAAATGTTTTATTTGCAAGATTGAGTACATAATATGATCTTATACAATTATCTAAGCGCTTCAATCCGCCACATAGTAGCATGCAAAAGAATAGTCATACAAAATTTAAAACTTAAATCTATCATTTTAAAAATTCAAACAATATGATACTCATTCTAACTGTTATATAATGTCAGTTCTATTAATTAAAAAAAAAATTAAACAATGTCATTAATATTTTTGTCCTGAATAAATTCATCAACAGTATAGTAGCATTTGTTTAAAAGTATTTTATATAGTTTTGATTTAAATCGATTAGCATTTAGGTTTTTCATGCTGTCCGGTAACTTATTATAGAGGCGTACGGCCATGCAGTAAATATTTTTTTTAAATAAATTTATTCAAGAACGCTTACACCATTCGGAAGAAAAGCTGATAAACCATTTTATTAAAGAACGCTACACCATTCGGAAGAAGAGCTGATAAACCTTACACGGCTGAACAGATTTTCATCTGTTTTCAGCTGACATCAAACATAGCTTGAAATATGCCGATTAAAGTGGTGTGAGTGCTACTATAACACAGACAGACAAAGTGTTCAAACTAATAACACTCTCTTCTTATGCGGGAGGGTAGAAAATATAATGTTATCACGTGCCTACCTACGGAACAAACAAAGATTACCACGCCCACCACGGTTACAGTGCTCTCGTGTGATACTTTATTACGGTATTCTTTTATTTATGTATATTACTCTACTAGGGTTGTAAATAAGTAATAAGTGAACAACTTTTACATACTTGATATCAGAACCTAGTGAATCAAGTTTTAATAAAATCTTTCGGTTACTTTGAGACTCCTTTGGATCAATAACTCGTTCGGTAGAAGCAAAATGTTTGCCTTCGGAATCATTTAGTAATTCTAATTCTAACAAACTTGCATAGGTTAAATCGGCTTGGCATCCAGCTGCCCACAAGATAGTATAAAAAACTTATTACAATGTAATAGCTTCATAATAAAATTGTAAAATGATTATTTTGAAAAGAGCAACTGCTGAGTTTCTTGCCGGCTCTTCTCAGCAGAATCCGCTATCCGAACCGGTAGTAGATTCATGACTTGTCATAAGAGCCACATGTTGGCCTACGTGATATAAATAGTTTTGAATTTGAATTTGAATTTTGAAAATTTAATACAGGGTGTAAGGGGCATGCTGGAACAAACTTTGTGAAGAAATAACGAAATTACAAAATAGGTACCATTTATTTCAAAAATGATGAGTTACTGAGATTGTAATTTTTGAGCACGCAATGTATCTCGAACAATGCGATCACAACGATCTGCGATCAAAGAACGCAGATACCTACTGTGCGTCGGCGACATGTGTTTGTACTTTGTTGTAAAACATCTTCGAATCATTTTTGATAATAATGATGCGGCTAAATTATCGGGGTTCGGCGAATGTTTGCATTATCGCGACAAGTGTAGCCGGGTAGCTCGTTGTCGCGAATGAGTCCTGGTGAACTCGCACGATAGTGTCGCCGCTGTGATAGAATGAGACACCTCATTTATCGCGACAACTCGACACGAAGGTTCGCACGATAATGTAGCCGCACCATAAGGATGAAAGTTTAAATATTGTAAACCGACTACGGAAAATAGGATGCAACATACGTCATTATTGATTTTTAACCCCCGACGCAAAAGGAGGGGTGTTATAAGTTTGACGCCGATGTCTGTCTGTCTGTCTGACTGTGTGTGTGTGTGTGTCAGTCTGTGGCATCGTAGCTCTCAAACAGATAGACAGATTTCAATGCGGTTTTTTACATTTGAAAGCCAGTTTCCTTGCAGTGGTTCTTAGCTATGTTTGGTTAATATCGGTTCAACAGTGTAAGAGTATCAGCTCTTTTCCAAAATGATGTAAGGCATTTTTGGCGTATGATTACTCGATTAAGTACTTCACGCGTGCCAGTATAATTGTTAAATTACAATTAATTGATAACTTCGACAGCTATAGATTCTCATGTCGGGGATGTTTTAAATTTTCAATTTCCACTTGTTTCGTAGGCATAAAATGTAGCTTATGTCACCCGGACCATCACAACCATGGAAGTAGATCAAAAATTGTCGATTGACACCTCATTCATCAAAATCGGCTCAGTAGTTTATTCGCTAAAGAAAATTCTTAAATAGTCACATACATACATATTTAATGCTAAAATCATAATCCTTCCTTTTAGCTTTTCCGTAGTCGGGTAAAAAAGATTATCGCACGTGTATGCAAGTTTAAAATATTAATGTACATTGCGGTTTTGTGTTAATTATTGTCATAATTTTTTCAATAAAATTTGTCATAACTTTAATTATTCAAATTAATTTCAATTTTAAAATTGATCTCAACTTGAGGTTGAGATAGATTACAGAGATAGACAACTCTATGTTATAATTAAAAAAAAAAACATTTTCAAATAAATCATTATCATTATCATCTCACTAATATTGTAAATGCGAAAGTGTGTTTGTTTGTTGGTTTGTCCTTCAATCACGCTGTAAGAGCTACGGATCGACGTTATTTTTGTATGCATATAGTTGAGGACCTGGAGAGTGACAAAGGCTACTTTTTGTCCCGGAAAATCCGAGTTCCCACGGGATCTAAAAAAATAAATAAGTACCTACACGAGGACAAATTACACATTTAATTTTAAATTTAAGTTTTAAATTATACATTTATCATTATCAATGATAAATGAAAGTTATTACAAAGACATGAACGGATCTATGAAAAATCCAACGCTGAGCGAATCAGAATCATGTACTGAATATCAGGTTTCAGTCTTCGTAAGCATATCCTAATGCCCTGTATATAATAGTCCCTGCTGAAGTAAAAAGATACATAAATCAAACTTCAATAGCACACAGCGGTTGGGGACGGCGATAAAGCAAAACAAAGTTCATAGACCGCTCGACGTAATGGATCAATTTTATTGGATGAAGATAAACAACCCTATATGGCTTTCCATTCGGAGTTAGCTTGTGCCAGCGTCTTCATCCGCGTTGAGTACCTACGTTTTTTTAATCCCGCGGAAACCATTTATTCTCCTAGGATAAAAAGTATCCTATGTCACTCTGTAGGTCTTTTAATTTACAGAAATCCCTTGCGCACTTTTTAGGCCATGGCAAAATTGTTGAAAGTATGAAATATAAAATTCAAAAGTTCAAAATTCAAAATTATTTATTTCATGTAGGCCAACCTGTGGCTCTTATGACACGTCAAGATTCTACCACCGGTTCGGAAAGCGGATTCTGCTGAGAAGAGCCGGCAAGAAACTCAGCAGTTGCTCTTTTCAAAATAATCATTTTACAATATCATTATACAGCTATTATATTACATTGTAATAAGTTTTTATACTATCTTGTGGGCAGCTGGATGGCAAGCTGATTTAACCCGTGCATCTTTGTTAGAATAGAATATGACATTTCCACATACCGTACTACAATTCAATTCATGTCAAAGACGGGCAGACAGAAAGTAGCCCCATTCCCGCCGGCGGCACCCGTTCACGAGCATGACGCATGATCCAGCCATTGCTTCGCTCGACCATATTTGAGGGAACGTAATAAAAAATACTTTATTGTGTGTCCAACACAGCAAAAATAGCAAGAAAGTTAATATCCTACTAATATTATAAATGTGAAAGTTTGTGATGATGAATGGATGGATGGATGTTTGTTACTCTTTAACGCTACAACGAATGAACCGATTTGGCTGAAATTTGGAAAGAAGATAGCACTTACCTATTATTAACACATGCTACTTTTTATCCCGGAAAATTTCAGAGTCCCCGCGGGAGTTTAAAAACTTTAATCCACGCGGACGAAGTCGCGGACAACATCTAGTACTTAATAAAAGTATTAAAGTGTGCAAAGGAGGTGAAGTAATTTCTTCCAGGCAACCCTTGCTTGCAAAGGAAAATTTCAAAGGACCATCAGTATAGTAAAAGGTTAGGAAAGCGCTTTATCTGCAGACAAAAAGCCGAAGAGAATTACCGTTATTTTTGCCGATGGCTTTGACGTGACAGGAAAAAATTATGAACGACAATATTCCCAAGATCACGGAGAAATATAATCTCTAGATAAATCAAACACCAATGGCATTCAACCGTTGGGGACGACCATTATGCAGTACAAAATAAAGTTTATAGGCCGCACTTTGTCTCCCCTGAACTATTGAACCTCTCCGGAATTGGGTATTTGACTGTAGTCAAAATGTTTGATATTCCTTATTTATAATCGAAAATGTAACATGTAAGAATAACATTTGTTACAAGTGTAAATTAAAAATTTTAATTTTAAATGCAAGCTTTTAGTAGCTACATCATCAGACTCTGGATATCATCTAGGATCAGAGTACATGTTATGACAAATCAAACGAGTGCAAACTCAATGGTGTTACGTCGTTTTATTACAGAGTTCCGATAGCCATCTTCCACACACATTTGCACATAAATGCAAAATTTCAGCTCGATCAGAAACCAAGAAGTGGGTCTAATTCATCTTGCAAGATTTGACCCAAACAAACATTGCAAGTTAAATAAAAGGTTGTAAAAAACAGAAAACAAATCGGTTCTAAAACAAATAAGTTATAGAGCTTTTAAGTTTCCTGTTAGACAGAGAGAGCGCTTGTGAGCTGTGATGTCACAATTCAGCAGCTCCATACACGCTCCATAGAAAATTTCGTTTTAGAAAGAGACAGATACAGTCACAGTAAAACAGCTTATAATTCCGAGACTAGAATTGATATTTAAAAAAAAAGAAATGGCATTGTGTTTTAATATTTAATAACGTTATTTTAAATAAATAAAAAAATATCAGTCAAATACCCAATTTTAAGAACTTAACGTTGATTAGCACTGCGTTAGAGATTAAAAATCGTTTGAAAGTATTTGTGAAAGTATTTACAAAGCTCCACTAAGATTCACAACGCATGTGTCCGTGCCGGCCTGTTTCTTGGAGACGTATACTTACAACTACATCTACATACAAAGTTGTGTACTTACTACTTATTGTGACTACACCATTTACTTAATAAAATAGTTTGGACTTTGGGCCGGGCTTAAAATGGTCCGAACCAAAAGAAAAACAAAACGCGAAAAGAGATGTGTTTGGTCAACAGACAGAACACGCGTTAATAATGCCGTATTATTCAGACAAGAACTACATTTTGGAGCGGCCGTCCATTTTATATTGTAGTTATTCTCTACTTTGCGGATTTTCATGATAGTACACAAGGAACTACAAAATTCTTTTGCTTTTTGGAGGCTTTGGCTGTGGCTCGTTACCACCCTACCGTCAAAGACAGCCAAGTGCGATTTAGCGTTCCAACACGAGGGCGTGTAGAACTGATTGGGGGTAAGCTTTTAAGGGTGGTTGTACTTCTCCCTGTACTTCATAATTGAACACGCGTGCCCGCGCATTCTCTGTGCCATCTTGCCGTATAGTGTCTGCACCGCCGTGTTGTTTGCTTAGGCTATTTGTAGAGAACCATAATCCTTTCTAAATTGCGAAATTGAATTTACATAAAGAGGTTGCAAATAAACTTCCAAAGCCGTGCGGAATTCGACCCTTATTGAGAGAAAGGGTAAATCAAATTCTATGGACCAAGAGATCCAGACGAGGCAGTGATTGAAAATTGAAAGATTATTGACTGAGCTAAGCGAGGTCACAAAATCTTTTTATATAATCATCATCATCATGAGCAACCTATTAACGTCTCACTACTGAGTAGGTCTTCTTTCAGAGAAGGGTTATAGGCCATAGTCCACTACGCTGGCCCAATGCGAATTGGTAGACTTCACACAACTTTGAGAACATCATGAAGAACTCTCAGGCGAGCAAGTTTACTCACGATGTTTTCCACGATGATGGTGATCGAAGACCTAGGAGGAGGATCTAATGATGGACCAGCAAACTCCGTAATAAGATGTCGGGTATATCATACATAGTCCCGCCAAACGTTCACATGTCGGGGGTGTTTTAAATTTTTAATTTACACTTTTTACAGTTATTGAAGAACATAATAACAGGCATCGTTTATTATGGACTAGCTGATGCCCGCGACTTCGTTCGCGTGGATTTAGTTTTTAAAATCCCTCGGGAACTCTTTGATTTTCCGGGATAAAAAGCCTATGTCACTCTCCAGGTCCTCAACTATACCCATGCAAAAAATCACGTCGATCCGTAGCCCTGTTGCGGCGTGATTGAAGGACAAACCAACAAACAAACACACTTTCGCATTTATAATTCGTTTACTAAGGATGGCGAGTCTTTGATCCAAACCCGAAAATCACGTTGAAAGTGAATAGCTTTATTTACAGGGTACGGTCGTAGAAACAAATATTTAGTACAGCTTATTACAAACTTTCAGGTGTAATACAAGGACTTCTGAATATTTCCCAAAAACTCTCCGACTAATAGTTCAGGACCACTGTTATATAGCTGTCGTAGCGTAAGACCTTTGTGTAGCTCGGACAATACCTCTCTAATTGTGTGTTAGAACCTTCGAACCCTTTGAAAGTAATACGATTTTGATAATGTCGCATGAAGTCGCTATGGGAACTACCGCAATTTGGAACATGGTTATCATAATTACTAAATTAGGGATTAAGGAGACGTATTAAGGGGTATTCGCTAAAATGAAACTCTCTTTGAAAGCGAACTGACTTGTCAATTATTATTTATATCAAATTGAATTATGGGATAATTTGACATATAGTCTAGGCAACGGGGCGGTCTGATTCATAACACAGAATAAGATGATAGAGAATGGATAGGTATTCGCTTATAATTGTATTAGGACGAGTGTCATAAACTTCTAGTCTTTCTAACCGACTTCAAATAATGAGGAGGTTCTCAATTCGTCGGAATCTTTTTTTATGTATGTTCACCGATTACTCGAAGACGCCTGAACCGATTTGGATATTTCTTTTTTTCTTTGAAAGGGTATACTTCCCAGTTTGTCCTATTTAAATTTTATCGAAATCGGTTTTAAAAAATCAAAAATAAATTATATACTTTGTAGAAGCAGTGGCGGGTGTTTGGCGGTTTTTAGGGTTCCGTGCCCAACGGGACCCCTATTACTAAGCCTCCGCTGTCCGTCCGTCCGTATGTCAGCGGGCTGTATCTCGTAAACCGTAATAGGTAGACCGTTGAAATTTTCACAGAGTGTGTATTTCTATTGCCGCTATAACAACAAATAATAAAAATAAAACTAAATTAAAAATAAAGGGGGCTTCCATACAATATGGAAAAGGAGTCGAAATAAAATTGTATTTTTATCCTGGCATGTGGGGTAGTCATTGTCTAGAACTCATTAAGTAGAGTTCAAATATATTTTTTATTATTTTTTAGCTCCAAAAATGAAGGAATGGGGGGCCGTCAATTTTTTTGGTTTTAGACCACTTTTGTTACGGCGTCTATCTCAAAAACTTAACTACTTAGGAATTTGAAATTTCTGTATATTATGTACTATATAGTGTATTTAAACAACAAATACTGAAAACACCGATTTATGGTGCGGTTTATAAGTAATTGTGGCCAAAACAAACGAGCATTTTTCCCCATATGCTAATTTAGTACTAAGATATATCTAAATATCAAGTTAGACTAGAAAAGTGATTTGGTCATATGTACGGAATCCTAAAAGAGCGAGGCCGACCCGCACTTGGCCGATTTTTATATTAAACTAGCTGATGCCCGCGACTTCGTCTGCGTGAACTTAGCCTTTAAAATGCCTTGGGAACTCTGACTTTGCGGGATAAAAAGTAGCCTGTCACTCTCCAGGTCCTCAACTATAGGTATACTGCAAAAAATCACGTCGATCCGTAGCTCTATTGGGGCGTGATTGAAGGACAAACCAACGCACTTTCGCAGTTATAATATTTCACCATATAAAGTGTAAGTGCATACCAACGCATAAATATGTGACAAGTAGAACACTAATATCCCGCGGGAACTGTTTGCTTTCCCAGGATAAAAAGTAGCCTTTGTAACTTTTCAAGTCATCAACTATGCCAATCCAAAAAACCACGTCAATCTGTAACTCCGTTGGCGCATAATTGAAAGATAAATGTGTGAAAAGTAGTATACTAATATCCCGCAGGAACCGTTTGTTTTCCCAAGATAAAAAGTAGCCTTTGTCATTTTTCAGGCTCTTAACTTTACCTGTGCAAAAAAATCGCGGTAATCTAAAACTACATTGCGCGTATTTTGAAGGACAAATGCATAAAAAATAGCGATGCTATCCCGCAGGAACTGTTTGCTTTTCCGGGATAAAAAGTAGCCTATGTGCTATTCCAGACTATATTCTATGTCTGTGCCAAATTTCAGCAAAATCGGTTCATTCGTTGTCGCGTTAAAGAGTAACAAACATCCATCCATCCAAACATCCATCCTCACAAACTTTCGCATTTATAATATTATAATAGGATAGGATTATTTACCCATTCCTTGATTGGTGTGTTTGTATGTTACTGAATAGTGCTGCTGATATGAATTTTTGCAGATTTTTTGCACTGCTGAAAATGTAATAACAAATCCAAATCCGCTGTGGAATGGAAAATTGATTTGAAAATAAATAAATACAAATGTCATAATTACCAAACCTTAAAAATTTAAAGTTTTCAGAATTGAATCGGAAATAATGTGCGTTTTAAGCAATTAAATGTCACCAATGAAAAAAAATTTGGTTGTCTGTAAAGTCGGTTTACGGACGATAGTTTTACGTGATAACGTCATAAAGAAACATTGATGAATAAATGTGTCACAAGCCAACGCTTGGGGCCTTTGAGTATTAAACCAGCACGCTTGGGCCGATCGTGCCTCTCTATCGCTTGTTCCGCGCTCTCGCTTGCACGCTCAGGCTCAGTCGGAACGTGACACTTTTTCGTGCGTGCAGCCGGTGTTCATCGATTTATAAGACGTTATCACGTCAAAAAACTATCACGAGGAAACCTGCATTCTGAGAGGCGAGAGTATTGGGAGGCGATTCTATAATTTTCTCAATGGTGTGTGAAGGCTGCTAACTTGCACTTGGTCAAAGTGGTGGACTATGGCCCAAATTCTTCTCATCAACTATGGGTTAAGATTATTTTGAACCTTTCAAAACCATATCGATGCCTTGTTTCTAACAACAATTCAGACCGAATCAAGAAATTCCGTAACGAAAATAAACCTAACACCCCGTCGTTTCAGTTCGGCAGACTTCGGCACGGTGTTTGTGTGCGTGCGACTAGAAAATGCCATGCAATAGCTTTACCGCGGCAGTCCCCGAGTGCCACACGTATTTTTTTATTTTTGACCAGCTTTTACCCGCGGTTTCACTCCCGCCATCTATTGAATGTAATCCTATACAACACTACCAATATAGTATTTTTCAATTTTTCCTATTTTTTTAGCCATGCCATTTTTAGGGTTCCGTACCCAAAGAGTACCAACGCTACTAAGCCTACGCTGTCCGTCCGTCCGTCCGTCCGTCTGTCAGCGGGCTGTATCTCGTAAACCGTAATAGATAGACAGATGAAATTTTCACATATTATGTATTTCTATTGCCGCTATAACAACAAATAATAAAAATGAAATTAAATTAAAAAAATAAAAATAAAATATTTATTTATTTGGAAATATTTTAATTTTTTTTTAACGGAACCCTAAAAGAGCGAGGCCCGACTCGCACTTGGCCGATTTTTTAGTTTTAACCAGATAAGGAACTCTAAGATTCTCTTTTACGCCATATTGAATTCGGAATGACGACATAATTGGGAACGCTAGGCGAACCCAATTACCCAAACACACCTCATTTGTCATATCTAATGACAATTAAGAGGGGACCAATGAACCGACAAACACGCAGACATACAACAGATACTTTTGTATCGGTTTGTATATGTTATTGAATAGCGCGGCTGATATGAATTTTTGATAAGAATTTTTCATACAACAGACACTTTTGTATCTATTGTAAGGCTGAAATTAGACGATGCCTCATTCATCGTTCATTTTTGCAAAAATGAACCCTAAGGCACTTTGCCCTAAGGGCGAATTTTGTCGGATGGCTCACCGATGACCTTCGAAAATGAAAGCAAAAATCTCCCTTTCAAAAAATTTACCCTTAGGGCGAATTAAGACGGTTCATTTTCGTAAAAATTTTCGCAACGATGAACGAGGCTCCATCTAATTTGGGACTACCCAAAGAACTCTTAATAATAAGGCAATAATAGAAATGCTGTGTGCCACGTAGAACTAAACGCATGTCGCCTTGCAGCTAAGGCTACATACACAATTACATTACTACGCAATCACGCGTACACATGTACACTGAATGCTGTGCAGATATTAACTTCTTCTTCTTCTTCTTTATCAACCGATAGACGTCCACTGCTGGACAAAGATCTCTTGCATGGACTTCCACAGGCCTCGGTCTTGCACCGCCTGGATCCAGCGGCTCCCTGAGACTCGTTTGATGTCGTCGGTCCACCTGGTGGGGGGTCTGCCAACACTGTTCTTCCCGGTGCGGGGTCGCCACTCCAGCACCTTGGGACCCCAAAGACCATCAGCTCTTCGAACTATGTGCCCCGCCCATTTCCACTTCAGTTTCGCGACTCGCTGAGCTATGTCGGTGACTTTGGTTCTCCTACGGATCTCCTCATTCCTGATTCGATCCCGCAGGGACACTCCGAGCATAGCTCTCTCCATCGCCCGCTGAGCGGTCCTGAGCCTACTTATGAGGCCCTTAGTTAGATATTAACTATTTCATATTTATTATTGTTCTATTTTGATTAATTTCGTATTTTTACTGTGAAGCGTTGTAAAATATGAATTTACAGCATAGAAATAAACGTTCTAAAAATAATACGAAGTATTGATTTGTGACCCAGTTACGAAATACAAACAAAGAATCAATTGATCTTATTTCATATAGCTGGTCCCAAAAATACTTATCAACTTAAATGAAAGTCCTGCTACTGGTAGTAACAAGGATAACGAACGAATACGACGATATGTGCACCGATTTTTCCGACCGATTTTCTGGACCGATTGGCGTGATTTATAGCGGAAGATTGCGGAGTGTCACTAGGTACATGTTCTGTATCGATCGGGTATTTGGCTAATGATATGAGAATAGCCACTTTGCAAAGTAGAGGTACTGTGATCGATAAACTTTTCTTTTTGGAACGTAGTTCCTTATCGCGCGGTGCGGAAGGGGGCTAGACGGAAAAAATTAAGACAAAATTGAATCAACACTTTTTTGAATGTGAATTTGGCATTGTGTTCAATATT
This sequence comes from Oeneis ivallda, assembly GCA_029955525.1. NCBI lineage: Eukaryota > Metazoa > Arthropoda > Insecta > Lepidoptera > Nymphalidae > Oeneis > Oeneis ivallda. The sequence continues at coordinate 4,249,331 of JARPMR010000016.1, read as the reverse complement.
TTCACAGCACAATATTAGATCTCCGTAGCCTTGTGGTTTCTACAGCCGCATAAAGGTCGATAAGGGTCGATGGTTCGAATCCCACCTCGACAGACTGAATTTTCTATTTTCAATTTTATTTTAAATAATTTCTACATGTGGAATTTTTCCCTAATTTTTTTATTTTATAATAAAAATAAAAAAATTAGGGAAAAATTCCACATTTATTAAATAATAAATTAATAATAAAAATAAAAAAATTAGGGAAAAATTCCACATTTAGAAATTATTTAAAATAAAATTGAAAATAGAAAATTCAGTCTGTCGAGCTGGGATTCGAACCATCGACCTTTAACTATTTAGCGACTGTAGAAACCAGAAGGCTACGGAGATCTAATATTGTAGTGTGAAAATATTGAACAGAATGCCAAATTAATTAATCGAAAGGAACTTCATTCCATCCGGGTGTCATCCTTGACACCTCTCAAGTTTTTTTTAATTAAGTAATGAAATTCTTAGTTTCCCCACTAATATTATAAAAAGAGAAAATGTGTTTGTGTATTTGTTGGGCTCCAATCACGTCGTTCGGAGCAATGGATCGACGTGATTTTTTGCATGAGTTTATGTGATCTGAGGGTGACGTAGTATTTTTTGCATGAGTTTATGTAATCTGAGGGTGACGTAGTATTTTTTGCATGAGTTTATGTGATCTGAGGATGACGTAGTATTTTTTGCATGTCTTTATGTGATCTGAGAGTGACGTAGTATTTTTTTGCATGAGTTTATGTGATCTGAGGGTGATGTAGTATTTTTTGCATTATTTTATGTAATCTGAGGGTGACTTAGTATTTTTTTATTCAGTTTACGTTATTTGTGGGTGACGTAGTACTTTTTGCGTGAGTTTATGTGATCTGAGGGTGACGTAGTATTTTTTGCATGAGTTTATTTGATCTAAGGGTGACGTAGTATTTTTTATCTCGGAAAACAAAGGTATCTCGCTGAATTTTTATAAACCTATCTCTGCGCGAACGAATCCCGGGTAAATGCTATCAAATAATATAGAAATTAGTTGCAATGCGCCATTTCTAAATAATCTGTCTGTTTGTCTTCGAATATGTCTGTATGACTGTTAGCTTTTCACAGCTCATCTGCTGAAACAATTTTCACGAAACAATGGATTCTTGTTTTTTTTTTCAAGTAACACACGGAATCAGATCCTACGGGATTAGAATAGAATACAATAGAAAGGTTTTTTATTCAAATAAACTTTTTTACAAGTGCTTTTGAATCGTCGATGAGTCTACCACTGGTTCGGAATGCCGCTCCTGCCGAGAAGAACCAGCAAGAAACTCGGCAGTTGCCCTTTTCAAAACAAGTTTACAATATAGTAGATATTATGCTATGTATGCAGTGTTTCCACAATGAGGAAAAAGAGAATTTACAGGTTAATCATTACCCACCTATTATTAAATGTTAAAGAACCTAAACCCACGCGAGCGATAATACGGCCATCATTAACTGTCGCAGGTGTGATTGTTATTCAAGTAAAATAGATTCGAATTCGACCAATTACTGCCTGCAACACATTAACGTTAAATGATTTAACGTTCCGTTCTGATAGCACACTCGATGGTGAAATTAATGATGGCGTGGCTTTAGTAACCAAAGCCACATAATGTATACCACAAGAGTAGAATGGAATAGAATTTTTTATTCAAATATAAACTTTTACAACTTTTACGCTTTTTTATCATTAAGTATAATCTTCAATTGTATACTATGCTTTATTTCATGAGAATAATTTTATTAGATTTCTTAAACTTGTGTAAAAGCATCTCTAAAATCGATTGTGAAATTTTATTAAAGAATTTCACGTCCATGCCCATAAACGACTTTCGGACTTCGGATGAAGAAGGTTCGCAATTCGACTATAGAAGTTGGTTGCGCGAGAAATGTTTTCTACCATAATTTAATATACAAATATTCTTTTTAAAAAAAACCGACTTCAAACGCCCGCGCCACTACAGAGTATGTAATTTACTGTTGATATTTTAAAAACTGCTCGACCGATTTCGATAAAATTTGAACTGTACCACCTGGAAAGTATACCCTTTAAAAAAAGAATTTTCCAAATCGATTCAGGCGTCTTCGAGTAATCAGTGAAAATACATAAAAAAAATATTCCGACGAATTGAGAACCAACCTCCTCCTTTTTTGAAGTCGATTAAAAATGAGGTTCTCTGACGCTCATATGCGCATGTAATAACGCTGGCTTAAAAATACGCACACTTCAAACTTTCATAATTATTGTGTGTTTGCATCAATGTGCTCCAGAATATTATTAGTCTGTTGCCAAAAGCAAATCACTCAAACAACTACCCTATAATAGAATAGAATAGAAATATTTTTTATTCAAATAAACTTTTTACAAGTGCTTTTGAATCGTCTGACTACCACTGGTTCGGAATGCCCAAAAGCAAGAAACTAGGTGGTTGCTCTTTTCAAAACAAGTTCACAGCTAATGACTGTAGGTTTAAACAAATAACTTTTAACAGCTGTTGATGACTGATTGTTTATAATTATTCTAAGCAAATTTTGTTCATTGTTTTTTACAAAACAATGAGGTACATTCACCAAAATTTTCTTTAAATTTAGATTGTTGAAATGAGTCAAAATATTTTTAATTTTAGTCGTGGAGGGTGGGGGTTGGCAGTTGGCACATAAGACGCTACAGCTAAAATTATTTATTGGTCTAGACTCTAGACTCTATTTAAACAAAGATATCTCTATTTAATCAGAGCGATTTTGTGCCAAAGAATTATTAAAATTCAATTGTTTTTTGAGATTTCATTTTAAGTGACAATTGAGCATTGATTTCGCCTATAATCAATTGTATTTTTTTATGCAAATATCATTATCTTTAATTGCATCAGTCATTTTTACAATCTCCATTGATGATGATGATACAGAAGTTATTCTGTCTTCAGGGGACACCACCTTGATATCCACGTATAAAAAGAACTGGAAGCTCTCCAACGCGTGGACGTCACATATATGTATAGTGCCCGCGTACAGTCCAGAGCTCAAAGCCTAAGAGTCAAAGAGTCTAGAGATTTAAAAAAAGGGGATCCCAACACTACCCTATTGAACAGAATGGTGGCGGTTCTATCCTTTCCACCAATAAAAGCATTCCCAAAGAGGGTTGACGTCAGGCAGGCGGCCGGTCGTAAAATGTTATGCCGAACCACTTACAACATAGCTTACAAGACATGTTGTGCCGACCCCACATAGCGTGGGACAAGGACAAGGAGATGATGATGATGATGATGATGATGATTTTTACAACCTCCATTGCAGAGATTGCCTGAATTTATAGCGATCTTGCTGCAACAATGCATTATAGCCAATAGCTAGAGGATGTAGTAGGTAGGAGGTGATTGCGATGGTGATATTGCAGAAATCATTTGTGATTTGTGGCGGGTTAGAGTTGTGCTGAGGTGTTGTTTTATTATTGTGTGATGTATCTCTTTTTAGGCGTAGGTATTTACAAACATTTTTCTCTAAAGATATTTAGTAACTAGACTTTTGATGTATTGTTGAATCTGCATAACATAAGCGTGTATGTATGTAGATATATAAACTCGTACCTACTAAAACTAATGTTCTAACTTTGATTAAATCGGCCAACTACATAGAACCCGAGATACATACTGTAGCAGCAGCGCTGACAGGGCATTTTGGCGACCGAGTTTTACTAAACGTTTGGAACTGGCTTCGAGTCAGTTGCTCCTTACCGGCCGCACACTTCACACTGTTCCACTGTAGGGTTTAGTAATTTTGTAATTTAATATTAATGTGCAATTGATTAAATATTTAAAGTCACGGAGTAACTTCTTTTAACAAGCCCTATAACCTTGATAGAGAACACGGCGCTGCATACGGAGTAGTAAGGAGATTCTCTAAACTGGTGACGCAAGCATCTCCCTACACATACCTACTTGACCCGAACTAACGGGCGCAGCTGCAAGGCATAAGTAGCCAATTGTAACAAAGACAAGTGATTTAAGTAGAAGCTCTTAATTTTTTTTTGCACGGTGTGTTACCTTCGCCAACCTCCGCTATGAGATGGCACTAGAAAAAGAATTTAAGAAAATTCCTATAATACAACAACTCAAACTACATTAAACAAAAATCCTACAATACTACCACTCATACTACATTAAAGAAAAATCCTACAATACTACCACTCATACTACATTAAAGAAAAATCCTACAATACTACCACTCATACTACATTAAAGAAAAATCCTAGAATAGTACCATTCAAACTACATTAAAGAAAAATCCTACAATATTACCACTCATACTACATTAAAGAAAAATCCTAGAATACCTAGAATACTACCACTCATACTACCCTAAAGAAGAATCCTACAATACTACCACTCATACTACATTGCGTACTCAAAAGAAACAATATTGGTGACCCATCATTTCTGAGATGAGTGGAATTTTTGTCATTTCATTATAGGCATTAAGTGTAAGCCATTCGCAAAGTTTTTGTTACCATGCTCCTTATTCCCTGTATAAGTCAATGAAGAGGAATTAAAATAATTTAGAACGCCTCAGATCAACTTATGAAACATCGATTCAGCATCGACATTGAAATCTGTAGTAATGAACTGAATAATCCCAGCTCAAGACATATCATCCATCCATCCATCCATTTTACGTTTGACACATATTTTTTGCCGATTTGAAATATTGATTTCTTCGCCAAGGTCTTAAAAAGCAGTCTTAAAATTCTGTATCCGTGGTTTCCTTTTAATTTATATTAATTATTTTAATAAGTGTCTTAAGCTGATTCCAAACCCTAGTCCCTAATACATATTCGTTTCATAATATTTGAAGACATCAGTTGATTTTGTTGCTAAAGACACTATGTTAGATATATATATATATTCTAAATTTTATTTTATCTGAATATATAAAAGTAAAAGGTGACTGACTGACTAACTGACTGATCTATCAACGCATTGCTTAAACCACTGGACGGATCGGACTGTTTGGTATTCCTACAGATAGCTATTATGATGTAGGCATCCGCTAAGAAAGGATTTTTGCAAATTCAGCCCCTAAGGGGGTAAAACAAGGGTTTGAAAAATCGAACTTAACGTGAGCGAAGCCGCAGAATAAAGCTAGTTTAACGAATACAGTTCTTAACTGTTACTGTGAGTACTAGGTAATGCTCTACGTTTTCAAGTTCATTTGAGCGAATTCGAACAACATCGAGCTCTATGGACGCAGGATTCTATTGAACTGTATACTCAACGATTATATTTATATTTCTATACCATGACAAGAAAGTCCTTGACTTCTATCGTATCTGTTAATTAAGTGACGATACAGTTAGATGGTGCAGCGATTTAAGTTGGAAGAGGTACAGTGTAATGCAGTGTAAATTAAACTCATAAGTACCTCTAATCGGTTTCTACTCATCATCATGCGGGAACGCTAAAGCGCTTAGCGGCATATCTTTTTTTCATATTCGGAAAGGTTGTAACTAGCCACAGCCTAAGAATACCAGAAAAATTTGCCTGAAAACTCAATTCCTAAGCATCTAAGATGGTCGAAAGTTCGAAAGTGTATTCAGATTTTCTAGGCACATCGAGCATATTGTGCGGACGTGGAGACGTAGCATCATGCAAAATTATGCAAATTGCCCAAGGGAAAACGTTCGCAGTTATTACGGCCCTAAAATAAAAGGAAGTGATTAAAACACTTTACGAGATATTTTTTACTGGTTGTATTAAAAAAAATTGCTACTTGGCGAATAAATTTTTAGTTATATAATAAAATTATCAAAAATTCCGGACCGGGGCGGCGGGTTTCAACCCCACATCTCTCGGGAATTGCACACTGAGTGTGTTGAGTAGCTTACATTACGGTGAAGTCGGCCTACACGTCAGCAAATCGTTTCTTTAGGTAAGCGTAGTGTAAATTAAAAATAAAATAAACACACAATAAAATAAACATGTGAATCTATGGCCGCACTATGTATGATTCTGGTTGCAGCATCAGGTCGAAGTTATCAATTAACGATTACACTGGCACGCGTGAATCACTTAATCGAGTAATCATACGCCAAAAATGCCTTACATAATTTTTCACTGCTGGACCGATATTAACCAAAGTCCATCCGTTTGAGAGCTACGATGCCAGAGACAGACACACACACACAGACAGACAGATATCGACGTCAAACTTGTAACAACCCTCTTTTTGCGTTGGGGTTAAAAAAATAGCTACAATTGCCGTATTAGAAAATTAATTTCCCTAGTATGGAGTGTGCACAGGACTAAACTGGTTTATTTATTTTTACCCGACCACGCCGAAGCCAAAGTAAGGGGTATGATTTATCTATGTACATTTGTAGCGCCTAAAATATTGAGTTAATTTTGATGAATGAGATGTCAATCGATTCATTAATTATGGTGCGGGTGATACAAAGGCTACAGGTTATACGAACGAAATTATAATGACGGGCGTTACATTCAATTTTCTGCGGTTTACAGTTTTTAAACTTTTTCTTTATCACCCATATTATGCTGGGTTTACAATATTTTAATTATAATTAAAATATATATATATTTTTTAATTATAATAAAATTTTTAGAAAGATTTTATGAAAATCTAGCTCAAAGGGGATAAAATAGGGGTTGGAATGTTGAATGAAAGTCTTATGAAGTTCAGTCGTAGTGGTATTTTTTTAAGCATACCTACCTATATACTTACAATTCGATAGTTGAGAACCTGGACAGTGACATAGGCTACTTTTTATCCTGAAAAAACAATGGATTCTCGCGGGATTTTTAACTTACTCCACGCGGACGAAGTCGCGGATTGCCAGTTCTTGCTGTTTATACTAAATATATAAAAGGAACGTATTCACGTTACGTAATGTATTATTCATATTCATATCATGTAATATATTCAGGTATATGTATTTATTTATCATATTCAATATGGGTATTTATTAATATTCTCTTTTTAAACCCTACTCATTTGCATACCTACAAGTGTTGTCTCACATCTCAAGGTTGACTGGTAGAAAATGCTTTAGTCCGCCTTTTGTTCTATTTTGGTGCAATAAAGTGAATTAAAAAAATAAATTAGAAATAGGTGACTGACTGACTGACTGATCTATCAACGTACAGCTCAAACCACTTGACAGACGGGCTGAAATTTGGCATATACACATAGCTATTATGACGTATTCATCTGCTAAAAAAGGATTTTTGAAAATTCAACTCCTTTGAAAATCAAATTTAACGTGAGCGAGATCGTATTAAAATATAATGGTTGATCCTTGTAAAGGCAACAGACAGACAAACACATTTGCATATTTAAGTAATATTATCCGGCTCTGTTCACTTGGCACTTCAATGAAGCCTCAATAACTCAAAAGCCTCACCCTTGAATTTCAAACTCTCAACGTGACGCGGACGACAGTGTGACTTGCTGGATTCAATTTACCAATTGAATTACAAATTAAATTCCAAATTACCATTATTAAAATAGACTTTAACGAGGTCTTTTGAAACGTTCATAAAATATTTTTCATTGGTGAGACGAGATGTTTGGCAGGCTGAGCTACCACCATGGTGTTACATTGCATACTTTTTGCAATGTATCGTTATCCCTTGTGTATTATATTGTTTCAAACAATAAAAAAAAAACCGGCCAAGTGCGAGTTGGACTCGCGCACCGAGGGTTCCGTACTCTAAAAGTAAAAGTAAAACGATAATATTATATTGATTTGCTTATTTATCGTTAACTATGTTTGTAGAGGTTTATTGTTAATATAAAAAAAAACTATGCTAGTTAGAGCGTTGGTTTTATTTTTCCTGTAAAATATACATAAACCTCTATTGACCATAATTATTTCTGATTTTTCGATTGGTAAACTTCGGAGATAAGGGGGGGGGGGGGGGGGGCGGTATTTTTTTTGACATTTTGGCCGATTAATGAAAAACTTATATATGGAAATAAATAAAAAACTGTTTTAGAATGCACAGGTAAAGGCCTTTCATATGATACCCCACTCGGTATAGTTATCTTACTTTGAAATTTCAAACCCTTGATTTTCCCCCTTTTTTAATTAAACTAAAATAATTTTCGCGTTGATTTTTTTTTTCCTGTAAAATATACATAAACTCCTATTGACTATAATTATTTCTGATTTTTCGATTGGTAAACTTCGGAGAAAAGGGGGGGAGGGGAAGGTATTATTTTCGACATTTTGACCAATTGATCAAAAACTATTATAGATAAAAAGAAATAAAAATCTGTTTTAGAATGTACAGGTAAAGGCCTTTCATATGATTATTTTGCTTTGAAATTTCAAACCCCCGATTTTCCCCCTTTTTTAAGAAAACTGAAAATAATTTTCAATTCTTTTTTTATTCCAATGATTTTGGGCCACTATTATACACGACTATTCCAAATTTCATGTCGATAGCTTTAATATTTACTGAAATAATCGACTGTGACAGACGGACGGGCGGACGGAGAAAGTCTCACCATAAGGGTTCCATTTTTACCATTTTGGTACGGAACCCTAAAAACAATGACGGATCAACGTGACCCAAGTCCCCATGTCTCCCAAGAAACCAGAACTGTGCCAATAAGAAAAAAAAATAATAGGTAGACTTATTTTGTTGTTCTTTATCAACCTTACGGTAGTAAATACACACATCAAAAGTGTCTAGGGATCAAGCATTTTTATGCGGATTTCTTGAGATTGAGATGTGGCTTTGTAATAAATTTATGATTTTATAAATTTATATGGATCCTTTTTGGTGCATTTCATAATTTGAATCAGGAACTGTCAATCAAATTCGAGTAAAAGATGAAAATCAGCTGTCAATATTTTCCCTATAAAAACATACAACGCATTGAAGACATTATTAGTGCTACTGTTTCCCTACTACTGATTAAAACCAGCGTTATTATGGAGCGGCGACGTCATTTAAGCAGGGAAGAAATGCTCAGAGCCGTGGGAATGATAGAAGCTGGTTCCCGGCAACGTACTGTGGCTTTAGCTCTGAATACAAGTCAGAGTGTTATCAGTCGACTTTGGACACGTTACCGAAGCACTGGTACCGTGGCTGAGCGCCATGGAGGACGGTATCGCTGCACCACACGGAGACAAGACCGATACATTCAAATCTTAACTCGAAGAGCTCCAACAATAACCGCCATGATGTTAGCTTCATCACTCTTCAGGGAACTTAATTAGCGACCAAACAGTCAGAAACCGCTTGCATGAAGTGAACCTTCATTCCCGAAGACCGCTACGGGTACCACCTATAGCAATGCACAATCGTAGGATTCGATATCAATGGGCTCTTGAACACAGAAATTGGGCAGAAGAACAATGGCGTTTCGTGTGCTTTTCTGATGAGTCTCGTTTTGGTATGAGTCCGGATACAAGACGTATACGACACTGGAGAACCCCTGGACGCCAACAGCGATTAAAATCCTGCCAGGAAGTTCATCCTTATAGTGGTGGAACCATCATGGTATGGGCGGGTATTTGGATCGGCGGAAGAACTGAGTTGATTTGGATCAGAGGCAACCTCAACGCTCAAATTTATGCTGAGACGATTGTATCAGACGTCATCGTTCCTCTACAAGTGCAAATCGGTCCCTTATTTCAGTTAATGCATGATAATGCACGACCGCACACCGCAAGAGTTGTAAGACAGACTCTCGCCGCAGCTAACATCAATGTCCTGCCCTGGCCTGCTCAGTCGCCAGACTTGAACCCGATTGAGCATGCATGGGATATGCTACAGAGAAGAGCTCTGCCGAATATGGAGGGTATCCAGTGGCAAGAAGACCTTTTTTTGTTGTTGCAACGAACATGGGCGGCCATTCCACAGCGTGATTTGGATGAACTCATTTTGAGTATGCCAAACCGATGTTCTTGTGTTGTTAGTGTTCGCGGTAGAAACACGAATTATTAATTGTTTAAGTTACCCAATAAAATTTTAAAGAAAACTGTTATTTCAGTCTTTTTTTCGAACTTTAATGTTAGTGGTTCAAATGTCAAAAATCCCTTTATTAGGAAAATGGCAAATTTCTTTATTAATGCAAAGGTGACTTGGTTTATCGTTACTGTGACAAACGAAAACACTTTATTTGATGAATCCTTAAAGAAAATTTTAATTAATATCAATCAGGAGAAAAGTTATTGCAAAAATATATGTTGATCCCTAGACACTTTTGATGTGTCTATATCATAAGTCTATGTTATCAAATGATAGATTTGCAATGTTGGAGATTGGTCTTGGTCTGTGATCCAGTGACTCATAAATTATGAACTCATATTATTACGTCTTCGATCTACCTAGTGTATGTTTTTGTCAACACTGCGCTATCTGAAAGGGTCCCACAGCATTATTATTCGAAGAAAAAGTCCTACCAATATGAAAAAAATCTAAATACATAGTTCAAAATTATTTTTCACTCATTGATCGTTACAATATTACGCTAGTCAGTCAGTGATGTTTTGTAACGTATTTACGTAATGCTCAACATCGAATCAGATTGATACATCACAGTCGAATGATTTTGGTGAGGGAACGGCATAAGCTGTAAAATTCACAGCCAAAGTATCACTACTTTACATCGTACCTATCAGTATCACATACTTTTCAGATAACCTCTGAAAAGTATTTTAATATAACATCATTAAGTTAAAACGGCGCCCGGTTTAATCTATTGACGGAACGGCGGTTGGCACATAATCATAAATTGTACCGCGAGGAATCTTTTAATTTAGTAAATAAATTGTAATAGCCCTTTGTCTGGGCTCAAATACCGTAGTCGGTATAATAAAGGACTGTTTGGATGACTTGCTACTCGCTTTCTGGGCAGGCTCGGTGACCCAGAAAGGATCTTGGCCTCCGACACTTCATAAATACTGTCAACAAGTACAGAACAGAGTACCAATTACTGTCCTAAAGCTATTCTATTGACCGTATTCGTATTCGATGACATTAGCTTCAAAGTAAAATAATCCTTAATCCTTATTATTACTAATCCGTCTATTATAAATCCTTATTATTAATAATAATCAATTCATTTATTTGCTTTAAACATGGGTTACATACAAAGATATTTTGTGATTCCGAATATGTTAGGCCATAAAAGCGTGCAAATATTAAGTACTAAGTAGGTTTTAGGATCGGCGTTGAGAACATTGAATGTATTGATTTAAAGTCACAAATTCAGTACAACCTATTTTAATATGGAGCGTCATGGAGCGTATGTATGTAAACGTATAAGAATGCATACATGAAATTGAGCTAAGAGCTCAATTAGAATTCAATGAGTTTATGGTTTATTTTACTTTGACGCTAATATCATCGAATACGATTACGATCAATGGAATAACTTTAGACAATCGCACCTCTGAATACAGCAATAGTTCGATTTCAATTTGTTAGAAAACTCTATGTTTAGATTTTCATCTACTGCCGTCGTCCATTAGGGAAAATATATCAGCGATATTACCTACCTACCTTAAAAGTTTTGCACTTAACACTAGAAATCCCGGAGAAATCAGTGGAGATACCGGCCGAGTTGAGAACCTCCTCCTTTTTTGCAAGTTGGTTATAAATTGGCTGTGCTTCTTGTGATCTTATAAATTCTTCAGTCCCTAATAAGGACTGAAGAATTTATAAGTATCTATTAATAGGGACTCCCTATTAATAGATACCCGTCCTCGAATTATGTGAGAAGAAATGAAGCCTATAAAATAAAACCAGGTCTTTTGGCTTCCTTACACATTATTAAGCTATTGCATAGCTTTTATCGCGGGCTTTGAACTAGGAAAAACATTTCGAGCGCGGCGACCGAATCAAGAAATTCCGTAACGAAAATAAACCTAACACCGTCGTTCAGTAAGCGTTCAACATTTTAGAGGTTCACAAATAGCTCTCTTTGGCGCAGTGGGCGAGCGGCCGCTTTCTTATGATGTCGCAGGTTCGAATCTCACTCGCGAAGTAGTGACAGTGCGCTTTTCTTGTTTTTAGGGTTCCATACCAAAATGGTAAAAATGGAACCCTTATGGTGAGACTTTCTCCGTCCGTCTGTCCGTCCGTCTGTCACAGTCGATTATTTCAGTAACTATTAAAGCTATCGACATGAAATTTGGCACAGTTGTGTATAATAGTGGCCCAACATCATTGGAATAAAGAAAAATCGAAAATTATTTTTAGTTTTATTAAAAAAGGGGGAAAATCGGGGGTTTGAAATTTCAAAGTAAAATAACTATATCGAGTGGGGTATCATATGAAAGGCCTTCACTTCAAAACAGTTTTTTATTTATTTCTATATATAATAGTTTTTGATTAATCGGCCAAAATGTCGAAAAAAATACCGTTCCCCCCCCTTTTCTCCGAATTTTACCAATCGAAAAATCTGAAATAATTATGGTCAATAGAGGTTTATGTATATTTTACAGGAAAAATAAAAGCAACGCGAAAATTATTTTAGTTTGATTAAAAAAGGGGGAAAATCGGGGGTTTGAAATTTCAAAGTAAGATAACTATACCAAGTGGGGTATCATATGAAAGGCCTTTACTTGTGCATTCTAAAACAGTTTTTTATTTATTTCTAGATATAATAGTTTTTGAGTAATCGGCCAAAATGTCGAAAAAAATACCGTTCCCCCCCTTATCTCCAAAGTTTACCCATCAAAAAATCTGAAATAATTATGGTCAATAGAGGTTTATGTATATTTTACAGGAAAAATAAAATCAACGCAAAAATTATTTTAGTTTAATTAAAAAAGGGGGAAAATCAGGGTTTGAAATTTCAAAGTAAGATAATTATACCGAGTGGGGTATCATATGAAAGGCCTTTACTTGTGCATTCTAAAACAGTTTTTTATTTATTTCTATATATAATAGTTTTTGAGTAATCGGCCAAAATGTCGAAAAAAATACCGTCCCCCCCCCCCCCCTTATCTCCGAAGTTTACCTATCGAAAAATCTGAAATAATTATGTTCAATAGAGGTTTATGTATATTTTACAGGAAAAATAATACCAACGCTCTAACTAGCATAGTTTTTTTTTATATTAACAATAAACCTCTACAAACAAAGTTAACGATAAATAAGCAAATTAATATATTATTATCGTTTTACTTTTACTTTTGGAGTATGGAACCCTCGGTGCGCGAGTCCGACTCGCACTTGGCCGGCTTTTTTTTTACCTTAAATTCAAAATTATTGAAGTAGTAGGTAAGTATTTATTTCATGAAGGCCAACTTATGGCTCTTATGTGATGACTCATGACACGTCAAGATTCTACCGGCCGGTTCAGAATTCAGAAACAGATTCTGCTGAGAAGAGCCGGCACGAAACTCAGCAGCTGCCTAAATGAATGATACCCAAGGTAATTGTATTGTGAAACAATTCGACGCCAACATTTTGGACGATCACGTGAGTGGGGAACGCGACGTGAGAATTCAATATGTCGCACGTCGACAACAAACGTTACGCAAGCACGAAATACAAGAATTGTAGCTTATGGGATATCACAATAATTACACATAATTAGATTTTTTCTTTCGTGATCTCCTTTTAAAATTGCTGATGTAATATTTCTACCCAACTGCACTTCATTCTTCATCATCAACAACGACTCATCAACGGCTTACTACTGAGCGCAGGTCTCCCTATTAGAGAAGGGTTTATAGGTCCACCACGCTGGCCTAATGCGCACACTTTGAGATCATTACGGAGAACTAAGGCTGAAATTAGACGGTGCCTCGTTCATCGTTCATTTTTGCGAATATTTTTTACGAAAATGAACGCTAGGGCCCTTTGCCCCTTTGAATTTAGACGGATGGCTCACCGATGACCCTCGAAAATGAAAGCAAAAATCTCGAAAAATTAACCGTAGAAAATTCACCCTTAGGGCGAATCAAGACGGTTCATTTTCGCAAAAATATTTGCAAAGATGAACGATGAACGAGGCACCGTCTAATTTGCGCCTAAGAGGCGTGCAGGTTTCCTCGCGATGTTTTCCTTGACGCAATAAGCAATAACTTCGAAAGGTCAGAGGTGCCTGAAAGACGTTTCATAACATCAGTTATTTTATTTTATTAGTGCACAATGTAGCCAATGTCATCCGGACTATAACGAATTGATTGACATTTCATTCATCAAAATCGACAAATTTTATTAAAAAACCGGTCAAGTGCGAGTCGGACTCGCGCACCGAGGCTTCCGTCCTTCCGTACTCCAGAAGTAAAAAAACGATAATATTATATTAATTTGCTTATTAATCGTTAACTTTGTTTGTAGAGGTTTATTATTCATATCAAAAAAATCGGCCAAGTGCAAGTCGGGCCTCGCTCTTTTAGGGTTCCATACATAATATGACCAAATATTTGTTTTAAACTAGATCCAATCCAATTCAATCCATCAGCCTGTATTGATCCACTGCTGGACATAGGCCTTTCCGAGAGCGCGCCATCAAACACGGTCCTCCGCTTTCCTCATCCAACCGCTTCCCGCCACCTTCTTAAGGTCATCGGTCCAGCGAGCTGGACAACGATTAATTAAATTTATTAAACTATTGTTAAAACTAGATACATATTAAGATATCTTCTTCTTTCTTAGAAAGTACTAAATAAGCATATAAAGAAAAAATGCTCGTTTTTTTTGGTCACAACTTACAAACCGCATTATAAATCGGTGTTTTCAGTATTTGTTGTTTAAATACACTATATAGTAGGTACATACTATACAGAAATTTCAAATTCCTAAGTAGTTTAGTTTTTGAGATAGACCCCGTAACAAAAGTGGTCTAAAACCATTTCTTCATTTTTGTAGCTAAAAAATAAAAAATATATATTTGAACTCCACTTAATGAGCTCTAGACAATGACAGCCCACATGCCAGGGTAAAAAATAAACTTTTATTTCGACTCCTTTTCCATGTATGGGAAGCCCCTTTATTTTTTAATTTTATTATTTGTTGTTATAGCGGCAATAGAAATACACAAATTATGAGAAAATTTCAACTGTCTATCTATTACGGTTTACGAGATACAGCCCGCTGACAGACGGCGGAGGCTTAGTAATAGATGGCACCCTTTGGGTACCGAACTCTAAAAATCACGTCTATCCGTTGCTCCAATACTGCTTGATTGAAGGACCAACCAACCAATTAACAAAGAAACTAACTTTCACATTTATAACATTATTGATTTATTAATATTATATTGTGTATAGTGTGTAGTTCATAATAAAACGAAGTCAAACAAAGTCTAGGTACCTATTTATACCTACAACGTAGGTACTTAAGTTACTACAACTACATAATATCTAGCAATCTCTCTCACATATATTGGGATTCCGTATGAAATTGACATAGAATAAATTTAATAAGCCCCTTCCCTTCAGTAACAAACAAGTCTGTCGTCACCTTGAGAAAAACACAAGACTCAAATAATGTATCTAAATTCTAAGCCATAGCTAAGTATCATTAGTAAACGTCACACAGAACTGTAAACTGAAGTACAGGCGCCATGCACCAAGACTTTCATGAATAAAGAAACAAGGCTGAAAGAACATGACGTCAATATATACTTACTTATTTACATATTAGGTTCACTCCTGATAAACTATCTTGAAAAGCACTGAACTTGAGTTTATTTCACAAGAAAAAAAATCCGTCCCATTTTTCGTTTTATATTAATTTAATTTTGATTTAAAAACAAAATAATTAAATTTTAAAATAGGTTAACTGTCAATAAGTACACAATTTTTAAACGTTCCATTTAATGATTCAATTTTCGAATACGCTTTCATAGACAAGAATGCGTGCGTAGAACGCGCGCTCAGGGGGAAGGTCCCGGCAAAACTGCCCTGTGAAAATGCCGTACACCCTTACAGCCTAGCTCAACGCAGCATCCAGGGCTGCGTGCGAATTGTGAAATGTGAATGTGATTGAGCGCGTAAGTAAACATCGCTCAAACAGAATTTTGAATCAGGCTATATGCTTTGAATATTCAAAATCTATATATACTTATATAAAAGAAAGTCGTGTTAGTTACAGTATTTATAACTCAAGAACGGCTGAACCGATTTGGCTGAAAATTGGTGGGGAGGTAGCTTAGAAGCAGGAGACGGACATAGGATACTTTTTAATATTATAAATGCGAAAGTGTGTTTGTATGTTGGTTTGTTTTTCAATCAAGTAGCAAAAAAGCTACGGATCGACGTGATTTTTTGCATGGGTATAGTTGAGAACCTGGAGGGTGACAAAGGCTAAATTTTATCCGGGAAAATCAAAGATTTCCCGCGGGATTTTAAAAATTAAATCCACGCGGACGAAGTCGCGGGCATCAGCTAGTATATAATAAATAAGTCTATGACTATATGCTATGCTCTTTGTTATTAACCTGAATACAACCTCTATAGAGTTTTTTACAAGCTTTTATTTAGCTTGACCAGTTTATTTATTTATTTGTTTGTTCGTTTGGGTCAAATCTTGAAAGATGAATTAGATCCACTTCCCCGTTTCTGATCGAGCTGAAATTTTGCATTTATGTGTAAATCGGATGACAATGCAATATTATTGTGACATGGAGCTGATCTAATGATGGAGACGGAAGATGGCTATCGGAACTCTGTAATAAAACGACGTAATCCCATCGAGTTTGGGCTCGTTTGATTCGTCATAACAAGTACTCTGATCTTAAATGATATCCAGAGTCTAATGATGTAGCTACTAAAAGCTGGCATTTAAAAATAATTTTTTTAATTTACACTTGTTATTGTCTTACTCGCGTACCGACTTATGTATCTCTTGAATAGCCTATTTTAAATATACATAATGAAGGATGGCCATAAATAGATCTATAATAATATATTTTGGGTATTTAATTGAGATGTTATAATTAAAACCATAAACTTTATTATATATACCTACTTTTTGGTATATAAATATCATATATATTTTTTTAATATAATTATAGACAAGCGCTTGACTGCGATCACACCTTATGGAACATATAAGTGAAGATGCAGCCTAAGATGGTGCGCGCTTGCCTAGGAAATGCCTATTTACTCTTGATTTTTGGAAGAAGGAAGGACAATTCAACAAAAGACATTACTTACTTGTATTGTTACCACAATTTGTTAGGTAGTATATAAAATCATGAAAGTAAATCTGATATAAGTACATAAATAAAATCAAGTAACAAAAACCAAAAGATCCAAAAAGGTTGAAATGTAAAAAAAAAGATTCCCTATGCCATCTTCTGAAATTAGCTGCGAAAATGGTTATATTATATACCTTTTACTTTGCCGTTTTCTCAGTTCCATTTCCATAGTAGGTAATAATCCTACTAATATTATAAAGGCGAATGTTTGTGTGTATGTTTGTTCCTCTTTCACGCAAAAACTACTGGATGGATTTGGCTGAAATTTGGAATGGAGATAGATTATACCCTGGAATAACACATAGGCTACAAATTATCCCGGAAAAATCCAAGGTTCCCGCGGGATTTTTTAAAAAACACCGATAGATGGCGCTGATTGTACTTAAATCACGCTTACATTATCCGCAGCATCGAGAATAAGTAAAAAATTCCAATTCAACAATCAAGTAGGATAAACACAGTTATTGAAGTTTTTCATTAGCAATAGAAAATTTCTTAGGGATTAGGGATGGATTACGAAATAAATAATACATCCTACTATCCTACTTCCTACTAATATTATAAAGGCGAAAGTTTGTGTGAATGTTTGTTCCTATTTCACGCAAAAACTACTGGATGGATTTGGCTGAAATTTGGAATGGAGATAGATTATACCCTGGAATAACACATAGGCTACAAATTATCCCGGAAAAATTCAAGGTTCCCGCGGGATTTTGAAAAACCACCGATAGATGGCGCTGATTGTAGTTAAATCACGCTTACATTATCCGCAGCATCGAGAATAAGTAAAAAATTCCAATTCAACAATCAAGTAGGATAAACACAGTTATTGAAGTTTTTCATTAGCAATAGAAAATTTCTTAGGGATTAGGGATGGATTACGAAATAGACATGAGCAAAATGTATCACTAAAAAGAAAAGATTGATATGTATCTTTCTATCACTGGGATATGTATCACTCTTTTATATCTTTATCACTTTATGTATCAGTAGTCATGCGCACGACACGCAGCGCATTGCACTGCACTGCTTACCCACTCAGCGTTGCTCGCTTCAGTAGTCAAACTAGTCAAAATCAGTAAGAGCGAAAGATAAGTACCTACCTAATTACCTATAGCTGTTTGCACTTTGCTTGGTCGTTACATTAGCCATTACATTAGGTATCTTTCTGATTTATTGGGCTGCTGTTTAGAATAGAATAGAATAGAAATGTTTTTTATTCAAATAAACTTTTTTACAAGTGCTTTTGAATCGTCGATGAGTCTACCACTGGTTCGGAATGCGGTTCCTGCCGAGAAGAACCAGCAAGAAACTCGGCAGTTGCTCTTTTATAACTAGGTTTCTTTCTAGGTATCTATTTGTTATGTATGATTGATACTATTCACGTACCGCTTATCGAATTTAAGCCCTACTCCCTAGTAATAGAGTTATCAATTTACCTTTTTGTGCCGACGTATGTCAATTTATAATGGTCGAACAATACACTATCTCTGTCTTACGAAAGCGCGACAAACCATTCTAAATAGGGAGGTGCGAAAGAGACGTCTGGACTTTTGGAATCGGATATCTCGGACCTACGGAGGTATATCATTTTTGTTTACGAGCGCGCTAGGCGGTTGCCGGTTGCGTGCGACACAGATAGAAAAAGACTCCGTGAGTGAGACCGTGTGCGAATGAGTTGATAAAGATACACTGATATAGTCGGATGTGAACGGATATAAAGAGTGATTGATGGAAACGGAATGATAAATATCTTTTGTATCTATCACTCCTGAGTTACCCATCTTTATTACGAAATAAATAATACATCCTAGTTCCTACTATCCTACTAATATTATAAAGGCGAAAGTTTGTGTGTATGTTTGTTCCTCTTTCACGCAAAAACTACTGGATGTATGTATGTATGTATGTATGTATGTATGTAGGTATGTATGTATGTATGTGTGTATGTATGTATGCATGCATGTATGCAAACATACATACACACATACATACATACCTACTACTACTGTATGTGTGTATGTATGTATGTATGCTTGCATGCATACATGCATGTATGTATATATGTATGTGTGTATGCATGTATTTATGTATGTTTGTATCCTCCTCCTACTAACAATAAATACATTAACTATATCCTATCCTACTAATTATTACTCATATTATCCCACTAATATTATTAATTTGAATGTTTGTGAGGATGGATGTATACGGATGTATGTTTGTATAGATGTCGTATACGGATGGATGGATGTATGTTCTCTGAGATAGGGGTTGAACTATTTTGACTTTCATACTCATTAACTTCGTTAAATTTGAACTAATTTTTATTATTACTTTAACCGACTTCAAAAAAGGAGGAGGATCTCAATTCAACGGAAACTTTTTTTAAGTATGTTCACCGATTACTCGAAGACGCCTGAACCGATTTGGAAAATTCTTTTTTGTTTCAAAGCGTATACTTCCCAGGTGGTCCCGTTTAAATTTTATAGAAATCAGTCGAGCGTTTTTTAAAAAATCTACAATAAATTATATACTTTGTAGTGGCGCGGGCGTTTAAATGTATGCTCCCGGGACAAAAAGTAGCCTGTGTTATTTTCCAGGTCCTCAACTTTACCTGTTTAAAAAAATCGGCCAAGTGCGAGTCGATCCTCGCTCTTTTAGGGTTCCGTTAAAAAAAATTAAATTAAAATATTTCCATGAGTACATGGAAATATTTTAATTTAATTTTATTTTTTTAATTTAATTTAATTTTTATTATTGTTATAGCGGCAATAGAAATACAAAATATGTGAAAATTTCAACTGTCTATCTATTACGGTTTACGAGATACAGGCCGCTGACAGACGGACGGACGGACAGCGGAGGCTTAGTAATAGGGTCCCATTGGCACCCTTTGGGTACGGAACCCTAAAAAAACGTTGACTATATGCACTTACACTTTATATGGTGAAATATTATAACTGTGAAAGTGTGTTGGTTTGTCCTTCAATCACGCCCCAACAGAGCTACGGATCGACGTGATTTTTGGCAGTGTACCTATAGTTGAGGACCTGGAGAGTGACAGGCTACTTTTTATCCCGCAAAGTCAGGGTTCCCAAGGCATTTTAAAGGCTAAGTTCACGCAGACGAAGTCGCGGGCATCAGCTAGTCATAAATAAGTTGCTTAAGGTTGAAGACACGGGTCTGCCCGCGAAATTCAAATTTAATTTGGTTTTTCGCAATTTGTAAACTAATACGACAAAGTAGGCATTCTAATTGCGACAATGGCAGTATCATCTTCACAGGTTTATATAAAAAAATTTACTTGAAAGTGTCCAGTTTAAGAAATTAATCAAAATATCGACCAATTCCCCTCCGCGCCGGTGCCACGGTCGGACGTGTACGTCGTTGTTACCTGTTACAGTGTGGCACCTACACCCACTGAGTTAATCATT
The DNA here is from genome assembly GCA_029955525.1 of Oeneis ivallda. Lineage (NCBI taxonomy): Eukaryota > Metazoa > Arthropoda > Insecta > Lepidoptera > Nymphalidae > Oeneis > Oeneis ivallda. Next base: position 4,228,665 of record JARPMR010000016.1, on the reverse strand, counting down.
CATAGAAAAGCAGATTTGTGATCAACATGCCGAAGTGCAATGCTTGTGGTAAATTTTTATCGGCTAGTGATACTGGTACGATTAAATGTGAGTCATGCCCGTTATTGTATCATCGCGCTTGCGTGTCCTTGCCTACGAAGGGTCAGATAAGTGTTAATTGGTGCTGTCCCGTATGCAAGTGCAGGATGCCGCGGGACAATCAAAGTGAAACCCCTGTTAAGGGCCTGATTACGTCGGTGCCTGAAGATGATAGTAGCATAATAGAAGAGGGATGCTTAAACAATACAGCACTTGACGCTACTGTAGATATGGACCTGGGTCAAGAACTGCGCCTGTTCAGGGAAGAACTGAATTCAGCCCGAACGGAGTTTCTGGATGAACTTCGTGCTGTTCGTACTGATATTCAAGAATTTCGTAGTGAAATGTCTGGCATAAAAGCGTCGATCACATTGTGTACTGCACGGTTGAACCAACTAGATGAAAAAGTGAAGCTGCTCGAAAAGCGCCTTTCGGAAAGCCAGCAGAGCAACAGTGTCTCTGAGCTCGAAGCTACTGTGGCCCAGCTGAAAAAGAATATCAATGATCGGGACCAAGACTTAATAGCAAATGATATTGAGATTACAAATTTACCTGAAGAACCAGAAGAAAACCTAATACACCTGACATTATTGATTGCTACTAAACTGAGTGTAAAGTTGGAACCACAGGACGTTGTAAGCGCGTCACGCACGGGTATTAAACACCTCCCTGCGAACAACGCCGGCGGGCAGACCCAGTTGCGTCCGCGACCAGTCGTTGTGCGATTGGCACACTTCGAGCGGCGTAATGACATGCTGCGAGGCGCCCGGAGACATCGTGATGTCACTACTGCTGACCTTGGCTTGCCAAACGAGCCCCGCAAGTTCTATGTTAACGAAAGGTTAACTAAGTGTAATAGGCAGTTATTTCGGAAGACCCGCGAAGCAAGCAAAGAGCTCAAGTGGAAGTTCGTTTGGATTAGGCGAGGACGAATTTATGCCAGACAGGAACAAGGATCGCCATCAATCCAAATTAGCACCGAAGCGGACATTGCCAGACTATATAAATAATAAGTACAAAACGTGTCACCTTGAAGAAAACTGTTTAACATTTACAATCATATATCAAATTACTAACAATGATTTAGTTAATCTTAACTACCTTAAGTTCATTCTTACACAAGTCACTCACACACTGTCAAGCACACATCAATTCATCAAGTACTCGCACATATACATACATATTATTATTATTGCATATTGTTTACTCAGAAGCATCTGTATATATATTTTAGAAAGCTTGTCTGTTCGCAATGCAGCTTATTTTTCTAATAAAACTTCTCTTATTATTTATTCTGCGGACTATGGCTAATATACAAACAATCTCAGCTGATATTGATGATAACATCAATGTCGGCAAAGCTGTAATTGCGGACATACCAGAACAATGTAAATCACTATTAGAGCATAACAGTAACTATTTTAGCATTTTAACTCAGAACATTAGGAGTCTGTCGTGTAACTATGATGAACTACTCAAACGTTTGGATATTTCATATGATATTATTATACTCACTGAATGTTGGCTGACTGAAATATTTAGTATACCAGAAATAACGAATTATCAGTCTTACGCAACTAAAAATCATCTTAATCAAAATGACGGTGTCGTTGTATACATGAAAGAACACTTAACTTGTACTGTTAACGAACCCGAATACTTTAAAGAAGCAAACTGTCTAGTGACCACTATTAATAAAGATCTCGTTGTTATTTCGGTGTACAGACCGCCCTCTTTTAAAAATATAGAACCATTTTTAGACTCATTAGATAAATTGCTATCCCAACATAGAAGTTATAAAACTGTCGTTTTGATGGGTGATATCAACATTAACATTGCAGATCAGCAAACTATCAGTAGAGATACAACAGAATATATGAATCTTCTGGCATCGCATGGATTATTACCTGCACATAACTTTCCGACCCGACAAAATAATTGCTTAGATCATAGTTTTATTAGAACTAAAAATGCTTCCTCAACTATTGTTTGTAATGCAACAATTACTGATCACTTTTGTGCAATGACATCAATACCGAGAAAAACACTTAAACCTAAAAAGCCAATCATAGAAAGAACAAAAACTGATTTTAATGCAGTAATTGATGAACTAAGTATAATTAATTGGTCGGAAACATTGCAAAATTATGATGCAAATGAGATGACAAATATGTTCATAGAAATAGTCAGCAATACAATCAATAAATACACTACTACTTCTAACTTGTCCAGACGTAAAACCAATATTAAGCCCTGGATAACCCCAGGATTATGCCGATGCATGAGAAATCGTGACAATTTACATAAAAAGCTTCGTAAAAATCCTGACAATGAAATATTAGCTGTAACTTACAAACGATATCGTAATCATTGTAATAAACTATTGAAAACACTAAAAAATAATTACTATAGAAATGAAATAAATAATAAAAATAAAAATCTGAAAGATAAATGGGAAGCAATAAAGCAAATGTGTAATCTGAGCAAGAAAGGAAATTCATCCACAGAGCTATTACAAACTAAGTCTATGCCTATTTCCTCGCTTAATCACGTAAATAATTATTTTATAAAATTGGCAATGACTTGGCTAATAATATCCTAAAAAGATTACAGAAAGAGGAATTGGAACTAGCTCGACTGCAAAAATCACAAGTAATAGGTGCACCATTAAATTCCTTTGTGATATTGCCAACCGATGAGACGGAAATTAAACATATAATATTAAATTTGAAATCTACAGGATCGACTGGCCCTGACGGCATCCCCACATCTCTGCTCAAAAAGGGTATAAATGTTTTTACGTTACCCATATGTATTATCTGTAACCGCTGTATAGATAATGGTGTATTTCCTGGAGCATTAAAAAAGTCCATTATAATTCCCATTCATAAATCTGGAGATAAAGATGAGGTTTCTAACTATAGACCCATTTCGCTTCTGTCTGTTCTTGCAAAAATAATCGAAAGAGTAATTAATGTCAGACTAAAACAATTCCTGGAGTCTAATAAACTACTCTCGCCAAATCAATTTGGTTTTAGGGAAAATAAATCTACGGATCATGCCATTCGTGAATTAACGTCTTACTTAGTAGGGAATCTAGATGCGGGACGGAAGACTATGGGAGTATATTTGGATCTAGCCAAGGCTTTCGACACAGTGTCCATTCCAATACTAACTAGAAAACTTGAGTATATTGGCATACGTGGCCGGCCATTGCAATTATTTAAGGACTATCTCTGTAATAGACAGCAGCATGTAAGAATTGGTCAGTATGTAAGTCAGGATGAAAGCATTAAATTCGGTGTGTCACAAGGAAGCGTTCTTGGCCCTACTTTATTCCTGATCTACATAAATGACTTATGTAATATTAATTTAACTGGTGGAAAGATAATCTCTTTTGCAGATGACACGGTATTGCTTTTTAGTGGGAAGTCTTGGCAAGAAGCTAATCATCTAGCTAATGAAGGTCTTAGAATTGTCTCCACTTGGCTGGACCATAATCTCCTTACATTAAATTTAGACAAAACCAAGTTTATGACTTACAGTATTAAAAATAAAACACAACCTCATAAGAACTTAATTTGTATTAAAGTCCATACATGCTCTGAACTTACTAACTGTTCATGTTATAGTATTAAACAGACAAGCGTTATTAAATATCTTGGTGTACTAATTGATCAGAATCTCAATTGGAAACAGCACATAGAAAAGTTAAGCAGCAGGATAAGGAAACTTATTTATATTTTCAAATTACTCAGGAACGTTTGCTCAGCCACATTACTCTTAAACACCTACTATGCTCTATGTCAGTCTATAATTATTTATGGGATAAAAGCGTGGGGAGGTACTTCCAAAACCACCTTGTTAACAGTAGAAAGAGCGCAGCGCGCTGTATTAAAAGTAATGGCTTACAAAAAATTTACTTACCCTACACACCTTTTATATTCTGAACTGGGGGTACTTACAGTACGTCAATTATTTATAAACTATGTGATTATTACACAACATACAAATCAGCCGGATTTTACAACAAGGCGTAGAATAGATAAAGTGTATATTATCCCAAAACAAAAAACAGTTTTTGCTCAGAAATTCATAAATTATCTCGGTCCTAAACTATACAATGCAATAAGCAAGAAGGTAGTGCTAAAAGATTTTACAAGTTATAAATTGAGAACACAATTAAAAAAATATCTTAATGCTCTAAGTTACAATGAAACTGAGGATCTTCTGATAAAAATAATATGATCTAAATACATAAGTAAACACAAAACTTAACTCATACACATACACGTCCAAACCAAACAAACACAAACACATACACACACACACACACGCACACACACGCACACGCACACCCACACACACACACACACACTAAAGCTATATTATATTATTAATAAGACTGAACGTTCGACCTCGCAGTACTACTTACCTACTGAGTACTTTGGCATGGGGAAGGTCAACCCACTGTGATACAGTTTTGACTTTTTCAGGGGTTGACCTGCCTTTTTCTTATACCATATATACGATAAATAATATGTAAATACTGTGATTGTAAGGCATCAAATAAATAAAGTTATTATTATTATTATTATTATAATTTGTGAGTAACTCACGTCCAAAACTCAGTATTTTGATTAATTTCTTAAACTGGTCACTTTCAAGTAAAGATTTTTATGTAAACCTGTGAAGATGATAATTCCACTGGCGCAATTAGAAGGCCCCTGCTTTGTCGTATTAGTTTACAAATTGCGAAAAACCAAATTAAATTTGAATTTCGCGGACAGACCCTTGTCTTCAACCTTAATATAAGAAAAAGTACTGTAGGTATAGTAATTACAAGAAAGTGTTTTGTTTTGTCCGTCCTAAGCATAGCAATGGAGCAAGATATTGAGCAGCGAACTATAACATTTAGAAGCGCAATTTAGTCAACGCGATGTTAATAAACCTTTCTTAACTGACTTCAAAAAAGGAGGAGGTTATCAATTCGTCGGAAACCTTTTTTTTATGTATGTTCACAGATTGCTCGAAGACGCCTGAACCGATTTGGAAAATTCTTTTTTTGTTTGAAAGGGGATACTTCCCAGGAGGTCCCATTTAAATTTTATCGTAATCGGCGAACTGGCAGAAAAATATTTAAAAAAATCGACAATGTGCGTGTCGGGCCTCGCTCTTTTAGGGCTCCATACATATGACCAAATATTTTTTCCAAAACTAGATAATATTTAGATATCTTTGTTCTCAGATACGTAGTAGGTACTAAATAAGCATTTGGGGAAAAATGCTCGTTTGGTTTGGTCACAACTTACAAACCGCATTATAAATCGATGTTTTCAGTATTTGTTGTTTAAAAACACTATATAGTTCATAATATACAGAAATTACAAAATCCTATCCAGTTTAGTTTTTGAGATAGACCCCGTAACAAATATGGTCTAAAACCGACATCTTGGACGCCCCCCCATTTCTTCATTACTGTAGCTAAAAAAAAAATAAAAAATATATTTGAAATCTGCTTAGTGAGCTCTAGACAATGACACTCCACCTGGATAAAAAATAAATATTTCGACTGCTTTTCCATTTATTTTTAAATTTAATTTTAATTTTATTTTTATTATTTTGTTGTTATAGCGGCAATAGAAATACACACTCTGTGAAAATTTCAACTGTCTACCTATTACGGTTTACGAGATATAGCCCGCTGACAGACGGACAGACAGAGAGACAGACTGACGGACGGATGAACGGACGGATAGCGGAGGCTTAGTAATAGGGTCCCGTTGGCACCCTTTGGGTACGGAACCCTAAAAAAGTTATTATCAATACCAATACCAGAAAATAATTACAGGCACAGATTTACTATGAAACTTCTGTTCTAAACGTTATAGTTTCATGGCTTAAAAGTTATTAAGCCATTGCAAAATTAGTATCAATAAAATTATACTTTATTATAAAACCATTATGTATATTACCTGTCATCAAACTAAAACCCCCAATTACCTGAAAGCAATCATAAAGAGTAGAAATACCAATTTACTTACAGAATTGATCGTAAACTGAAACTGCCACTAAGAGGTAATGCAATACCTACCTCTTTATTGCATTACCTATATCTTTTCTCTGCGTCGTACTTACCTTCTCCTCATTGCTGAAGGTCGTGACCCTTTCCATTAACGACATAATGGTATAAGGTAAACAGGTAATGCACATATTATGGCTGAGAGTTTGCGATTTCGCCTCTAATGGCCTATTTAACCATCGCCAAATAAAATTTAAGCGACGAATCGATAAACTTGGAGTTTGTCAATTTTGTCACGACGAAAACTTTATTCGTCAGTTAAACACCATTTAACGATTGTGACATAAGCTTAGGGCTTATTATATTAATTAGATAAAAAGTTTTACAAATTACATATTATTCAATTTAAGAAGTGGATGAAGTTGTGGGAATCGTATAGTTTATAAAATAATAAATAATTGCTAGGCACCTTTGAGTAATAAACCAGCAATGGAGAGGAATTGACGCCTAATTTATTTGCAAAAAAGTCTGTTAATTACGGTGGGGGGCGAGGTAGCACACATGAAAACTTGCTTACTACAGGTGCATTTTTCCATCACGTCGCTATGCACGCACACAATATAATTAGCAAACACTACCTTAAATTATATGCACACAATCACATTCACACACAGGGACGCTCTATCATTACATGAAACAATCGCATCATATGTGTAAGCATTTTAGGGATTTGACACTATCGATTATCGACTTTCGATAAGTTCTTCTAATAATTATTTACAACAGAGTTACTTTATTCGAGAGTAAATTTTTTTGTTCGAGATCTTTAACATGGTAGGTACCTATATAGAAGCGCTAGGAAACGAGGCTCTTGCCGTTATTTTAGTCATAATATGCCTTTGCTATTAGATTGACTCTTTGTAGGCTTTTAGTACTTGCGTAAAGATACAGCTAGAAACTTTGACCTATATTGACGATGGAAAGCGATCTAGCTTATTTCGAAAAACAACAAAATTACTTTTTTATATATTTGGAAGAAAAAGATACTGCGTCGGATTGTTGGATTTTCGTTTTCCTACGACATTATTTTTCTAAGATACTATGTTGACCTTCTCTGCATGTTTATAGTATATATTTTTTGTTATTCATATTTTTAAACGTTCTCAAAAATGCTGTAAATACTAAGACACAATCTATTTTTCAATATTATACAGATACTTCAAAAAAGTTATCAATACTTTTTAGCAGTGCAGTGCACTTAGGTTTACTGTAAGGACTTAGGATTATCTGATTATTAACAGATTTTGTAGATACCAAGATATTTACTCCGTCACTATACTCTCAATCTCATGCTGAGAGCATGCTGTAGGTACCATAGTATATCACCTTAGAGAAGCTGTTTAGTTATGATTTAAGATTATAAGCCACCAGGGAGTGCTGTACTTTGTCATAGGTTTTTATAATTTTTAATAATATTGTTTATTAAGTTGAGAGACATTTAATTTTTATTTGAATACGTAGTGGGTATTAATATTGAACACATTGATTTTTTAAGTAATCTTGTTTAAATAAACATACAGCATTTTTAATGAAACATCATTTGTTTTATTTATGTTTAAAGCGAAATTTACGATGTATCTATTACTAAAAAGTATATTAAGTACAAACTGTTAGGACTACATCATGTTTCCTTAAAAATAGATACATCATAATCAGCATTTCAGAGTTTAGAGTTATTTCGTGGTTTCATATGTTTCAAATACCAAGTTACAGCAACATTGCTTCTTGAAATTGAAAAACTACTACTTTAGAATTATATAATTAGTATCATCTGATGTGTTACATTAAAAAATATGATTTTTGAAAAAAATCTGCTCCTGATAGCTTATTATGAGCTGTTATGATTTTTTAAAACGTTATTGGCTCTGGTTTAAAGTTCACTTTTTCGATTTACAAGATCGTTTTCCAGCGTTGAATAATATTCTCTCAGTCCAGCATGGAGGAAACATAAAAAGTAAAAACTGAACCCTAAAAAAAAATTTTATTTAAAGTTATGATTGGTAAGTTAAAAGTTGTACCTACACACTTTACTTGGAAAGCTTATTTTTTTCATCTACTTCATCTGAACGAAGTGTATATTTGTTTGTAATGCCGCCATGGCTATAGTGGCCACCCCATCTGTTATAAAACACCGCCAAGCTATTTAGCTTTCCGGTAAACCTAGCGCGATGAATAAGAAGTATGGGTACTTTAATTCAATTGCCAAGTTTTAATGAACCAAATAATATGTATAGAATTTAAATTATTTTTTTTCGTCAATGAACCATTAGTAAGACGATAAAAATATCTCGGTATAAATAATTTATACAATCCCCCCACCAATATCGACATATGAAATCTTGCTGTCCAGCCCTAATTTTATTGCGGTGTAGCCGACTTCATAAAATTAAAGTCCTAATTTTCGACTAAGAAAGACTTACGTGGAACTAATCATTATTATTAAACAATTTTTTAGTCTCGTTTTCATTATTTTTTTGTATTATATTTGTTAAAATCCTTTCTTAGCGGATGCCTACGTCATAGTAGATGTGCGTTGATAGATCAGTCAGTCAGTCACCTTTTCATTTTATATATTTAGAAAATTATACCACACTGGCTATATGGAAATATATACCTATAACTTTTGAAATAATTGAGTAAAAAACTAATTTTATGAATTCGCTGAGTTTATGGAGCTCTAGCTGCATCAATGCATTTTAAACAATAGTGGGAGAGTACCAGCCAATCAGACACCATTGCGATCGTTATAATAATGCAATCATTTTAACCGACTTCAAAAAAGGAGGAGGTTCTCAATTCGAATTTTTTTGTATATTTGTTACGCAATTATTCCGCCAAATAATGAATGGAATTTGATATTTTTTTTTGTTTAGTAGGGCATACTTCAGAGGTGGTTCCCATATAAATTGTTGTTGATATAATGTGAGATGTTACTCCATAACTACGTCAAATCTGAACCGATTTCAATTTTTTTTTGAAAGAACGCATAATAAGGTTGGGCCTATTTAAAAGGTGAAGAGAAGGTGATTCATATCTTCGGTAATGGAGGAAGGAACTCAATGATTAAGAGCAAATTGCTCGCGATCTGAGATATACACTAAAAAGCTTAAAATAATAATGTAAAAAAAAAATATCTTTAAAAAACCGACTTCATACGCCGATCGGGCAAAGTTGGGCTACGCCGTCGCGTATTGGTTTCATCATTTATATTTAGGCCCGCCCGACTTCAACATACATGTACAAATTAAAATTGTTTTATACTTTGTAGTGGCGTTTAAAGTTGGTTTTATAGAAAGAATTTTTATCATTATTTGATAATCCCACAGACGATCAAAGTTCGTATTTATATATCTAGTCATATTTTACTTAAAGCTTATAAATTAGTCGTTCACCCCTTCCTAATCTATCGTGATTTTAATTCTATGGGATCAATTTATAATGCAGTTCATGAAAAAGGTCTCTAAACGAATAGTAAGTAGGAAGATTAATTTTCAATATTTTCCCCAAATTATTTCATGTACGATTAAGTAGCAACATTTTCAGATCGACAGTTTTCTTAAGTTTTCTGCATAAGTATTGCATTATTTGGATAAAATAATACATGAGAAGTAAATAAATGTTATCCTTTAGTAAACTGGATTTTTTAAATATTTTTTTAGAATAAAATACTCTCATATTCGGCATTTATAGCGGAGCTCATTCCCCGCTAACCATATGTAGTTGACAGGCGCGTGACTCGAGTCAAACAGTTTTATATAACGAGTATGACCACTGGTCATACCCAACTTACAGAGGGGTACGCGCGTCAATTCTTCTCCTGGGTTGGTTTATTACTCAAAGCTAGGCACCTACATAAAACAATGGAATGATAAGAGAAGCAAAAATTGGAAGAGGAAAACTAAGGATAAGTCATATGGATCAAATTAAGAGAAACGACTCTGCGAAATTGAGCTGAGCCATAAAGCGTGGGATCGAATACGGAAATAACCTGTAAAAATGCGATAGGCTTAGTTTTGAATAACGGATCAAGTGCGTGTGCACTGTGCAGACACAATAGGTAGATTTCCGTATTAGATAGAAAGTATAGAATAGAATAGAAATATTTTTTATTCAAATAAACTTTTTTACAAGTGCTTTTGAATCGTCGATGAGTCTACCACTGGTTCGGAATGCCCTTCCTGCCGAGAATAACAGCAAGAAACTCGGCAGTTGCTCTTGTTAAAACAAGTTTAGAATACATTAGATACTATGCTATGTATGCAGTATTTCCACAATGAAGAGAAGTTGCAAAAATGCATACTACCTACTTACAATTCAATACATGTTATGATGGGCAGACAGAAAATAGCCCCATTCCCGCCGGTGGCACCCGTTGTTCGTATAATATTAGAACAGTAGGTAATAGGTATACAGTATAAGGTATGACCACAGAAATCTAAGGCTAAGATCTATATATAGATCGCACTCTCACTGTGCTCAGAGTCAAAACAGAGATAAAAGAAGACAGACTTATGTCCGGACATATATTGTGTCTCGTTTTAACTCTGTCTTAATCCGAGCCAAGTCAGAGCGCGCACTATAGATCTCAGGCTTAATAACAAGGCAATGGTATGACATATTCTTACTCTGTGATTGTACACAATGTGCGAATTATGGAATTAAATATCAAGGAAAACATCGCGAGAAAACCTGCACGCCTGATCGTTCTCCGAAATGTTCTCAAAGGTTTTTGAAGCCAGTGAGGTGGACTATGGCCTAAACCTTTCTCATTGAAGATGAATGAAAAACACTATAGAGAACTCTGAAGCATGCAGGTTTAATCGCGATATTTTCAGTCACCGTCACAAAGCTCCAAAAAGTTAGCGTGCCTGGGATCGGACCCTGAATCTTCCTTGGACATTTAAATTACCAATAGAAGTCCCTCATGAACAATATTTATAAGAATCAACAAAAAGACATAATTGTTATGTATACAACACAACAAGTAATAATTGATATATTATGGTACCTATTGAAGATAGTTTTTGAAGGTAGTTTAATATGATAAAGACGCGCCGGTCGTAAATTGAGTTAGTACACGAGCGGCCCTCACGCAGTTAACAAATGCTAAGAATATTAAGTGCTATTAAAAGGGGGGCTTAGTATAGCATAGTTTTATTACTATACAAATAGAATAGTTTAATGAAGACTACAGTTTCAGAAAACGGGAGGTTTTTAATAAAATCTTCAGAATATTCGGTTTAACATCTTGTATTCTTATAATTCGTACTTTTACACAGAACCATGTTATTAAAAATATCTTATGGTAAATAATATTCACTTAAACAGCGACCGCCCATAGCATCGCTTGACAAAAGAATGCGGCTTACACCGCCGTCAGCCGTAGAGCAATAATAATAAGATCTATTGAATAAATTAACAAATCAAGACTTTTAGTAATTTTGAAAATGAGACTTATACATATAACACCAGTAGGCTTACAGCTCGGCCTTCCTGCAGTGAGCGAGTCCCTTCGCTCCTGACTGAGAAATTTTCGAATCTACGAAAGTAACTAGGTAATTCTAACAAAACAATTTAAAAGTACCTATATTAGTTAAGATATCTGGAAAATGAGACTTACATAATAATAATATTTATAATTTTAATGGGATAAATAGGCCTTCCTACGGTATACAGTATACCTACAATACAGCTCGGCCTTCCTACAGTGAGAGAGTCCCTTCGCTCTTGGCTGAGAATTTTTCAATGTATATCAAAGGGTTAAAACTTATGTTTTATGACGTGTCTCATGACACGTCAACAAAAATAACTTTAGTGTAACAAACGAATCTATAAAGTTACTAATTCTAAAAAAATAATTTAAAAGTATTTTAATTAAATGAAATATTTATAATCAAAAATAGTTTATATAAAGTTGAGACTAATACTATAAAATGTATAGTATATTAATTAACACATTTTTTAACAACAACAAATTTAAGTATTTGAATACTGTACTGGTGTACTAGAAAAATATTATTACAATCTTTTTAGTTTTATAATATAAATCTTATCGCTGTAGTATAATTATTCTTGTATAATAATTTATTATTCTTCGTCAGAATCATTTTCTTTGCAACTACTTTCTAAATCCCTAGAAAAATTTAGCCACGGCTGTATTTTGTCTACTGCAACTACGGCTTCATAGCGGCGATTATTTTTACGTGATCGCGGCGTATCTTCAATGACATACATATCGTTAGGAAGAACTTTTATGATACGATATGGACCCTGATACCTAACGACCAATTTCTGTGACTGCCCTTCATGTGGTACTTGCCATTCTACTCTGACCAGGTCACCTTTGGAATATTGTTTTGGAGTTTTCTTACGGCCATTGTAATTTTCTCTGTCCTTGGCTTGTTTTTCTATTATCTTTTCTCTGGCTTCCTCTCTACTATTTACCAATTCATCTTCAGATAACATATTAATATTATCACATATATTATCACATAATATTATAACATAAAAAATTGCGCTTAGGATCCCTTCACTTCTACATTTATTGTTAAATCCAAAAAGCAACTCGGATGGTGTCGTTTGAGTTGTTTTGTGTGGTGTCGTATTTATTCCTAACTGAACATCTAAAATGTGATCGTCCGAAGATCTTTCGTCTTTATCGTGACTCGAAGTGAACAGAGCGTTTAAAATGGTTCTGTTGAACCTCTCCACTTGACCATTCGCTCTAGGAGTTGCCACTGCGTTTATTATATGCTTAATTCCGCAAGATTTTATGAAGCCCTTAATGACGCCACTTGTGAAACTTGTCCCTTTATCTGTAATAAGACGTGTCGATACGTCATAATTACTGATATGATTTTTGAGGACCCTTATCGTAGTCATAGATTTCGTATTCTTAACAGGTGTCATATTAACGAATTTTGTAAATCCATCGACAATCACAATAAGGTAACAAAAAACCACGTGGATTGTATGAAAATGCACGCTTGGTTTATCTATCGGATGTAGATCTCCTTCACGCTTTCCTCTGTAAGCAACAACAACAAGAAGAAACATATTTACTCATGAATTTCCGCATTTTTGCGAACCAGTAATTTTTGCGGATGCGTTGCAATGTTTTGTCAAAACCGCAATGACCAACGTCGTCATGATTCATTTTAAGAATTTGCCAACACATCTCTCTTGGCACGTGCCACTTCATTTCCTCCCCAACAATTCGGTACACACGATTATTCTTTAATTTGTTTTTTTTTATGAATATCTATCATTTGTTCTGTATCAGGAGAAGATAGTATGTCTCTTATCTTCTTTACTTCCTCATCAGCGGTAGCGGTTGTACAGTCACAATCCAATCTTTTTCAGAATTTTTGATGGTCATGACGTTTTTGCCTCGAGCTGTATTTTATTAATGGTGCGCTGGAAAACCGAGGGCGCATTTACTAACCCAAATGGCATCCGGTTGTATTCATACTGGCCGTCAGGGGTTACAAAAGCTGTTTTGTGTCGTGACTCTTCCGCTATTGATATTTGATAATGCCCCGAGTCCAAAGTCCAAAGATGTGAATACTTTGTTGCCTGATATTTGGTCGAGTTGATCTTCAATACGAGGGAGTGGGTAATTTTTCTTCTTTGTTTTGTGATTTAGTGCCCTAAAATCTACACATAAGCGTTTATTGCCGGTTGTTTTTTCTGCACGAATGAAATTGGACTAGCGTATGGCGAAGTTGATTCCCTAATTACGCCATGCTCGATCATCTCTTGTACCATGTTTCTAACCAAGGTTCGATCAGCGTAAGATATACGATAAGGTCGATAGACAACCGGTTCCGTGTCCTCAAGCTCTATCACCATCTATATCAGGTTCGTATAACCTAGATCATGCAGTCCATTCGAAAAACAATTGTGGCATTTTCCTATTAAATCTTGTAATCTCATTCGTTCATCAGCACTCAAATTATTATTACAGTTTAAATCATTTTTATGGGTTTCACGAAACGTAACATTGAATGAATCAAGGACGTGCTTCGACTATATAGGACATTTGGGAATCACGCGCGTCACAAGTGTTCCCTTCTCAATCGTGATCACGTTAGACGACACGATATGAATTAGCAGAGCACTACGCCCACGTCTAACCTCATAATCTCCCGGATGAAGATAATATTCCTTCCCTTCTGGACCTCTGACAGAACCGTTCACAAAAACTTGTCCACATATAGTGGGCTCTGTAGCGATGGAAACAGCACGTAATGCGTTTAGGGGTATTTCCGTATCTTTATTCGCTACTAATCGTCTTTGGACACTTGGAATCTTCTGAAATATAACCGCTGTAGGAGTCTTTGTAATAATAATGACCGATTTTTCCTGTTGAGAGAGTGACCTAATAAGACTGAGTGATTAATAACATGATCATCAACAACATACATATTAATCGTTTCCTTTATTCCCTGTACATCTACAGAAACTATTGTCATACCTAGTGGAGATATGAAATTGGCACCAATGCCTCTGAGGACAAGAAAGTCCTCCGGTACTGCTATTTCTTAATTAAATTATTTGGCCTTTGTTGAGAGAACACTGACTTCCTAAATCTAAATGACAATCTTCAGAGTTATTATTTGTTTTTTTTTTTTTGTATTTGAGCTACTTGTTTTTCAGTTCTTTTTTTTTTCTTTAAAATAGTTTGCATCCTTTTCGCGATTTTTAAGATATATTTGTTTAAATGGCCCAAGTTTTCGCAGACCGAACACTTTGCGGGAGATTTGCTGCACCTAAAGCTCGGGTGACCAGGTTCATCGCAATTTAATCATATCATTTTCGGATCATTTTTTTGACTGCTGGATCTGGCAACTGGGGTAAGATTTATGCGTCCTCTCCAAAATTTAGACGGTGATTCATGAGTTTCATGGTTTTGCCCTACTTTAACGGTTCTGAAAATTGCGCAGTCTGCGCACCAATTTTTACAACGCCATACAGTAAACAATCTACAGCCTGACGTCCGTAAAGCTTACATCTATTTAACAAATTTATCTTAGCATAATAATACTGTTCAAGAGACTTAACTCACTTAGCCAGCATTTCAGTCAAGAGCTCAGCGTAGTCTTCTGGTATGGGAAGTGATTCTATCAATTTATTTTTCCACTCAATCTATGTATGTTTCATAGTCGGCAAGCTCTGGAACCATGACTTGGCTACACCTGATAATTTGAAGAGGGCGTAATGGATGATTTCCTTAGTATCCCAACCACTTTTTTTTTAAGCCAAGTTAGAATAGTTTGCTCTCTCGATATCGGATCATATTCAGGAATAATATTAGTGTGAAAGTTAGCTTTGACTTTTCTGAACTCTTGACTGACTGCAGTATCGACATCTATTTGCTTTTTACTTTGCTTTTTATTACTTGTTTATTTTGTTACTCTCAACCTCAGTATCACGCACCCGTGACACCCCTGGTCGTTGTTGACGCTCTCCGTCAACATGTTTATTCGTGTTACTCTCAACCTCAGTATCACGCACCCGTGACACCCCTGGTCGTTGTTGACGCTCTCCGTCAACATGTTTATTTTTGTTACTCTCAACCTCAGTATCACGCACCCGTGACACCCCTGGTCGTTATTGACGCTCTCCGTCAACATGTTTATTTGTGTTACTCTCAACCTCAGTATCACGCACCCGTGACACCCCTGGTCGTTATTGACGCTCTCCGTCAACATGTTTATTTGTGTTACTCTCAACCTCAGTATCACGCACCCGTGACACCCCTGGTCGTTGTTGACGCTCTCCGTCAACATGTTTATTTGTGTTACTTTTAACCTCAGTATCACGCACCCGTGACACCCCTGGTTGATCTGAAATAAAACGTCTTACTCTTTTCTTGACCCTCAAACCTGGGTACACTTGGTTCTGTACTAAACCTGCCATAGGCTGTTCTTTGTTGCCGATTATCTCTCAGATCTAGGGTTTCCCGTACCCTGGCGTACTCATCTACGCTTATCGTCATCTTAATTCATAGTCTATCTCCATGGTTGATCTGAAATAAAACGTCTTACTCTTTTGACTTGACCCTCAAACCTGGGTACACTTGGTTCTGTACTAAACCTGCCATAGGCTGCTCTTTGTTGCCGATTATCTCTCAGATCTAGGGTTTCCCGTACCCTGGCGTACTCATCTACGCTTATCGTCATCTTAATTCATAGTCTATCTCCATGGTTGATCTGAAATAAAACGTCTTACTCTTTTGATTTGACCCTCAAACCTGGGTACACTTGGTTCTGTACTAAACCTGCCATAGGCTGCTGTTTGTTGCCGATTATCTCTCAGATCTAGGGTTTCCCGTACCCTGGCGTACTCATCTACGCTTATCGTCATCTTAATTCATAGTCTATCTCCATGGTTGATCTGAAATAAAACGTCTTACTCTTTTGATTTGACCCTCAAACCTGGGTACACTTGGTTCTGTACTAAACCTGCCATAGGCTGCTCTTTGTTGCCGATTATCTCTCAGATCCAGGGTTTCCCGTACCCTAGCGTACTCATCTACGCTTATCATCATCTTGATTCATAGTCTGCATAGTCCTGAAACTGACAAATTTCTGCTTAGTAAACTCGTTCACAATAATTAAAATGTTAAACCTGAGCATCACTCGTCATCATATTAGAGCTTTATAACGACTCCTCGGTCCTTTTAAATAATGATGTAATTCTATACTTCACAATCTTGCATGATTTTTAAATTCGAAGTTTAAAGATGTTAAAAATACATACGGGGTATCTATCGAAACATTCAACAATCTTTTCTTTATCATAATAATAATAAAGTTATTTAACTAACTTTGTCTAACTGGTATCAATGCGAGTATTTCATAATATACCTAATAGCTGAATAGGGACAATAGATACCTCCTCGAAATACGTCAGACATTCAGGAACTCGACACAACACAATCAGAATCAGCTAAACAGTAATTTAGTAAGTACTTATAACTAATACTCAAAGCTTATAACGCATGCGTGCATTTATGCCACCTATTTCAAAAGATCTTTTCCATTTTATTCTTAGCAAACATACGCTCTCGGCCCTCGGGCCTCTATAATAGTAAAATTAATTACGTTAATATAAACACCAAACTCCAAATAGCAAAGTCCGATAAGAACACAACTAAGAACAATGGATTCGGTTGTTGCGTTAATATAAACAGAGTTCAGCCGAACCACGGTGACTTTAGGGCCCGTCTGACGACACAGCGATGAACCTATATGTTACATTATCACTTCGTAGTTCGTATGCATTTTTTTTCAACCGACTTCAAAAAGGAGGAGTTTTTCAATTCATTTGTATTTCCTTTTTATTATTATAATAAATGATACATAAAAGTTTAAAATTCTTAATCAACCTAATCGTCGGCATAAAGAGGTTGAAAAGTAAAAACAAACGAAAATACAGAACCCACCAAATAATAGCATCGAGCAATAAGTATACTTTTGCGTATGATTTTCTTTTTTTTTGTAATAAATAATCCATAAAACTTATGGTTTCGTAATCAACTTAATTGTAATAAAGAGATTGAAAAGTAAAACAAACAAAAATACGGAACCCTCCCAGATAATAACATTGAGCAATAAGTTAATATTTCGGGAACGATGTCCAGTTACTTAGTTAGTTACCAGCTTTCAAGATTTCACTCCTACTTATTTAGGATTAAAAGCGAGTGCGAAAAAAAAATATAACACGTTACTTACACTTTCACTTTGTTGGCGTGGAGTAGAAAATTGTGTTATTTTCCGGTGATCCAACTTCTGAAGCTGAAGACTACAGTTTCAGAAAACGGGAGGTTTTTAATAAAATCTTCAGAATATTCGGTTTAACATCTTGTATTCTTATAATTCGTACTTTTACACAGAACCATGTTATTAAAAATATCTTATGGTAAATAATATTCACTTAAACAGCGACCGCCCATAGCATCGCTTGACAAAAGAATGCGGCTTACACCGCCGTCAGCCGTAGAGCAATAATAATAAGATCTATTGAATAAATTAACAAATCAAGACTTTTAGTAATTTTGAAAATGAGACTTATACATATAACACCAGTAGGCTTACATTAAGTATATTGTGTGTATCTAACGCTGTAAAGTCGCATTATAATAAAGCTACGTAAGTAAACAATTTCGGTTACGAAGAGAAAGTTATCGAGTTTCCAAAAAAAACTCCGAAACCGTAACCAAATCATTTAACATAAGCATATGTTTCGAATGATTCCGTTTAGGAGCGAGGTTTGAACAGGGAGAAATTCACAACCATTGCATTGGTAGTTATGAGTATACTTACCTGTATACTGTTTTAATGTCATCAATTTTACATACCTGAAAGTGAGGAAAGTAGGTACATTACTTTCCTCTGATAATAATTAATATTTTGTAACAATAATTTAATTTAAAAAATTATTTTTAAACAACCGACTTCAAACTCCCGCTTTACTACATTACATTACTATACAAAATATATAATTTATTATTGATATTTCAAAAACTGCTCGACCGATTTCGATGAAATTTATATGGGACCACCTGGGAAGTATACCCTTTCAAACAAAAAAAGAATTTTTCAAACCGGTTCAGGCGTCTTCGAGTAATCGGTGGACATACATAAAAAAGTATCTCAATTGATTTTTTTGTACCGAATTACTTTAAGAATACTAACATAGATTTTGAGAAATATGTATACTAACATTATGGGCCAATGGTTTGGATTTTATTTTTTTTTTATTAAAAAAAAAATGATTCCGATGAAATGATAAACTCCTCCTTTTTTTGGAGTCGGGTAAAAACGCACTCTCTCTTAGATCTTATTGACAAAGACTCCTATGCACTTATTGAGGATCGTGGCCAAGGATCATTGAATTATTATGTACTAAAACACCCAAGGAGTGACCTTCCTACAAACGATATAAACCGTGGCTTCGCGGGCTTTGTGAATACGGCTTAAGTCCCGACGGAGTCCGATGCACCGGACTTGCCTGTGATCACTAACTTATATCCTTCACCCCCTTCACCCTCCGTACCGGCAATGTGGCCGAAATAGGTATTCGAGGATCCTCTAAAAACTACAGAATACCGCTGAAATGAAATTGGACACAATTTGTTAGGTATGTTACGAGTATTGGTGCATTTAATTTTGTCAACGTTAGTGTAATAATACGCTAAACATTGTGCCAAAGTAAACTGTGCCAAAAGGTTGTTATGCTCCTAATAACAGTATTTCTCCCTCACATGCATAAGCTTGGCGTAGGTTGAACAAAATTGTCATTAGCTACTTACATAATTACATTAAGTATACAATATACATAATTAAGCTTTATTCACACAAACAGCGTGACCGCAACGACACGATGTAGCAGCGATTCCAAAGCGACAGCAAAAAGATTTAATTAAAATACTTTTTTCTCCTTGCTGCACTGGAATTTTAAGGCTTTTAGGGGATGTTGGTGAAATTGGGCATTACACTTGTAGCCGGGCATATGAACCGCAAGGCTACCGTCGCACTCAACTGTGATGTGTTTCTTAACAGCTACAATATTATTATGTACTTACAATATGTTGATAATATGAATTGAAAAGTTCACTAGTTCAAGTATTCTATTGTTTACTGCTTCATGTAAACTTTCTTTTCTGTGAAACCAACAAACTGTTTCCGCATTTTCAAGTGAATCTACTACTGGCTAGGAGTTAGAGAAATGTTATAATAATATATAGCTTTCTGCCTGCCCGTATGCCATGCATAGAATTGTAAATATGCATTTTTGGAACGTAGTTCCATATCGCGCGGTGCGGAAGGGGGCTAGACGGAAAAAATTAAGACAAAATTGAACCGACACTCGACACTGATCGACACTTTTTTGAAACCGACACTTTTTTGAATGTGAATTTGTCATCATTGTGTTCGGTATTTTCGCGGTACAATAATGGGTCTCCGTAGCCTTGTGGCTTCTGCAGTCGCCTAACAGTTAAAAGTCGATGGTTCGAATCCCAGCTCGACAGACTGAATTTTAAAAATTTTAAAATTAGGGAAAGGTTCCACATGTAGAAATTGTTTAAAATAAAATTGAAAATGGAAAATTCGGTCTTTTGAGCTGGGATTCGAACCATCGACGTTGAACTTTTAGGCAACTGCCGGAGCCACTAGGCTACGGAGATCTAATGTTGTATCGCGAAAATACCGAACACAATGTAATCGAAAGGAACTACGTTCCATCCGGGTGTCCCTTGACACCTCTCAAGTTTTTTTAACTTCCCGTCATTGTGGAAACACTGCATTTACATACCATACCATACCATACCATACCATTCCATTCAATTCTATTCCATTCCATTCCATTCCATTCCATTCCATTCTATTCTATTCTATTCTATTCTATTCTATACATATAAATGTGGGGAAATTGTGACTGCGATAAGGCAATACTTTCACGCGTTTATGACATCCCGCTGTATGTCGGGCTGCCGCGGCCGCCACGCTTTACGTCTGATAGGCCTTTAAACTTCAGAAGATTAACGTTAGGAGTGCTCTTTTCATAGTCTCTTCAACATCACTTAACCATGCGTGAAAGAGTGCTGTTTCGATCAATATTTAGGAACATTCACAAGAGCGAGATGCACGATGTTTTGAGTTTGACCGCGTCAGCATAGTATTACGTAGGTAATAGGGTATTTGACTACTTTTAGAAAATCATCTTAAATTGTTAATAATGCTATGCTGAAGCTAACAAAACGTATATATCGGCATAATTTTCAGTATCTATATATATAAAAAAGAAAGTGGTGTTAGTTACACTATTTATAACTCAAGAACGGATGAACCGATTTGGCTGAAAATTGGTGGAGAGGTAGCTTAGAACCAGGAGCCGGACATAGGATACTTTTTATCCCGTTCGACCGCGTTTCCGTCAAGTCACTATAAAACGTGGTATAACAAAAACGCATCTGACATGGAATAACAAAACGCAAATGACAGTGGAATAACAAAACGTAAATGACAGCTAAACGTAATTTTGTCTTTGGTTAAGTATGGTAAAAAAATTGACAATTATTGTTTGTTGTTTTGTCCTTCAATCACTTCGCAACAGAACAGCGGATTGATGCGATTTTTTGCATCATGGGTATAGTAATGGATGTAGTAGTGGTTCCTCAGACCGGGAGAGCTACTTTTTATCTCGGATAATTAAAGTTCCCGTGGGATTTTTAAAACCTAAATCCATGCGGATGAAGTCGCGGGCATCAGCTAGTTTTTCATAAAAATCGAGAAATAAATTCAAAAAAATAAATTGCCGCCGAAACGTTCCATTTGCTCTCATGACGTCACAGTTCACATTTCAAACAATGACAATTCCACAGCCCATAGGTGGTGTGGACTGTGACGTCATTCGAGATCACGGAACGTTTTCGATCACGTGACCATGGCCGGAATTATAGCAATTTTATTTAATGTTTTCTAATTAAATAAAACTTTATTTACTAGTTTTGTCGTATGGAATAATGTTTTTAGATAATAATCTTTTAGGATGACACCAAATGAAACGATATTTTTAATATAGTCAAATACCCTATTGTTTGCAAAATTAATAATGATTTTTAAAGTTCTAATAGTCCGGGAGGAATCGGCGCATGCGTACCGAAAACTATTCCACCTCAATTTTTTTATGCGATCCTCTTCAAATGGCCCTCCTAATTATATAAATGCATGTTGCCAGGGCGCCACCTGGTGCCATATTGTTTAAACCGAAATTGTTTAAACAATTGCAAGGAATTGTTATTTTTCAACCGGACAATTTTTTTTTATATTCTTTATTAAAATACCAATAAAAAAGGTCCTATGACTTTTCACGATAAAGTTAACATTTTTAAAGATATGAATTTTTAAAGGTTCGAAAAATCTCAAATTTGTGTACTTTCGACCCATGAAAAATATATTAAAAAAAAACATAATGTTTAAGTAATATTTTTTTTTAATTCTCTATACAATAGTTAATAATATTGTTAATATGAGATTTAAAAAAATTTCATTGTTTATATCTTTTTTTAATTGTTAATTTCGCGCGCTCACAAGTATGCGTCGCTTACCTTTAAGAAAAACTTTAAGAAAATTTTATTGGCTTAATAACTAGGCCAGTGTCAATAACTGGGTCTTTTACTTTACTTTCCGTTTTAATAACAAAAAAGTAATATAAACTGATAAAAAAGTAATTTTATTGACATGTTCCGATTTACGCTTAAATAACTTTTGAAAAATTGATTTCAGATTAAAAATTATTTAAAACAAATTGTAGACAATTTAATTATTAATAACATTGCTCTCTTTAACAATCTTGATAAAGTTGATAGTTTTTAAGATAAATGATAAATAATGATTCAAGACACAGAGAGGCCGATGCAACGCATGAGTCAGAGAGAGACAGCGATACTTAAAGGTTACCTTTAAGTACGCTGTCTCTCAATAATTAAATTGTCTACAATTTGTTTTTAATAAATTTTTTTCTGAAATAAATTTTTCAAAAGTTATTTAAGCATAAATCGGAACATGTCATTAAAATTACTTTTTTATCAGTTTATATTACTTTTTTATTATTAAAACGGAAAGTAAAGTAAAAGACCCAGTTATTGACACTGGCCTAGTTATTAGGCCAATAAAATTTTCTTAAAAATTTTCTTAAAGGTAAGCGACGCATACTTGTGAGCGCGCGAAATTAACAATTAAAAAAAAGATATAAACAATGAATTTTTTTTAAATCTCTATTAACAATATTATTAACTATTGTATAGAGAATTAAAAAAAAATATTACTTAAACATTATGTTTTTTTTAATATATTTTTCATGGGTCGAAAGTACCCAAATTTGAGATTGTTCGAACCTTTAAAAATTCATATCTTTAAAAATATTAAATTTATCGTGAAAAGTCATAGGACCTTTTTTATTGGTATTTCAATAAAGAATATAAAAAAAAATTTGTCCGGTTGAAAAATAACAATTCCTTGCAATTGTTTAAACAATTTCGGTTTAAACAATATGGCACCAGGTGGCGCCCTGGCAACATGCATTTATATAATTAGGAGGGCCATTTGAAGAGGATCGCATAAAAAAATTGAGGTGGAATAGTTTTCGGTACGCATGCGCCGATTCCTCCCGGACTATAAGGACATTCAAAATTATTTTTATATACCATAAGTATACCTTGTCATTCTCTGATTTGCTCATTTTCATTTTGGTATGTAGTTTATTGATGCACAGTATTTCTTTAAAAGCACTAAAAATTAAAATA
Source organism: Oeneis ivallda (assembly GCA_029955525.1). NCBI lineage: Eukaryota > Metazoa > Arthropoda > Insecta > Lepidoptera > Nymphalidae > Oeneis > Oeneis ivallda. Next base: position 4,205,191 of record JARPMR010000016.1, on the reverse strand, counting down.
GAGATGGTTGAAAGGATCTTTCAGTACAAAAATATTTTTGAAGGGCTTAGCTTATCTAAAACAATTAAAAAAGAGACGTACCTGCTTAATCTTTCCCTCCTATTACCTATTCTATTATTATCACTAAACGCGAGTAACTACTCACTCATTCATCATGAAATCTCAGGAACTATAAACCCTACAAACTTGAAAGGAAGCTGGGTTCCCTCTAGGCATAGAGCGTACGTACGTCAGCACCGTCAGCTTAGAAAAGGTTTTGAGAAAATCCGCCCCTAAGGGGCTGTAAGTTTATATGAAAGTTCTATGTTTTTGAAGTCAGAGATTTGAAAATCGACATTTAGTTTTGTACCTAAGACCTAAGTCAGGGTGAACAATAAACTAATACGTTTATAATATGAGGAATCGCGTGAGTAGCGTAGCCTTAATTATCTAAACCCTACAGATATAATAATATGTTCGCACCGATATCACCACGTGCATTGTTCTAGTACAAAGTAACCGTTGATAACATAGCATAACGAGGTCCTAGGGAACCGCTGCTGCTTAGTGCTTACTGGAATATTTTGGCAACAGAGACTATAATTTTATCATTACTGTGTATCATGACTGTTATACCTAAAATGTAAAGCACAAAAATTAAAAATCAACTAGTTACCTAACACTCTAAAATTGAATAATATTATCCCACGGAAAACCTTTTCATGTATAAAATGTTGCCGAGACCATAATGTGGCTCGCACTGTCAAAAAGTTATCAGATCTCATGCAGAGCCAAGCTTCTACAAGGCGTGATTTCACAAATAGGTAGGGTATTTTACTTTTTTTACAATTTTCAGACCTCTAGCATGCGGAAGTTTCGTACAAACTTCCATCCCCTTGTTTAAGGGGTTGGGGGTAAAAAATTCCAAGTTTTAGGATTTTTTGTTTTTTTTTGGTACTAATACTAGATTACATTATCAAATTTCAGCTCTCTAGAACTTCAGGAAGTACCCTAAGAAATTTGGTGATCATCAGCGAGTCAGTCAGTGACGAAATTAGGGTTTTTAGATATCAATTAAATCAAAGTGTGAGAGCTGTGCAATTGAAAATTTTTAAGTTTAATAAGTCCACTATTGACATTATAATAATATCCCGAGAATTTTGTTTATCTGGTATAATCCAAACCCAAGTTATAAGGGTTCAAAAACGACTAAGCGCTTCAAGAAAAAATAGAGTGCCCTTGCTCTTCTCTTGGCTCGTCTCGGCGGGGATACTCCCGTGTCCCCAGATACATACAAAGGAGTGAGGATCGAAGAATCGTCTCTTACACCAATACTAAAGATAGAAAAGGAAAGCGAATCTGATATCGCTATGACCAGATTTCAAAAGACAATTCGTCTAAGATATAAAAATTCTTTTTAAAAAACCGGCCAAGTGCGAGTCGGACTCGCGCACCGAGGGTTCCGTACTCCAAAAGTAAAAGTAAAACGATAATCGACCGAGCGAAGCGAAGGTCTTTGAGTTAACTAGGGCGATTTGCACTTGTCCGTCCGTCCGTCCGTCCGTCCGTCCGTCTGTCAGAGCCTTATAACTTTTGAATTACTGAACGTAATTACTTCAAATTTAGATATAATATGTAAACCGATGGCCTCCAGCCGAAAATGGCTTAAAAAGTTATAAAAATCTTTATTTCAGGGGGGCTCTCATAGAAGCGAATGCGAAGTAAAAAAAAAAAAATCGCGTTACATAAAATTGTTACGTATCATTTTAAAGATAATTTTGAACTGAGTACAAAAATATTTTTTTTTTAATTTTTCCCTTAAAATTGACGAAATGGGGGGCTTTCAAAGTGGCGATTTTATACGCTCGCTTGAAGACGCTCTCTAGAAAAATCCGCTATGGATTTTCAAACTGATTTTATGTTTTTAGGTCACTTATATCCTGTACTTGAACAACAAATACTAAAATTATATGAATATTATAAAGAAACGAGATTATTTAATTTTTAATGGGCGTCAGTAATTCATATAGCATCAACATAGCTTCACAATAATGCTAATAGATGGCGCAGTCAGTAACTATTCCCATGGAACTACGAGTTAAATTCAATGTTTGATAAATAATTCAATGTTTTCACTAACGTTCCCTAACCTTTACGGGCTACCTATAAGTTAGGTGATTGATGTTTTCTGTCAACTTATTTATCACGATCCTGTACGGGACACCTAAAAGGATATTGGGACGGATGTTAGGACTTAGGATTGTATTTAGGAGCTACCTACGTTAAGAGACTCCTACTTAGGGGATGATTTAGGTATGTTTGGTGAAAACGGGCATAATAATAATGTCAGTTTTGGTTATCATGTATCGATTGAATGAATAATCATGGGATACCGTTACCGCGAGGTCTCAGTTCGGGGCGAACCACTAGTATTATATTAATTTGCTTATTGTTTGTAGAGGTTTATTGTTAATATAAAAAAACTATGATAGTTAGAGCGTTGGTTTTATTTTTCCTGTAAAATATACATAAACCTCTATTGACCATAATTATTTCAGATTTTTCGATTGGTAAACTTCGGAGCTAAGGGGGGGAACGGTATTTTTTTCGACATTTTGGCCGATTACTCAAAAACTATTATATATAGAAATAAATAAAAACTGTTTTAGAATGCACAAGTAAAGGCCTTTCATATGATACCCCACTCGGTATAATTATCTTACTTTGAAATTTCAAACCCCTGATTTTCCCCCTCTTTTAATTAAACTAAAATAATTTTCGCGTTGATTTTATTTTTCCTGTAAAATATACATAAACCTCTATTGACCATAATTATTTCAGATTTTTCGATTGGTAAACTTCGGAGATAAGGGGGGGGGGGGGGGGACGGTATTTTTTTCGACATTTTGGCCGATTACTCAAAAACTATTATATATAGAAATTAATAAAAAACTGTTTTAGAATGCACAAGTAAAGGCCTTTCATATGATACCCCATTCGGTATAATTATCTTACTTTGAAATTTCAAACCCCTGATTTTCCCCCTCTTTTAATTAAACTAAAATAATTTTCGCGTTGATTTTATTTTTCCTGTAAAATATACATAAACCTCTATTGACCATAATTATTTCAGATTTTTCGATTGGTAAACTTCGGCGATAAGGGGGGGGGGGGGGGGGGACGGTATTTTTTTCGATATTTTGGCCGATTACTCAAAAACTATTATATATAGAAATAAATAAAAAACTGTTTTAGAATGCACAAGTAAAGGCCTTTCATATGATACCCCACTCGGTATAATTATCTTACTTTGAAATTTCAAACCCCTGATTTTTCCCCTCTTTTAATTAAACTAAAATAATTTTCGCGTTGATTTTATTTTTCCTGTAAAATAAATTTTAAATGGGACTAACCTTACGGTATAACCTTTGAAAAAAAAATATTGAAATCGGTTCAGATTTGACGAAGTTGTGGAGTAACGTCGAAAGAAATATTCCCGTCGAATTGATGACCACTTCCTTTTATTGAAGTCGGTTATAAATTAGCCACCTAGGTCTACAGAGGCTAGAAGCTAATTTTTCAAGGTAGTTACCTACTAAGTAGATTTTCTTTACGTTTAAATCATTATTAGAAGTCTTTTGGAGAAAGATCTTACACAATATGTGAAGAGGGCAAGGCATCCCAATTTTTTATGCTCACAAAGTTGTTTTTTAATTTCCGGCTGCTAGGTAACTACTCCTCTTTGGTAAATACTTTTTCGGACTTAAATCTTGGAACAGAAATTACTACAGATATTTTAACGCGCGACGCGAAAAGAGGGTTCTTATTTTGATACCTCCTACTCGTCTATCTATTCGAACAGAATATATCTGTTAAGTCTCTCAATGTGCTCTCAATGCAGTTTCTTTTTAACAGACTTCAAAAAACGAGGAGGTTATCAATTCGTCGGAAACCTTTTTTTTATGTATGTTCACCGATTAATCGAAGACGCCTGAACCGATTTGGAAAATTCTTTTTTGTTTGAAGGGTATACTTCCCAGGTGGTCTCATTAAAATTTTATCGAAGTCGGTCGAGTGGTTTTAAAAAAATCAACAATAAAATGTGCGCGGGTGTTGGTAGCCGGTTTTTTTAAAAATATTTTTTTTCTTAAAGACTCTTTATTAATTTGTATTCAGACAATCAATTTTACTATCTCAACATTCAAAAACTATATCCCTGGGCATACTAGTTCAGTCTTGTCACGTGAGAGTACAGTTTCCAGGGTTGATTTCTACCCCACCATATTCATATTAATTTATTAAGCGAAGCGAGGTCTCTGAGTCTACTAGAGTGAATTTGCACTTGTCCGTCCGTCCGTCTGTCCGTCCGTCCGTCCGTCTGTCAGAGCCTTATAACTTTTGAATTACTGAACGTAATTATTTTAAATTTAGATATAATATGTAAACTGATAGCCTTCAGCCGAATGTTGCATAAAAAATTATAAAAACCTTTATTTCAGGGGGGCTCTCATAGAAGTGAATGCGAAGTAAAAAAAAATTTTTCGCGTTACATAAAATTATTACATATCATTTTAAAGATAATTTCGAACCGAGTACAAAAAAAATTTTTTTTTATTTTTTCCTTAAAATTGACGAAATGGGGGGCTTTCAAATTGGAGATTTAATACGCTCGCTTGAAGACGCTCTCTAGCAGAATCGGCTATGTATTTTCAAGCTGATTTTATTTTTTATTTCACTTGTATCCTGTACCTGAACAACAAATACTAAAATTATATTGTAATTAAAACGCGCTGAATCTGATGACGTCAATCGTCATATGCTTTCGTGGATGGGATGCGTATTTACAATATTAAAGACAGCGCCATCTATTAACAGTATAGTGAAGTTTTGTTAAAAACATTGATGCCCATTAAAACTTAAATAATTTCGTTTCTTTATAATATTTATCTAATCTTAGTATTTGTTGTTCAAGTACAGAATATAACTCAAATTATGTGTAAGTTTCAATTTTTAAAATAAAGTGGTTTTAGAGATCTAGCTCGAATAAAATCTCCACTTTGAAAGCCCCCCATTTCGTCAATTTTAGGAAAAAAAAATAAAAAAAAAATACTTTTGTACTCTGTTCCAAATTATCTTTAAAATGAGGTACTGCAACCCTATGAAATGCAAAAAAATTTATTTTACTTCGCATTCGCTTCTATGAGAGACCCCTGAAATAAAGATTTTTATAACTTTTTAAGCCATTTTCGGCTGGAGGCCATTGGTTTACATATCATATCTAAAAATGAAGTAATTACGTTCAGTAATTCAGAAGTTATAAGGCTCTGACAGACGGACGGACGGACAAGTGCAAATTCACTCAAGTAAACTCAGAGACCTTCGCTTCGCTCGGTCGATAACTTATTATTCAATTAAAATCATTGTTTAGTTAAATATCAAACTTCAATATTACTGCATTTTGTGTATTTTCTATTCGCATCGATAGATGACGATTTGTACAGATGCCCCTAACCCGTTTTCACTCGTTAGTAGTTATTAATTCAATTTTTTCACTAACGTTGCCTAACCTTTACGGGCTACCTATGATAAGGTTAGGTGATGATTTCTGTCAACTTCTTTATCACGATCCTGTACGGAACACCTAAAAGGACATTGGGACGGATGTTAGGACTTAGGATTGTATTTAGGAGCTACCTACGTAAAGAGACTCCTACTTAGGGGATGATTTAGGTATGTTTGGTGAAAACGGGCAAAATAATAATGTCACGTTTGGTCGTCATGTATCGATTGAATGAATAATCATGGGATACCGTTACCGCGAGGTCTCAGTTCGGGGCGAACCACTAGCTATGAAAATTAGTGATAGTCTAGGGGTTGGGACTCCCGGTCTCCTATTAGGGGATTGTGAGTTCGATCACCGGGCACGCAACTCTGACTTTTTGCAAATAAGTGCTTTTAAGCAATAAATATATATATATATATATAACATGCCATAACGGTGAAGGAAAACATCGTGAGGAAATCTAAACACTTGAGATTTTTCCATAATGTATACCTACTCAAAAGTGTGTGAAGTCTGCTAATTGGCATTGAGCCAGAGAGGTAAACTGTGGCATTTATAGCCTTCTGAGAGTGACCTGCGCTCAGTAATGTCACGGTGATGAGTTGCTCATGATGATGATAGTACAGCTCTATCTATACTATTACTATGTTTACTATTTACTATATTTACTAAAATATTATAAAGAGGAAAGATTTTTTTTGCTTGTTTGTTTGTTTGTTTGTTTTAACCGAATAGGCTCTGTAACTACTGGGCCGATTTTAACCATTTTTTCACCAATAGAAAGCTAAGCTATCGGGAAATAACATAGGCTATAATTTATTGCCAAAAAAATTAGAGATCCTTAAGAAAATTGCAATAATGTAACCCAAAGTAGGAAAATTTTGCCTTGAAAATGCATTATTTGGCGTGTGCTGAGAAAACTATTGATGATACATAAAAATGATGTAGGTGCTACATGATTAAAGTACTCATTATTCTCTAGAAAAAAGTCCTCGAGGGAATATAATCGACCGAGCGAAGCGAAGGTCTTTGAGTTAACTAGGGCGATTTGCACTTGTCCGTCCGTCCGTCCGTCCGTCCGTCCGTCTGTCAGAGCCTTATAACTTTTGAATTACTGAACGTAATTACTTCAAATTTAGATATAATATGTAAACCGATGGCCTCCAGCCGAAAATGGCTTAAAAAGTTATAAAAATCTTTATTTCAGGGGGGCTCTCATAGAAGCGAATGCGAAGTAAAAAAAAAAAAATCGCGTTACATAAAATTGTTACGTATCATTTTAAAGATAATTTTGAACTGAGTACAAAAATATTTTTTTTTTAATTTTTCCCTTAAAATTGACGAAATGGGGGGCTTTCAAAGTGGCGATTTTATACGCTCGCTTGAAGACGCTCTCTAGAAAAATCCGCTATGGATTTTCAAACTGATTTTATGTTTTTAGGTCACTTATATCCTGTACTTGAACAACAAATACTAAAATTATATGAATATTATAAAGAAACGAGATTATTTAATTTTTAATGGGCGTCAGTAATTCATATAGCATCAACATAGCTTCACAATAATGCTAATAGATGGCGCAGTCAGTAACTATTCCCATGGAACTACGAGTTAAATTCAATGTTTGATAAATAATTCAATGTTTTCACTAACGTTCCCTAACCTTTACGGGCTACCTATAAGTTAGGTGATTGATGTTTTCTGTCAACTTATTTATCACGATCCTGTACGGGACACCTAAAAGGATATTGGGACGGATGTTAGGACTTAGGATTGTATTTAGGAGCTACCTACGTTAAGAGACTCCTACTTAGGGGATGATTTAGGTATGTTTGGTGAAAACGGGCATAATAATAATGTCAGTTTTGGTTATCATGTATCGATTGAATGAATAATCATGGGATACCGTTACCGCGAGGTCTCAGTTCGGGGCGAACCACTAGTATCTAACTATCATGATTAAGACACAATAATAGATTTTGTGTTCTAAAAATTAATTATATCGCCTTTATTATCGTGGTATTAATTTCTCCTTACTAATACGTCATACTAATATTATATTTTTGATGGTTTTCCCTTCAATCACGCCGCAACAGAGCTACGGATCGACGTGATTTTTTGCATGGGTATAATTGAGGACCTGGAGAGTGACATGGGCTCCATTTTATCCCGGAAAATCAAAATTCCCGAGGGATTTTAAAAACTACATCCACGCGGATGAAGTCGCGGGCATCAGCTAGTAGTTGATAAATCCACTAAGGCGCATTTCACTATGGGTAATTTATTTCGTTAAGGGCATATTATTTCCAGTTAATTGTCTATCTATCTTATTTATCTTCGTGTGCGTGTGCTCATATCGCTAATTAGTGCCATAACGATAGAGATTTGAACTCAGACTCCAGTAAAAGGTACATTTTAGATTCTTCGCTTATTTTATTTAAAAAAAAAAAATCGTTTATTTCCATCATTATACAGAAACATCAATTTGATCTTGAACAAAACTTGATACCTATCTACAAAAATTGATGCCTACTATTAATTGAGAAGTTTACAAAGAGTACAAGATCAAGAACTGGCTATCCTAGCTAGATTTTTAGATCTGTGTTAAGGATAGCCTGCCCTCTCCCTCGAATAGCCAAAACTGTGCACAAGCACATGTTTTTCAAAAATAAATAGCCTTAGGCATTATACAATACAATTACAACATTAATAGATAGTTTACACACTTTAAATTTATCTAATAACTGGCGTGTAATATGTGTGTGTTTGTGTATGTTTGTGTGTGTGTGTGTGTGTGTGTGTGTGTGTGAGTATGTTTGAGTGTGTGGGTGTATGTTTGTGTTCAGTGTGGATGCATGTGTTTTATAAAAAATTATAATATGAACGAATAACTGGTGAATTAATTTATGTAACAATATAGTTTTTATTATAAGAAAATATATAATTATATATGTATCAGATTGTAAGGAAGTCTTCTATTTCTTCATAAGATTTACCCAGCAAGAAAGATGTTACTAGTTTTTTGCACTGAGTAAGTGGGAGATTATAAATGGGTAATATTGCATTAAGCTTGTTGTACAAGAATGGGCCAAGATAGTAAAGAAAGCGCTTTGTGAATGCTAATTTAGGCGCATGCAAGGTACAAATCTTGTGTTTGCGACGCTCCTCAATAGGTCGAAACGGAGTTACCTTGTGCTGATACAGAATCACATTAAGAATAAACAGCTTTCTAACACTAAGGACGCCACAGTCTTTGTATAACAAAGTGGTAGGGAAGAGTATTGGTCTAAACGTTGACACTTTTAGTATGGCCCGTTGGGCAATTTCAAGGGGCTTTAGAGTGGTTTTAGCGATGCCACCCCAACAAGTTATGCAGTATTGAATGATGGATTGGCACAAAGCAAAATAAACATTACGGATTACGAGTGGATTTGCAACGTTTCGTAGATTTTTGAAAATAAAAATCAATTTACGGACCCTGTTTTTAAGTAGATCGATATGGTTTTTAAAATTTAAGTTTTGATCTAAAACAATGCCTAGATATTTAATTTTATTAGTAGAAGCTATAGACTCACAGTTACAATTTGAACTAAGCCTATCAGAGCAAGAATGAACTTTAAGAGTTACCGGAGTCTCAGGTTGTGAAGCATTTCGTACTGAATAGGTTATAAGTTTAGTTTTTGAGATGTGTAAAGTTAAAGAGTGCGATCGTAGCCAGTCGTTAATAGAGTTGAATCCAAGTTGAGCAGCTTCTTCAAGATCAGACCAAGAATTAGCATAGAAGGTGATGGCAGTATCATCGGCGAAGGAGACTATTTGGGCATTTTTAATGCGGAGATTGCAAAGATCATTTATGAAGATTAGAAAAAGTGTTGGGCCAAGAATACTACCTTGTGGGACGCCATACGATATTGGTAGCTCGTCACTCAAGTTGTTATCGATTTTGGTCATTTGCGTTCGACCAGAAAGGTAACTGCAGAAGAAATTTAGTTGATTGCCACGTACACCCATTTTTTCTAGCTTATTTAAGAGAGTGGGAACAGGAACTGTGTCGAAGGCTTTAGCAAGATCCAAAAATACTGTAAGGACTTTGTGACCATTATTCAAGAGGCTAATGATATGGTCTGTTAATACTAAAACAGCATCATTAGTACTTCTTCTTTTCCTAAATCCAAATTGTTGTGTAGAAATTAATTTGAAGTGCTCCAGATAAAGAACAAGTCGATTGCAAACCAATCGCTCAAGTACTTTTGACAAGGCTGGGAGTATAGCAATAGGTCGGTAATTGTTAATTGATTTAGCGTCACCACTTTTGTAGATTGGAATAATTATCGCCTTTTTGAGGGCCGTTGGGAACAGTCCTATCGCAAAACTTAAATTGAAAATATGACACAGAATAGGGGCCAAAATTTGGGAATACCTTTTTAATATTATTGAGGAAATCCCGTCCCATCCAGTAGCGGCGTTAGTTTTTAGGGATTTAATAATAGAATTTATTTCATCAGTGTCAGTAGGTTCTAAAACAAAAGAGGACAAAGAATTTATTGAAGTGTAATCTGTAGAAAAACTTGTACTGGGTAAATTTTGCTTTATTTTGTCAGCGAGATCTTTACCTATATTTACAAAAAAAGTATTTGCATTGTTACAAGACTGTAGTGCAGAACAGTCATTGGACAACAATTGAGTACTATTTTGTTTTTGTTTTGAAGTAAAGCATATTTTTTTAATCGTATCCCACAACTGCTTTTTATTATTTCCTGCTCTGTTTATTTCATGAGAATCATAAAGCTGTTTTGCTTTTTTTAAAATTTTAGAACAGTAATTTCTGTACCTTTTATAAGTAACTTTGAGGATTTCATTTTCTGGAGATTGTTTTACTTTTTTGTGCATCGAGTCTCTGTTTCGCATACATCTTAATAGACCTTCTGTGATCCAGGGTTTCAAGATCCTCTTTTTGCTTGGCACCCTTGAAACAGCCGTGTTTTCACTGATAGCTTGAGACAGAGACCTAATAAGACAGTCAGTTGCTATATCAGGACTAACTATTTTATAAATATAGGACAAATCCAATTTATCAATAGTACTATCTAAAGTTTCATAATTAACTTTTGTGACTGTACGGATTGTTGGAGGTGAATAAACTTGTTTAGGAAGACTAATTAGGGTTGAGAAATGGTCAGTTATAGTGGTATCTAATATAAGTGTTAATGGTGGTAATCTAGAGCGTATTATAACGTGGTCTAGACAGTTATTTCCACGAGTTGGAGTTGTGTGGGCTGGTAGATCATATCCATAAAAAGCAAGGGTATTTAGGTAGTCCTGAGAGCTCGAAACTAGAGAACCGGGCTTTATATCTAAGTTTAAATCGCCTGTAATCACTACTGTTTTAAAACCACTAAGTGAGGAAAGTATACTACTAAGAGAAAGAATAAACGTATCAATGTTATCATTTGAAGGAGATCGATAAATACTAAGAATAGCTATATCACAAATAAATTTAATGATTAGTCCTGAAGCAGAAAATTGAAAATCTGGCTCTTCAATAGTATGGCTAATGTCAGAACTCACAAAAACAACGACACCGTCACTCTGGTTTAAATGCTTTGAGGTCTGGTGCCTAGAGTAATTTTGAATGGACGGTATAACTTGGTTATTATTACATGGCAGCCAGCATTCCGTTAAAACAATGATGTCATTCTCAAAAGATATACGCTCCAATAGAGATAAGAAACCATTGAAATTGCAATTTATAGATCTTATATTTTGGGTTAAGATTTTTAAATATTTTTCCGGATTTTGAAGGTAAGTGTGTGCTAGTTCAGGAGTACTGGTGTAAGAATCGGATACAGAAAATTCATCCACGCTTGCATTCAAATCATTTATTTGGTTATGCACTGTAAAAGTTATATAAGTTGTTGGGTGAAAGATTTATATGAGACAGGAATAATATAACTAGCATAATTACGGTTATAGTGGGTAGATTAAAAAAAGTTTGGTAAAAATTCAAAATAGTGAATAAACTGATAGTACAATAAAAAAATTTTGTTTGTACTTTGTATGATGTGGTACTTAAGGTTGATATATTGTGTGTTTGAGTTGTAGCTTGTGAGTGTGAATTATGAATGATATGTGATATAATACTAAGTTTAAAAAAGTTTTGTGTAATTGTGTAATTATATAATGTAAATCAATGACACTAATTGCATAACAATATCTTGTATTAATTAAGACATGCAACAAAAAATAAAGAAAGGAGAAAGATTTTAAAAATAAATTAAGCATTTTTAACAAGATACAGAGCTCAAGACATCGATTGTGGTAATATAGTCATTTAGGCGTTAAATTAATTCGTTCACACGCCACTTGCTTTTGTTGCGCGTGCATCAATGAATTAGCGCTCGGGGTGAGACGAGCGGGGAGCGCGGGCGCATCGTCCGCCGGCCGCTGCGTCGAGGCGAGCTCGGACAGTTGCAGCTCGCTGCGGACCACGATCGCTGGTTCTGCTTTGTGTTTACGTAAATAGATTCTGCCATTCTTCACCCAGCAGTGTTCATATTTATGTATTTTAGCAAACTGGCGGGACTTAAAGTAAAGGAACTTTAGTTTTGGGCTCAGAAGCCCAGATATATAAATATTCCTTATTTCACTGTGGATACCCATGTGCTTAGTGCATAATTTCTCTTTATTTTGTTTGATATGCTGATTCACAGCGGACAGAATATCTTGTTTGTAACTGTCATTATTCAGTTCTAGCAAAATGTGTTGAGAGTTCTCTTTATAAGTGCGCTTACGGAAAATTTTACATATGTAGTTTGGCTTAAAGTCAATGTTTAGCGAGTTACATAATTTGCTGACGTAATCCATAAGGTTCTCTCCTATTGTAGGTGTTACATTACGGATTTCAATAAATTTAGACGTAATGTAGCTTTGCGCGTCATCAAGTTGCTGTTGCATTTCGTGCGAGCTCTTTGTCATTTCGGCGATTTGTGTTTTCAGATGATTATTTTCAGTGAAAAGGACCTTATTTTGCTTACAAAGATCGTCGTAAAAACCTGACAAGCCATTCAGCGAACCCTCCAACGCTTCCTGCTTCTTTTCAATTAAACTGACTTTACTATTAAAGTTGCTTAGTTCTTTGCTCAATTCTTTTTGCGTAGCCGCCATTTTGTCCAAAATTTCAGTTTTGATTACATTCATGTCAGTTTTAAACTTTTGTAAAAAATTATTGAATAATTCTCTTAGTGAGTCAGTGGTGATATTTGAATCTTCACAACAAAATTCGTTTATAAGTTCTTCGTCACTGGAATGCGCGTCATCAGGTTCAGCTGTTGCTGAAGCTACCGGCGTTTCGTCGCCGCGTCTGCCCCGGCCCCCGCGGAGTTGAACATTTTGCACATTTCCATGACGATTTCTTAATCTTGTTGTAATTGGTAGAAGAAATATTTAAACACTTGCAATGAAATGACAACTTGCAATTTGCGCAGGTCAATACGTTGTCTCGCAGGTTCTTAGCACAGCACTCCATTGTTGTTGTTAACACGTAATCTAACAATTTAGCAACAAAAACAGCACTGAAACACTTATATTTATCAAAATACTAAACTTAATTTTATGAAAACTAGTTGATATTTATTTGGTACTTGTTAGATATTTATTAATTTACTAAAGTTACAAACAACACGTCCGTTCGTGTTGACAGCTGACGGGACGGGGCTCATTTTATTAATTTTATTTATTTCTATTTTGCATCTGCAGCAACAAAAAACTCGAAAATGATAGTGTCGAGCAAGGAATGTAGAAAAGTTGCCATTTCTGCATGCTCTATGAAAACTACATTAGTTAAAAGTAAAAAGTAAAAGTTTAGACAAATTTTTTGAAAAATTGAGTTTCTGTGAGTGTTGTAGCAATCAAGCGACTCGCTCTGCAAGCGATTGCAGAACTTATAGTAACTTACCTATTTGTTGTTACAATATCACTATTATTGTTAGGTAATTGTTGTCATAATATATTAAGTTTGATACTTTGCCTCTACGTGTCTTATGCTAATCTTGTTCTCCTTTACAACTTAGGTACTGGGACAAAGTTAGTAACAAGTTATCTTGTGTTTGCCTCTTGATGGGAGAATCGAAATGGGATCTTCAGCTAAGGCCACGTTTTCGCATAGGCGTGGCGTTGCGCGTCGCGCGGCGCGTCGCTCGCTCGCTCTCGCTCGCCCTCATACCTTGGCCATATCGCGCGACCGCTCACGCGACTCGACGCGCCGCGAGAAGCGCAACGCCACGCCTATGCCCCTTCAAGTGGCGCGGCCAGAAGTATGACATACGCGCAAGTGCGGAGCGCCATCTGGGTGGACCGCGGGAATTACCTAATTCATTAGGAAAATTAATTTCTCTAAAATTTTGTATGGAACTTATGTTTTAGACTTTTATTGTTGGAATTGTGATGAATTAAGCTTTAATTTGATATATAATTGTCCATACAAATTATTAAAATAGATGGCAAGATCTCATGTCAAAGTAAGGAGAGCTTATAGTTGGTACGATTTTCAAACATAAGTTCCAATAAAATAAAATAAAATTTGTATCAAATTGCATGTATCTTATTATAAAACGTTAATTACTTACCTGTCCATAGTTTTTCACTAAAAACACCACACTTTAATATCATAAAAGCAATAAAAACAGTAAAAGTTCGCCAACCAAGTACGACGTAAGAACTGCGACTGAGCTGAGGTTTTGACTTGTATTTGTTTAGGAATGCGACGCGCTCCGCTAGCAGATTTGAATTTTAACCAGTTCGGCAAGTATTAAACTTACGTTTGCGTAGGTAAGACAAGGCTAGATATAGGTTTCACAAAGAAATTAAATTGTAAACCGTACGTGTGCGTACAGGACAGTGAAAATCCACAATGTGGAAGCGACGCACATCCGAGCATTTCCGCAAAATCCACAATGTGGACGCCCGCCACTTGAAGGGCTAAGTCTCCAGCGAACAGAAGCTGACAACTTTTGTGTCAGTTGTTCTTCTACTTTAAAAAGGCTCGTACGGTAGGTATGTGTAATAACCGAAGGCGTGATTCCCGAAAGAATTTTTGTATTTAGTACTTCAAGTGGAAAGTTAGGGCTCGTTTCTAGACACGCGGCGCGTTCCGCGGCGCGTGGTGCGTCGCGTCGCGCGGTAAACTCAAATATATGGCCAAGTTCAATGAGAGCGTTCGTGCAGAAAGCGTTCTGGCCTAGTACACTGCGACGGCCCGCGAAACGGTCTCCAGAAACGAGCCCTTAGGGCAAGGGGAAGTTCCTGTATTAGGTCTATCATAATTCATAATCAATCTTCTTTCGCTAGCTCTAAACCCAAGGATAGCTTACATCCTGAGGCATAAATAAGTAAGCCACCATCTTTAATTCAAATATCATAAATCAAATATTTTCATCCCGGAAACGGTTTCCGGGGAACAAAGTTGCGTTCAGATCCGTACCTGCGAAATTTTAAATCACTTTTTAGTTTTTACATAACATTATAATTAGGTAGGTATGTATTGTGAAATGAATGGGATCGTTTGAGGTAAACGTAAACCGCTGATTTTGTTGTTTGTTAGCGGTTACACTGGTTTTTTAAATGACTTGATGATCTAGAACCAATTAAACATACATCATTAGTATGAAACCGGTATACGAAGAACTCCATAGAAAACCAAAGAGATAATAATATTATGCCTATTACTGTATAGGCACCTAATCCATAAACAATAAGTGTCACAGAGATAATAAAAAGGCACAGCGCAGTCGTAAATTCAATGTGGCGCCAGCCACCGACGCAAGCGCGCATATAACAAATAATTAATCTATATTGTTATTTAAAGATGGCGTTTTTAAGATTATTTTCTTTTTTACTCCTTGTTGCCTTAGTGAGAAGTCAAGGTGCAACCCAAGGCCCTATAGTACGTGTAGCCAACGGTATTTTGCAGGGAACCTGGAGAGTTTCAACAAATGGCCGGAGTTTTGCAAGCTTTTTGGGAGTACCCTACGCCCGTCCTCCGATCGGAAAATATAGGTTTAGAGTAAGTATTAATTAGTATGAACTTAAAGACTAGTTAACATTATTTTTAACATAATATTATTAATTAACATAATATTATTATTAGCATTTAACATATTATTAACATTAACTACTACTTAACATCTATAATAAGTAATAACTCTTTGAATAACTTGTTTTTACCGGCTTCTAATATTATGCTGAGTATATTATTTTGTGGAACTTCCCCTCATTGTGGAAACACTGCATACATAGCATAGTATCTATTATATTGTAAACTTGTTTTGAAAAGAGCAACTGCCGAGTTTTTTGCTGGTTCTTCTCGGCAGAAAGGGCATTCCGAACCAGTGGTAGACTCATTGACGTTTCAAAAGCACTTGTAAAAAAGTTTATTTGAATAAAAAAAACATTTCTATTTATATTTCTATTTCAAAAAATAAGATGGAAGCGGGCTATCTTGGAATGGGTATGGCAGTATACATGCCAAGCCTTTACCATTCCGGTACGATACCAGAACTGTAATTCGCTTAGTAGTACGTCTTTGATGGTAGGGTGGTAACTAGCCACTGCCGAAGCCTACCACCAAACCAAAACTATACTAGACTTTCTCATAGTACCTACCGATCGGTCATGTTATTTATTCAGTTGTTTTAATTATAAGATAAGACAAACAAGACAGAGCTGCTCGGATCATTGCGATACCGTTTAAGTATAAGAGATAATTATGAGTTCATGTACCCTGTATGATAGGCTCCGTCGAATATACCCCCGCCCAGTATTATTGTATAATATTACTTTATAGAAGAAACTTTGATATACGTATATTGGTGTTTACGACCGTTGTTGCATGTTTGCATAGGGTAATTGTGCCTGTTCGCGTCCGACGCCCAATTCGCGTCCAAACTACGAATCACTGTTTTACCACAGTGAAAAATATCCATACTTGACACACTAACCTAAACACGAGCGCTTCTATGGATTTTTGGACCTATGACCTATGACACACACAAACAAAAGATCTATGCGCGCAACCCAACTTGAATGAAAAATAAACTAGAGATTGAGTGTGCAACCAACGAGTGCCGTCGCGCTAAAGTGTTAGAAAAAAAATAGTGAGCAGCTGCACTTTTCACGGTAAGTATTTAATGGATTTATTTGAAATTTAGAAATCTTTGTTGTTCCTAGACCTTAATTATGAACCACACTATAGGGATAATGGATGTTTGAGCTTTAATTTTTCAACTGAGAGTTTTATATATGGCGGACGCGAACTGCTACATCAAATTTATAAAAATTTCACTTTACGTCCGCTATGGACGCAGATTATTCTAGCTATTTCCAAGTCAGATGTTTAATTAAATACGATAAAGTGAGAAAATCAATATAAATTTGATATCAATTTTAACATTATTTACATGCATAATATAATGGCCGATTTGCGTCCATATTATCAAAAATAGACAAAAAGATAATTAACGTCAAAAATCGCAAAATCATACTTGGACGCAAACTTTACCTACATTAAAAACCCTATAACATTATGCGTCCATGTTTTTATTACACGAAAAAAATAGTAAAAGTTATACAATTTTCAGTCCAGTTGTTTCGGCGTGATGCGCGGCCTGATATATAGACAGACAGACAGACAGACAAAAAATAAAATAAAAAATCTTTTGGGCTCAGTATCGATAATAAAGCTTCTTTCAATTAAAATTTTCAAAATATATTTAATGTACAGAATTCGTGCAGTTTCGTCCAGGTTTTATTATTATATTATAGATGTTTTATTTTCGTTATACTTTTGAACTGATTATTATACACTTACATAGTTTTAATTAATATTGCAAAATATATACATATTTAAAGATTGTCAATGACTTCAAGTCGAAGTAAAATTTTTTTTACTTTAGTATTTGATCAATGTCCAGAAGAGCAATTTTATTGATGTAAGTAAACGTTTTATTATCAGCAATTGTTAAATAAATGATTTGATTAAAATCACAAGCTTTTCTTTACAGTTATAAAACTTATTTCCGTTATTTCCCCCTTCTAAACTGGTGGACGCCAACTGGTCCACAGGCGGACGCAATCTGGATTTTGCGGACGCTAAATGGGCAAATCGCCTGTTTCAGCTATTTTTAGCTGTGTAGAATAAAACATCAGATGTGTTGTCCAAAACTGAGCATTAAACTTGACAAGACTATATAGGGACTACATTACATCCATTTTTGATTGAAAACTACCACACGACCATTTTTTTTTTCATGATCAAACTTAACAACTACACTAAGTGGACGCAAACAGGCGAAATGACCCTAGTCAGTGACTTTCGGACGTATATGTATTTAGATTAGTATTATTAAGGGCCGATTTCACCAACGTAAAATAAGTCTTATCCGAGCGTAAATTTCATATTTTGACAGTATTTTTAATACAAAAACTGTCAGAACGCCCAATTTATTCCGAGAATAAACATCACTCGAAACCCTGGTGAAATTGGCCATTACTTAGTGCCGATTTCACCAGGGTTGAGTGACGTTTATCCGATGGATAAATACGGCGTTTTGACCTATGATATAGTTTTGACAGTTTAAGTTTAGAAAATATAAAATTTACGCTCAGATAAGACTTATTCTACGTTGGTGAAATCGGCCCTAAGTTAGTTAAGCTTATATAACGTTATACTAATTAGGTTTGTTACTAAATAAGTAGTTGCTTAGTTTATTGTTAAAAAATTATGTATTGATACCTTAGTAATTAACTAATTTAATAATTATAATTTATATAATATATATTTATATGTATATATTAAATACTAGCTGATGCCTGCGACTTCGTTCGCGTGGAAAAATTATTAAAAAAGAACCGCTTTTTGTTAATCGCGAGGTTTTTACGATTGTCCTACGCCACTATATTATTTTTTTAATTTAATATTTAGCAAATCTTCACCAAAATTAGACAAAATATTACTTATAATATACACTTTCTAATAAAGGAAGAATTATCAAAATCGGTTCATATTTGACTGAGTTATGGAGTAAAATTAACAAATATTTTCATCCCCTATCCTGGAGTAACCTTATGTTTTATCGGGATAAAAACTATCCTTTATGTTGACCCGAAGTATCAGCTACCGCTATACCAAATTTCATTTAAATCCGTTCAGTAGTTTTCGCGTGATGCGCGAACAGACAGACAGACAGACAGACAGGCAGACAGACAGACAAAAATTAAATAAAAATCTGTTTTGGGCTCAGTATCGATAATAAAGCATACCCCGGTTAAAATTTTCTAAAAATATTAAATGTACAGAAATCTTCCAGTTACAGTTTTATTATAAGTATAGATATAGATATAGATAGATTAATTTAATAAGCTAACAACTTTGCCATAATTTATGGCAACGCTGTTGATAAAATATGCTCCCATAGATTGGTACGGGATAAATTAACCGACTTGGTTTTAACATTAGATATTGTACAACTGCTTTTGGTGAGAAGTTTTGGTAAGAGTTTGGTAAGAGTTTGTTACGCTGAGGGACTTGCATTTTTGTACATGTTATGCTTTTGATAGGATTAAATATTTTACGACGGGTTGCTGATAGTGACGAAATTTTTTCTAGGAGCCGCAAGCGTCGAAGCCATGGCCAGGAGTATGGGACGCGACCAGAGTGCTATCCCCATGTCTACAGTACGATCCCGTCCAAAATGGAGTCATAGGTATAATACTGTGGTGTTAGTAAAACGCGTCGTGAATGACTAAAATATTAAGATTACCCACAACATCACCCCAAATAATAAAAAGTAAACAACACATACATCATTTCCCCATCAAACAGAAAAATAAGTAGTAACTAATAGTATTAAACAAAAATAAAAACTTAGTAAATAAAATAAAAAATTATGAAAGAATGAGAAAAAAAATTATAGGTAGGTATTTACTAAAATTAATTGCAAAATGAAGTTATTATATAGTTACTAATCAGTATTTAACTCTAAACTCTCTTCTCTTTATCATGATAGTAGGAAAGCGATGTTCATCAGTCAATAACTAATGAATTTTCTCATTGAGTAGGATGAGTAACTTTCCTAATTACACCTGCTTCGATCATTCTATTCAGCTCTTCGTGTAACTTGTCTCGAAGACCTAGAGGTATTTTACGCGGCGCGCTCACCAACGGACGCACAGACTCGACTAACACAATGCTATATTATGTACCAGGAAGGCAACCGATACCGCGTAACAAATTTTTTTTTATTCGATGACAAGCTAGTCCTTGACTGCGATCTCACCTGATGGTAAGTGACGATGCAGTCTAAGATGGTAACTTGGAAGGGGTATGGTAGTGAACATTCAACCCATACCCCTAATTGGTTCGCTATGGTGGTAACTCGTCATCGTGCCGGAACGCTAAATCGCTTGGCGGCACGTCTTTGACGGTAGGGTGGTAACTAGCCACGGCCAAAGCCTCCCACCAGACCAGACCAGAGACAATTCAGAAATTATAAATTCCCAAATTGACCCCGCCGGGAATCGAACCCGAGATCTCCCAGTTATAAGGTAACAGCGCTCACCTCTGAGCCAGGGAGGTCGTCAAAATGTTCATAATTTGATATTTCTATATTATGTACACGCTTAGAAGCCTAACTCAGTACATGCATGCCTTCCCGTCGTCACTTTCAGGATCCTCTATAGGATTCCCTGCACTAACATCGATATCATACACTCTTTTAGTACGATTTACACGGACTACAGTTTGTAGTCGGTTCCCGTATTAGTTTGTATTTAAAAACAATATTTAAAACCCAGTATGAATGATACCGGTTTGCTCTATTATCACGAGACCCGACACTGATGTCGTGAAACACAGATATTTATATCGGTAAACATCAAAAGAACCTACGTCGCAACTTATGCACCTCGACATTCAACATCACGATGATCGTTGGCTCCCTAGTCCCTACACGCCAACGATGGTGAGCTCCTACCTTTTGTGGCACATCAAAGACCACTCGGTTCCCTTACTAGCCCCTTCCACACTTCTCTATGAAAGACCTTTTGATGGGCTAAATTTTTCCGTAGGTCACTCAGGTATATAAGTTATCTTAAAATAGCAATAAATAGCCATCTACGCATGTAATTTAAGAGGTATTTCATAGGGGCTAGGAGGGTCTGGGCCTTACTACCTGTTATTTCGTATTTCGTTTCTGCATTTTCTGAGAGCATTTACCATAGTAATGTATATTTTTTTTTACACCATCAGAAAGTACAGATTTCAACGAACAAAAAGCTCACCGACTTTTTTAAAAAAGCAGATATTTTGACGGGAGAATTTTCGAGTGAAAATTAGGTGCTTTTTCAATATTAAGTCAAAAAAAAGGTGAAAAAATAAATATTTTAAATCAGAAAAATTACAGTGTGTTTGAGACATAAAAAGGTAAGTTTTCACCAAATTTCGTGAAAAAATATTTTTTTTTTTTTGTAAAAGATAAAAATAAAAAACCAAAAACTTGGTTATTTGAATTTTTCACATACATTTTGAGGTTATGTGAAAAAAGTCTAAATACAAAAGTTGTAGATCTTTTTATTACCTACAACTTTGCCATTTAACTTTTTTCCATAAGACTTGTAGTTTTTCCAGAACTTGAGATAAACCGTTTTTTACCCTTAAACCCCCCCCTCCCCCCCACTTCCCGACCTCAGATCTCCCGTAATTTATTTTTCCTTTCATTTTTGTTGCATTCTCTTCCTTTTCCAATGGGTTTCATCCTACTATAAATTTTTTTGTTTTCAAAAATTATCTACCCTGTACTAAATAGCGTCAACTTCAAAATTAACGTGAAACTTAAAGTTTCTAAAGTTATTATTTTATGATTATTATTTAGTTTTTAAATCCCTCGGGAACTCTTTAATTATCCGGGATAAAAAGTAGCCTATGTCACTCTCCGGGTTCTCAACTATACCCATAGAAAAAAATCACGTCGATCCGTAGCTCTTTTGCAGCGTGATTGAAGGACAAACCAACAAACACACTTTCGCATTTATAATATTACTAGCTGATGCCCGCGACTTCGTCCGCATGGATTTAGTTTTTAAAAATCCCGCGGGAACTCTTTCATTATCCGAGATAAAAAGTAGCTCTCCCGGTCTGAGGAACCACTACTACATCCATTACTATACCCATGCAAAAAATCGCATCAATCCGCTGTTCTGTTGCGACGTGATTGAAGGACAAACCAACAAACAAACACACTTTCGCATTTATAATATCAGTAATGCTTTATTATAACACTTTTTATAATTGTCAAATTTTTTACCATACTTAACCAAAGACAAAATTACGTTTAGCTGTCATTTACGTTTTGTTATTCCACTGTCATTTGCGTTTTGTTATTCCATGTCAGATGTGTTTTTGTTATACCACGTTTTATAGTGACTTGACGGAAACGCGGTCGAACGAGATAAAAAGTATCCTATGTCCGTCTCCTGGTTCTAAGCTACCTCTCCACCAATTTTCAGCCAAATCGGTTCATCCGTTCTTGAGTTATAAATAGTGTAACTAACACCACTTTCTTTTATATATATAGATTAGTATGATGCTTTGAGTAATAAACCAGCAATGGAGAGGACTTGACGCCTAATTTATTTGCAAAAAAGTCTGTCAATTACGGTGGGGGGCGAGGTAGCACACATGAAAACTTGCTTACTACAGTTGCATTTTTCCATCACGTCGCTATGCACGCACACAATATAATTAGCAAACACTACCTTAAAGTATATGCACACTATCACATTCACACACAGGGACGCTCTATCATTACATGAAACAATCGCATCATTTGTGTAAGCATTTTAGGGATTTGACACTATCGATTATCGACTTTCGATAAGTTTTTCTAATAATTATTTACAACAGAGTTACTTTAATCGAGAGTAAATTTTTTTGTTCGAGATCTTTAACATGGTAGGTATATAGAAGCGCTAGGAAACGAGGTTCTTGCCGTTATTTTAGTCATAATATGCCTTTGCTATTAGATTGACTCTTTGTAGGCTTTTAGTACTTGCGTAAAGATACAGCTAGAAACTTTGGACTATATTGACGCTAGAAAGCGATCTAGTTTATTTCGAAAAATAACAAAATTACTTTTTTATATATTTGGAAGAAAAAGATACTGCGTCGGATTGTCGGATTTTCGTTTTCCTATGACATTATTTTTCTAAGATACTATGTTGACCTTCTCTACATGTTTATATTATATTTTTTGTTATTCATATTTTTCAACGTACTCAAAAATGCTGTAAATACTAAGACACCATCTATTTTTCAATATTATACAGATACTTCAAAAAAGTTATCAATACTTTTTAGCAGTGCAGTGCACTTAGGTGTACCTACTGTAAGGACTTAGGATTATCTGATTATTACTCCGTCACTATACTCTCAATCTCATGCTGAAAGCATGCTGTAGGTACCACAGTATATCACCTTAGAGCAGCTGTTTAGTTATGATTTAAGGTTATAAGCCACCAGGGAGTGCTGTACTTTGTCATAGATTTTTAATAATATTGTTTATTAAGTTGAGAGACATTTAATTTTTATTTGAATACGTAGTGGGTATTAATATTGAACACATTGATTTTTTAAGTAATCTTGTTTAAATAAACATACAGCATTTTTAATGAAACATCATTTGTTTTATTTATGTTTAAAGCGAAATTTACGATGTATCTATTTCTAAAAAGTATATTAAATACAAACTGTTAGGACTACATCATGTTTCCTTAAAAATAAATACAGCATAATTAGCATTTCAGAGTTTAGAGTTATTTCGTGGTTTCATATGTATCAAATACCAAGTTACAGCAACATTGCTTCTTGAAATTGAAAAACTATTAGTCGAAATTGATATAAAACTAATGTATAAAACTAAAGTAATTCTACTTTAGAATTATATAATTAGTATCATCTGATGTGTTACATTAAAAAATATGCTTTTTGAAAAAAATCGGCCAAGTGCGAGTCGGGCCTCGCTCTTTTAGGGTTCCGTTAAAAAAATTTAAATTAAAATATTTTCATGTACCCATGGAAATATTTTAATTTAATTTTTTTAATTTAATTTAATTTTTATTGTTTGTTGTTATAGCGGCAATAGAAATACATAATATGTGAAAATTTCATCTGTCTATCTATTACGGTTTACGAGATACAGCCCGCTGACAGACGGACGGACGGACAGCGTAGGCTTAGTAATAGGGTCCCGTTGGTACCCTTTGGGTACGGAACCCTAAAAATCTGCTCCTGATAGCTTATTATGAGCTGTTATGATTTTTTAAAACGTTATTGGCTCTGGTTTAAAGTTCACTTTTTCGATTTACAAGATCGTTTTCCAGCGTTGAATAATATTCTCTCAGTCCAGTATGGAGGAAACATAAAAAGGAAAAACTGAACCCTAAAAAAAAATTTATTTAAAGTTATGATTGGTAAGTTAAAACTTGTACCTACATACTTTACTTGGAAGGCTTATTTTTTTCATCTACTTCATCTGAACGAAGTGTATATTTGTTTGTAATGCTAGGCTGCCGCCATGGCTATAGTGGCCACCCCATCTGTAATAAAACACCGCCAAGCTATTTAGCTTTCCGGTAAACCTAGCGGGATGAATAAGAAGTATGGGTACTTTAATTCAATTGCCAAGTTTTAATGAACCAAATATGTATAGAATTTAAATATTTTTTTTCGTCAATGAACCATTAGTAAGACGATAAAAATATCTCGGTATAAATAATTTATACAATCCCCCCACCAATATCGACATATGAAATCTTGCTGTCCAGCCCTAATTTTATTGCGGTGTGGCCGACTTCATAAAATTAAAGTCCTAATTTTCTAGTAAGAAAGACTTACGTAGAACTTATCATTATTATTAAACAATTTTTTAGTCTCGTTTTCATTATTTTTTGTATTATATTTGTAAAAATCCTTTCTTAGCGGATGCCTACGTCATAGTAGATATGCGTTGATAAATCAGTGAGTCAGTCACCTTTTCATTTTATATATTTAGAAAATCATATCACACTGGCTATATGGAAATATATACCTATAAATTTTGAAATAATTGAGTAAAAAAACTAATTTTATGAATTCGCTGAGTTTATGGAGCTCTAGCTGCATCAATGCATTTTAAACAATAGTGGGAGAGTACCAGCCAATCAGACACCATTGCGATCGTTATAATAATGCAATCATTTTAACCGACTTCAAAAAAGGAGGAGGTTCTCAATTTGAATTTTTTGTATATTTGTTACCCAATTATTCCGCCAAATAATGAATGGAATTTGATAATTTTTTTTTGTTTAGTAGGGCATACTTCAGAGGTGGTTCCCATATAAATTTTTGTTGATATAATGTTAGATGTTACTCCATAACTACGTCAAATCTGAACCGATTTCAATTTTTTTTTGAAAGAAAGCATAATAAGGTTGGGCCTATTTAAAAGGTGAAGAGATGATTCATATCTTCGGTGATGGAGGAAGGAACTCAATGATTAAGAGCAAATTGCTCGCGATCAGAGATATACACAAAAAAGCTTAAAATAATAATGTAAAAAAAATATCTTTAAAAAACCGACTTCATACGCCGATCGGGCAAAGTTGGGCTAGCGTCGCGCATTAGTTTCATCATTTATATTTAGGCCCGCCCGACTTCAACATACATGTACAAATTAAAATTGTTTTATACTTTGTAGTGGCGTTTAAAGTCGGTTTTATAGAAAGAATTTTTTATCATTATTTGATAATCCCACAGACGATCAAAGTTCGTATTTATATATCTAGTCATATTTTACTTAAAGCTTATAAATTAGTCGTTCACCCCTTCCTATTCTATCGTGATTTTAATTGTATGGGATCAATTTATAATGCAGTTCAAGATAAAGGTCTCTAAACGAATAGTAAGTAGGAAGATTAATTTTCAATATTTTCCCCAAATTATTTCATGTACGATTAAGTAGCAACATTTTCAGATCGACAGTTTTCTTAAGTTTTCTGCATAAGTATTGCATTATTTGGATAAAATAATACATCAGAAGTAAATAAATGTTATCCTTTAGTAAACTGGATGTTTTAAATATTTTTTTAGAAGAAAATACTCTCATATTCGGCATCTATAGCGGAGCTCATTCCCCGCTAACCATACGTAGTTGACAGGCGCGTGACTCGAGTCAAACAGTTTTATATAACGAGTAGGACCACTGCTCATACCCAACTTACAGAGGGGTACGCGCGTCAATTCTTCTCCTGTGTTGGTTTATTACTCAAAGGTATGATGCGAAAGTACACCTCGTAAGTTAACCTATTTTGATGAAATTTAATAAAAATCTTTTAGTGCTAATGATCATGAATAATTCCTTAGTACGAAGTACAAGGGTAGGTACACAACGCACGGTTCCACTACTGCTGCTCGCGTTCCATCGCCGGCTGGCAGTGCCGTGGTCCCCGCCGCGCGCTCTCACCGCATCGATGGACGCTCGCCCGAAATTACTGCCTGAGATTCTAGCTGTCGCGTTCTGTCCATGGAAACCTCATCAGCTTGGCATTACCTTTATCGCTTTTTCAAAGATCAACAGACTCATCCGTCCGAAGTAAGCGATCTCGAACTACAGTATTCGTTATACCCACCACACACAATTCTATCTGTGGTTAGCTCCTCTGCCCAGTGACGAAAACATAGGTACAAGTTTTGCTTAAAAGTTTTAAGGCAGTGACGTATATGTGTGCCTACCTAGCACATACAGGAATTCTATTCTATATTTCGCATTATATTCTATAATTCGCATTTATAATATACATAGGTATATTATAAATGCGAAAGTTTGTGAGGATGTATGGATGGATTGATGTTTGTTACACTTAAACGCTGTAAAAAATGAACCGATTTTTCTGAAATTTGGAATGGAGATAGCTCATACCCAGGATTAACACATATGCTACTTTTTATCCCGGGAAATTACAGTTCCGGCGGGAATTAAAAAACCTTAATCCACGCGGACGAAGTCGCGGGCCTCATCTTGTTTAACATAAAATATAAAGTAAATACTTACGGATACTTACGCCATACGTCGTCCGAGTTCACCGTTTCCCGCCAAAAATACCTTTACCCATCGATGTACCTTTACTATATATAAAAACAAGAAAATAACCAGCAAGAAAAGGTTAGAATTATTTTGCTATAATCCGCCAACAGAAAAATCTGTATCGTCAAACATGCAATTACAAGCTAAGCACCGCTCACCTACCCCGCCAAGCAAGCCAAGTTCCCAAGCAAGCAATGCCACCACCACTCACATGCACCACCACACAAGACTTTTACACTACTCTCGACGCACGTTACGCCCCGACACCGGAGCATCCTCAGGAGATGTCGACTTTACAATGCTGTATTGTCTAGTCTATATATATGTAAAGTGCATAGTAAGTATAATGTAACTATACGCTACAAAAAAATTAATCTAGAATGAAACTTCCATTCCAGGTAGCGAAGATTGTCTGTTCTTAAACATCCACACGCCGAAACCCAACGCTGGTGCCTTGCTGCCTGTGGTGGTCTTCATCCATGGTGGAGCCTTCATGTACGGAGCGGGAGGGCAGTACGACGGGGTTCACATGATGGACAGAGATGTGGTCGTCGTCACATTAAACTATCGTTTGGGACCACTAGTTAAGTATTTTTAAAAGACTTCAAAAAAGTAAAATTAAAAATTTTAAAAACCCCCCGACACAAAAAATAATCTCTAAAAACTAACAAATAATATTTTATACCTATATATAATTATTATCGTCACATATATTATGTAAGTTCAAATATTTTTATTTTCCAAGTGTCGTCGTCGCGTCGCGGGACCGCTAAAGTTTATAAAGTATTTTTCCAACAGCTAATTAATTATTACGAATTACATTTAGGTACGAGCGATCTTAAGTTTCATGCATGTATAGTCTACGCTCTACGTAATGCCGCGCGCGACACGTGAGGGCAGACGACGTTGACGGTTGTGTCGATTTTGAGTAAATTCTTTTGTTGCAATCTGCGACTACACCTGTTTTTCTCACTTAGCGGTCCCCCGACGCGACGACGACACTTGGAAAATAAAAATAATTGAACTTACATAATATAATATGTGACGATAATAATTATATATAGGTATAAAATATTATTTGTTAGTTTTTAGAGATTATTTTTTGTGTCGGGGGGTTTTTAAAATTTTTAATTTTACTTTTATTTAGTCCTTTTTAAAGTAGGTATAAATATTAGGAAGGTATTTATAGTGATTTGTTAGCGCAGTTGTAATTGAGCCTAATTGATCCCATTTAATTACCCACCTTCGAAATCTAAACCTTACTCTAACATGTCATATTTAAAGTCATTCAAAAAATTCAAAATTCAAAATTCAAAATTATTTATTTCATGTAGGCCAACCTGTGGCTCTTATGACACGTCAATATTCTACCACCGCACCGGTTCGGAAAGCGGATTCTGCTGAGAAGAGCCGGCAAGAAACTCAGCAGTTGCTTTTTTCAAAATAATCATTTTACAATATTAATAAGTAGCTATTACATTGTAATAAGTTTTTATACTATCTTGTGGGCAGCTGGATGCCAAGCTGATTTAACCCGTGCATCTTTGTTAGAATAGAATATGACATTTCCACAAAACGTACTACAATTCAATTCATGTCAAAGACGGGCAGACAGAAAGTATTCAGACAGCCCCATTCCCGCCGGCGGCACCCGTTCACGAGCATGACGCATGATCCAGCCATTTCTTCGCTCGACCATATTTGGTTACCTTACCATGTTCTTTCAATATCATTGAAGTAATACGGTACCTTTCGAATCGATAGGACATATGGAAGGTAGTTAGATCACCTCATCAACTATTAAAGAGCTGATGATCTTCAAACGGCTGATCAGGTCATGGTTACCTTACCATATACTTTCAATATCATTGAAGTAACACGGTACCAAATTTCGAATCGATAGGACATATGGAAGGTAGTCAGATCCCCTCATCAACTATTAAAGAGCTGATGATGTTCAAAGGGCTGATCAGGTAATGG
The DNA here is from genome assembly GCA_029955525.1 of Oeneis ivallda. Taxonomy (NCBI): domain Eukaryota; kingdom Metazoa; phylum Arthropoda; class Insecta; order Lepidoptera; family Nymphalidae; genus Oeneis; species Oeneis ivallda. The sequence continues at coordinate 4,176,499 of JARPMR010000016.1, read as the reverse complement.
TTACCTTACCATATACTTTCAATGTCATTGAAGTAACACGGTACCAAATTTCGAATCGATCGGACATAAGGAAGTTAGTCAGATCCCCTAATCAACTAGAAAAGAGCTGATAATCTTCAAACGGCTGAACAGATTTTCATGAAACATGGCTAAGAACACTCGGGATAAAATTATCTATGACACAAAAAAAACTAAACGAAAATCGGTTCATCCGTTTGGCGGCTACGCTACCACAGACAGATACACAGATACACAGACACGTTAAACTTATAACACCCCTCTCTTTTTGCGTCGGGGGTTAAAAAAGGAGGAGGTTATCAATTCGTCGGAATCTTTTTTTTTATGTATATTCACCGATTTCTCGAAGACGCCTGAACTGATTTGGGAAATTCATTTTTTGTTTGAAAGGGTATACTCCCCAGGTGGTCCCATTGAAATTATATCGAAATCGGTCGAGCGGTTTTTAAAATATCTACAATAAATTACATACTTTGTAGAGGCGCGGGCGTTTGAAGTCGGTTTTTTTAAATATAATTTTTTATATTAAATTATGTTCATATAAAATGTAGCCGAATCGAATCATCAAAATCGACTAAATTTCGCTACGGCGGAACATTTTTAAATAGTCACATACATACATATATACATAACTAGCTGATGCCCGCGACTTCGTCCGCGTGGATTCAGTTTTTATAATCCCGAGGGTACTCTTTGATTTTCCGGGATGCTTTACACTCTACAGGTTCTCTCAACTATACCTATCCAAAAAAATCACGTCAATCCGTAGGTTTTTTGCAGCGTGATTGACGGACAAACCAACAAAGACAAAATTACGTTTAGCTGTCATTTACGTTTTGTTATTCCACTGTCATTTGCGTTTTGTTATTCCATGTCAGATGCGTTTTTGTTATACCACGTTTTATAGTGACTTGACGGAAACGCGGTCGAACGGGATAAAAAGTATCCTATGTCCGTCTCCTGGTTCTAAGCTACCTCTCCACCAATTTTCAGCCAAATCGGTTCATCCGTTCTTGAGTTATAAATAGTGTAACTAACACCACTTTCTTTTATATATATAGATTATTATATGACCGTTAAAACCACAACGTTTCCCTTTGGCTTCGCCATAGTCGGGTAATAAAAGCGGGCGAACTTTAGAGGGGTGGCAATTTAATCAAATCTATACCCCTAAACGGTTTTGTCGTGGCATTGTACCGGAACGCTAATAATTCGCTTACTTTACTGGCATTCACATCTTTGGTCTAGCACCGTTAGGTCTTATTTCCCCACCACACCAGATCTGAGTCAATTTTGAAATTATACTTAAATAATCAAATTGCCCTAGTTTTTTTTTAATTGGTTATCGAACTTGTCAGTTGTCACCTATGACTATGCAGCGCTCAGCACTGCGTCAAGAAGGTCGTCAAACAAATTAAAACGGAGGAGTGAAACTATCGGTTCGTGGGTTCGAATCCTGACTTCAGATTATTATTTTTTATTTTATGTATTTTTATTAATTAATTTATTATTAGAAGGAACTTCGTTCCAACCGAGTATTTCACGACACTCGCGCATTTTTATTTATTGGAGAAGCATCCCTTTCAAAAGGAGATTGGCGAGCTCCCATAGAGTTTCTGACCCAGACTTGAGGCCCACGTTCACGAATCAAACTTCTGATACTTGTTCTAGTAAATCAGACTAACAAAAAAGTTACTCAAAGTCAATCAAATAAAGTTGGGAGAAAAAAGATATTCAGTAGTAAATTGTTAAAAATGAGGTTAAGTTTCCATTTAATATATTTAAGGCAAATTACCCATGGAACTAGAAATTACGACTACGTAAATTAGAGAACAACGACAAATTGTAGCTTCTTAGCTGACGTGAACATAACTCTTAACATTCCAGGTTTCCTAAGCACTGCCGATGATCAGATACCGGGCAACGCTGGTCTAAAGGATCAGTCCTTCGCTTTGAAGTGGGTGCGCGACAACATCATCATGTTTGGCGGGAACCCTGACAGCATCACTCTCACAGGCTGTTCAGCTGGCGGTGCAAGCGTACATTACCACTATCTGTCGCCACTTTCTAAAGGTACCAACCATAATCTTCAATTATGTTCTACTTTCAAGACATTTTATTCTAACTTATAACTTGCTATTTATATTTCTAGGGAGCATAATAATAAGCTCCCTCAAAACTACAATAAGTGCTTTCAAAGGACATTTAAACAATTTCTTAAGCCGGTAACGCATAGACATTTACTCAGATCAAAATCCATCGAATTTGAAAACACAAGGACAATTTATTACAGAAAAATTTGGTACGTTTTGTACGAAAATTTTGATACGTGCCAGAGATCGCATAGAAATAAGACCGCCGTTATTTATGTTATTTATGTTTATTTTTGTTTCATTTTTAATGTGATGTGCAATAAAGTATATTCATTTCATTTCATTACGTTAAACTGCAGAACGTATAAGCAGTGATAGCCTAGTGGATAGGACTGTGGTCTCCTATTCGAGGGGTCGCAGGTTCGATCCCGGGTACGCACCTCTGTGACTTCGGAGTCATGTACGTTTAAGCAATTAAATATCACTTGCTTCAATGGCGAAGGAAAACATTGTGAGGAAACCTGCACATCTGAGAGTTCTCTATAATGTTCTCGAAGGTGTGTGAAGTCTGCAAATTCGCATTGGGCCAGCGTGGTGGACTATGGCCTATAACACTTCTCTGAGAGGAGACCTGCGCTCAGTAGTGAGCCGTTGATGGGTTGCTAATGATGATGATGACGTTAAACTGCATTGCATCCATGTCTATGATCATCGATCACTTTTTAAAATCCATTTCTTTACTTCCCAGATACATTTAACCGGGGAATTGCATTCAGCGGTTCAGCGTTTTCATCGTGGACACATTCCATTAAGCCTTTGGAAAAGGCCAAAGCTCTTGCCGTTATAGTCGGATGTCCTACCGCCAACACTCGCGATATGGCCGAGTGCCTGAAGAATAGACCTGGAGAAGTTTTAGTCAACGCACAAGTTCAAATGTTTGTAAGTTTCATTGTTTATCATAACTTGGTAGAAACGAGTTAAGCGTTAGTCATTTTGAGCTTTTTTTAAGCTATTGCATAGCTTTTATCGCGGGCTTTGAACTAGGACAAACAGTTTGAGCGCGGCGACCGAATCAAGAAATTCCGTAACGAAAAAAACCTAACACCGTCGTTCAGTAAGCGTTCAACATTTCAGAGGTTCTCAAGTAGCTCTATTTGGCGTAGTGGGCGAGCGACCGCTTTCTTTGATGTCGAATCTCACTCGCGAAGTAGCGACATTTCGCTTTTCTTGTTTGTTTGTTTTCTAATTGTTTTTTGCATAATTTCTATTATCTACTATACAAAAAATGCATAAATATTATAATTGCATAAGTTGATAAAAAAATGCTATGCAATAGCTTTACCGCGGCAGTCCCCGAGTGCCACTTAAGTTTTTTTATTTGAATCATGAAACTGGTTAATAATTTTATCAATAATTGTAACCTAATAGAAATGATCACGGCATACAAAAGAAAACTAAAACTGCATTATTTATATATTATATACACTACTAATTACAAACTGAAAATACCTACAAAATTGACTTAAAATAATAGCGATAATAAGAAAAAAATAATTAATGTAATACTGGGTCTACTGAACAGGGGTGCTAAGTTATTTGTATAAAATGACATCTTACATTTTTTTTGGAGGAGGTCAAAGAACCTGTAAATATGTCACAATTGCTCCTATGTAATTAGGGAGCAAATGTGATAGATGGGCGCGTGTGCGCTCTGGTGCGACAAAAAAGCTTTCTAAAGTCCAGTAAACATTTCAGGACTGGACAGTGAACTGGTTCACCGTCTTCACGCCGACGACGGAGGCTCCAGGAATCAAGAACCCGTTCCTTTCTCAGTACCCTTACATTGCAAGTCAAGCCGGCGCCATGCAGCCTCTACCGCTCATCACCTCTGTGACTTCTGAAGAGGGACTATATCCTGCTGCAGGTACTAGGGACTCCGTATTTGGACTTCTGGGCCGAAGTCAAGGTCCTGGTTTGGATTCCTGGGTCCAAAATAACTATCTTTGTCCTTTATTATTATTTTTGTTCTATCAAGAAATTCTCAATAGTATCCCGGAATTAGAAAGTTGGAGTTGTGTCTCCCCTATGTCTCGGAGAACGCGACAAGTCCTGCGCATTATCTCTCAGTGTCGGATTTCCACTCCATCAGACTAAGACAGTGTGTCTTACTGCCACATATTTTTGCTAGTTTAATAAATGAAACACCAATTTAGCATTTACAGTATTGCACAGTATTTACAAAACTGAAGAATATAATCCATATAATAGAGGCTGCGCCGCTGCACGTATGTTACTTGGTTCACAAGAATTTTGAGATCGGCCGGCCTGGATGGTAGACAATAAGGAATGAACTGGCGCAGTCTTTTTGCGCATCTATTTTATTACTTCTTAAATTCAAATTCCTTTCGAATGTTCCAAAATCAAACAGTTCTCGACGACAGCTGGCTAGTTCACAATCCTACTAAAGGAGGTTGTATACGCCACAACCATGTCGGGAACGGAGGGTTTACCTGTGTTTGCGCTCACACTTGTCCAAAGTGAATGTATCGGAGTCGGAGTAGATCGGAGTAGATGCCTCATTCTCTGTGGAGATTTACCGCCGTGACCGAATTCGTTCGGGAGCACTTTATTAGAAAGAAAAAACGTCTGAAAAGACCCACTTTGCCCCTTCGTAAATTACCCGATTATTCAAGTAGGTAGTGCAATGTGTTTGGTCATGATAAGATATTCGCTTGGCTTTTCTCCACATCGACATAGCCGTGAGAGAAACGTGAGAATATTAAGTTACGTTGGAACATAAAACACATTTAATTTAATATTTTTACAGCTTACCAAGCAGCCCCAAATATCTTGTCAGAACTGGAGTCAAAGTGGGAACACCTCGCTAGCAACATTTTCGAGTATAACGACACTTTGCCTCTTGATCAACGTTCCAGTGTCGCTGAAAAGATTAAGCAGCAATACTTAAACGGCAGACCAGTTGGACATGATACATTTTCTGGACTTGTTCAAGTAAGAAACTGATTATTTTGTTTACTTATACCTACCTAAAGTTTTTTTACATTTCAATTAATATATTTTTTTAATGTTGCATGCTGTATTTAAGCAGAGTTTGGCTGCTATATTTTCAACACCTGTATCTACATTACCCAAATTCACAATAAAGAAATTGAATTGTATTGAATTGAATATTCCTGGTGTTGGTGGTGTGAACATATTAAGTAACATACGTATCCTTGTAGTGCCGTGCGAGTGTATATGAGTAAGCTTAAAACGTATGGTTTCTTTTTCTTCTTTTTCTCCTTCATCAACCGGTAGACGTCCACTGCTGGACAAAAGTCTCTTGCATAGGCTTCCACTGGCCTTGCTTATCGTATATATTTTACGTTTTAAGCTATCGAATAAATATGATTTTCTTACCCATAACGCATGACTGAATCAACAAGTTCAAAATTCTTTATTCAAAATTCGTACACATTAAATGTGTACGAATTTTGATGCGAACAATTTAACAAGTCTGTACCTACGAAAACTTAAAACTGAAGTTACGAGAGTTCCAAACGTGCCTTGAGAAGAACCCACATCTCATGCAGTAGTGTATTCTTTTATCAACATATCTCTTAATTAATATCACGACTAATTAGTAATAGAACTATTAAAGCTATTAGAGCAACTCAATCCCAGGGTGTTACGTTATGATACAGTCTTTTACATGAGATAAAACAAGTGTTTAGATTTAACTCTGATCAAAAGTTGTAATTGGATGGGTAATTAACTAATTAACTTGTTGATTACTAACCTCCGCAGACAGTTTAATATAGCACTGATAATTAACTGATAAAAAAAAATATTTTTAACTTTGACAATAAATCTTGGTTTGCCTTCAATCATACATTGCATTGCTACCAGCAGATTGGGTACTGACTACTGAGGGTACTAAATACCTACTAAGTACTAACTATAAGCCGCCCTGCGGTGGTATCCAAAGGTTTTAGATTTGTTTTAATTTAAAAAGTACTTAATTCAGTTTTCAGATTATTTTATCTTACTAATCATACTTCATAATTATATTATACTATTTTATACAATTATACTATACTATCATACTAATATTATAAATACGAAAGTGTGTTTGTTGGTTTATTGTTTTGACCTTCAATCACGCCGCAACAGAGCCACGAATCGACGATGATTTTTTGCATGGGTATATTTGAGAACCTGGAGAGTGACGTAGGCTACTTTTTATCCCGGAAAATCAAACAGCTAAATAAATCCACGCTAGTAATTCAATAAATTATGTAATTGTTAAAATAAATTATTTGAACAATATTCATCATTCATTCATTAGCAACCCATCGACGGCTCACTACTGAGCGCAAGTCTCCTCTCAGAGAAGGGTCATAGGCCATAGTCCACCACGCTGGTCCAGTGCGAATTGGCGGACTTCACACACCTTCAAGAACATTATGAAGAACTCTCAGGTGTGCAGGTTTCCTCACGATGTTTTTCCTTCACCGTTGAAGCAAGTGATATTTAATTGCTTAAACGCACTTGACTCCGAAAAGTCAGAGGTGAGTACCCGGGATCGAACCTGCGACCCCCCTAATAGGAGACCAAAGTCCTAACCACTAGGCTATCACTGCTTAACAATATTATTAATACTTTACTTTAACAATTTATTCTAATTTTATTTTGTTTCTGTAGGCCCTCGGAGACCGATTGTTCACAGCGAACGTCGGTAAACTCGCTCAAATTCACGCCAAAAGGTCGCTCGAACCGACCTACGTGTATCGTTTCTCATACCGCTGGCAATACAGCTTCTCTAATGTAATGGCCAAAAACGAAAACGATTATGGTAAGTGGATTTTGTTTATTCCTCTTTTTATGACTTTCGTGCCAAATTGAGGAGCGTTTTCACAAAACGATCGGTCATAATCCTACTCATATTATAAATGCGAAAATTTGAGAGGATGGATGGAAGTTTGTAACTCCTTTCGCCGCAACAAATGATACCGATTTGGCTGTTTGAATGGAGTTAGCTGGATTCACACTAGGCTATCCTTAAAAATAAAGAGTTCCCGCGGGAATTCATCATCATCATTAGCAACCCATCAACGGCTCACTACTGAGCGCAGGTCTCCTTTCAGAGAAGGGTTATAGGCCATAGTCCACCACGCTGGCCCAATGCGAATTGGCGGACTTCACACACCTTCGATAACAAAACCGCGGGAATTAAAAAACCCTAATCCACTCGCTCGGACGAATTCGCGGGCATCATCTTGCAATTTATAAAATTATAAAATATAAATTATACCTAGATATAAAATAAACACGAAAGTGTGTTTGTTTATTGGTTTGTCCTTCAATCACACTGCAAAAGAGCAACGGTTCGACGTGATTTATTGCATGGGTATAGTTCAGAACACGGAGAGTGACATATTTGACTACCTACTCCCTCCTCCTATCGTCGTATTCCCCATTACTGAGGGTCGTGACCCCTTCCACCAATGATCTTTTTATGGACGATGTCGCGCCATGTCATCCGGTTCTCTGCGACATGGAGAGCTTCGTGGATCTTGGTGTCGAGAGCGGTGCGGATTTGATCCGACCAACGCATCGGGCTTCGTCCCCGAGGTCTCCTTCCATCCACTTTGCCACTACCTACTAAGGATACCTAATAAGGGTTTCAACGCAATTTTTAAAAATATCGCGCGTACGAAGTCGGCCCGCTGGCATAGGCGCTGGTACGAGTAAAATACGTTAGATACAGCAAAATCAGTGATATCCTAGTGGTTAGTACTGCGGTCTGCTATTCGGGAGTCGCATGTTCTATCCCGCGTACGCACCTCTGGATTTTCTAAGTGCGTTTAAGAAATTAAATATCACAAACTTCAACCGCGAAGGAAAACATCGTGAGCAAACCTGTACACCTGAGTGTTGTTCATAATACTCTGAAAGGCGTGTTAAGTCTGCCAACTCGCATTGGGCCAGCGTGATGGACTATGGCCTGTAATCCTTCTCTGAGAGAAGACCTGTGTTCAGTAGTGAGATGTTGTGTGTGTGATGATGAAGTGTGGATAGCAAAAGCTAGGAAGACGTCAAAACCGATTCAAAATGTAATGTGCACAGGTGTGAGCCACGCTGATGACGTCACGCTTATCTTCAAGTACCTGCCAGACCCCACCAGGCCGGAAGACATACAGATGAGGGAAGCTCTTCTTGACATGGTCTACAGCTACGCCAGCACTGGGTAGGTTTGACTTTTTGGTTTACGTACGTTGTAATTAACAAATTAAAGTAGGGGTAATTCACAAAATCACATGCTTTAACCATAAAGAAAAACATCTTGAAAGATCTTGAGAAAACCTGCACGCCTGAGTAATGATTTGTTCTGTCAATTCCATAATAATGTTCCCAAAAGTGTGTTTATGCCACCTGTTTGAAGTACGCATTACTTTACATCCAGTGTGTGCTTTACAAAGTATATCCTACTTCCTACTAATATTATAAATGCGAAAGTTTGTGAGGATCGATGTATGGATCATGGATGGATGTTTGTTACTTTTTCACGCCACAACGAATGAACTGATTTGGCTGTTTGGAATGGAGATAGTTCACACAGGTTTAATACATAGGCTACTTTTTATTCCGGAAAATTACAGAACTCCCGCGGAAATTAAAAAACCTTAATCCACGCGGACGTTGTCGCGGGCCTCATCTTGTTTAATATAAAGGAGGTTGGCGAATTTTGACCCAGCATTTTTAAAAACCGTTCAGGTTCAGAAAACATTTGATTTTAATTCATATTTTTCAGAGTATTTTTCTGTGTAAACCCCATTTTTTTAGAAGATGGGGATCAAAAATAAAATTATTCACAAGTACACATTATAAATAATCGTCACATGGCAATACAAGTGAATATCTTTTTTCTCCCAACATTATTTGATAGACTTTGATTAAGTTTTTGTTAGTCTGGTTTACTAGAACAAGTATGAGAAGTTTGATTCGTGAACGAGCGTTCAGTGTTCAGTTCTGTTCGTCTGGGTCAGAAACTCTATGGAATTCGCCAATCTCCTTTTATGATTCTGTGCTAAGTAACGGCCCTTCTTCATTCACAGAGTCCCAAAACTAAGGAACAGCCCTGAATGGCTGAAAGTCAAACCGGGACAACCGGAACTGGATTACTTGGAAATAGGCGGACCTAAGGATATGAAGATGAAGTCGAGCGCAGACTTCGGCCACAAAGCGTTCTGGGACAGCCTCGGCTTTAACGAGAACGAAAACTACCGCGTCAACATAATAAGAGATGAACTATAGTATATTTCGTCCAAACATAAATTATGCTATAAGTGTCCAGTATAATTAATTGGGTATTTGACTGTTGTCAAAAATTTCTTCTTCTTCTTCATCAACCGATAGACGTCCACTGCTGGACAAAGGTCTCTTGCATGGACTTCCACAGGCCTCGGTCTTGCGCCGCCTGGATCCAGCGACTCCCTGCGACTCGTTTGATGTCGTCGGTCCACCTGGTGGAGGTCTGCCAACACTGCGCATCCCGGTGCGGGGTCGCCACTCCAGCACCTTAGGACCCCAACGAAAGTCAAAAATTTGATATTCAGTCATTTTAATCGAAAACACTTATAACATGTAAGGCCCACTTGCAAAGACGCCGATTTAGTTAACCCAGGAATAAATTTGTAATTTTGACAGAAGCTGTATACGCAATCTGTCCAATCTGTCGGTTTAACCCGGAATTAGCTGCTAAGACTGGGTTAAGACGTTTCTGCAAGCGCGCCTAAGAATAACATTTTGTAAAAACAGAAAATAAATCGGTCAAAAAACATGTCTTTCTAAAACGAAATTTTCTATGGAGCGTTCGTTCACGTCACGTCATGTAGGTACCATTGCTTCCAATAATGAAAACCCTGACAACGGCTTGAGATAAGCAATGCTGCCCAACATGAGGGCAGGGGACCAGATATAGCTAGTGAACGGTCTGTATATGGAGCTGCTGACTTGTGACATCACAATTCAGTAGTGTGTCTAACAGGAAACTTTAAGGCTATGTATTTCCGAGACTAGTTAAGATATTTAAAAAGGAAAAATGGCATTGTGTTATAAATTATAATATTTAAAAAAGTTATTTTAAATAAATAAAAAAATATCAGTCAAATACCCAATTCTCATCATTGCCTTCCTCGTGTTGAAGTTTGGCGGTAATCATGCAAAAAGCTTCTGTATAGCCGCTTCTTTATTTAATTTTGGATGAGTCAGCCCAGTCTTGCCTGCAATCCTCCCTTCCAGCACTATTTTTGGGCTGCTCTTTGTAGGTGTCCAAAGAAAGCTACTTTTCTTTGTATGATGGTGGCTTTAACGAGAATGAAAACTACCGCGTCTACATATTAAGAGATGAATTACTATACCTAGTATTTTTCTAAATATATTATGCTATATTATGTATATGTCCTGTATAATTATTAATTATTTCTGTAAAACATTTATTAGTAGGTAGGTAGGTAGTATATATTTATTGATAAGCGATGTTTAGGAGGCAGGCTGCACATCTTTATTATAAGAAGAATTCATAGAATACCTACGAGTAATAAACTTGAATGTCACCAACAAACAGAAAAGTTTAATTAACTTACCATTAACAGCGTATTTTTAACAAACATACTTACCTAGTTTAAATAATTAAAATCAATGAATGTGTTTTTATATGCATTTTTATTTTTTTACCTACCAGTCTATCTATACCTACTTATAAAAATACTTTTTCTGACTGACTGACTGACTGGCCTATCAACGCTCAGCTTAAACCTAATAGGAGTTACTTAGTTTGAAATTTTAAAAAATAGGGGATGAATGCTTGTCTGAAAAATAGGGGATGAATGTTTGTAAGAGTAATTGTTTCCACCCCAACACCTAATTCCACGCGGACGAAGTTGCGGGGGCAAACGCTAGTAATATATAATTAGGTACGCACAAATCCATACTAATAGCCCAGTATACGGAGGTCGGAGAGATCACTAAGCTGGCCGAGTGCGCGTCGGCAAACTTCGCACACCTTGGAGAATATTAAAGAGAACGCCCATGCCCGTTTTCACCAATATTCCCTAACTTTTACGGGCTACCTAAGCTAAGTTAGGTGACGCATATTGTCAATTTCGGTTTCACGAATCTTTAGCGAACACCTGAAGGTAGAAATGGCATTGGGTAAGGGATTGTATTTAGGGGCTACTTATGTAAAGAGACTTACTTAGGGGATGATTTAGGTATGGAGATTTCCGCACGAAGTTTTCCGTCACCGTTAAAGCAAGTAATATTATATCTACAATTCCATTATTACAGTAATATTCAATTTCATAATAATAAAAATTTAAACGCCTCAATAACCTAACGATTAAAGGTTTAAATTAAACTGAAAACTGAAATGTCGGAGGTTCGATCCCTTTTCGATCCCCACCGCACTATAATTGTCATAATAACAAAAGCTCTAGTCACTATAACAAAAGCTTTGCGTTTGCAGGAGAGAAAAGAACATTAGTCAAAATCAGCTTGGCTGTCTTTTGTCTTTTAAAAAATAAAATTACATTAAACGTACAAAACACCAATACATAAGTGGTGCGCGCTTTGGAATCGAATTCCGGACCTCGCTAAAACGAGGCTGAAGTCTTAGCTATCATCACGGTGTTAGATATATTAATGGAACATAATATTTTTTTTTATTTGATGACAAGCTAGTCCTTGACTGGCGATCTCACCTGATGGTAAAGTGACGATGTAGTGAGATGTAAGTCTAAGATGGTAGCGGGCTAACTTGGAAGGGGTATGGCAGTGAAAATTCAACCCATACCCCTAATCGGTTTCTACACACGCCATCGTGCCGGAACGCTAAATCACTTGGCGGCACGTCTAAGTAACTAGCCACGGCCAAAGCCTCCCACAAGACCAGACCAGAGACAATTCAGAAATTATAAATTCCCAAATTGACCCCGCCGGGAATCGAAACCGAGACCTCCCAGTTATAAGACAACAGCGCTCACCACTGAGCCAGGGAGGCCGTCAACGTATATATCCGTGACTGTCAGTATCAGCGAGCCAGTTGCCAGCGACCGGCGCACGCGCATGACATTGAAGCTAATATGGCGTATCTCAGATTATTTTTGTTTCTATTTTTCGTAGTCATAGTGAAAAGTCAATTAGGACCTAATCCCTTAGTGCGTGTGGCTAATGGTGTTTTGCAGGGCACCTGGAAAGTGTCCACAAAAGGCAGGAATTATGCGAGCTTCATGGGTCTACCCTACGCTAGGCCCCCGGCCGGAAAATATAGGTTCAGAGTAAGTTAGATTTTTAACCATAAATAACCTTAAAACAAGTTTCAGTGAGTGCTTAGTTAAACAGGTTAAATGTTCTAGCTGCCCTCGTCCTACCCATCCATAGACGAAGTTTTATTTATATATATACCTATCTACCTACTTAGACTACTTAGAATAAGTAGGTAGATAGGTATCTTCTGTCCATTGTTGGTCGTAAAGTAGGTCTCTTGCACAAATTAGTAGACGCTTATTATCTTGAACACTATCATAGGTATTTCTACTACATAGATACTTAATATAAGCAACTATGATTCAAAGTTCAAAATCTTACAGTAACACTGTTGCACTAACTATACTTAGATATTGAGTCTATATTTATACATAAACAAAGCAATACTAACTTCGTAATAAATTAAAAATTGATAATAATATAGTTGGAGCGAAGATGTTTTGACACAGGCTACGGTCTATTTGGGCTGCCAGTTGCAATCACCAGCCTTTGTTTCAGTTTTTGAAGTGAAAACTTCTTTAGGCGCGTTGAGCACTTTTTTTGGGTGAGCAAAAAACATGGATTTGGAAAATTCTTTTTTGTTTGAAAGGGTATACTTCCAAGGAGGTCCAATTTAAATTTTACCGAAATCGGTCGAGCGGTTTTAAAAAAATCAACAATGAATTATACATATAAGTACTTTGTAGTGACGCCAGTAAAGGAAGACACAGCCCGAGGTCCCAAAAAAAACTAAAACTTTTGACTTATTTATTAAAATTGAACTTAAAACTAATTACAAACTAAGTTTTATCTAAAGCTACGCGATGTAGCTATTAGATTTGATGTTGGATTCAGAATAACAATAAAATTACAAGCAATTATAAAGAAAATTCAAATTTGGGTCGCGGTGTCGCAATTGCTGACTTTGCTACTCGTGGCTCGCGGTTGCGTGTTAGGTCAGCGTTCCACCTATAGCTTGGCGATGTAACACCTCCACCCTGAGATCAGCAACTATTTGAGACCGGTGTGATAAAATGTTGCTGGAAACTGCTCCTGGGGTCTTCCGGGATTTGCATCTTCTTGATGGTCATTTTCTTCGTTAATTTTCTTCTCAGTTTTAACTCTAGGTGTGCTCTTACATCGGCGAACTATTACGATACTACTGATGAGTGCAAGTGTACTTAATAGAATGACGTAGAGTGGTATCGTCGTGTGGTACAAAGTTGAGGGTTCCTTTTCCTTGTGCAGTGTTGGTTGCAGCATGACCTTGCTCTGTATAGAATGCAGGTTTCCGAGGTCGATAGATTTCAGGCTGACGTAGTTGAGGCTCGTGCTTTGTGGTCCCATCTCGTAGTTGATATCCACGATTTTGAGGGGTTGGCCCGTAATTTTGTCTTCAGTGTTGCTAATTGAAAAGCTTCCTGCGTGCAGGATGCAGTCTAGCGGGATTGTGGCTAGAAAGCTCCCTTTTAGCTTGATGAAATCTTCTCTTTGGCATATCGTATGGACTTGCATAGGGCGTAGGAATGATAGAATGTAATGTCGTCCATCCAATTCCTCCATAGCTTCTTGAGAGAGTTTCAGAGTAGTCATACCGCAGGTGTGGTCCATGGTTTGGTTTTGAATAAGGTTCTGGATACAGTCCGATGATATGCGAAGCTGGTTACTGTTCTTTTCGCAGAGGTACCATTGGTTGTTGTACTTCGGGCATTCAGCCTCCATGTACAAGAACATATGCCTGTTGGATAGGATATAGGGAGAGGGTGGAAAGAGGAGCCTGCATGTTCCTACTTGGAAATACGGCTAGCTTGTATAAATGAAAATACTCTATAGATAGTATGATTCCTTGCCATATTTTGGTAACCTGGCTTTATAATATCTCTTATAGCTTATAGAACGCTTATTGTCTAAGCTCTAATTCTAGAAATAATACCGGATGCTATTTGTTAAGGACCTTAATCTGTCTATGAGACCTCGCTTCGAACGATTTGGCTTAAAGCGTTTCAGTTGAATTATCATTGCTATGAGGATATGTAAATAACTAGCGAAGCAAAGGTGTCATTTTCCAGGGTCATTATAAGTCAGTTATATTGTAGAGATGAGTGATAGTGTGTTTCTAGTTTCGTCGGTCCTAGTTTAAATGGTAATAATCCAGATCTGTTCTCTAAACTCTCAAGTCGTACCTTCTGAGTCACTGTCAGTCGAACTGTCGGGAGGATCAGTGGGATTACAGTTAAAAGAGGTGTCCTGTACTAGTTGAGGGGTTGTAGGGATTCGCTTGATTCTATGTTTCGCGATTGGGTTTTCCTTCTTAGATGTATAGATATGGATCGGAAGGTCAGCCAGTACTTTATCCTGACTTATCGTAGTATTATGTACTGAGCTATTATAGACAATGATAGCGTAGGGAATAAGGGAGGTCACTGCGTCATTTTTATTTTGTAGTCTTAAAATACGAAGATGTTCGAGTAAAGTTAGGTGAAGTCTTTCCATATTCCCGGTACTGGTGGGACAGTAGGGTAACATTCTATGGTGATTTATTCGGTGCGGATCGATACGAAGTTGCGATAACACTTCTTTCGCGCAGGATGCTAACTTAACTTTTTGAAAACTTTCCATATTGTAAATTTCAGTACTAATCGACTTATCCATGGAGAAAATAACGTCATGTGGAGTTGGGTTAAAAACTTCTAAAATTCCTCGATTACTTTTACCAACTAGGTATTATGCAATTTGATATTACTTGCTCGGGGACAAAGGCATCGCCGTCTAGACTATTTATCGGTAACCTGATCAGTTTTGATGAATTTGCAGGTATATCGGCCTCATAATAGTTCGTATTACGCGAGTTGTACATATGAATAGGGTTCACTGCAAAAGGGTCATAGCTTAATGAAATATGAGGGAAAAATAATTCAACAGCTTCCGGGCTAATAAACGATTGATTAGCGCCAGTATCAATAAGTAACCTAATAAGGGGGTTGTTAATCTGTATATATAGAAGCTGCATCTGCGTTTGCAAGATGACCTCTATTTTGGTCTTTTTGATTTCACGACTTTCTGAAAATCCGACTTAGGATCATTAGTCGAAGGATGTTCGTCAAGGTCTGTACTTGGAGTCTCATTAGTCACGTCATAGAAAGGTGTACTGTTACAGTTCGCGTCATCGTCGGTTTCGGAACGTTCATGAACGTTCATCTCGTGAGGGTGATGACTTGAGGTCGTTTGTGGCGTGAATCCATGACTATTGAAATTCGAGGGTGGCCTAGGTATATAGCTAACAATTCCAATCATGGGCTTTGGTAACTGCATGGTTAATTAATATATATATAGCTGCTCGTGCTGATTCACTGATTCACTGACTGATTGATCACCTCTCCTGTAAAATTTTGTATGAAAAATTTTTTTTCCACCGATGGTTTCGTATAGAGGACAAAAATTCATTCGGAGGAAAAATATGGAGAGAGCTGATGATTGAGGATTTCGGAGACGGATGAGGAGCACGGCCAGGGTATTGAAGATAGGTGGGGGGTGCTCGAACAAATGTCACTCGAAACCTCATCCAATTCGCAGTGAGCTGAAAAAAAATTCAAAATGGCGGAAAAAAGATGGCGGCCATACAAATTTCGTCGGTGTCTATCTCGGAGAGTATAAAAGATAGAAGAGTGGTTTCCTGGCAAAAGCTGATCAAGACCCTAAGGTCTACTTGACGAACAGAAAAAAAATTCAAGATGGCGGAATTTTTTTTTTCTTCATACAAAAATATATGGCGAATATTGAAGAGACTAGAAGCCGGGAATCATGCACGACTTTGATACAATTCCTTTTCAAGATTTTTTTTTATTGAAGAATTTTCATTATGACAAATGATGACATATGATGATCGAGGGTTTGGAAGGTGGGTGAGGAGCACGGCCATGGTAATGTAGATAGGTGGGGGTGCTCGAACAAAAGTCACTCGAAATCTCATCCAATTGGCAGTGAGCTGAAAAAAATCCAAAATGGCGGATTCAAGATGGCGGCCATACAAACTTCAACGGTGTCTATCTCGGAGAGTATAAAAGATGGAAGAGTGGTTTTGTGATAGAAAATGATCAGGAGCTGAAAGTCTACTAGACGAGTAGAAAAACCGCGGTCCGCTTGCGGGCCGCGCACCCACGCGCCCTACTAGTTAATATATATATAGCTGCTGGGGCTGATTGACTGATTCACTGATTCACTCACTGATTGATCACCTCTCCTGTAAAATTTTGTATGAAAAAATTTTTTTTCACCGTTGGTTTCGTATAGAGGACAAAAATTCATTCGGAGGAAAAATATGGAGAGAGCTGATGATTGAGGATTTCGGAGACGGGTAAGTGGCACGGCCAGGGTATTGAAGATAGGTGGAGGGTGCTCGAACAAATGTCACTCGAAACCTCATCCAATTCGCAGTGAGCTTACAAAAAATTCAAAATGGCGGAAAAAAGATGGCCGCCATACAAATTTCGTCGGTGTCTATCTCGGGGAGTATAAAAGATGGAAGAGTGGTTTCTTGGCAAAAGATGACCAGGACCCAAAGGTCTATTTGATGAATAGAAAAAAAAATCAAGATGGCGGAATTAATTTTTTCATACAAAATATATTATGGCGAAAATTAAAGAGACTAGAAGGTGAGAACTATATAAGACTTTGATACGGTTCCTTTTCAAAATTGGTTTTTATAGAAGAATCCTCATTCTGACAAATGACGAGATATGATGATCGAGGGTTTGGAAGGTGGGTGAGGAGCACGGCCAGGGTATTGAAGATAGGTGAGAGGTGCTCAAACAAAAAATACTCGAAACCTCATCCAATTGGCAGTGAGCTGAAAAAAACCAAGATGGCGGATTCAAGATGGCGGCTATACGAATTTCATAGCTGTCTATCTCGGAGAGTATAAAAGATGGAAGAGTGATTTCCTGGCAAAAGATGACCAGAACCTGAAGGTCTATTTGATGAGAAGAAAAACCGCGGTCCGCTTGCGGGCCGCGCACCCACGCGCCCTACTAGTCTTTTATATAGAGCGCGTTTCGCGTCTACTGTCGTGGCAAGGCAGCGCTCGTACTCTTGGGGAGTACTAATGACCTGAGTTGCTAAAGCAAGATCGTTATAAAGGGCGGTCTCATCTCGCTGGTCTGAAAAATTATTTATTAGAGCCGTCCTAATCCCTAACCAATTCTCTGCAATACTATTGGAGTTAATGAAACGCGCAGCTGGGCCGGTAATCTTATTTAAGATGCAATTTATGAGAGTTAGGTTAGTTAATGCAGATCCGGGTTCGGTTCCTACGTAGTGCCCTACTATTTGGTCACATATGTTAATAAATCTTGGTAGTATGTGCGGGTTCCCGTTGAATTCGGGAACAGCACGTACAGCCTTAAGGATCGTGTCGGGGTCATGACTCGCCATGACTGTTGGTTCTAAAACGATATCTAACTTCCTATCTATATCTAACATAGATCTACGAGAGGCCCTGCTCCATGCAGTCCCTCCGGGGCTTGATTTCCTAGGATGGAAAATCTTGGAGTCCTTAAAAATCTATTTCTAACCTAGATTGACGAGAGGCCCTGCTCGATGCAGTCCCTCCGGGGCTTGATTTCCTAGGATGGAAAATCTTGGAATCCTTAAAAATCTATATCTAACCTAGATTGACGAGAGGCCCTGCTCGATGCAGTCCCTACGGGGCTTGATTTGCTAGGATGGAAAATCTTGGAATCCTTAAAAATCTATATCTAACTTAGATTTACGAGAAGCCCTGCGCGATGCAGGCCCTCCGGGGCTTGATTTTCAGGATGGAAAATCTTGGGATACTTAAAAATAGAGGGAGTAAGGACACAGGCTAGTTCCATGTACTTACATATGCATTTTAGTCTTCTTCGGGATCGATGTTTGGATTTCACCTCAGGCAGTGGCTTCTAGGTTCTTCAGTAGGTCTTCTTGAGAAGATGGTCGCGATGACTGCAGCTTCTTCCAGAAATGCCTACCCCTTTAAGACTGCGCCAGTAAAGGAAGACACAGCCCGAGGTCCCAAAAAAAACTAAAACTTTTGACTTATTTATTAAAATTGAACTTAAAACTAATTACAAACTAAGTTTTATCTAAAGCTACGCGATGTAGCTATTAGATTTGATGTTGGATTGAGAATAACAATAAAATTACAAGCAATTATAAAGAAAATTCAAATTTGGGTCGCGGTGTCGCAATTGCTGACTTTGCTACTCGTGGCTCGCGGTTGCGTGTTAGGTCAGCGTTCCACCTATAGCTTGGCGATGTAACACGCCGGTGTTTGAAGTCGGTTTTTTTAAAAAGATTTTTTTTATCTTAAATTATTCAATTAAGTGTTGTAAAATGGTGTATTATAGGAACCGCAACCTGTGAAGCCATGGGCAGGGGTGTGGGATGCCACGCGACCCCTATCCGACTGTCTACAATACAACCCCTTCAAGAAAACTATTACAGGTAATCCTTACTAATATTATAAAGTATCAATATTATAAACGCCTGAGCAGGTCTTCTTAAATTTAAGATCTACCTATCTCGATTACGTTAGCTTTCAAACGAAAAAAAAACCGCTTCAAAATCAGTCCATTGGATAGGCTGTTACGAGGGAACATACAGATACACAGATAGACACATACACAGATGCACCAACTTATTACACCACTCTTTTTTTGTCGGAGGTTAATAAAAAACCGGCCAAGTGCGTGTCGGGCCACGCGCAGTGTAGAGTTCCGTAGTTGAAAGTCTCAAATATTTTTGCTGACCTAGGAAAGTGCTTTTATTTTATTTAAGAACTAGCTGATGCCCGCGACTTCGTCCGCATGGATTTAGTTTTTAAAAATCCCGCGGGAACTCTTTCATTATCCGAGATAAAAAGTAGCGTTTAGAACATCGTGTGCACTAAGTTTGTGAATTCAAAACATCATTAAACCTATTTACTTCTACCTCCATGGTGCCGAATTTATCATACAACCTTTTTAATTTGTTAAAAACTCAGACTTGGAACCTTCTTGGTGTACTTTTTTTTAATTTGCTTTGCGCGCGCCATTTTCTTTTCACGTCATATTGTTTGAATGGGGAGATGAAAAATTACGTGTTGCACTCGAGTGCAAAGATTTTTCACCTCGTGCTCTTTTGATTCCCTCGCTAACGCTCAGGATTCTAATTTTTGAATCACTCGCTGCGCTCGTGATTCAATTTTAATATCCTTCGCTTGCTCGGTCATCAAAACTGAGCACGCGGTTAAAAAGCAACTTTGCACTCTTGTATAACAAATAACTATTAACTGTCATTTACGTTTTGTTATTCCACTGTCATTTGCGTTTTGTTATTCCATGTCAGATGCGTTTTTGTTATACCACGTTTTATAGTGACATGACGGAAACGCGATCGAACGGGATAAAAAGTATCCTATGTCCGCCTCCTGGTTATAAGCTACCTCTCCACCAATCTTCAGCTAAATCGGTTCATCCGTTCTTGAGTTTTAAATAGTGTAACTAACACCACTTTCTTTTATATATATAAGATATTGAATACATTTTGAGTTCCATGGTTTAAATACTATAATATACTACAAAACAGATATATTTCCTTAACTAATGAACCCTACTTAGCCGTGATAGTTTTCCTTTAAAATTCATTATATATATATACTACTGCTGTGAATTTTTTCTTGTAGGTATCCTTTCTACAACTATTTAGCTGTCAGAGGGGGGGGGGGGGGGGGGACACTTGACTCTAATAAAATTTAGCACTTTAAAATATCATATTTCACAAACGGATCCCTGTATTGAAAAATGGTGTTCCCACACCCACAATATTCTCACAGTCTCTGAGCTAAACCGCGGACAGACAGACAGACAGACGGACGGACATAGCGAAACTATAAGGGTTCCTTGTTTACTACGGAACCCTAAAAACGGTCGAAGTCGTGAGCTCCGTCCTAACATAAAATGTGAATAAAATTTCATTCCACGAAAGGTTTTCTGTATACTAGTAGATAGGTATCTGTAATCTAAATAGGAAATCGTTTTAGACCAATTTATAGACAAAGTAAATCCCAAGTGCACCGTTTTCGGAACAGTTGCACTGGCTACGAATAGAAATTCAAAGAACTTTACAATTTAAACTGTAACAACTTGAATATTCCTTTGTAAGTGAACTGGTGAAAAGAATGCCTCAAGAGGCTTCACATAATTACATTTTCACTAGCTGAAGCCTGCGACTTCGTCCGCGTAGATTTTCGTTTTTAAGATATCATAATCAAAGAGTTTTTTCCAGATCGTGTATGCTGTTTATGCCAGATTCTCTCTTAAGTTCTCTGGCAGGGGGGCTTAACATCTACTGCTCTCGTTAATATTTACATAAACCAATTGATTGATGAGTTGAGTGGGACCGGGATCAGCTGCTCGATTGATGGTACAATTATTAACAATCTAAGCTATGCAGACGATATGGTCTTGCTGAGCCCATCAATCAGCGCACTCAGAAAGCTCCTCAGGATATGCGAGTCCTATGCTGCGTCACATGGACTTGTATATAATGTGAAGAAGAGCGAGCTGCTGATATTTAAGGACAAAGGGAACACTGTAGGTCCGTAACCCTTTACGGGGTTCCACTTAGGAGAGTGACAGAGTTTAAATACTTGGGGCATATTGTGACGGAAGATATGTCTGATGTTAAAGACATAGAAAGGGAGCGTAGGTCGTTGACGGTCCGATGCAATATGATAGCCCGCAGGTTTGCTTGTTACAATACAGAGGTAAAGCTCACACTTTTTAAGGCATATTGCACAACTTTTTATACGTGCAGCCTGCGGGTGAAGTATACGCAGAGGGCCTACAATGACCTACGAGTACAGTTTAATAATGGTTTCAGAATGTTGATGGGGCTGCCGCGTTTCTGCAGTGCGTCACAGATGTTCGCAGAGGCTCATACCGATGATTTTTACGGTATTATGAGGAAAAGAGCAGCATCTGTGATGAGCAGAGTACGTGGGAGCTGCAACGGTATTCTGAGAACATTATCAGGGAAGTGGGAAAACCCTTTTATGAAGCACTGGGTGTCTTTACATATGAACACCGAGTGCCCCAGGCGATACATGAATTAATTTAAGTAATTAGTAATGAACTTTATTCTTATATTAATATAAATTTTAATTTAATTTTAATAATATAATTTATCTAATAATTTAATTTAATTTGAATTTAAATTTAAATTTAAATTTAAATTTAAATTTTGATTTAATTTGATTTGATTTAATTTGGTTAAATTTGATTTAATTTAATTTTTATAATATGGATGATATATCTGAAATAAATAAATTATAGCACATGCTGCACGATATTTTTGAAAGAATATCAACCAAGCTGATTGCATGAGGAGAATATTAAGTACTTAATATTCTCCTCTCCCCTCCAAATAAGCGAGTGTGGGTACGAGGAGTGGGTACGACCAATATTGCAACGGGTGGGGATCGAACCTGCAACCTTTCAGTTTTCAGTCCACATCTTTAACCGTTGGGCTATTGAGGCATTACGATTACGTTAATTACGATGAGGGCAAAATATTATGTTTGTACGTTTGTGTATCCTATTTCATTTTCACAGGCAGCGAAGACTGTCTCTTCATAAACGTCCACACACCAAATCCAAATGCCGGTGCTGCATTGCCCGTAGTCGTGTTTATCCACGGAGGAGCCTTTATGTACGGAAGCGGGGCCCACTACAGTGCTGTACACCTGATGGACAGAGACATGGTCTTCGTGACGTTCAACTATCGCTTGGGACCTTTAGGTAATCCTAACCGATAGTTACTATGAAGTAGCTGACGCCCGCGCCTTCTCCGCGTGGATTTATTTTTTATAATCCCTCGGAAACTCTTTCATTTCCGGAATAAAAGTAGCCTATGCCATTCTCCAGGACCTCAACTATACCCATGCAAAAAATCATGTCGATCCGTAGCTCTGTTGCGGCGTGATTGAAGGCGCATTTATAATATTAGTATGATGTCCTCCTGACCTAATCAGGGAACGACAGTCAACACAGAGAATTTCCATCTGCGCGGGAGATATAGTAGTGCACAAGTTAGTACGCACACACAGGTGCACTTTGATTCCCTCCCTCTTATAGTCCGATGGGACGGATATCCGACACGACCGGGGAGAGATTAGATGCAAGACTGACGGCTCTTCGAGGTAAGTACGATGGTGACACACCGTCTACTTCCTATAGCTGCGGGCTGTTAATGGGAATTTGTTCAGCCTGAAATCGAACCCGGGACCTCGCAATGAATCATGCTAACCACTAGATCAATGAGGAAAATCAATAGAAATGGATCTCTTTCACAAGCCTCGGTTTTGTGCTGCTTAAATAGCAGTTCTAGCAATTCGTCTGATGGCTGATTTAACTTTATTTATTTAAAAGTTCTCCCAATTTTGAAAATCAAGTACTGTAGGACATATAACTCAGTGAATGTTTTCTCTTTCACCAGGTTTCCTAAGCTCAGGAGATGAGGTGATACCAGGCAACGCAGGTCTGAAGGACCAGGCGCTCGCCCTGAAGTGGGTCCGCGACAACATTGAGATGTTCGGTGGCGACCCCCATAGCGTCACACTCACCGGCTGCTCAGCGGGCGGTGCCAGTGTGCACTACCAATATCTGTCACCACTTTCCAAAGGTACGTGTGTTGATCTCCACATCAAACACTAGATGGCTCTATACGAAACACAAGAAAGGATACGGGCATCAAGGCCTCAATACCCGGGTGGGGCGCAGGGATAGTCACTTCCTCGGAGATGGATTCAAGCCTAGACCGACCAAGGTCACATGGCTGGGTGTCTCGTTAGAAGGCTTCGTACCGCGGGCGGATCCTCCGGTGGGATTTGTCTCTGCTGTGGTGAGGCTCGTGAATGGAGCTAGTGTCTGGTCCGATGGGTCTCGCGTCGTCGTTTTCGTCGTCGCTGTGGTCACCTGTATGCCTTGCTGTTGAAGTAGTTAATGAAGCAGCTCACAATAATCAAATGCCGCGTCGTGCTCACAGAAATCAAATAGAACTACGATCACGCGATCTTATATCCCACTAGTAAAGTTTTGTTCTCTGGATAACTAAATATTCACGTGAGTATCTTGAAGAGGCATCTCCTGGTCAAGTTTCGTGTAGCCGATGTCAACTTGCCATTAAAAAAATTAAAAATTTCAAGGCTATTGAAACAGGCTTAGCATAATCGTCAAGGCTGGAATCCTGTGAAGAAATTATGGCAATTTCTCATTACATTTCGTCGATCAATTTTGTTGGGAGTTGACAAAAACGCTTTTCACCTCGAATTACGTGATTTCAAAATACAGATGGTAGGTATCCAATCATTAATTAATAAATAACAAGGCTACTTTCGAAACTTTCCAGACATTAGACAATAGAAATATTAACGAGATCGAAAACAATACCAACCCCCGCGCGATTCGATAAAACATTAATAACCGGACTTGTTACTGTCTAAGAGCTTGTCCAGAAGGGGCGAATTTGTCACGAAACGTCTCCTGCGAAATTGCGTCAGAAAACGGGGCACGCGTGCATTTGTGAGCGTTTGAGCTGATTTAATTCACAATAAGTACCTACGTGCACTCTTTTTTTCGATAGACTCTGATCAGATCTTCCGCACAGGGCGCCGCGCTAGCTGTAGATTTAAATAACTATGCAAAAAATCGTCGCCACCCACAAACAGATTCCAAACGTATCTTAGTTACTGTGGCCTGTGCTCAGCTTACATCATGGCAGCCTGATGATTTTTTTACTACAACGACATTAGGTATTTTTACATTCATTATTTATAATCGAAAATGTATTTTCGATTATAAATAATGAATATCAACATTTTGACTACAGTCAAATAGCCAATTGGCTTTATACTGTGGTAGCATTATCGTCCGACTGTAAAGTTCTCCTAACCGAATTGTAGTTAAGACTCACGAGAGTCAACCTCAACGGAGGCCAGCCAATTACGCAGGAGATATTATAGTCCACAAGTGAGTGCGCGAACACACCTCTCTAATCTCTCACTGTCGTAATCCTCAGTTTCCACTTTACTAAGAATTCGTAGATAAAGGTATTTGTTAAAAAATATTCAACTTTCATTCTATTGTTCTTTCATTCGATAGATAGAAACGTAGTAAACGTATGCCAGGAGACAATACTCGCACAATAGGAATCTGGCCTAAATCGTTGTTTTCATCTTTGGATCGCATCGTCGTCAAAACACATGTCACATAGGATAAAGGCTTGATAAATTAGGTCATTCGTCAGTACTGCTTAAAGGCTCCGATGTTTTTTTGTTTGATATAATACCTAAGCCAAACCCTCATGTAGAAGTAATAGTTGTTCTGTGACCCTCGTAAACCTATGTCAACCTTTCAGATGCCAACACATACGAGTAGCTAAGTGAAGGCAGCATTCGCAAATTAATAAGCAAAGTTATGACGATTTTTCGCGATATTCCGAGCTCAAGCTGTACCGGTTTTCTGACGCACATATCTCGAAACTTCGTGTAGTCTAACCCTCCACAATCCACATATTAGTTTGCAGTTACAATAGCTAGTGCTACTAGCGTGCACGTAAACTACATACCTAATGCTACAAAAGAAATCAAGCACCGCCGCGCCGCTCACAGTTTTATCATGATTCATCATCATCATCATCATCATCATCATCAACCCATCATCCGCTCACTACTGAGCGAGGTCTCCTCTCAGCGAAAGGTTATAGACCATAGTCTTCCACACTGACCCTATGCGAATTGGCGGACTTCACGCACCTTTTAGAATATCATTGTGTAGAAATCTCAGGTGACCAGACTGCAGATTCATCACGATCAGATGCTTTAACGGTGAAGTAAAACTACTTCACCGTTAAAGCATCTGATAATTAATTTCTTAAACGCACTTCGAAAAGTCAGAGGTCACCTGTCCGGGATCGAACCTGCGACCCCCCGAATAGGAGTCCGCAGTCGTAACCACTAGGCTATCACTGCTTAAATATCTACCTATTGCTTATCCTAATTAGGTATCTCATACTATTCCTTGCTGGACTGACTTACCTGCTAGGACTTCCGTAGGACTGAGTTTCCGTCGCGAGTTGTAATAGTAATATTATTCTTCTTCTTCTTCTTTATCAACCGATAAAGTCCACTGCTGGACAAAGGTCTCTTGCATGGACTTCCACAGGCCTCGGTCTTGCGCCGCCTGAATCCAGCGGCTCCCTGCGACTCGTTTGATGTCGTCGGTCCACCTGGTGGGGGGTCTGCCAACACTGCGCTTCCCGGTGCGGGGTTGCCACTCCAGCACCTTGGGACCCCAACGACCATCAGCTCTTCGAACTATGTGCCCCGCCCATTTCCACTTCAGTATCGCGACTCGCTTAGCTATGTCGGTGACTCTGGTTCTCCTACGGATCTCCTCATTTCTGATTCGATCCCGCAGGGACACTCCGAGCATAGCTCTCTCCATCACCCGCTGAGCGGTCCTGAGCCTACTTATGAGGCCCTTAGTTAGCGACCATGTCTCGGATCCGTAAGTCATCACTGGCAACACGCACTGTTCGAAGACTTGAGTCTTCAGGCACTGAGGAATTTTGGACGAGAAGACATCTCGGAGCTTCCCGAACGCTGCCCAGCCGAGTTGGATTCGGCGGTTGATCTCTTTCTCGAAATTGGACCTACCTAGCTGGACTGTGTGTCCCAGGTAAATATACTCGTCGACAATTTCGAGTGCAGAGTTCTCAACAATTACTGGGTGGAGCGGTGCATGGGCATTGGACATGATTTTCGTCTTGCTCATGTTCATTTTCAGGCCCACCTGTTGAGAAACCCTGCTGAGATCGTTGAGCATTGTATTGAGGTCTCTCAGAGTCTCTGCCATGACTGCTATGTCATCGGCAAATCGCAGGTGAGTGATGTACTCGCCGTTTATGTTGATGCCAAGCCCGTTCCAATCCAGAAGCTTAAAGACGTCCTCCAACGCAGCGGTAAAGAGCTTCGGGGAGATAACGTCTCCCTGTCGCACTCCACGCTGCAAGTGGATTGGCCTCGTAGTCTGGTCCTGTATACGTACTGACATTGTGGCGTTTTCATACAAGCACTTCAACACTTGGATATACCGGTAGTCAATTCGGCATCTCTGCAGCGACCTCAACACAGCCCAAGTTTCCACCGAATCAAAGGCTTTCTCATAGTCCACAAACGCTAAGCAAAGTGGCCGGTTATACTCTTCCGTCTTTTGTATAACCTGCCGCAGCGTATGAATGTGATCTATGGTACCAAAGCCTTTTCGGAATCCGGCTTGTTCGGGAGGCTGGAAGTCGTCGAACCTACGAGCGAGACGATTCGTAATGACTCTCGAGAACAACTTATAAACATGACTCAACAACGAGATGGGTCTATAATTCTTCAACAAGGTATTATCACCCTTTTTGAAGAACAGAACCACCACGCTCCTGTGCCATGCTTCCGGCGTTGTGCCCTCGTGGATGACGGAATTGAACAATCGCTGAAAGATCTTAAGTACCGGTTTTCCACCCGCTTTCAGGAGTTCCGCAGTGATTCCGTCATCACCTGGCCTTGTTGTCCTTGAGCTGTTTGAGAGCCATTCTAATCTCGTATAGGCTGACGTCCGGGATATCTTCGGTATAGTGTCGGGTCAGTTTGGCTCTGGGATCTTTCGCCAAATCTTCAACAGGTTTTTGTGTCGTGGTATATAACTGTCCATAGAACTTCTCAACCTCTCCCAAGACCTCAGGTCGAGAAGAGACGAGACGGCCGTCATCAGTTTTCAGCCGCGTCAGCTGGCTCTGACCGATAGACAGATCTTTCGCGAACACTTTTGAGCCTTTGTTCCGCTCAATGGTATCTTTAATACACTTGGTATTAAAGACACGGAGGTCGCGAGTTTGTGCCTTAGAGATCTGCCTATTAATCCGCCGATAGGCAGCCGCGTCTGCCGATGACTGCAGCCTCATCTCTTGTCTCTCCTTCATTAGCTTGAGAGTATGGTCAGAGAACTTTTCGGTTCTTTTCCTGCGATGGGTCTTAAAGAATTTAGACCCCACAGTATGGACAGTTTCCACGAACCTGTTGTTTAGATCGTCCACAGAAACGCAGTGGAAGTTTTCGGGATTTTGGATATGAGCACGAGAAGGTCGGAGAGTGGACTTCACCAGTCTGGCCCTTTCCAGCTTTACATTAATATTCAACGTACCTCTTACCATCTGGTGATCGCTACCGGTTTTCACCCTATTGATCACAGAGACATCATTGAATATATGCCGCTTGGTCGACATAATGAAGCGGCAATATTATTATGTCAATGTATTCATGTATCCAAGCCTTTTTCACATACATGCGCTAACCTGTCCACAGTAAAAATAGCATAGGGTACAACGTGGTACAACGCTCTTTTTACAACAAATAAAACATTCTTGTCTACAGCCTACCTATTTGAATAATAAAATTAAACATGGCGAGACCCACGCATATATGCTTTATTTACTTAGGACGATACCTAATCATTCTGTAGAGTGTAGACTCTCTCATCTAACAAATCTAGATAAATATAATATTAGACTATAATAACTAGACAAATAACTTTTGAGATAACAGTGTTAAAGTTTCATTTTGATAACAAAAGCTTTTCTCTGTTGTAAGTGCCTACTGAGTTTGTTAGGGGTATGGGTTTCAATACTGGCACATCGAGGCCACATCCCTTCCAGTTTAGCCCGCTACCATATTAGGCTGCATCGTCTGATTAGATCGCAGTTAAGGCTAGTCGCTTGTGATCAATAAAAATAAAGTGTCTTAGAACAAATTACAAAACAACCATCCCCAGTCTCTTGCATAGATTTTGAATAAATCGTATACCTACTTACCGCGCGCTGGTGCGTGTTTTCCGAGATACAGGTATAACTAGTTCGGAGAACAGGTGCACAAGGATAATTTATTTATTTAGAACCAGTATTATAAAAATGAAACATAAACTAAAGGACGTGCACAAGGAAAACTTATCGGCGCCATCTCCACGGGCGAGAGTATCGCGGCGATAGTCCCGCCGTGCCACCAAATTCGATACAGACTCTATGGGCATATCTCTACAGGGCGATAATGTCGCGGTCATACGACTGGTACAATCCGACGATAGTAGGTTGAACTCTTCGCGATTCCCTCGCCCGTGGAGATGGCGTCTAAGGAAGAGATTTCTTCCAGAATCCCATAGCTAGCTAGCTACATAACATCATCGTCTAGCTAGCTAGCTAACATTGTCGTCTAGCTAGCTAGCTAACATTATCGTCTTCGCAGGTACATTCCAACGCGGGATCGCCTTCAGCGGATCAGCGTTTTCATCGTGGACACATGCTGTGAAGCCTGCCCAAAAAGCCAAAGCGCTGGCCGCCCTTGTGGGCTGTCCTACCACCACTTCTCGCGACATGGCCGAGTGCCTCAAATACAGACCCGCGGAAGTGATAGTCAAGGCCCAAATTGAAATGTTTGTAAGTGACGTGTGACGTTTTTGACGTAACAACGTCTTATAAATTGGTTTGCCGGGTGACACTTCAAGAAACTGCGTTACGCTCCGCTCACGTTATGCGCTCACAATGAGAGCGAGTGAGAGCCACTCGGGCATGGTTAGCCCGCCTAAGAGCGAGAGAGACAGACATAAAAAGTGAAAGGCACGCGTCCCTTCCACTCGAGCACAGTTAGCCCGCCTAAGAGCGAGAGAGACAGAGCGAGAGAGAGAGAGAGTGAGAGAGATAGGCATACACACCGGTTCATGTCTTGCGCTTCTATTTCGGTTGTCACGTAAAACTTTCGCCCGTATACCGACTTTACAGGCAACCAATTTTTTTTTATTGAAGTAAAATTTTGCAAAGCGCCATTGAGTTGTGGCGGTTTCCGAGTAGCAAATCGGCAAAACAGTCGCTAAGTATAACCTTCACCCTGCTGTGTGTTCAAGTACGCAAGCGTAGTGATTACATCGTCTTTGGACGCAAGTGAGTCAGCTTAAGTCCAATTTAGACGGTGCCTCGTTCATCGTTCATTTTTGCGAGCATTTTTTGCGAAAATAAACCCTAAGGCCCTTCGCCCTAAGGGCGAATTTAGACGGTTCTTGAATCGGAAATCGAATCGAAATCGGTTCTATCTTGAATTTCATACGAAGTTAGTTGTCATAAACAAAGTTACCAGTGGGCAGAAATCTTCGCATCGAGAATAACCACAAAGAATTTTGACAGCGTATTAGCACCTAAATATTCCTGACCTGCTCAAGATTTGTGGATCTACTCATGAAGCTTGCCAATCTGTCAGGAGTGCTACCTCCATGTAATTCGTCACTTTTATGCAGTTTAAAAAAAAACTCTAAGCTTAAAATATCCCCCATATCTAACTTCAGAGTTTTTTTTATTTGTTGGGGGTTTATGGCTGAATACAAAAAAAATCTTCGACTGTCGTTTTTAAGTTGTGTTTGTGCTTCAGGATTGGACACAACACTGGTTCACTCCGTTTACGCCTACAGTGGAGGCGCCAGGGACGCGAGATCCTTTCCTCTCACAGTATCCTTACATCGCCAGCCAGGCTGGTGCGATGCAACGCCTCCCCCTTATCACTTCTGTGACTTCTGAAGAAGGACTGTATCCTGCTGCATGTAAGTAGACTTCTTAAACTTTGAGAGGTTAGTGGTAGAGAAACTTTATTGGAACGTCTTATGGGCAAAAGGCGAAATAAAAAAAATCTTAATGCAGCATCATATAAATAGGTAATATAAACTTATTTTTCACACTTAACACTAAAAAAATGCCCATTCACACACACATACACCAGCACACACACACACTTAACGATACCTACTTACCGAAAAAGCAAATGTACAAACATATATACAATCTTGATGAACTTATGAAAGTTGTGATGTTTTTTGTTGTTCTGCACAGTGCACAATCAACTGAAAAGAGATTGACTCCCAAGACAAGGGTTCCCTAGTTTGGGAGTTCAGAGAAGAGAAAAAGCTTTATGATCATAATATTTTATATGCTTATGTATTTTTACTTAATAATTATTGTAAGTGTGAAATTTTATTTAAATAAATAAATTATTTATTATTATTATTATCACTCTTTGTTTATACATCACAACTTCGAGATCACAACCAGCCGAGTTCACGACAAAAACAAAAGAACATGAACACCATCCAAGTACCTTCTGGTTCAGTATGTTTAGGTAGCACCATTATTTCCAGCTTATCAAAAAGACCCCACCATCCTACCAGAACTGGAGTCGAGATGGGAACACCTCGCTAGCAACATTTTCGAGTACAACGACACTTTGCCACTTAATTTGCGCGCAGCTGTTGCCCAAAAGATAAAGGAAAAATATTTGGACGGAAAACCTGTTGGTCAGGACACATTTGCAGGACTTGTTCAAGTAAGCAACTCATTGAACCTCTTCTAAGTTTTTGCGGAAACAAATCTTGTTTTTATTGCAAGATAGGATTTGATATCTTCATATTGAAAGACAGATTTAGGAACGTACAGTCAGCGTTAATTTGAAGAGTAGATGACACTGCAGATTTTGTTCGGGTAATTCCATTGCACCTGGTTTCAATATCAGCTGTGATAATACCTACTATTATTCTGTCTCTAGGCCCTCGGGGATCGCATATTCGTGGTGGATGTGGGTAAACTAGCTCAAATACATGCTCAGAAATCCGGTCAACCGACGTACCTCTACCGCTTCTCATACCGCGGGCAATACAGCTTGTCCGATATCATGAGCCAAAGCGACAAAGACTTTGGTAAGAATTAATTTTGTAATTTCCTTGATTCCTCCTTCAAAACCCTTTGTTAAGTTCCTAATAACAGTCAACTCCCAAAAGTACCTATACCTCTCCAATATGTACCCTTTTACAGTAAAGGTATCCCCCCAAAACAGAGTAAGCAATGGAATATTCACATTCCAAATGGTTCTGAACACGAATTCCATTCGAGCATTCACAATAAAATTACATTCTGGAACATTCTACTTCCTAAACTATCCTTCCTATTCTACTAAGCGCCACTACAAAGTATATAATTTATTGTTTATTTTTTAAAAACCGCTTAACCGCTTTCTATAAAATTTAAATGGAACCACCTGGGAAGTAATCCTTTGAAACAAAAAAGAATTTTCCAAATCGGTTCAGGCGTCTTTAAGTAATCGGTGAACATATATAAAAAAAAGAATCCGACGAATGGAGAACCTCGTCCTTTTTTGAAGTCGGCTAAAAAGTACCTATTTACAAAGCGCCACCAAGACTCGCAAAGCATAGTGTGCGTGCCGGCTTGCTACTGAAGACTAATACCTAATACCTACACTATTTCGTAAGGATGTGACTATGACTACACACATAGAAACAGTAGCGGAGGGGCGAGCTATCAGGCGAACTAGACAACAAGCTGATATTAAGAACCGGCCAAGTGCGTGTCGGTCCACGAGCAGTGTAGGGTTCCGTAGTTGCAAGTCACAAATATTATTGCTGACCTAGGATAGTGCTTTTATTTTATTTATGAATATTGAATATATTTTGAGTTCTATGTTTTAAATAATATAATATACTACAAAATATGCAACTTACACTACGTGTTATACATAACCTAGGAAAAACAGATATATAACTCCTTAACATAATATGAACTAGGGAAAACTATCACGGCTAAGACTAATATTTCTCAAACGGATCCCTGAAATCGAAAAATGGTGTTCCCACACCCACAATATTTTTGAAAGACCTATTCAACGACACTCCACACTATAGGATAGACGAGAAAAAAAAATTCATCCCCACTTTACGTGTAGGGGAGGTACCCTAAAAAAAATATTTTTCACAATTTTATTTCACCACTTCGTTGGCGTGATTAATATTTATACCCTTGTCAAATTACAGTTTTCTAGTACCAATAGTCTCTGAGCTAAACCGCGGACGGACGGACGGACGGACAGACGGACGGACGGACGGACGGGCAGACGGACGGACATGGCGAAACTATAAGGGTTCCTTGTTTACCCTAAAAATCATTTTATTGATGAAGGCAGCTTCTAACTAAAAGAGATTGTTGCAGGGGTGAGCCACGCAGACGATACGATGCTGTTCATCAAGTTCCTCCCGTCAGACCCGACCCGACCAGAAGACCTGCGAATGAGAGAAGCTCTTCTCGACATGGTCTACAGTTTTGCCAAGACAGGGTGATAATTAACAATCCATATCCCATACTTCCGTAGGAGAACCTCACCGGCACCGGAAAGTCACCGGCATAGCTCAGCAAGGAAATGAGTGGAAATGGGCGGAGCACATAGTTCGAAGAGTTGATGGTCGTTGGGGTCCCAAGATGCTGGAGTGGCGATCCCGCACCGGGAAGCGCAGTATTGGCAGACCCCCCACTAGGTGGACCGACGACATAACGAGTCGCAGGGAGCCGCTGGATTCAGGCGGCGCAAGACCGAGGCTGGTGGAAGTCCATGCTCGAGACCCTTGTCCAGCAGTGGACGTCTATCGGTTGACAAAGAAGAAGATTCCATACTGAGGTACTTACCAGCGGAGCGCGTAGCTCGAAGAATTCTTCAAAATGCTGAAATGGCGAAGCCATTTTCCCGCAACGGGAATTTAAGTAGCAAAATTAAAGTAAGAAAAGATCACTACCTGTTACCTAATTAAAGTAACAATCTACTAGTTTGCACCTACCTATTTCAGATGTAAAAAGATTTGTTGTCGAACTAATTACCCACATTTTTCTAGAGTACCAAGAATCCAAAACAGCCCCGAATGGGTACCAGTGAAGCCGGGACAAGCTGAACTGAACTATCTCGAGATAGCCGGACCGGAAGACATGAAGATGAATTCCAGCGCAGACTTCGGGAACAGAGCTTTTTGGGACAGCCTCGGCTTTATGGAAAATGAAAACTATAACGTGAACATAAGAGATGAATTGTAGTCTTGTAGACTGTAGCATTTATAGGACCTGCACTTGGTTACTTAACAATTCTTACCTGTCAATTCGTTATGTCTACCTGCTCAAACATAATATTGTACTGTACCTAGCTCAAAACAAAACAAACACTAGACTGAGATCTATAAAGTATAGGTACCTAATCTGACTTTGCTTGGATTTGAGAAAGAGTAAAAACGAGACGCAAATATTATGTTCTGACGTTAAAATCTGTCTCTTTTTAACTCTGTCTTGAATTTGAGCAGAGTTAGAGTGCGATCTATTCTAGGTTTCACTTTAAGCCCACGAAGTTTAAGGCTGAGATCTACAGATCGTAGTCTGGCTCTGCTCAAAGCTCAAGTTAGAGTTAAAATGAGACACAAATAGTAAATCTGTCTCGTTTTGACGCAGTCTTGAGTCTGAACCACACGAGTAATTACTTTAATATACCTACTCTGTGGTCTGAACTGAGTGCAGAGAGTGCTAACTGCCATCTATAGACTATCTTACCCTAAGATATATTATGTTCATCTCGAGCGCGTCCCATACAAAGTTCTTTACCTATTCGAATAATCAACTTAATTGAAATTAGATAGACAAGCCAGAAAAATTACTAATATGTGGGATGTGGGTATAACCTTCTATGTCAGATTCCTGTTGAAAGATTCAAAATTACACGGGCTCAATGATTCGTATGGAAATCTTTATTTAAATCTTACGGAAATCTGACAGACCACAGACACGGATATTAGTTTTCAGAGCGTCATATCTACTTTGAATAGTTAATAAAATAAAATAAAAAGCCGGCCAAGTGCGAGTCGGACTCGCGCACCGAGGGTTCCGTACTCCAAAAGTAAAAGTAAAACGATAATATTATATTAATTTGCTTATTTATCGTAAACTTTGTTTGTAGAGGTTTATTGTTAATATAAAAAAAACTATGCTAGTTAGAGCGTTGGTTTTATTTTTCCTGTAAAATATACATAAACCTCTATTGACCATAATTATTTCAGATTTTTCGATTGGTAAACTTCGGAGATAAGGGGGGAGTAACGGTATTTTTTCGACATTTTGGCCGATTACTCAAAAACTATTATATATAGAAATAAATAAAAAACTGTTTTAGAATGCACAAGTAAAGGCCTTTCATATGATACCCCACTCGGTATAGTTATCTTACTTTGAAATTTCAAACCCCCCGATTTTCCCCCTTTTTTAATCAAACTAAAATAATTTTCGCGTTGCTTTTATTTTTCCTGTAAAATATACATAAACCTCTATTGACCATAATTATTTCAGATTTTTCGATTGGTAAACTTCGGAGATAAGGGGGGAACGGTATTTTTTTCGACATTTTGGCCGATTACTCAAAAACTATTATATATAGAAATAAATAAAAAACTGTTTTAGAATGCACAAGTAAAGGCCTTTCATATGATACCCCACTCGGTATAGTTATTTTACTTTGAAATTTCAAACCCCCGATTTTCCCCCTTTTTTAATAAAACTAAAAATAATTTTCGATTTTTCTTTATTCCTATGATGTTGGGCCACTATTATACACAACTATGCCAAATTTTATGTCGATAGCTTTAATAGTTACTGAAATAATCGAGTGTGACAGACGGACGGACGGACGGACGGACGGAGAAAGTCTCACCATAAGGGTTCCATTTTTACCATTTTGGTACGGAACCCTAATAAGAATCAACGTTTGTATGGGGAGCGCTCGAGATTATAGGCTACTAAAACTAGGTACTTCATAATATTACTACCCGCTAACTTTGAGTCTGTTTATTATCTTGGATGATATCATTAAGTTTGGTAATTTGATTATACACGAATGCTAATTTTGTATTTGTTCAGAATTTAGCCAAGAGAATTAAGATAATACGAAGTAAGTTCCCAAATTACTTAGATATGCAAAACTTTGAATAATTATTTATGAACTAAACACACACTTACCTACCTATCTACTTGTGCGAAGATAAATATTTTGAAGATGTTTTATGAATATTTTAAGAAGTACTAAGTTCAAAAGTGTCTAATTACAATTTTGAACTTAATTAAAAGCTAATTTCATATTACTTTTTTAACTACTATTTATAAGTAAAATTCATGTTTACATTGTTAAAAGTTTGCTTACGAGTTTGAAGCCTCATCTGGGGGCGGAATAAAACTATAACGAAATAAAAAAACCGGAACTGATTAAAGAAAAGGTGAAATGATTTTGGAAAATTGAGCGAAATCAAATTTAGACAGGGTTTAACTTTTTAACTGATAAGCAAACAAAAACCAGAACCTTAAAGATTCAGGATTTTTCGTTTTACAAGCCTATCATATATGGCGTTCCCATAAGGTGAATTTTACTGAATTTCACCATAGCTGTCTCTATCTCCTGTGTTACACCATTATGGCTATGGTGAGTTATTATAATATAGATTCGATAACTGGATAGCGCGTCGCCTCTGTTTTTCTGCACTATGAGACTTGTTACCTTTACGAAAAAATAAAATGATTGAGTTTTAATAGTAGCCAACAGCTGATAATATCTTATTGCTAGTAGTAAGATCTAAAATCTACAGGGTTTTCAAATAAATATTTTTGTAATTAATTATTATGATTAATAAAATGAAATCAATAATTTTAGTACATTTTTATTTTATTCCATGAAAATCCTATCCTTAATTAGGTACATCTCCCATTATTATATTAGTAGGTGCTTACTTTAAATTAATAAAAGCAAATATTTAAAAGCAAACCATTTTTACCAACAAACTGACAAGTATGCTAAGAAAAAATTCAGTCTGAAAAGTGATAACTATTCAATATTATAACTAAAATGTGTTTTAGCAAGAGGTAGGTTTTTGGGAGAAATTATATAAAAAAAAAGAAATTAAAAATATTGTATGCATCCTGTAAGCATTAAAATTACCTACCCTGAGGGAGTCTCAGTAAACAGACATAAAAACCTAATTTTACAGCAAGCACAAACACACATTTAAATACAATTCTTAAACATTACTAACACAACAAAATCAGACTTAAATAACAAAATAAACACCTCTAAAGTCTAATTTTTTTTTAGGCTAAACATTATTATTTAGCATGGGTATTTTTTCATTTTACACAAACATTTAAGAATATTAATTTTTATGTAATAAAGTTTGCACTATCAAGTAAGTATATCTGCAGTAATCAAAAATATATCATATTTTCAGAAAAACATTTCATTAGAATGTTTTTTCAAATTCAAAATTTTTTCATGTAGGCCAACCTGTAGCTCTTTAAACTAGTGAAGTCTTAGAAAACCTCTGTTGGCCATAAGTATTTGTGTTTCATAAAGTAACTTTTTTCTGTTGAGTTAAAAATATATTTATAAATTTGACTATCTGAATCACTTGTAACAATAATAAATCCAGATCATCAGAGCTCTACAGTGTTGACATGTTTATTTATGTTAATAAGATCTTTTTGGGTGGACAACTCAACAGCAAAACATTGATATGCAATTCAGTTATGAATCACAGCATTACATCAGCATGTGAAATGTATAGGTAAACAAGAAAACAAGATTAGACATGTTAATATTACAATTGGATAAACAAGATTACAAAAATAGTTATAATAATAATAATAATCAGTGGTGTCCACTTCACACAATCAGTAAGGCACTTGCCTGAGGTACTAAAAATACTACTATTTAAGTTCCATAAAGTATAACTGATTACAAACAAAAACAAAAGAGAAATATTAAGATTAAATTCAGGTTAATTAGCTTCTATATATTTTGATTTAATAAAAATAGTTATTCTTCACATTTCCATACTCTGCCGTTATGAACACCACTGGTTATAATTTAAAGATGAATAGAGCTATAATAATAGTAGTAAGTAATCATTTATTCATCCTTTTTATCTCCAGCAGCCACAGTAATCTTCTTCTGCAACTTGCTATGTTCTTCTGTCAGTCTATCGTACTCTTTGTTCAGACTCTCTGCTTGGGATTTTAGAGCTTCTTTATCCTTCTTTTCTCTAGCCAACTCTTTTTCTAGAAGTTCAATCTTGCTCTCTAACTCCTCACGGTCCTTCTTTGCCAACTCGTCGCCTGCACCGTGTTTTTCTAGCAAAGATCTGGCTGCAACAGTTGCACTTTGCGCTTGGCGGAAATTAGCTTCAGATTGAGCGTAGAGGTTGGCTAGCTCGCAAATCATCTGAATTATACGACGTATGACGACGAGAAGGAACAATGCAATACCTGAGATGTAAAAATTCCTTTGAGCACGGAATAGACGCATGTTACCTTGCATTTCGGCGTCCAAATGCTGGTGGTCCGTCAATTCTATATTTGAATACTTCTGCATCTCCCGAATAGCGTCTAGTAGACATAATACCAGCACAGCGATCAGCACGACGAAGTAAATCGACGCTTGAGCACTTATATAAGCGAGAAACTTCGATTTGAAGAACTTGTTCCATCTCAAAGGGCTTGCAATCGGCAAAGTTAGCAATAGCACGAACGCTATTTCTGCGTACAAAAATGACGCAATAATCGTCCACTGAAGACTCATTTTTGATTTTTGAAACCTTGGCTTGTGCTTGAAATGATCTGCCGAGAAGATTGAGGGATACTTTCTGAGTTTTTTGATGAAAACAACTTTTATATATTCCTAATTCCGAATTAGCAGTGAGTAGTGACTCATGGCCGGGGAGCAATCAGCAAAGTCAATGTTGTCAAGTTTATAACAATGACGTGTACTTGTCTATGATTGGCGGTAGCGTCAAAGTCGTAATTCCTAGTTCCATGGGTAGCGTAGACCTGTGGCATGTAACTAGGAATTACGACTACGTACCTGTGGCGTAGCACAAACATGTCAAAGTGTGGCGTGGCGTGGATATCACATGGAGTAAAGGAGTACATGAAAGTATGTAGTGCTGCCAATTAGTCTTTGATTTGTCAGTGTAGATCTATAGATGTGATTTTCTGTCACGTCACTATAGCCCATTCGACAGGTAGGAAAAAGTGGGGTTTGGTGGAACAAGGTCGGAAGTTAATGAAACTTTAGGATATTATTGTTCAGGGATGGTTAAGATGGAAGACACAGTTATGCCCGCGAAATTCAAATTTAATTTGGTTTTTCGGCATTTATAAAGGCCTACGAAAAAGTAGACCTATATAGTAGGCATTGTAATTACACAATGGCAGTATCATCTTCACAGGTTTATATAAAAATCTTTACTTGAAAGTGTCCAGTTTAAGAAATTAATCAAAATATCGACTAATTTGTGAGTAACTCACATCCAACTCAGTATTTTGATTAATTTCTTAAACTGGTCACTTTCAAGTAAAGATTTTTATGTAAACCTGTGAAGATGACAAATCTACTGGCGCAATTAGAATGCCATTAGCCTAGTTTGTCGTATTACTTTACAAATTACAAAAAACCAAATTAAATTTGAATTTCGCGGGCAGACTCGTATAATCATCCATCTTCTTTCTATCTATCTATATAAATAAAAATGAATGTTGGTAAGCGCATAACTCAAGAATGGATGGACCAATTCGGTTAATTTATTTTTTTGTATGTTCCTTAAGTTCCACGGAAGGTTTTAATACAAAAAAAAAAAAACAAAAAAACAAAAAAAATTAATTTTTACTTTTAACTTTTGACAGAACGAAGTCTGTCTGGGCAGCTAGTAATTAATATTTTCTCAAGTTTTGGACCTCGAAGACCCTGTGCTGAAGGAGGAGGGGGGGAAAACTGCAAAATTTTCGAT
The DNA here is from genome assembly GCA_029955525.1 of Oeneis ivallda. Classification (NCBI taxonomy): domain Eukaryota; kingdom Metazoa; phylum Arthropoda; class Insecta; order Lepidoptera; family Nymphalidae; genus Oeneis; species Oeneis ivallda. The sequence goes on along the minus strand of JARPMR010000016.1, from coordinate 4,137,288 downwards.
CTTCCTCCGGTATTTCCTCAATAACTTTTTTCCTTACGTCCTACGGCAAAAGTATTTCTTTACTTTTTTATAGAGCGTTAAATTTTCTACAATTTTAACAACATATAAGTTTTTGTATGTCAGTTCGTTTCCTAGATATGGCGCTTCGAAAAAAAATTATTTTCATAATTCGCTATAAATGCATTTGCAAGCTTTGCAGCAATTTTGCAGCTTTCCCACCACCCTTCTCTTTTAGCACAGGGTCCTTGAAGTCCAAAACTTGACGCAATGTTAATTAACAATCCCTGAAAAATATCCCAAAGTTTCATTGACTTCCGACCTTTTTCCACCTATCCCCACCTTTTCCTACGTGTCGACTGGACTATTTTTTCCCTCCTTCAGCACAGGGTCCTCGAGGTCCAAAACTTGAGAAAATGTTAATTAACCATCCTTTAACAATATCCCAAACTTTCATTACAATCGCGCCCAATTCAAACTTAATTAAAGTTGTGTGGGGGCTCCGTAGTTGCCAGACACGATATGCGTACTTAGAAATAGTGAAGAAAGGTACTCGACATGCCCGATTTTAAGGCTTAATAAAAAGACTCGCCTCTATTTTACAGGACTGAACTGTAAAATGAAGACCTTTTATTTTGTATAGAAGAAGATTAATATTGAAGTTTAGCTATGGATGAAAATATCGATGCTATCATCGAACATCCCTACGCAAACAACATGTAATATTATGCTTTCGTGTCCTTACGGATCTGTAAGGATAGGAAAGGATCCTTTCGCACATGTCGACGCGCGATCCATATAAGTGTGTCTCAATCAAAGTGGTCTCAATCTCAAACCATCGGCATAAATCCGAATCGATCCGCACAGATGTGGTTTCAGCCTAGTTCCATCTGAGTTTTGACATGGAACTAGGATTACGACTACGAGTTTTGACCTCGTCATAGACCACGAACACTATGATCTTAGTCATATCACATATGTCATGACGTTTCCAAATCCATGGTAGGTAGGAAATAGATGGAGATGAAGTATATAAAGTAACTACTAGTCAAGCCGGGTGCCATCCGCCATTTTATGAGCCTTATGTACAACACATTATGTATTCACTCTTATTGGTTGAACTTCAGCTGTCAGCCTGTCAAGTAGTTGCGTGTTATTGGATTTGTGTCAATGGAGTATCGACTTGTCGATATTATTATAGGTGACGTTAAACGACTTGAATAAATTCTAATGCATTAGGTACTGCTCATCACCATATTATCAGATAATACAAGAAGTTTGGTGTTTATAGTTGAAATTTATATCATTTGTCCGGTTATTTTAATACTTCACATAAATAATAAATGCTAGAATCTAATACCTCTATATAATAGATGATAATGTCCGTGTTTTCTGCTGTCGTTTCCGGCTAGTGAAAACTTAAAGAAAAAAATGGATGGGTGCTATAGGCGTGGAAAATATAAATATAACACACATCCCTCTACATAAAATACGAAAAGATCGTGTGATACATTTCTTTTCTGCGGTAAGAGCAAGAGGTGGATTTAATAATAATCCCTGTACAATTCAATTACCGATTTTAACCGATTTTTATAAAACTTCGTAACTATCTGTAATTTGGTCCAACTTAAAAGATAGGATAGTTTTTGAATTGGGATAGTTTATTTGTTTTATTTATATAGATAAGAAGCGGTACGAAGTTCGCTGGATCAGCTAGTAATATATATAAATTACGTGTCACGTTATTTGTCCACGATGGACTCCTAAACTATTTAACTTGTGTGATAATAATATATTGTGTGATATAAAATTAAATTTAAATTAAAGTGATTTTGATCAAACTTCGTTACTATCTGTAATTTAGTCCAATTTGAAAGATAGGATAGTTTTTTTTGATTAGGATAGTTTATTTGTTTTATTTATATAAAATATAAGTTGGCGGTACGAAGTTCGCCGGGTCAACTAGTATTCTATATTTGTTTATTTATATGTAGGGCATGCAGATAGCTGTCTCATGCTAAGCACGTCATGTTTCGACTCTACCACCGCTTATAGAAAGAAATTCTACTACTATGAGCCAGCAAGTTGCTCTTTTAATGAAAAGAAATAGTGGTTTATAATTAACAAACGATTGATACATATTATAATTTATAAATGAGTACTTTTTTATATATGGTGATCTCTTTCAATTTCACAAAACGGCAGCGAAACTGTTTGGATATTCCAAGATCTTTAAAAACCTAAATCCACGCGAATAATATGTACCTGATAGAGTACAAACGTACGTTACGTAATTATTATAACCTATAAATACTACGTATACATAAATGCTTGATTATCGCTTCACTCCTTATCGATGTCGATAGTTTCGAAGCACACTCCCTAATAGGCGGCCATTTTATGAGTTTTTTTCTGTAGGTATGCACCCGACTTTTGTAGGTAAGGCACCTCCATGTATTTGCTACCTTCATGTCCAAATCCAAGACGTTTCGTTTTCATTTCTCGCATGTGTTTTTCGTCATTCGGCAAATGACGTCATCTTTTTTTATTAAACTAGGTCTCAATTTCCAAATAAAAATAAAGTGAACAATTTAGCCAAACATAACAACTTCAGTAAAATACATACTAAACTGCAGCATAATATTAATAATTTAACATGGCAGATCCAAAATACGAGAATCTCCCAGGCATAGTAAGTGTTTCGTGGAAAGATAGGTCTGTTATTGATTTTATTTTTTTGATATTCGATGTAGTGGTGCAAAAATTTGAATATTTTAGGCGTACGACCAACCCGATGTTTACGAAACGGGTGATTTACCGGAGGCGGACCAGCCAGAGCCCTACGAGGAAGAAGAGAACGAATATATCGAACAGCTGCATCTCTCTGTGAAGGATTCCTTCAACAAATTCAAAGGCAAATTTCTCACTGGAAACGTCGATTTTTCTGATCGATTAAGCAAAAAATCTCGCATAGGATACAAGTAAGGATAGCTTATGCTCATTATTTTAAATTTGATTAATGTGTTAGACTAAAATCATACTCATATTATAAATGCGAGTGTGTTTCATTGTTGGTATGTCCTTCAATCACGCCGCAACAGCCACGGACTGACGTGATTTTTTGCCTGGATATAGTTGGGGGGAGAGTGACATAGACTACTTTATCCTAGAAAATCAAAGAGGTCCTGAGGGATTATAACACTTTCATGCGAACTTCCGTATATATACGCCTCATGTTGGGAAAGTGTTGTTGCACAACGTATAATCACGTCCAGCGAAAACTTGATTTATTGTGCACAACGTTATAGTGCGGCGACTGGCTATACTAATAACTAAGAGCAGGGTTGTTGTGCTACGACTAGGGCTTGCAAATATTCGAAGATTTCGGTATTCGAATACTCGACTTTTTTTCGGGTATTATTCGAATTATTCGAATAATATTCGAATAATAAAAAAAAACCAAAAGATGTTATAATAATCACGTTTTTAACTGCCAAATTCTTACTTTGAGTCTAATATCTCTAAATCAAAACAAAATCTTACTTAAAAATTAAAGAACTGTTTGAAATTTGACTGTTATTGCACTAATTCAGTCCTCCAAAAAATATCAAAAGTTGGTGCTTAACAAGACAACCACAACATAACTCAGTCTTATAAACCGAGATATGAGTGTGAGTATTGTAATAATATTTATATATCAATAAAATCAAATAATCAATTACAAAAACGACAACTTGCTTAAAATCTTTTATCATGTAACTAGAAATAAAGTACTAAATTCTAAACATTATTTTTGGTTCTTCGTACTACTTACTTCGTATTACTTACTTACAAATCTTAAAAGATTTAAAAGAAAGATTTCTAACGTTGATAGAATACAAATAGGTTCTAGAATAATTCAGTATAAGAAATTATGAATTTGGATCTACCTAGCTGGACTGTGTGTCCCAGGTATATTATTTACTCGTGCACAATGTCAAGTCCAAAATTTTTAACGAGGGTGGAGTGGAGCATGAGCATTGGACATGATTTTCATCTTGCTCATGTTCATCTTTAGGCCCACGCTGAGAAACCGTGCTGAGATCGTTGAGCACTGTATTGAGGTCGCTCAGAGTCTGCCATAACGACTATGTCATTGGCAAATCGCAAGTGAGTGATGTACTCACCGTTTATATTGATGCCAAGCCCGTTCCAATCCAGAAGCTTAAAGACGTCCTCCAATGCAGCGGTAAATAGCTTTGGGGAGATCGTCTCCCTGTCACACTCCACGCTACAAGTGGATTGGCCTCGTAGTCTGGTCCTGTATACGTACTGACATAGTGGCGTTATCATACAAGCACTTCAACACTTGGATATACCGGTAGTCAATCCGGCATCTCTGCAGCGACCTCAATAAGGCCCAAGTTTCCATCAAATTCCAGGCTTTCTCATAGTCCTCAGACGCTAAGCAAAGTGGCTGTTAATGCTCTTCCATCTTTTGTATAACCTGCCGCAGCGTATGAATGTGATCTATGGTGCCACAGCCTTTTCGGAATCCGGCTTGTTCGGGAGGCTGGAAGTAGTCGAACCTACGAGCGAGACGATTCGTAATGACTCTCGAGAACAACTTATAAACATGACTCAGCAGCTAGATGGGTCTATAATAATTCTTCAACAAGGTATTATCATCCTTTTTGAAGAACAGAATCACCACGCTAATGTGCCATGCTTCCGGCGAATGCAGCGGCGTGATGATGGAATTGAACAATCGCTGAAAGATCTAAAGTACCGGTTTTCCACCCGCTTTCAGGAGTTCTGCAGTGACTCCATCATCACCAGGCGCCTTGTTGTTCTTGAGCTGCTTGAGCCATACTAATCTCGTATAGGCTGTCGTCCGGGATATCTTCGGTATAGTGTCGGGTCAGTTTGGCTCTGGGATCAAATCCTCAACAGGTTTTTGAGAAATAGATCAACAGCCGAATCCAACTCAGCTGGGCAGCATTTGGGAATCTCCGAGATGTCTTCTCGTCCAAAATCCCTCAGCGCCTGAAGACGAAAGTCTTCTAAGTCACTAAAAGAACAGTGCGTGTTGCCAGTGTTGACTTACGGATCCGAGAATTGGTCGCTAACTGTGGGCCTCATAAGAAGGCTCAGGGTCACTCAGTGGGCTATGGAGAGAGCTATGCTCGGAGTATCCCTGCGAGATCAAATCAGAAATGAGGAGATCCTTAGGAGAACCAAAGTCACCGACATAGCTCAGCGAGTCGTGAAACTGAAGTGGAAATGGCCGCGGCACATAGTTCGAAGAGCTGATGGTCGTTGGGGTCCCAAGGTGCTGGAGTGGCGACTCCGCACCGGGAAGCGCAGTGTTGGCAGACCCCCCCCACTGGGTGGACTGACGACATCAAACGAGTTGCAGGGAGCCGCTGGATTCATGCGGCGCAAGACCGAGAACTGTGGAGGTCGTCTATCGGTTGACAAAAAGAAGAAATTATGAGATCAGAATCAGATCAATGTTACATTGCACAAAAATTAAATGCGTTTTAATCTTATCATCTAATATTGGCTTATTATTAAGCAATTACACGTACAACTTAAGAACCTTCAAGGCAAGAGTGAATAGGTATCTTCTAGGCAAGTGCGTTCCAACCTAGACCTCATCACTGCTTTCTTCTAAGCATAATTATTGTCTTCTACTTCTAAGCATAATGTTGCGCGCGGAGTTTAAAAGTAATGTTTTGTGCATGTCGCAGGCATTTTGTGTGATTCCGCCGTTTACATACGGCGTCGTCAGTTTAGAAACGCTCGCTGTTATGTAATAAGCCGAAGGCAAAATGACAACTCGTTCAATTGTTTTAATTTCACTGTAGTTTTAGATGTAGTTATTGCGAATCTACGCAATTCCCAAGCACCAGGGCCACGAATTTGCCTCTAAAGTTAGCTTAGGTTGGGGTTCGACATGAACAGTCAGGTGCCCGCTTAGGTTCCATTTGGCCAATATACCTATTTTTTTACGTGGAGAAATCCATCATGGATACCACCGCCCCCGGGGTTACGCGACAGTTATGTCGGACTCTAACCGACTAAAACCCCACGGTGTTCCTTCTCATCGCCTGGTGACTGGGCAACGGGACCGTAATCACGTTCACGCAACCCAGCCAGCGGCGCCTGCAGAGCCAGAACCTCCTCTCAAACACAGAGTTCTTCACTCATCACTCTATCTGAGGCTCACAAGGAACAAAGTGTGTCTCCCGGCCCGAGGACCTTACTCCCTCAGGCGACGGACTCCCCATATCCATCGCCTGGAGGCGATGAATTTCACTGTAGTTTTAGATGTAGTTATTGCGAATCCACGTAATTCCCAAGCACCAGGGCCACGAATCTGCCTCTTAAGTTAGGTTAGGTTGGGGTTCGACATGAACAGTCAGGTGGTAGGTTCCATTTGGCCAATATACCTAAGTGTTCACCAGACTCTTCACACACACTTGACTGTTCACACTACCACCCGACTGTTCATGTATAACCCTAACCTAACTTTAGATTTTGGCGAACATAGTACTTGCTAGGCTTAAGAAACAGAACTAAATACTTCAATTTGCCGCGGCATTACATAACAGCGAGCGTTTCTAAACTGACGACGCCGTATGTAAACGGCGGAATCACATAAAATGCCTGCGACATGCACATCAATATTCCGAGTTTGGCTTTCGGAAAATTGGTCGAATATTCGAATATAGCAGATTTAATATTCGAATATTCGGACAAGAAATATTATTCGAATAATTCGAATATTCGAATATTCGAATGCAAGCCCTAGCTACGACCCCGCGAACTCTCAAAATTCTAGTGCTACATAGCATCGATTTTTTTTGTCATCTTTGATGGCTCTCCGTTCTAGTAATTTTTGCCTACTTTTTTTGCGCACAACGCCACTATACGTCGCTTTGCCCTTACATCGTCGACCTGTGCACAGCGAGGGGACGCGCGCGCTAATTTTCGTCATCCAACACATCCATCGTAGCAACGAATATTTACGCGAAATCGTAGCTGAAATTTTGCATGTACATACAATGTAAATCGGATGACAGTGCAATATTATTGTGACATAGAGCTGATCTGATGATGGAGCTGAAATGTTATTTAGGGAGTCTCTGTAATGAAACTACGTAACCCTGTCGAGTTTGAGCTCGTTAGATTCGTCTTGACAAGTAACTCTGGTCCTAGATGTTATTCAGGGAATGATGATGAAGCTGAAAGGTGCTTAAGGGAACTTTGTAATAAAACTATGTAACCCTATCGAGTTTGGGCTCATTTAATTCATCTTGACAAGTACTATGGTCCCAGACGATATCCATGGTCTGATGATGGAACTGAAAGGTGCTTAAGGGAACTCTGTAATGAAACTATGTAACCCTATCGAGTTTGGGCTCATTTAATTAGTCTTAACGAGTACTCAGGTCTCAGATGATATCCAAGGAATGATGATAGAGCTGAAAGGTTGGTACCTAAGCGAACTCTGAAATTACGTAACCCTATTAGACCAGTGCAGATAGGTACCTTTGAAAATGATGAAAAATTAAAAAAAATTATAGTAGGATGAAATCCATTGGAAAAGGAAGAGAATGCAACAAAAATGAAAGGATAAATAAATTACGGGCGATCTGAGGTCGGGAAGTGGGGGGGAGGGGGGGTTTAAGGGTAAAAAACGGTTTATCTCAATTTCTGGAAAAACTACAAGTCCTATGGAAAAAAGTTAAATGGCAAAGTTGTAGGTAATAAAAAGATCTACAACTTTTGTATTTAGACTTTTTTCACATAACCTCAAAATGTATGTGAAAATTCAAATAACCAAGTTTTTGGTTTTTTATTTTTATCTTTTACAAAAAAAAAAATATTTTTTCACGAAATTTGGTGAAAACTTACCCTTTTATGTCCCAAACACACTGTAATTTTTCTGATTTAAAATATTTATTTTTTCACCTTTTTTTTTGACTTAATATTGAAAAAGCACCTAATTTTCAATCGAAAATTCTCCCGTCAAAATATCTGTTTTTTTTTTGAAAGTCGGAGAGCTTTTTGTTCGTTGAAATCTCTACTTTCTGATGGTGTAAAAAAATATACATCGCTATGGTAAATGCTCTCAGAAAATGCAGAAACGAAATACGAAATAACAGGTAGTAAGGCCCAGACCCTCCTAGCCCATATGAAATACCTTTTAAATTACATGCGTAGATGGCTATTTATTGCTATTTTAAGATAACTTATATACCTGAGTGACCTACGGATTTAATTTTAGCCCATCAAAAGGTATTTCATAGAGAAGTGGAGAAGGGGCTAGGAGGGCCTGGGCCTTACTACCTGTTATTTCGTATTTCGTTTCTGCATTTTCTGAAAACATTTATCATAGTAATGTATGTTTTTTTTACACCATCAGAAAGTAGAGATTTCAGCGAACAAAAAGCTCACCGACTTTTTTAAAAAAGCAGACATTTTGACGGGAGAATTTTTGATTGAAAATTAGGTGCTTTTTCAATATTAAGTCAAAAAAAAAGGTGAAAAAATAAATATTTTAAATCAGAAAAATTCATGAAAAAATATTTTTTTTTTATAAAAGATAAAAATAAAAAACCAAAAACTTGGTTATTTGAATTTTTCACATACATTTTGAGGTTATGTGAAAAAAAAGTCTAAATACAAAAGTTGTAGATCTTTTTATTACCTTCAACTTTGCCATTTAACTTTTTTCCATAGGACTTGTAGTTTTCCCAGAAATTGAGATATAAACCGTTTTTTACCCTTAAACCCCCCCTCCCCCCACTTCCCGACCTCAGATCGCCCGTAATTTATTTTTCCTTTCATTTTTGTTGCATTCTCTTCCTTTTCCAATGGGTTTCATCCTACTATAATTTTGTTTTGTTTTCAAAAATTATCTACCCTGGACTATATCGAGTTTGGGCTCGTTTGATTCGTCTTGACAAGTACTCTGGTCCCAGATGATGTCCAGGCTCTGATGATGGAGGTGAAAGGTTGTTAAGGGAAATTTGCAACTATGTTGTCAAATTTTTGCAAGATGAATGAGAACCACTTTCCAGTTTCTGTTTAAGCTGTTTGTATGTACATATATGTAAATCGGATGGTAATACAATATTATTATGACATGGAGCTGATCTGATGATTGAACCGGAAGATGGCTACAGGAATCTGTTATAAAACGACGTAACCCTATCGAGTTTGGGCTCACTTGATTCGTCTTGACAAAAACTCTGGTCTTAGATGGTACCCAGAGTCTGATGATGCAGCTACTAAAAGCTTTTATTTTGTTTTTTTTTTTAGTTTACACTTGTTGCAGCACAGGCGTCTATGTACGTCGATACTGTTCGCTATCACACCGATTTTTATCTATGTGTTTTAGCAGAGACGTCGACGTTATAAGACGTCAGTGCATTATGTATATTAGTTAGAACCTACTGATTTTTGCACAACGTCATTGGACGTCGCTCCAGTTTGTATGGAAAAAAGATGTGCGGAATCACTTTCAGCCACATTTTTGGTTGTTCGCATGAAAGTGTTAAAAACGAAATCCACGCGAACGTAGTCGCGGGCATCAGCTAGTTTTAAAATAAATATTACCTTGGTTAGTAAAATTTCTAAAAAAAAATGGTACTTTAAGGTACTTATCAAAACTTCTTGTTTATTTTGTATACATATTTCTCTATAACAAGCAATACTTCAGCATAATATTGGCCAGGATATGTTCACGAATGGGCATCAACTAGTTTTGATTAAACTAACTTAGATCAACTTATCAGGGCTGGAGAATGGGAGCTTGCAGCAGCTGGTGAACCCGAGACGACTGTTGAACGTTATAACAGACTGCGCTGTGAGTTCTCAGAGCTGCTGGAGTATGTGACAGAGCAGCAGAACAAAGCTACTGAGAGTGAAAAGGTAATGAGAAGAAAAGATAAGAAATGGAAAAGATATCGATATATAAAAGAAAAAGTGATTGACTGACCGACTGACTGATCTATCCACTCACAGCTCAAACCACTAGATGGATTGGGGATGAAATTTGGTGTACAGAAGGTTACTATTAGAATAGAATAGAATAGAAATGTTTTTTATTCAAATAAACTTTTACAAGTACTTTTGAATCGTCAATGAGTCTATCACTGGTTCGGAATGCCGTTCCTGCCGAGAAGAAACTCAAGCACAACAACACAACACAACAAAGCAAGAAACTCGGCAGTTGCTCTTTTCAAAATACTTTTACAATATACTTAATAGATATTATTCTATGTATGCAGAGTTTCCACAATGAGGGGAAGTTCCACAAAAGCATACGTAATTATTTCTAATTATAATTCACATGTCAAGACGGGCAGACAGAAAGTAGCCCCATTGCTGCTGGTGGCACCCGTTCACGAGCATGACGCATGACCCAGCCATTGCTTCGCACAACCATATTTTAGGGAACGTAACAACCAGCATCACATGACACCACCGCAGAAATGTTAAAGAGAATGTGACATACTTAGGCTACCCATCTTAAGGCATCGAATTGAAACTAATATTCAAATCAAATACTCATTTTAAAATATGACTTGTACACAAATAAAGTGGAAACTCTGAATAGAATAGAATTATTTTGATATACAATTATACAGGTTAATCATTACCTACTGTCTCATGAATCGCTGGAACGAATTATATCCACGCTTTTTTGTCATTTATATAGTCTTCAATCGTATAATATGCTTTTTTCATCAGCGTAGTTTTAATCGATTTCTTAAACTTGTGTAAAGGCAAGTCGAAGATCGACTGTGGAATTTTATTATAGAACGTCACGCCCATTCCCACAAAGGTCTTTCGGACCCTCTTGAGGCGCAGTCGAGGAATCACGAGCCTATTTGGATCTCTAACCTGCCTATTACACAATATTCACCCTTTTTTTTGTAATTCACAATGTTTTGTCTGACAAATATTATATTGTTATAAATATATTGTGAAGCTACTGTAAGAATGCCTATTTCTTTAAAGTTTTCTCGAAGGGAATCCCGCGGCTTTAAATTATAGATTGCGCGAATCGCCCTCTTCTGCAATACAAAAATTTTTCCAATATCGGCCGCTTTACCCCATACTAAGATTCCGTATGACATAATACTATGGAAATATGCAAAATAAACAATTTTTGCAGTTTCTATGTCAGTTACTTGTCGAATCTTCCTAACAGCGTAAGCAGCAGAGCTGAGCTTGCCAGCAAGTGCTGCTATATGGGTGCCCCATTGCAGCTTTGAGTCCAGGGTTAATCCCAAGAACACTGTGGAGTCCTCTGTTTTCAAGAATTCATTACGTATCTTTAAATTTTTACTGACAGTTCTGGTGTTAGGCAATAAAAACTCAACACACTTTGTTTTTTTAGCATTTAAAAGTAGATTATTTGCCGTAAACCATTCAGAAACTTGAGATAATGCATTATTTACATTGTCAAAATTGTCTTTTTTCCTATCGACTTTGAAAATCAAAGACGTATCATCAGCAAATAGTACAATATCGCAAGTATTTTGGACAAAATATGGAAAATCGTTTATGTAAATCAAAAACATGAATGGACCTAGAATAGAACCCTGGGGTACACCCATTACTGAGGCTGATCCGGATGATTTTACATCATTGACACACACTCTTTGAACACGATCCCTTAGATAAGACGCAATGAGGCTAAGTGCAATATCTTTAATACCATAGTGGCTCAGTTTAAGTAAAAGGGTCTTGTGATCAACGCAGTCGAAGGCTTTTGATAAATCACAAAAAATACCAATGGCATTCTGTGAGTTATTCCATGCATCGAAAATGTGTTGTAACAGCGTTGCGGCTGCATCGGTTGTTGATCGACCCTTAGTAAAACCGTACTGCTCAGGGTGAAGAAGTTTATTTAAGTTAAAGTGTAGAAGCAGTTACTTTATTATAAAGTAAGCATCCGCTTAGAAAGAATTTTTGAAAATTAAACCCCTAAGCGGGCAAAATAGGGGTTTGAAAAAATCGAACTTAACAGGAGCGAACCCGTGGGTGGAAAGCTAATCTATATATATAAAAGAAAGTGGTGTTAGTTACACTATTTATAACTCAAGAACGGATGAACCGATTTGGCTGAAAATTGGTGGAGAGGTAGCTTAGAACCAGGAGACGGACATAGGATACTTTTTATCCCGTTCGACCGCGTTTCCGTCAAGTCACTATAAAACGTGGTATAACAAAAACGCATCTGACATGGAATAACAAAACGCAAATGACAGTGGAATAACAAAACGTTATATATATATTAAACGTTATATATATATAACAAAACGTTATATACATATAAATGACAGCTAAACGTAATTTTGTCTTTGGTTGTAAAAAATTTGACAATTAAAAAAAGTGTTTTAATAAAGCATTACAGATATTATCAATGCGAAAGTGTGTTTGTTTGTTGGTTTGTCCTTCAATCACGTCGCAACAGAACAGCGGATTGATGCGATTTTTTGCATGGGTATAGTAATGGATGTAGTAGTGGTTCCTCAGACCGGGAGAGCTACTTTTTATATCGGATAATGAAAGAGTTCCCGCGGGATTTTTAAAAACTAAATCCATGCGGACGAAGTCGCGGGCATCAGCTAGTGTATTATAATTTAATGTGAAAATGCAGAAAATCATGTTGATCCATTTTTCTGATACTGCACATTTTCTTATATTTATAATCCTACTTCCAAATATTAATATTAAGGAAAACAAAGCTATTTTTATTTTACTTATTTCTAAATGAATAGAATAACACATTGTAGAATTTTATGATATTTAAAGAAAAAATAATATTCCTTCAAACAGTTTACATCTCCTGATGAGGCTACAGTAAGCGAAACGTACATCAAGTGTTAAAGGATTTAATCTGTTTGGTGGATTATAGCAAAGGAATATTAGTTTTTCTTTACATCGTAGGATTTACCTATAGGATTTAATCTTACTAATATTATAAATGCGAAAGTTTGTCAGGATGGATGGAATTTTGTTACTCTTTCACGCCACAACGAATGAACTGATTTGATTTAACTTTGGAATGGAGATAACTCATACCCAGGATTAGCACATAAGCTACATTTTATCCCAGAAAATTAAAGAGTTCCCGCGGGAATAATAAACCTTAATCCGTATCATCTAGTATTACTATAAAGTATATTATGAATGGAATGGAAATAAAGCTTTAATGTATATAAATAATAATTTTATTTATAGGATGAACATTCCAAGCTAGCCGTTCAGATCAACACAACAAAGAAACTCTTGGAAGAACTCAAACTTGAGGAAGGAGAACACATTGACCCAAAAGCTGAGAAATTAAAGTATGGAGCATTATTTTTTCATCTATACATAGTTATTACAGTTTATTCTTCACTGCTGTGATAAGGAAAAAGGCAGTATTTCATATTTTTCACTACTGAGCGCAGGTCTCCTCTCAGAGAAGGGTTATAGACCATAGTCCACCACGCTGGCCCAATGCGAATTGACGGACTTCACACACCTTCAAGAACATTATGAAGAACTCTCAGGTGTGCAGGTTTCCTGGCGATGTTTTCCTTCACCATTGAAGCAAGTGATATTTAATTGCTTAAACGCACTTGACTCCGAAAAGTCAGAGGTGCGTTCCCATGATCGAACCTGCGACTCCCCGAATAGGAGACCACAGTCCTAACCACTAGGCTATCACTGCTGTTAAAAAATAAAATATAAATAATATAAAATAAAAATAAAATAAAATAGAAATTGTTAAATTGGTTTTATATCATTTCTTGTGTATTATTTACAGAGAGTACCTGAGTGTTAATGGCAAAAAGAAGCAAGGTGAGTTGGTGACTGCCCGCCTCAAGTTGAAACCTGAAGTTAACTTGGCACAGACGGCGAGAATAGCACAGCTGGAATATAGGTAACTTAGGATTCCTGGATTTCTTAACTGGAACTTTTTATGTGTCCGCAACTTCTGGTTAGAGTTAGGTTTTGTAAAATACCCATTAAAAACTCTTTGTCTTCCCAGAAATAAAAGTAAGTCATTCTCCAGGTCCTCAACTATATTAATGCAAAAATCATATCAAACCGTTGCTACAAGAATGAAAAACAAAGCAACAAATAAACACTTTTGCATTTATAATATTACCAGAAATATCTTTGTAACTGTTGTTCCTAGGATAATACTTGTTCATTTTATTCTTATAGCGAAGAAAAATTCTCTACAATGTTATTTTACAAGTTTTTATTGATTCTGTTTTTGTAAAACTTAAAACTCCTTGATACTGTAGGATTAAAAGTATCTTATGTCCATCACTAGAATGCAATCAAACTCAATGTAAAAATCAGTTTAATGGTTAAACACTATAGCTATTTATGCAACTGCATCGTAATGAGGGTCATTTTAATTCGAGTGCTGTTTTTTGATACGAGGCTTGCCGAGTATCAAAATAGGATAGTACGAGAATTAATGGGGGATGCCCCGTCGCTCACGTCCGCAGGAACCACCTCTCACTTCCCTGCACGTGTCCCCCGGGTGGTGCTAAACAAGCGACGAACTAGACGGCGTAACATGCCATACGATTAAAAAAAAAAACGAGAATTAAAATGACTAATTACGTTCAGTTGCATACAAGATTTTATCTACGACAAGGAAGTAAAATTAGTAACAAAATACGCCGTAGGCTCAATAAAGTAACAAAAAGTAACTCCGTAAGCCGCCACCAGCCGCCTGTGGCGCCTCTGTCAACAAAAAGTAACTCCGTAAGCCGCCACCAGCCGCCTGTGGCGCCTCTGTTATATGAACGGTACAAAACTGCCAGAACTCAGAGCCTTAGCTTTAGGTATCCTATTTTAAGAAGATAACCATTTCGATTCAGCTCCCATACAACGAGCTGCATCGAAATGAGAAGCAAAACCGAAAGAGGGTTCATTTCGATTCAGCTGTCAAACTCGAAATTGGAACTTTTCGGTGCTGGAGTAGATAAATAATGTAACAGAATTACTTTGGCACTTATAATGTAAATAAGTATTATCTACTCCAGCATCGAAAAGTTCCAATTTCGAATTTGACAGCTGAATCGAAATGAACCCTCTTTCGGTTTTGCTTCTCATTTCGATGCAGCTCGTTGTATGGGAGATGAATCGAAATGGTTATCTTCTTAAAATAGGATACCTAAAGCTAAGGCTCTGAGTTCTGGCACTTTTGTACCGTTCATATGACAGAGGCGCCACAGGCGGCTGGTGGCGGCTTACGGAGTTACTTTTTGTTGACAGAGGCGCCACAGGCAGCTGGTGGCGGCTTACGGAGTTACTTTTTGTTACTTTATTGAGCCTACGGCGTATTTTGTTAATGATTTTATTTTCCTTGTCGTAGATAAAATCTTGTATGCAACTGAACGTAATTAGTCATTTTAATTCTCGTACTATCCTATTTTGATACTCGGCAAGCCTCGTATCAAAAACAGCACTCGAATTAAAATGACCCTCATTACGATGCAGTTGCATAAATAGCTATTATAATATGGTATTATAGAATAATAATTTTTTAGGTTACATAAATTGGAACAAGCAGCTGGTGTGAGGGATGAAGAAGCATTCAGAAGACTGCAGGCAGCTACTGGAGAGGTATGCAATAACTGTTCTTATTTATTATTTATTCAAGTTATTTAAGTAAATATTATTGTATGTATTTTTGAGCAGCCCCCACCTATCTTCGATACCCTGGTCTTGCTCCTCACCCGTCTCCGAAATCCTCAATCATCAGCTCTCTCCATATTTTTCCTCCGAATGAATTTTAGTCTTCTGTACGAAACCATTAGTGAAAAAAAATTTTTCATACAAAATTTTACAGGAGAGGTGATCAATGAGTGAGTGAATCAGTGAATCAGTCCCAGCTACATATATTTATTTATTTAGTTGTAAGTGATATTTTTAAAAGTTTTTCCTGCAATCAGGCAACACTATGCGGCGCGGCGGCGTCTCTCGCGAACCAGGCCACGCTGCTGCGGCCCGGGGACCTGGCTGCGGCCGAAGCCCGCGTCACCTCGCTGCTGACCAACGTAGAGGCGCTGAAGGCTGCAGTCAAACCCACGGACCCTGAGGTCGAGGCCAAGGTATACAGGACACTGCCTTGTTGATCTTCTTTATCAAATTCAAAATTAGTTATTTCACGTAGGCCAACCTGTGGCTTTTATGACACGCCATGACTCTACCACCGGTTCGTAAAGCGGATTCTGCTGAGAAGAGCCGAAAAGAAATTCAGAAGTTGCTCTTTTAAAAATAATCAGTTTTCAATATTATTATGTAGCTATTACATTGTAATAAGTTTTTCAATGCAATAGCTACATAATATTAAAAAAAGCCGGCCAAGTGCGAGTCGGACTCGCGCACCGAGGGTTCCGTACTCCAAAAGTAAAACGATAATATTATATTAATTTGCTTATTTATCGTTAACTTTGTTTGTAGAGGTTTATTGTTAATATAAAAAAAACTATGCTAGTTAGAGCGTTGATTTTATTTTTCCTGTAAAATATACATAAACCTCTATTGACCATAATTATTTTAGATTTTTTGATTAGTAAACTTCGGAGATAAGGGGGGGGGGGGACGGTATTTTTTTCGACATTTTGGCCCATTAATCAAAAACTATTATATATAGAAATAAATAAAAAACTGTTTTAGAATGCACAAGTAAAGGCCTTTCATATGATACTCCACTCGGTATAGTTATCTTACTTTGAAATTTCAAACCCCCGATTTTCCCCCTTTTTTAATCAAACTAAAATGATTTTCACGTTGCTTTTATTTTTCCTGTAAAATATACATAAACCTCTATTGACCATAATTATTTCAGATTTTTCGATTGGTAAACTTCAGAGATAAGGGGGGGGGGGGGGGGGGGGAACGGTATTTTTTTCGAAATTTTGGCCGATTACTCAAAAACTATTATATATAAAAATAAATAAAAAACTGTTTTAGAATGCACAAGTAAAGGCCTTTCATATGATACCTCACTCTGTATAGTTATTTTACTTTGAAATTTCAAAACCCCGATTTTCCCCCTTTTTTAATAAAACTAAAATAATTTTCGATTTTTCTTTATTCCAATGATGTTGGGCCACTATTATACACAACTATCCAAATTTCATGTCGATAGCTTTAATAGTTACTGAAATAATCGACTGTGACAGACAGACAGACGGAGAAAGTCTCACCATAAGGGTTCCATTTTTACCATTGTGGTACGGAACCCTAAAAAATGCTACATAATACACACATCAAAAGTGTCTAGGGATCAAGCATTTTTATGCGGATTTCTTGAGATTGAGATGTGGCTTTGTAATAAATTTATGATTTTATAAATTTATATGGATCCTTTTTGGTGCATTTCATAATTTGAATCAGGAACTGTCAATCAAATTCGAGTAAAAGATGAAAATCAGCTGTCAATATTTTCCCTATAAAAACATACAACGCATTGAAGACATTATTAGTGCTACTGTTTCCCTACTACTGATTAAAACCAACGTTATTATGGAGCGGCGACGTCATTTAAGCAGGGAAGAAATGCTCAGAGCCGTAGGAATGATAGAAGCTGGTTCCCGGCAACGTACTGTGGCTTTAGCTCTGAATACAAGTCAGAGTGTTATCAGTCGTCTTTGGACACGTTACCGAAGCACTGGTACCGTGGCTGAGCGCCATGGAGGACGGTATCGCTGCACCACACGGAGACAAGACCGATACATTCAAATCTTAACTCGAAGAGCTCCAACAATAACCGCCATGATGTTAGCCGTGAGGCTTCATCACTCTTCAGGGAACTTAATTAGCGACCAAACAGTCAGAAACCGCTTGCATGAAGTGAACCTTCATTCCCGAAGACCGCTACGGGTACCACCTATAGCAATGCACAATCGTAGGATTCGATATCAATGGGCTCTTGAATACAGAAATTGGGCAGAAGAACAATGGCGTTTCGTGTGCTTTTCTGATGAGTCTCGTTTTGGTATGAGACCGGATACAAGACGTATACGACACTGGAGAACCCCTGGATGCCAACAGCGATTAAAATCCTGCCAGGAAGTCCATCCTTATAGTGGTGGAACCATCATGGTATGGGCGGGTATTTGGATCGGCGGAAGAACTGAGTTGATTTGGATCAGAGGCAACCTCAACGCTCAAATTTATGCTGAGACGATTGTATCAGACGTCATCGTTCCTCTACAAGTGCAAATCGGTCCCTTATTTCAGTTAATGCATGATAATGCACGACCGCACACCGCAAGAGTTGTAAGACAGACTCTCGCCGCAGCTAAAATCAATGTCCTGCCCTGGCCTGCTCAGTCGCCAGACTTGAACCCGATTGAGCATGCATGGGATATGCTACAGAGAAGAGCTCTGCCGAATATGGAGGGTATCCAGTGGCAAGAAGACCTTTTTTTGTTGTTGCAACGAACATGGGCGGCCATTCCACAGCGTGATTTGGATGAACTCATTTTGAGTATGCCAAACCGATGTTCTTGTGTTGTTAGTGTTCGCGGTAGAAACACGGATTATTAATTGTTTAAGTTACCCAATAAAATTTTAAAGAAAACTGTTATTTCAGTCTTTTTTTCGAACTTTAATGTAATGTTAGTGGTTCAAATTTCAAAAATCCCTTTATTAGGAAAATGGCAAATTTCTTTATTAATGCAAAGGTGACTTGGTTTATCGTTACTGTGACAAACGAAAACACTTTATTTGATGAATCCTTAAAGAAAATTTTAATTAATATCAATCAGGAGAAAAGTTATTGCAAAAATATATGTTGATCCCTAGACACTTTTGATGTGTGTATAAATGTCTTGTGGGCAGCTGGATTGCCTAGCCTATTTAGAATAGAATAGAAATATTTTTAATTAAAATAAACGTTTACAAGTGCTTTCGAATCATCAAATGAATCTACCACTGGTTCGGAATGCCCTTCCTTCCAGACAGAAAAAAAAATTGTGTTTTCGTTAAAAGTACCATAATATTATAATATATTTTCATAATATGCATTTAGTAAAAAGCGTTATTTTGACATTGCAAATAGACACTTGAATTTTATTTATTTGTATGAATTTGACAAAGGCTGATAATAATTTTATCAATGGTAACTTGACTCGTCATCTTAACCGATTGATATAGCCAAGCCATAAGTACCATATTTCGATTTATTTTTATGTTTGTCTCATCTTGCAGGTTAAGGAGTTGTACAAACTATTAATACAAATAGATGGTGTATCACATTCCGAAATCTTGGAGCGAATGGAGGCTCTCGAAGCTCTTCATAATCAAGGTGAGACATTATTTGATGACAAGATAGATCCTTGACTGTGATCTCGCCTGGTGGTACCTAAGTGACGACGCAGTCTTAGATGGTAGCTGACTAACTTGGAAGGGAAGCTATTATACTGGAACGCTAAATCGCTTGGCGGTACGTTTTAATGGCAGGATTGTTGGTTTGATCGTACATACCTAAACATATAAGAATGCATACACGAAATTGAGCACTAATTCAGTACTGTTATGGTTTATTTTACTTTGACGCTAATGTCATCCAATACGATTACGATCAATGGATTAACTAGACAATCGCCGGGCTGATACAATTCAGACATTAAAATTCCTAACTGCCGGGAATCGAACCCGAGACATCCCACTTATTAGACTCAAGCCACAATACATAATAGTACAGTACACTAGCGGCACGCTATGATGGCCGGTTTGACGTTTGTCCGCTCATGAAGTTCCGTATTAATTGATAACGACTTTGAAGGAAATAATTGTATTACTTTATTGACGATAGTGATGTGCAGAGATTCATAAATTTTATCGAATGTAGTTTTAGGTTTAGGACCTAGGTTTTAGGTTTAGGAGGAATTTATTTATTAAATTGATTTCTAAAATGTATACAAGTGTAGAAAAATCAGTTTGCACCATTTAAGGGGTGAATGTACTTGTGAATATGAACAATTTGCACTATGTGGACAAACCTCTGAAATCGCAAAAAAATATCAGCTGTTTCATACAAAAGGTAAAATTTTTATTTTTATATGATATATACCACAACTCGGCATTTGGTTTTCTAAATTGAAAATTTTTAAAAATGGAATCTAATACGATCGTCACATAGGATCGCTGGCTAGCACAACTACTACCTCCGGCAAACTCGCGTCAATGCTCAATGCAAAACAAAGCAGTTTCGAATTGACGTTGCTTCGAAAAGTATAAACTGTCAGTGCAATGCGATTGTGATATAGTTTTGACCTGGCTTTGGATTTCAAATATTGATACTGCATTACTGTTGACCCTTGCTCGTTAATTTGGACTCTGTTCAAGCCCTTTGTTGTGGATTTCGTCGATATGACCGAACGTACGCAGAGAACTGTTCTAAATAGTCAGACACGTGAGTTCGTAATACGCCTTCGTAACTATTTCGATCGTGAAGCTCAAAATGGAGGGCCAATTTTACCTATAACGTCAGTGGTTGAACGCGTAGCTGATGCGCTTAATATTGGACAACGAACTGTTAGACGGATAACTAAAAAAAAATATGGCGAGACTGGCACAGAAGAAAATAAACTTCACACACCAAAAAAGAGAAAACGAGCAAAACCAGTCGTAGGCATCGATAGCTTTGATGCCGATGCTATCCGAAGACATGTTTACGGCTACTATTTACAGAAGGAGTATCCAACAAGAAAAAAGTTGGTGCATTCACTGAAGGAAGCTGGATTATTCTTCGGTGGGGAAAGTTCTTTAACGAAGATTTTGAAGACCATTGGATTTCGATACAAAAAATGTAACAAACGCAAAATATTGATGGAAAGATTTGATATAGCGATGGCAAGGTATACTTTTTTACGGCAAGTGAAAGAAATCAAAAATTGGCAAAATGTTGTGTTCTTGGATGAAACATGGCTTAATGCTAACCATACTGTAGGCCGTTCTTGGAACGATGACACAGCAGCATCTACTTCCAAAGTTCCTGTAGGAAAAGGATCGCGACTTATAATTTGTCACGCCGGAACCATCAACGGGTTTGTCGAAGGTTCTCTCATGGCTTTTGCGTCAAAAACCACTGGAGACTATCATGAAGACATGAATGGAGAAAAGTTTACTGAATGGTTTACCTCAATGTTGTGTAGCCTCCCTGAACCATCTATTATAATTATGGACAACGCCCCATACCACTCGATGCAAATTGACAAGCCACCTGCCCAATCCCAAAAGAAAGCTGATATCGTCGCATGGCTTCGTAAAAATGGCGTAGATGCAAACATGAATATGTTAAAAGCGGAATTAGTACGTCTTTTAAAAGAAAACAAACCAACCAAGATCCGATACGTCATTGACGAAATAGCATTAGAACATGGGCACAGAGTTATACGGTTACCGCCTTACCATTGTGAGTATAATGCGATTGAGTTGGTGTGGGCTCAAATTAAGGGATATGCTGCAAGACACAATACAGAACCCCCATTTACCACAAAAAAAATGCTAAAATTATTAGAAGAAGCTTGTGAACATGTGACTAAAGGAGACTGGGAAAAGGTTGTGAATAGAACTGTTAAATTAATAAGGGAAGATTATGAAAGAGATGTGAAAATAGATAATATTATAGAAAACGAACATATAATTATTAATGTAGGTGATGATAGCAGTGACGACAGTGAAAATAGTAGTATGGACGAATCTGATTAATTATGGCCTTTTGTGGCACCTTTTTTGGTATCTTTTGTATTCATATGTTTCTTGTGTGCATATAAAGTATGTATATTCATTTTCATTCAAATATTCAGTTCGTTCAAATAAATTAAATAAACATATACATTTTTGTTTTATTAAACCTATTTAATCAGGTACAAAAACAAAACTTAATTGTTTTTTGTTCGAGAATAAATTGACATTCCACATCACTATTGTAATGTGTCAAACCGGCCATCATAGCGTGCCGCTAGTTTAGTAATAGATACCTCACTTATGGCGGTATACATAATAGTACAGTAGTAATAGATATCCTCACTTATGGCGCTGAAACGTGGACACTAACAAAAGGCTTGATCCACAAATTTAAAGTCACTCAGAGAGCTATGGAGAGGGCTATGTTAGGAGTTTCTCTTAAGGACAGGATTCGAAATGAAGAGATCCGTAAGAGAACCAAGGTCGCCGACATAGCTCAAACCATTAGCAAGCTGAAATGGCAGTGGGCAGGCCATGCTTGTCGCAGAAGCGATGGCCGTTGGGGCCGAAAAGTCCTAGAGTGGAGACCGCGAACAAGTAAGCGTAGTGTGGGGCGCCCTCCAGCACGTTGGACTGACGATATAAAGCGGGTGGCGGGAAGTGGCTGGATGAGGAAGGCTGAGGACCGGGTGTGGTGGCGTTCTCTGGGAAAGGCCTATGTTCAGCAGTGGACGTCCGCAGGCTGAGATGATGATGATGATGATGAGTAATAGATACAGAAGATTCACGCCGCAAAATCATTTAAATAAATAGCTACTCTTGCCACCACACAATCAAGTGCAATTCAGATCACAGTGCTAAATTACCTACAGTCCTATTCACCTAGAAGATGCCTCTCTTTCTACCGCGTAACTCTTATCCCTTCTAAGTTAGCCCATTGAATTGGCCCGCCCATCCGCGCCAGAAAGATTAGGGTGTGTTCCGATATACACTGGACCACTGTTAGGTGTGACGTCAATCCAGTATACTGTGAAGCCGTTCCTTTTTAGTTTGCTGTACTGGTTACTGTTTACTTCCCGCAGTCCAGTATACTGTCATCCCCATTTTTGACGTCATAACGTCTTATAAATTGATGAACACCGGCTGCACAGTGCACGCACGAAAAAGTGTCACGTTCCGCCTGCGGCTTAGCTTGCAAGCGAGAGCGCCGATCAAGCGATAGAGAGGCACGATCGGCCCAAGCGTTGGCTTAGAGAGCGCCCGCCAGTCATCTTTATGACGTTATCACGTAAAACTATCGTCCGTAAACCGACTTTACAGACAACCAATTTTTTTCAAACTCTAGGCACAGGTCTGTTTTTTGATCACGTGATCAAAGTACTGAGAGCACCTTACCTCGAAAGCGCCAGTGTTCACAGTTCAAAAATGGCGGCGATTTATGACGTCATATATTTCCCTAGGGTACTGCGGCAGTGTACTGGCAGCCTATAACGGAACGAATTTTTCACCAGTGAGAGCACTGAGCAGTGCTCGCAGTGTATATCGGAACACACCCTAAACTGTAAGCGTAAAGGTTACGGCTGAATAGGTACAACAGTAGTGCAAGAGGTTTGAGTATTTTATTGTTTTTTTTTTTTGTAATTTTTACAGCTAGCAACTTTGGAAAGTCTTTAACGGAACTAGAAACGCTACAGAGCACCATAGCGAGCGGAGTGCAAAATAACAAGGAACTCCTTCAAGGCGTTCAGGAGGTCTTCGCACACAACATCGACAGTCTACAGAAAGAAATTAAAAAGTTAGATGAAAGGATCACCAAACTCGCTTCAGCGTGATGATACAGATTATATTAGGCGCGCTTTAAATTTTTATCTGTAGTCTCAGAGTTGCTATGTAAAATAAACTATAAGGTAGAGGGCAACTCTATCGCTGCGACTGGCGTTTTTTGTGTGCCCACGTTAGCGTTCGGACGCGGAATCGAGTTTCCGAACAGAGACTCCAAACCATAAACACGCAGATCGCTGTCGCTAAAAGTTGCCAGTCTGCCCTCTCCATAAGCACAGATTATACATAAAAAAAATAAAATTATAACAGATTCTCGTACTCAAATATTAAATGTTATTTATATTTACAATTTTGCATTCTAACTTTAAGTACTGTTTCAGTTAGCAATGATACATGTGACTAACATTAATTTGTTTTATCTTACTTAAACTTTTGCTACCTTTAACAAAATTATAAGTTACATTTTAATTGGAAAATAGCATATTTTACTACTAAACTTCACATTACCCAGTGTCTAATTAAAAACTGCAATTTTTATGTAATATGTCTCATAATAAAATCGAATACTGTATATTCGATATCTAGGAAATAGACTGCGTAATTTATTTATTTAGAGAATAAAGCAATTTATATGGAAAGGCTTGTTTCATTCAGAAATCAAAATATTTTACCCCTAACAGGGCTGATTTCACTAACGCGAACCTAAAATAAGCCTTGTCTGAACATAAAAATATTTTGACAGTATTTTCAATACTGTCAAAATATTTTTCAGAACGCCCAATAATTTATTCCTCGGAAAACATTCAAGAAATGTTTGAATGATGTTGGTGAAATCAGCACTCAGTTTTCACTTTTCAGGTGATTTTAGACTAAGGGCTGTTTTCACCATTTTAGTCATCCCAGCGCTAATTTGATATTTTGATAGCATTTTCAATACAAACACTGTCAGAACGCCTAATTTATTCCTCAGTAAAAATTAGTAATCAATATTTTAAGTGCAGATTTCACCAAATGTTGATCTTTATCGGTGGGATAAATTGGACGTTTTGACAGTTATTGTATTAAAAACTCTGTCAAAACACTCCAATAAGACTTATTTTAAGTTGACGAAATCGGCCCTTAGAGTAATAAATATTAAATTATTTTATTTGTGCGAGTTTTGTAAGTCTAAAAATAAAACAAAAATTAGTAATTTTTAGTATTTATTTATCTTAGAACCTAAGCTTCTGGAAGAACCATTTGTTCTTGCCACTCTTGTATCTCTCTTCGAAGCGCACCCTCGTGTTGAAGCGCAGCTTCTTGCGCTTGGAGGGGTCCTTGAGGTCCTTTGCGCTGAACTTCTCAAAGCTGAAGTCCACTGAATAACGTGTTGGCATGAGGTGGTTGTAGTTTACTACCTGGAAAGAAATTAAACAGTTTTAAACTTAATGTGTGCATTTGGTAACACTTTATTAATATTGAAATAAGTACCTTAATTAATGGTTTATTATTGGGCACATACTTTATTGGACTGACCAAAATTGGCATTTGGCCTGATGATATTCTCACAAATAAATATCACTGGTAATGATGTCATAATAATTATACCACAAGATAGTCCTTGACTGCGATCTCACCTGATGGTAAGTGACGATGCAGTCTAAGATGGTAGCGGGCTAACTTGTAAGGGGTATGGCAGTGAACATTCAACCCATACCCCTAATCTGTTTCTACACGCCATCATGCCGGAATGCTAAATCGCTTAGCAGCACATTTTTGACAGTAGGGTGGTAACTAGCCACGGCCAAAGCCTCCCACCAGACCAAACCAGACAATTCGGAAATTATAAATTCCCAAATTGACCCCACTGGGAATCGAACCCGAGACCTCCCAGTTATAAGACCACAGCGCTCACCACTGTGCCAGGGAGGTCGCCAAAGTTTAAATAGAAATGTTTTTAAACTTTGCAAGTACATAAGCACTTTGCTTCAACATTGTCAAGTGTATCTACAACAGAGGTGTGATTGTCTAAAGTTATTTCATTGATCATAATCATATTCGATGACATTAGCGTCAAAGTAAAATAAACCATAACAGCATTGAATTAGAGCTCAATGTTGTGTATGCATTCTTATACATTTACATATTATGTATGATATGCTCCATAACACTCCATATTAAAAACAGTTGTACTGAACTTGTGACTTAATTCAGGGACTATTTTGGGCAAGATACTCCTTTTCCAAAATGACCTAATACTGAGGTATTAATAATGAGACCCCCATAGCAAAATTACTTTAATAAAATAAATTGACAAAGTACAACAATGATACTTACTTCCTTCTAAATATTATCTTGAAAGTTTTAGACCCCCAAAATCAGTTCTTGTTTATGTCAACCCCTGGGAAACCGATTTCGACCCCAAGGGGTCGATATTAACCACTTTGGGAATACCTGCTTTAAATCAATACATTCAAGGATTATTTTACTTTGACCCTAATGTCATCAAATAGGAATACAATCAATGAAATAACTTTTAGACATTGGTACCCGTCTATCGCGTAACTTTTTCTCAGTCCTTAAAGGACTGCATCAATGTCAAAATATGATTTTGGGCCTCTCCTATTGGCCAAAACCATGTTTTGACATTGAAATAGTCCTTTAAGGACAGCGATAAAAGTTACGCGATCACCAGGCTGGTTAGAAATGACATTTTATCAAAGATCCAAAAAAGAAACTGTGTTTGCTCATTTAACAGTCTGTAAATTAGCTGAATCAACCTGGCTGGTCTGATAAAACAATAATATTTATAGGTAACAAATTATATACTTAGTTAAGGAAACATAGACTGATACCTTATAAGTTTTATGATATTTCATGTTCACCATAATCTCAACTTTCATAAATATATGATTAGTTTATCATTTCTGCCATTGACGCTTACATAATTATACTTAACTAACCTTATAAGCACAGTAAACCATGTTAATCAGTTCACATTATAGTTGAACTCTGAATATTTTTAAGGAGCTTTATCACTAACAAAACAAATTTCATCAAACAAAAACTCGTAAACAGAACTTACCTTGACAAAAGGCTTTATCTTAGATCTCTTGTGGATTTTGTTTTTGCCCATCCTCTTGTGAACTTTGCGCGGATACCTGTCTATACCCGCGACGAATGCGTGTCCATAGGGCTTGTCTGACGTCCCTTCGTCGTAGTTTTTCACTACGATGGCTTTGCGCCCTGCGTACCGGCCACTCAGGACTAGCACCACCTTCCCAGGCTTCATAATCTTACCCATGATTGGGTGTCTCTGAAAACCCAAAAACTAACCTTCAAATATCACAATGTTATTGTATTTGTATGCGATAAACTTTCGTTTTGTGCACTAGGGATTTTTTATATATTCTCACAGTAATTAATAATACGTCCTAATCTTAATTTAGGACCCCAAAAACTTCGTATCGTGTCAAAACGTTAATGTTTTTCCCAAATTATAACTGTTTTTGGTTAGACTTGTGTTTAAAGATTTGTGTATTTAAAATAAAATAGCTGTTCAACATCACAGTAATTAAAACAACTTAATTGCTGGTTGTCATTTCTACTTTTACATTCATTCGCTTCTCCTGATTTATTTGGATATAATTTTTAATAATTTTCGAAACTCACACTGAAATAGCCGTCGAGTAAAAGACCACAGAAAATGCAAATTTCTTTGTCTTGGACTATTGCAACCATAGAGTACGGTACTAGAAACGTATACTCATAGGTACTCTATGGCTGGAACCACATCTGTGCGCATCGATTCGCATTTTTTTATAGATAATATTCGAAAATGTTTTCCATCTGGGCCCTGATTCTGTGACTCAGTTGTCATCAAATCAAAAAATGATAGCCACTGACATATATTTTTTATCCATTGAAGGTTTGCTATGAAATTAAAAGTATCATTTTCGTAGCAAACCTTCAATGGATAAAAAATATATGTCAGTGGCTATCATTTTTTGATAGCAACTGAGTTACAGAATCAGGGCCCTGGTAAACAGATGCCGTGAAGGACGATCTCTTCGGGATCTTGTACTTTATACTATATTATTTACACTCCATGGTCCATGACCATAGACCACGAATAGTCCGTGACGCGTTAATTTTTATTGGCGGGAATTACAAACGAATGAATTAATATATAAATACAATTTATATTTCGCTGTTGTTGGTTAATGGTTTTGCATTTTTATATAGAATCAAACATTTACCTAGCTGATGTAAATGTGCAGTGCCAGCATGGTTTGGGGTTTCTTTTTAGATGTAATCGTAATTCCTTGTTCGATGGTTTCTTTAAACCCCCGTGAGTTTTATTGCCCGGGACGAAAGTAGTTTCTAGTCGAAAATTTAGTGGGGTTCTAGGTCATTATTGCTATAGTCTGTTTCTAGAGCAGGCGGAAAAACGGACATTGACCCGAAGTATTATGTTAGCATCGCACGTAAACGATAGGTATTGCTTCCATACATTTCACTGTCGATTACGTATCGTTACGCGCTAAGCGCGTCTCATAGTACGGAGTAGGGTGAAACTTGCGGTTATTCAGAGATAAAAAACCTGTTTCGACATTTTTTATAGATAATCATCTGATCTACAATTTTTGTCAAGGCTAATTTTATGATAAAACTTACCGTTTTGCTGAAAATCACGAATAACCCGTTTTTGTGACCTTTGACCCCGAGTAATTTTTTTTCCAGGTGTCAGATCAATGAGGACTTTCACATTTCATTTATAATAGTGTTTTGAACAATCCTACCAATTTTCTGCCAAGTGAGAATTATTGTAACCTCACCCCTATATTTTGGTCTAATTTGACCGGGCTAGTGTAGATATAGGTAGATATTAAATAAATTTAATGAATATTAAAGACATATTTATTGGTACCACTTCTATTACGTTACCTACTTATTAGACTATTTATATACTGTTAGCGGAATAACGAAAATTGTGATTTTTAAATAAAAAAATTAAATTAATGTTAATTTGCTTTTTAGGGTTCCGTACCCAAAGGGTACCAACGGGACCCTATTACTAAGCCTACGCTGTCCGTCCGTCCGTCCGTCTGTCAGCGGGCTGTATCTCGTAAACCGTAATAGATAGACAGATGAAATTTTCACACATTATGTATTTCTATTGCCGCTATAACAACAAATAATAAAAATTTAATTAAATTACGTAAAAAAATTAAATTAAAATATTTCAATGGGTACGTACACGGAAATATTTTAATTTAATATTTTAACGGAACCCTAAAAGAGCGAGGCCCGACTCGCACTTGGCCGATTTTTAATTCATATAAGTACTGGACAATCTTCTTTCTTCATAATAATATATTAGACACAGGGCCTGCGAAGAACTTCACACTCGGCACTCTATCTTTCACTGATGATGTTTATTGATACAAAGATAAAAAAATAAAATCAAAAAAAAAAAGGTTGGCTACCCCGATTTTATCGTCAAAGGTCAATGTCCGTTTTTCCGCCTGCCCTAGAAACAGACTATAACTAGGCTCACAAGTCTCAAACTTAATTTATTATTTATATAACTATAATTAAGGATAATTAATACGATATGTACAAATCAAATAAAAAAACTAATTAAAATCAAACGCTGCTTGATTACTTGAGTTTAATATCAATAAAATAAGAAAATTATTTACACAAACTTTATCAAAATACAAAAATAAAACACTGTCACATACACGTAGGTAATAACGATTTCTGAGGTTCTATTATTATACATACAAGTTAGTCAGATATCGCGGCTGATGTTCGTCCAGACACACTTTGAGCTATCATAATGTCATGTCAAAACACTACCTAAACTAACTTTCATAACTCTTAAAGAAAAGCTTATCTTACAATGAATAAAGAAGAACATGTACAGTCAGCAGCGAAAATACATAAGCTGCCAAAGTATTTCGATACACAACCAAAAAAATATTAAAGTTACTCAATGGTTGACTAGCCAGTAGTCAGTACCTACTTACGCAAACCATTTGTTTTTTTGACTAGAATATGTTTCTAAATAGATTATTATCTATTTAGAAACATATTTTAGTACCTAAGTAAACTTTAATAACATCTAAACACATTTTATTTCCTAAGGATCTGAAGTTTTTTGGTGTGGACTCTAACCAACCTGTACATATTATGGATATGCCTATATTTGAGTAAACTTATCTGAACATCTGATGCTGACTGTACAAAAATCAACATAATCATACATAAAAATATTCCGTGTTTAATTTTTTTATTTTTTACGCCATGAGTTTGATGAAATAGGGTGTATTAATCAAATTAAATTGAAGCAGGTAAATGATGGTTTTTTAGTTTTTATTTCAGAGCTTGCCTGATTAAAGCTACACCCAGTTCCAAGGTGACAGTACTATTTTTTATTTTTTTCGCAGCTTGGTCCTTCGAGCCGGATCATTACGACCAATAAGGCGTGCGTATTTATTAATAGTAGTAGGCTGAAAGTATTAGGTATTGATTTAATAAAGATCTAAGATATTAGCATTGTGGTATATTTCATTGCAGAATATTGAATTCTGTAATTCCCAAGATAGGTCTCTATCTGAACAGGCTGCGACTTTAATCAGTTTTTAAGTCAAACTGAGTCGACAACGACACTCGAACTTACCTATTATTAAAACAAACAGAATATTAATAATATGTATATCAAGGATATCAATTATGTAGATGCATATCAAGGAAATAAATAAAAGCATGATAATCTAAGATTGGTAGGTACATAATATATTATAATACCCTGATGAAAGTAAAATAAAATTATTATCATGTCAACTCAGTCTGAATATTTTCATTTTTATGATGGCGACATGTGTGACTGATAAAGGGTGATTTGTTTTAAAAACTAAATAAAGAATATATATAAAATAAAATATTAATAACTGGTGAATTATTCCAAAAACAAATGCGTCTAAAATTAAGTACGCAGTGACGTTTTACGGCCGTTTTCAATAACTTATCTAATCAAAAGTCTAAAAATTGAAAGTCTAATATTTAATCCAAATATGTATGTAGCAGTGTCCCTAGTTAGTGTTTATCAATTTGTATAAAACATCAATCAATCAATTTCAATACTTAGGTACATGGATTGATTATTTATTTAATATTATTATAGTGACATGCTTTACTATACTATATTGGATTAACTATTAGAGTTTTTTAGATTGAAACCGGCCGTTAATGACTATTTATGACATTATTCGAAGTCTTGAAAAACGGAATGTGAAATAAAAAATATATTATACAAAACAATTAAGTAGGTAGGTATATCAATTTCGACCAAAATGAGCAATTTAAGTTGACTTTCGACCGTGACTGCAAATATATAATAAACTTCCTAAATATGATATTTATGTGAATCAAATGCCGTGCCGGCAAACGGCATGACACTGTCTTGCCGTCATGCCTGCCTCGTACCTACTCGTAGCTTTGTTTGCGTTGCGTGTTTTATCACTGTCGGGCGTCCCGTGATGGACAGTCTTTTTAGTTACAAAGTGAGAGTCGACGGGGAGGGCATCTATTCGGATATTTCAATCATACAGGCCTAGGCCACGACATCGGCATTAAATAGCAGCGCAGAATGAAACTGACACTTAAGAGGACGCAAGCCAGTACCTTCTTCATACAAACGTAATTGAGTGATTACTACATTATTTGATATTGTACGCTCAAAACTAAGTATTATGTCGATTTGCCTCGTCATTATCTAGGTTTATTGATATATAAAATAGTGAAAAAAATATTCGCTAAAAAGTTACGAGCCTCGAAAGATCGTCATTTTCACACTAAATTTATGACAACTTTTGGCGCAAATAAATAACATTAGGAGTATGAAAATTCCAAAAAAAATTATCATTAGACATAGTTTATTTATTCATCAGTTCAAATAACTTTACTTTGTAAACATACATTTAGTAGTTTTTTCTCAAAAACACTTTTCCCAAACGACTGTTCAACCCTATTCGCGCGCTTGATTTCGGTGTAAATTATCGCGCCTCTCACCCGACGCGGAGCGGGAGCGGGACGGTAGCACGGAAGTATGCGCGCATGCACTCGCTACACTGAGTCTATCTCTTTCTCACACAATGTTAGGTGAAATAGCAAGCAGGTTACCCACGTGCGCCGGCAAATTCGTTCGCGCATACTGAGCCCCCTTAAGCGGTCAAATGTCAGCACTAGAAATCAGGCAATTTTTAAGGGTTGTCAGAAAAGAAATTAAAGAAATCATAGCGACACATTCGCTCCACAGCTTTGACGTGGATTACTTATTAAAAGGGCATTATTCAGAAAAGAAGATTTTGAGAAAATGACGTTTAAAATTAAAAATTTGTTTAAAATGAAATAAAACCATTTTACAAATTTTTATTTTATCTTCTATCTTCTAAATATATAAAATTAAAAGGCGACTGACTGACTGATTGATCTATCAAAGCACAGCTCAAACCACTGGACGGATTGGGCTGAAATTTGGCATACAGCTTTTATGATTTAGGCATCTGCTAAGAAAGGATTTTTGAAAATTCTACCCCTAAGGGGGTAAAATAAGGGTTTGAAAAATCGAACTTAACGTGAGCGAAGCCGCGGGCAAAAGCTCGTTTTACATAAAACTGACACAGTTCATTCTCTATAACTTGTCCCTTGCCGTCACGTTGGCACCATTGCTTATCATTTATGGTTTTCAGTATTTGAAGCAGTAGTGCCAACATAATGGCAATATGTAAAAGTGAATGGTCTGTAGTCTGTACTGCCATTCTTGCTAAGCGTGACAGAGTTGTCATCAAGCGATCATTTTACGAGAAAGCAACAGTATTTGAGCGGGTATTTCCTTTTTTTTCTGTGATCGAAGGGTACAACAGTTAGTTGAGACTTCATAATTTTGGATGTATTTCCATTGTTTACAATTAATAAATGTGAAATAAAAGTGATGTTTACACTAATACTGCTTCAAGCAATAAAGTTAACTACCCGCAAATTTGAAACTTATTTCACTCAAGTATAAAGTAAATAAAAACTTTTTTTTATTATTTATCATTTCAACTTTTAACAGTTTACTTAGAGAAAAAATATTAACACAAGAAATCGATACCTATATATATATACCTACCCGCTCTTGCATAGTTTTGAAAAAAGAAAGGAGCTAATGATATGTCAATAAGAGGAAAAAACGATACTACTTACTGGAATCGTAAATAAATACAAAGTAAACAGAAAGATACATAATAGTAACATTTACTACTACAACAGACTATACATAGTAAATCTTATGTGTATTGTAATACGACCTATTTACAAACTTATCCTTCCTATATAGAAATATTACTGTTTAGCTGTACATTAAAATTTAAACATGAATAATTTTTCATATAATACATGAAGAGTTATATTTGTGTTCCATACTGTCTAAAAAACATTAATAAATCTATATTGTACAAAACCCTAACATTTAACAATATAAATATAATATATTTACAACGGATTATTACACCTATAGCTTACTTAAAAAAAAATAACCACATAGTGACAGTCACATCTCCAAAGTGACCTAACCCAAAATATGCAAAAATCCGCGTTCCTTCACCGAAAAATGTCTATTTAATTAAAAAAAATCCTGAACTGTAACACTAACTACTGGACTATAAACAGGATCCCATCCGACAAGATACACAGCTTCAAAATTACACCAATGTTCCCAAAAATACTGAGGCCAGCGGTGACGGCCTCGTGGTTTGAGCTTTTTAGGGAATCCGGGAATCGAATCTCAGGCTCCCTAACTCTTCGAAGTTGTGGGCGTTTAAGCAAAATCACTTCCTTAAGCGGCGAAGGAAACCATCGTGAGGTAACCTGCATGCTTAAATTTGGTTCATAATTTCCTCAAAGTTGGTTAAAGTCTGCCAATCCTCACTTGTTCAGCGTGTTGAACTATGGACTTATTCTCTTTCTGAGAGATCACAGTGGTCTGTAGTGGGCCGGCGTTAGGCTGAAACGATGACTGTGATTTCTCACAGCGCGCTTGGACGTACATGTTAGCTAAATTCCATGTAAAATAAGTAATTTTTATCAATAGGGGCGTTAATCTCCATCATTAAAATGACATGAATAAAACATTTTGTCACATAGCTAGGCAACACTGACATATTATTCCGACGTTTCGCGAATGTTAATTTTTATTATTACACATTTTAGGATTAGGTCACTGCTGTTCTGAGGGTTCTATGTTATGGTAATGAAATTCAATATAACTATTTATTCGTCTAATGACTTGGTACATTTTATTGGTAAGACAATATAATAAATATTTTATGTACACAAATTATATAAATATATTAATTAATTATTATTATTGACCATTCAGAAAAAATGCGTATTTTTATTCAATGTCACACAATTTAAATTCAATAAACTGTTTAATACAAAATGAGTTGTAAATCTGTTGTAAATGGCAATCGGCAATAGAGTACAAATAACAATCTTCTGTTGCCAGTCTTAAAAATTAATAATTAATATAAGTTTCTAATTATATTTTAATTTACAATTTATCGAAGTTGCGCATTCTATTCTAGTCCTTTATCGATTTGATTCCAATATTTAAGAAAAATCGGAAATCCGCTACATATTTAATCCCATAACTTTATAAGTACGTATTTTTTGGACTGAAAATTCGGAAAGAGATGAGATCATAGATCATACAGTAGTTTAAAAAACCAGCTCTAAATCACTATAGCGTCAATTCAGGCCCTCAAAAAGTCAAAACCAAACCAACGTTAAGTTCGAACCCTTTTCAATCTTCAAGGGTTGAGAAAGTAATATAATTTAAGAGTCTCCAAGTAAACTCGGGTTTTCATACAAACTTAATTTTGACCTCAGAATTATGATATGAATGTAGTTTTAAATTCGAGATTACAAGAGACTCTTAAGTTTTGTAGATTTCGACTCATAAGAATATTTTTTATGTATTTTTTATCGACAACAAACTATACTCATTCATTTGGACTAAAGCCTAAAACAATATTTAAGTTTCTTACAAAAACTACATTTTTTTACACATTTCCTAACTACATCTTTAATATTTAGTCAGTAATCCGATTAACTTTGTCAAAATTTACTTGTATCATGCGAAAGAGAGATTGAGAGATTCTAATACCAGACGAAATATAAAAAGTCATCAACATATTGACTCAAATGACTATGCGTACAGTATTACATTTTTTATAAATTAACTTTTCTTATTACAAACGGAAAATATTTTTCCCATGGTGGTTGCACTTAATAGAATAAGGCAAAGTAAAATTTTTTTGTCTGTATTTTGGAACCTCATCTTATACATACAGTCTATTTGGGGAGAGGTTACCATTATACGTAAACAATTATGGCGTCAGATCACGTGATTATATTTTCACTGTACTAGTGATGCGAAACATTGGCAGACAAGTTGAGAATGAACGATTGATTGAATGAATACATTCTTAAATCGATTATCAATACTATTTAATGTGATATTCTTCTGAATTGTGATGTTGGAAACGATATTATTAAGACCTTTCAATACGGATCCTATAATTTTAAATATTCAAATTTGTAGCTAACTGTAAATGTTACATAAAATATTATGTTTGAATTAATTTTAATTTATTACATATTAAATTTATAAATGGTTGGTCCTTACAATATTGTATTTTTAATATTATTTATATTATACTATTATTTTTATTATATTTGTTATTACAATCCTTCTCCTATTATGATTGTCGAATTATTCGACTTTATAAATCATTCGAACTGATCGAATGATTTACCATGATTAGTAACTACTTTAAACTACTTGACAATTTTGAAATAGATTTATAAACTTAAAGAATCAGGTTAACATTCCAATCGTACAATTGAAACCATTAGTTAAAGTCTCCACTTCTTTTCCCAGAATCCGAGTCGTGAATAATGTAGTAGGCATGTAGGCATTTCGACTAGCCTGAACTGACATTTCGCGCTGAACAACTTTTCTTTTTTTTTTTATTCGATGACAAGCTAGTTCTTGACTGCGATCTAACCTGATGGTACGATGCAGTCTAAGATGGTAGCAGGCTAACTTGGAAGGGGTATGGCAGTGAACATTTAACCCATACCCCTAATTGGTTTCTACACGCCATCGTGCCGGAACGCTAAATCGCTTGGTGGCACGTCTTTGACGGTAGGGTGGTAACTAGCCACGGCCAAAGCCTCCCACCAGACCAGACCAGAGACATACAATTCAGAAATTATAAATTCCCAAATTGACCCCGCCGGGAATCGAACCCGGGACCTCCCAGTTATAAGACAACAGCGCTCACCACTGAGCCAGGGAGGTCGTCAACGCAGTCGAATCATGATGAGTAATTAAAATACTAATAAGTAGTCGTCATTCGATTATGAGCATTAATATATACTAATGTTCAATTCGAAAATGTGTACATTAGTAGTTGTAAATTATTCGAATAGTCAGATCATTCGCAGTCACGCATCGCTAACCGGTTGCCATTTGCCTTAATACACGGATCTACGAGCGTAATAAATACGACTTCCGATTTTACAATCGACTAAGCTCGTTCTTATCATTCACTCTATGGTTCACGTTTTATTTCCAGCACTAGGGATTTGTTCTATTTCATATGTCAAACACAAACTAGGCTATTAGTCTGTGTTTTTTTTTCCGATGGTGACTAGATTAATGCTAAAATAATATCGTAAACTGCATAGTTTGAAGTACATTTGTGTTTAATATAAACTTAAAAATGTTTTGCTTCGGGAAATAAAACGTTTGTGAGTGATTTATAGCGCGAACAGTGAAAATAGTGTTAGCAAAACTGAAATGTCCTGTCCGGTATGTTTTGTTTACATATAATGGTAACCTCTCCCCAAATAGACTGTACATAATTTTATATTTTTCTGATACTATCTATTTTAGCATATTAACTTTGCATTTGATTCTTAATTTATTGATGTTATAACAACATATAAATTCTGTCATTTAAATGCGGGCGGTATGGACACGTAATCACACAAGTGCTGTAATAATTATTAAATCGAAAAAAAACGACTAATTCTTGCTCTACATAATCTTCTACCAGAATATTTGGCACAAGTTTTTCATCGTAATTCCGTATTTGCTAGCCTCTAATAATTTAATAATTATGCCACATGATAAAGGAAGTAGCGGCCATTATATTATTCTCAAAATTTCGCTGTCCAATCGAATGAGCTAAAATAAACGACTAACGATTTTGTCAATTCCCGTCTAGGATAAGACTTAGGGCTTGTTTCACCACTTGCTGATAAAGTGCCTGATAGCCTATCCACAACTAGTCTGGCAGATGGTGTTCAAATTTCTGTTTCACAAGATAATCTAGCAGATAAACTCTCTGATAACCTAAAAACTATCAGACAAATTTATCTAACAGCTATTTTATCTGTTAGATATATACACTTTAACGGATAGTGGTGAAACTGGCCCTAAGTCGATTGCTTTAAAAAATGCACCGGCTTGCAGGCTTCGATCGTGTCACGATAACATGTGCGCGATCACTGCATCACAACACTGGGGGGACTATGTACACAACGCCCCCGGGCTACGTATGAGTAATGTAAAGTTACGAACGCTCACCAAATATACATAAATATGAAACACTAATCGCACGTCACGGACTTCAGCCAAACGATAACACCGTACTGGCGTCTGCCGGCTGGCAGTCAGTCACAGACGGCCGCGGCGTTGTCGCGGCGTCGCACTCGCTCCGTTGTGCGTGACTAACGAAGGAAGAGAACAATCTTTGGAATGACCGGCCGCGGCGGGCGGCCTCGGTCGGTTTTAAACTGGCCTATCGTGGCGATAGGGAGTCAAAAGGGGGAGTCAGACGGAGATCTCGTAGTTGCAGTCGTAGACGGAGGCGCGGTCGGGCGGGTCGGGCGGCGGCGCGCGCTCCAGCTGGTCCTGCACCTCGAGCGCGCGCACGAAGGACAGCGGGCGCGCGGGGCGCGGCGCGGGCGGCGGGCGGCGGCGCGCGTGCGGCGAGGGCGCGGCCGGCGGCGCGGCGGGCGCGCGCTCGGCCCACAGGTACGTGCCGCGCTGCGGCGACGCGGCCAGCTCGCGCACGGCGTGCGGCGCGGGCGCGGGCGCGGCGTCGCGCAGCAGCTCGCC
Organism: Oeneis ivallda; assembly: GCA_029955525.1. Taxonomy (NCBI): domain Eukaryota; kingdom Metazoa; phylum Arthropoda; class Insecta; order Lepidoptera; family Nymphalidae; genus Oeneis; species Oeneis ivallda. The sequence continues at coordinate 4,099,562 of JARPMR010000016.1, read as the reverse complement.
CTCCGACAGGAAGCGGCGCTGCGGCGAGGCGCGCACGCCGATGAAGTCGGGGCGGCGCGGCTGCGTCGGCGTGCCGGGGTTGGACCTGTGCGCGGCGCTCACGTCAGGGGTATAATCGCGCGAGCTCGTCCGAGCGCTCGCTATCGTTATCGTACGGCCTACGGACAGAAGGAGACGGGAGCTGCGGGGGGAAGCGTCCGGCGCGCCGCCCCTCGACTCGCGTTCAGAACTGCCCCGGCGCGCCCGGCCGCGACATCCGCATACGGCCGGGCGACGCGCGACACTCGGTTGAACAATGTTCAGGCGTATGCATATATTTTTTTTATTTTAAATCTTCCTACCGCTAAAACGAAGTCGCCGAACGTCAAATACTCGTATGAAGATAAAATTTATAAAATCATACTGCTAAACCTATTCGCGATACAGTTTATATATACAAAAGCGTGTCTGTTCTAATATTGCCAACATTGTTAAACCTGTAGCTAGAAGCGATCGGTAGCTAACCAGTTCTGAACGTGTTTGAGTCCAGGCGGCCAGCGGTTGCAGGGAGCATGCCAACGCCATGCCAACTGTATACTATTCTACAATAAAAACTACTGCATGCCTAGTCGCATTATATCGTGGAATTCATTGATTTTCTAGCTATTATTCAAAATACGAAAAAGAGAAATATGTATTTCCAAACGATCAGGGAAACGATTGACAAGTATTCTATTCTTACTTAGTAATTATTTAGAATATTTTTTTTATTATTTCGATATAAAGCGATTAAGCATAGGCACTACGGTGACGAAATTATAACATGGCTGGTTCAATACAAAACAAATAAAAAGACGATAAAAACTAAACACACTGCAGAGGAAAGAATTTCTGATTTACATAAAAAGTTCACGTATCTACGAGTTAAATTAAAACAGACTGAGCCGCTTTCACCAACGTAAAATAAGTCTTATCCGAGCGTAAAGATATTTTGGCAGATTTTCTGTCAGAAAACTGTCAGAATGCTCTATTGATTCCTCGGTTAAGCGTCACTCACCGTTGGAGAAATCGGCACTAAAGATGATAAAATTTTGATAATTAATAAAGAAAGAGAGATTGAAGTCCCACTTTTTAGCTCCCTTAAATTGAGGATTACTCTTGCATTATGAAAGAGGTTTTCACTTTTTCAAATTCTATAAAAACAAGAGGTTTCCATCACAGAGTCTCATAGTACAAATATAATAGTAAAGTAAAGAACAGTACCATTTAAAGCATACTGAGTTCAGGATAAAAATAATCCCTTCGGTAAGTGACAATCAAAATTTGCAAAAAATCATGCCACGAATGCGGGTTTAGCAAAGAAGTTAAAAAAGTGTATATAATAATATCAATATTGTCTGAGCCTATTACCCCAGTTCTTTCGTCTGTGATCACAATGGGACCATAGGCATACGATGGTAGCCCATACCAGCCATAGTATAGTGCGTCGTACTACGCCCTCGCTCCATTTTGGAACAACAGCTTGCAAATAAAATAGAAATTTACTTTTTTAGTACCATTTCCAGCTGTGAAAATTCTGCCTATTCTAATAAATGTTCATCAAGTAAACTGCAATCATTAAAATCAATCCAAAATCACTGTCTAACAATAATATTAATCTCTAGAGTATTTATTAATTATTACAGTACACAAAGATGATGTTTCATAATATTCACCGCGCTGGCCCAATGCAAATTAGCAGACTTCACACACGTTATCTATGTACTATACTTAAAAAATTAAGGAAAACTTAGCTGTAGTGGTATAAAAATAAATATTAATCTATAATAATGTAATCGATTTCCAATTGGGCGTCTCACTAAATCATACTTTGTGTTTAAAAACGACGTAAACGGACAGTGACAAGCTGTCCGTTTTTTTTCGCTGTCAATTGTCTTCTGTCGATTTGGTAATCATTCGTTGTCAGTTGCATTGTATCGTATATTACCATGAAACAAAACTTTTTTAATAAAAAAAATTGTTAAAACGGTCTTATGTTTTCTTGGCTATATCAAATAAGTCCTGGCCGATGGCATATACGTATTTTATGAAACATTTCCTTTGTTAATAGTTTTATTTTCATTGAAAAAATGTGTACGGTATGGTCTAATGTTCTTAAAAGATTGAAAATACAATTTAAGCCAGTAAAAAATAGCCACAACATCTTATTACTAGGCAGAATTTACACCGAAAACCATCTGTTAATAATTTATAATTATTTCAGTCAATTCAATTCAAGAGCCTATCTACGAAGATACATATCCATGTCGTTGTTTAGATAGGTAAAGAAATATTTAACAGGTCTAATTCGAAAAATAACAGGTGGTCGACTAACGTCCGGTTCCTATTCAATCTACCTGTAATCTGTCGATAAGTTACCTAGCACCTTGTAAATTGTACGAAACTAATCGACAGATTGCTAATGGATTGAATATAGGAACAGAGCGTAAGCAACGTTTCGAATAAAAGCATGCGAAAAGAACCTAATGGTTTTTATTTATTTAATAGTGCTACTAAAGAGTAGAGTTAAATAGCTTTAACTATTAACAGATGGCAAAACCGCTAGTGCATATATGCAAAAAACCATGCCTTACAAAATAAAAGTAATATAACAAAGATCACTGAAATAAAAATGATAATAAATTAATTGTCTGCTTTAAAAAAAACTAGTAGTACCTACTCTATAAGCCTACATGGCAACTATTCTGAAAATATTGTCTATTCACAACGCACGTTGGTGGAAAAAATGTGTTTATATTATTGTTTTATCAAGCCTTTACACGAGCGTACTTTTAAAAGTCAAATATTTTGAACGTAATTATAACATATCTAGTGGTAGTTTGTTTATATGTGCGTTTTTTGATTAAGCATCTCGAAATACTTTTTCCTTTAACCGAATCATACAAGGCCATTAATGCCCTTATTTTTCCAAGGTGCTAATGTGGCGACCCCGCACTAGAAAGCGCAGTGTTGGCATAAAGGTTGGCATTGAATATTATTGAAATAATTTGTTTAAATCAAAATTCAAAAAAGCATTAAGATGTAAAAGAATTTAAACAAATGTTAAATTCTTTTACATCTTAATGCTTTCATAATCATATTTGAATAATTATATGTTTTTTGTGTTAATTTTAATCTTGTTTGTTATTTTCATTTTAAATAATTGAAAATAATATAATTACTTTTTATTTTTATTAATTTTATTGCATGCCCTGTAATGGCAACACACTGCGACTTTTTAATGTTATGGACACTTTATACTGCGTCAATCACGCAAAAAAGCATTCTTTTAATAATTATTCTTATCACAATCCACCAACACACACACGCACACGCACACTCACACAAAAATGTAACAAAAAGTTTAAAACCAAACTGCACACGCACACAAACAAAAGCGTTAACACAAACGAGTTACCATCGACACGTCGGCTCTATGCGTTAGGTCCATCTGCCGCGGTAAGCGGTAAATTCAATGATTACAATTTTTACGACCACAAATATAAGCGTTAATAGACATCAATCAAAGTAAAAGGAATATGTCGCCTTATAAAATTTGTACGTTTTATTTTAAGACCAGTCACCTTAGAATAAAATGATCAGGGATTTCATATTAAGTTCCAATTTCATTATCGCCGAGTAAATTAACCGAGGAATATATCTTACGTTCTGACAGTTTCTGTTTAGAAATTATGCCATAACGCCAAGTTTATTCCTCAGTTAAACGTCACTCGGCGATGGTGGAAATAGTATAAAACGTTGAATTCATTCGATTTAAGTTCTGAATAAACGAAAATAATATAAGTATCAACACTTTAATGAATGTGTCAACAACTTAATTTTTTGCACTTTTGAATAGTAGGTAAGGAAAATCTCTGTTTATTTTGGTAAAATAGGGACATTAGTTGCGACTCTTTTGCCAGCAAGCAGCACCAAAATGGCGATAATTTAATTTAAGTCGTGAATAGACAGTCTATGACTGTCCAACGTACTTGTATTAATAGTGTTTAGTGCAACCAACACTACTATGAGACAGAATTATGTAATAAGCATTCTAAAATGAACGGATGAAGACTTAAGTTGACTGGTCTTAAAGTATAAATGATTCCCAAGAAATCACGATTAATTTCATGTATATTATATACGGTAAGTATATATATTTTTTTACAATGTGTATTAAGCTTTATTGATTCTGTGGCCGCCCCATATTCTAATTGAATGTCAAATACGTGGTTAAGATTAGAGACACAAAATTTTAAAACAAATGTGAAAAAAAAGAAAACAGACTGAGCACATCTTTAAAATATTTATAGCAAAAGGTGTGCTCAGTTTAAATGAGTGTTAGTAAAGTGTCATGAATGCAATAGGGTATTTTACTCTTTTTTGAAAAGTGGCTAAGTGATTCTAAGGTGATAATAATATACTACTAGAAAATTTACTAAAATTTTATTCAATCGATAAGTACCAAAAAATGTATTTAAAGTATGCCTTTTAAATTTCCGCGCGTAAACGCTAGACGCCATGTGATGACGTCGTATGGACAGTAAATTCGTTCGCTCGAATGTGGTTGGCGCCCTTTGTAAAGCCGACACATAGCGAACGCCGGTCCATGCCGAAGGCGGCGTGACTTTTGTGACCCGCTATGTACTTTAGTGCGTCACACTAAATTTTTGTGTGTTGTATTGTGATGATAGTATATGCATATAAAGTGACGATTCAGATCTAATACTACCAGTATTTTGATTTTTGTTGTTTCATTAATCTAAAAAAAATTGAAAAAATTGAGGTACTAAATGATTAAATAATGTACTTATTTTCACATACATAGTTTCCAAAATACCGTGTATTTGTACTGAAACTATTTGAGCGGATGAACTATATAGACTACTGATATTATGACGTACCTAGTGTAATGGCGGGTACTGTTTGACGTTTCGCATATTTGTAGCATAGACAAAAAGTGAAAACTTTGAAAGTAAATATAAAATTTATTTTATAATTTTGTGAACTGAAACTTCCACTTCCCGATTCCTTATTGCCTATCTTATTTTTATATTTTTAGATTATTTCTCACTAGGAGTAAAATACTCTATTAGTGTAACAGGTTTGGTCACATAATGGTCCTTTGTGCCGGATTCTCAGTGTTTGAAAGTTTTAGAATATTATTGTGTTAAAAATATATTTTAATCCAATATTAACTGTAATCAAACCTGCCGAATATGAATATTCCGTTGTAAAATAGTTTCATATAGGTTCATACAAATTAATTAAATATTTCACAATGGAATATGTTCAACATGACAAAAGCCAATGTACACAAAAATTTGTGTGACAGTGAAATAATTATAAAGAAGACAACAGTTGTGTTCCCAAAAGAATATACATGACAATATGTGAAGCAAAACATTTTACATGCAAATAAAAATACCCTAACACTCAGAAACCAAAACGTATAAGCGATGCAGATCGGACAGGAAGTTTAGTTTCGTAAAATACATTTTAGTAATATGATGCGATGGGAAGAGGCAATGAATGTGGGAAAATAAATACCTAGTCTATAGGAACAGTCTCCATTTTGATTATCGCCATTAAAAAATTTAGATCTAACAACACTAAGCATTTGTCAAGTTGAGATGTGTGGACACCCAACATTGATTGTTATTAGCTAGAAAATATATTGTTACCATATTATAGCCATATTATTTAAGCGGGAATTCAAAGGTAAAATTATAAATAACTATTATATATACTTCAATACATTCTACCAGTACCAACCATATAGTTACTAAAAGTTACTTCACCAAAATGTATAAAAATCTTACAGAAAACTAAAGTGCCTGTCAAATATGTAACTACTAAAATATTTGATTCACAAAATTTTTGGGATAGTAAAATTGACGGTAGATTTTCGAAAAGAATAAACGGGGATTTCCCCTTTATTTAATACCTGTAAACAATATTAGACAACTAAGCGTAAATAATATAACTTCCTATCTAAATGTCCTTTAAATTCCCGCTTCCTCTATTAACCTCATGTTCGAGGGCATACATACCTCCGCACTGGACTGCTAACAGCTAAAGGCGTGGGCACACCAAGTGCCTTGATGCGTTGCTGCATCGTGGGCGAGGGTCGCGCCCCACCATTCGACCCTGTCTCGTACCGCAGTGGCTCCATCACCACCCGGTACCCTGAGGTAGTTGTACCGCCATGACTAAAATGAGATGTATGGATATCTGAAGTGAGGTATGTTTAATTATATTTGAAATATAACATCGACAGATCATGAAATTTTTACAACTCACTAGACTCTCTAGACTAGAGCCTCAGATTTGTTGGTGTATTTGTTGAAGTCTGTAGAAGCCTGCTGGCAAAGACTTTTAAAAGGCGCTTTTACCGTTAATCTTGAAGTTACACTATAGAGCTTCAGATTTGTTGGTATATTCGTGAAAACCTGGAAAAGCCCGCTGGAAAAGAATTAACACTACCGTTAACCTTTGAAGTTACACTAGAGCCTCAGATTTGTTGATGAAATTGTGGAAAACTGGAAAAGCCCGCTGGCAAACTTATCTAGTGCTTCTTGAAAGCGGATTGAGCCTCGGGTAATGGTACGGCCTCGGCGGCAGATAGTGGCGCGGCTCGACCAGCGGGAACAAATCGAAGACTGGAAAAGCCCGCTGGCAAAGCTTTACCTCTCTTCACTAGTGTATCAGATTTGTTGGTGTATTTGTGGAAGCCTGGAAAAGCCCAATAACAATTTCAAGGAGTTACCTCGTATTTCTAGAAAGCGGACTGAGCCGGAGATAGTGGTACGGCCTTGGCGGCAGGTGGTGGTGCGACTTGGACAGCGGGAACAGGTTGAAGACTGAAAAAATCCGCTGGCAAAGACTTACCTAGTGTTCCTAGAAAGTGGACTGAACCGGGGATAGTGGTGCGGCCTCGAAGGCAGATAGTGGTGCGGCTCGACCAGCGGGAACAGGTTGAAGACTGGAAAAGCCCGCTGGCAAAGACTAACCTAGTGTTCCTAGAAAGCGGAGTGAGCAACGGGTAATGATGCGGCCTCGACAGCAGATAGTGGTGCGGCTCGACCAACGGGAACAGATTGAAGACTGAAAAAGTCCGCTGGCGAAGACTTACCTAGTGTTCCTAGAAAGCGGACTGAGCCGGGGATAGTGGTGCGGCCTCGACAGCAGGAACAGATCGAAGACTGGAAAAGCCCGCTGGCAAAGACTTACCTAGTGTTCCTAGAAAGCGGACTGAGCCGGGGATAGTGGTGCGGCCTTGACGGCAAGTGGTGGTGCGGCTTGGACAGCGGGAATAGGTTGAAGTCTGGAAAAGCCCGTTAGCAAAGACTTACCTCGTGTTCCTAGAAAGCGAACTGAGCCAGGGATAGTGGTGCGGCCTTGACGGCAAGTGGTGGTGCGGCTCGAGCGGCGGGAACAAGTTGAAGACTGGAAAAGCCCGCTGGCAAAGACTAACCTAGTGTTTCTAGAAAGCGGACTGAGCCGGGGATAGTGGTGCGGCTTTGGCGGCAGGTGGTGGTGCGGCTCGACCAACGGGAACAGATTGAAGACTGAAAAAGACCGCTGGAAAAGACTTACCTAGTGTTTCTAGAAAGCCGACTGAGCCAGGGATAGTGGTGCGGCCTTGACGGCAAGTGGTGGTGCGGCTTGTACAGCGGAAACAGGTTGAAGACTGGAAAAGCCCGCTGGCAAAGACTTACCTCGTGTTCCTAGAAAGCGGACTGAGCCGGGGATAGTGGTGCGGCCTCGACAGCAGGAACAGATCGAAGACTGGAAAAGCCCGCTGGCAAAGACTTAGCTAGTGTTCCTAGAAAGCGGACTGAGCCGGGGATAGTGGTGCGGCCTCGACAGCAGATAGTGGTGCGGTTCGACCAGCGGGAACAGATTGAAGACTGAAAAAGCCCGCTGGAAAAGACTTACCTAGTGTTCCTAGAAAGCGGACTGAGCCGGGGATAGTGGTGCGGCCTCGATAGCAGATAGTGGTGCGGCTCGACCAGCGGGAACAGATTGAACACTGAAAAAGCCCGCTGGCAAAGAATTACCTAGTGTTCCTAGAAAGCGGACTGAGCCGGGGATAGTGGTGCGGCCTCGACAGCAGATAGTGGTGCGGCTCGACCAGCGGGAACAGATTGAAGACTGAAAAAGCCCGCTGGAAAAGACTTACCTAGTGTTCCTAGAAAGCGGACTGAACCGGGGATAGTGGTGCGGCCTCGACAGCAGATAGTGGTGCGGTTCGACCAGCGGGAACAGATTGAAGACTGAAAAAGCCCGCTGGCAAAGACTTACCTAGTGTTCCTAGAAAGCGGACTGAGCCGCGGATAGTGGTGCGGCCTCGGCGGCAGGTGGTGGTGCGGCTCGGGCGGCGGGAACAGGTTGGCGGAGGACCCGCGGCGCTGCAGCGGCGGCGGCGTGGGCTCGCAGTCCGCCGACTGGGACGCGCCCGGCCCCTCCAGCTCGCCCTCGTGCTCCTCGCGCCCGGGCGATAGCTGCGGACACGCGACACGAGCCGTAGCCGACAGTCGAATGCGACACGACATTTACAAGTACTGTGCATAGTACAAATCCTACATCCTCCTTTCCTTATCCTACCTGCATATTGAACAAGCTTATGCCCGCAGCTTTGCTCACGTTAAGTTCGATTTTTCAAACCCCTATTTTACCCCCTTAGGGGTTGAATTTTCAAAAATCCTTTCTTAGCGGATGATAATAGCTATCTGTAATACCAGCCCGATCCGTATAGTGGTTTGAGCTGTGCGTTTATAGATCAGTCAGTCAGTCACTTTTTCTTTTACAATAGATTTAGAAGATAGATACAATACAATGTTTTTGTTTTGTAATGTCAATACCATTTCATCTATTTACAATATTTAGGTATGATGAATTTTCACGTAGTTCGAAAACAAAACCTTAATAAAAAAAAATAGTGCAATTCAATATTTCAGATTTTTAGGTGGCTTTACAATCATCAATAAATAGTATCTCAATTCATAGTTAGTGTACAAAACCCTAAAATACTGCGTGTAGACAAAGCCTCTTAATTGAGTTTCAAGGAGGATTACTAATTGCTTGTCAATTTCTTGATCAATGAATATTCAGTATATGTGCATAATAAAAGGTTAAGTATGATAATGTAATTCCAATAATACCTATTCCTATCAATTATTTGAATCTTATTTTTAAATTCTTTTATTATAACCATAGTAAAAAATTAATTATATAGAGAGCCAGACATACCATGTCTTCAATTCACATTAACTGTAAAAATAAGGTCTGTAAAAAGTATTGTAATTTGGGCTTTTGTGAATTGAAGGTATGTGATTGCTCTACAAGCATGACAACTACTTCTAAATGGAAATCTACATGATTTTGAGCCTTTTTTCATTCTAGAAAAGCATAATTTAACCCCATTCAAATGCTAACAGGCACTGCTTGACATTTCACGCTAACTTCACTCACAAATGTAATAAAGTTGCTAACATAACGAAGTTATGCATGAAGTTAACTGGATACGCAAACCTGCGTAATTTTGGAAATTGTACAGGCTTAGAACAAAATGATATTTAGCGCTTAAACTCAATATTTGAAAAATTACGTCAATCTTTTTTACTTATATTATAAACTAGCTGATGCCCGCGACTTCATCCGCTTAGATTTACTTTTAAAAATCCCGCTGAAACTCATAGATTTTCTGGGATAAAAAGTAGCCTATGTCACTCTCCAGGTCCTCAACTATACCCCTGCAGAAATCACGTCGATCCGTAGCTGCTCTGTTATCACTTATCATCTTACTAATGATATCAATGCGAAATTGTGTTTGTTTGTTGGTTTGTCCTTCATCACGCTGCAACATTGTGTATAGTTGAGGACCTCGAGAGTGACATAGGCTACTTTTTATCCCAGAAAATCAAGGTGTTCCCGCAGGATTTTAAAAACTAAATCCACCCGGACGAAGTCGCGGGCATCAGCTAGTGTTTATATTACCAAATTAGTTAGTCAGTCTTTGTCAATTAGCTATAGCTACAAAATTCTGTCAGTAAATAAACTATCTATTTTTTACGAAGTAAAATAGATAGTCATTTCTCGCAAAAATGAATAAACATTTATTTTTTATTGTCAACAAATTGTTGTGTGACTAATAAATAAAATAAATAAACATGTTGCGTCGCTTCCTATCTCGAAACGAGATTTGAGTATTACTAGAATATAGAAAAATACACACACACTTACTAGCACACACGACTATAAAGCTCTTTGCCCACATGTTCCATACTATGATCGACAACGTATCGGCATATGCAAAAAAACCGGCCAAGTGCGAGTAAGACTCGCTCACCGAGGGTTCCATACTACAGAAGTAAAAGTAGTCAAGTAAAACGATAGTATTATATTAATTTGCTCTTTCGTACTTTGTTTGTAGAGGTTTATTGTAAAAACTATGCTAGTTAGAGCATTGGTTTTATTTTCCCTGTAAAATATACATAAACTTCTATTGAACATAATTATTTCTGATTTTTCGATTGGTAAACTTCGGAGATAGTGATATTTTTCTCAATGATTCATTAAATTGGAAAGAAGTCTTGGATATGCGGGTATGATACGCGTTGCATACGAACATGATCATGTCTTCCCGACAACAACAAAGTTCCACAAAAACTAATAATAATAATAATCGTGCACATGTGTGCGCGCAAACACAAGTGCACTCTCTTTTCACACACACACACGTACACACACACGTACACACGCACGCACGCACGCACGCACGCACGCGCACGCGCACACGCACACGCACACGCACACGCACACGCACACACACACACACACACACACACACACACACACACACACACACACACACACACTCAAACAATTAATAACATTAAAATAAACTTAAACTCTTGATTATTAAGTAATAATAATCAAGAGTTTAAGTTTAACAATGTTATAATATAATTACATCTTTTAATGAATCTTCAACCACAAAGAGATGTGAAGTGATAGCTTTAAGACAGAATCTCATGATTCTAGCTGAGCTATTACTAGTATCCATTTTTACTCGCTATGTAATAAGTTCTTTGGAATAAATTAATAAATATTTGTTGGTTTGTTTTTCTGATGTCTGATGGGACTGGGATGGGACATAGTCAACAGCTTGATATTCTTAAAAAAAGTTACTGATATGATTCCTATTTTTTTTTTGTTTTATACATTATAGGCACACGCTTGACCACTATCACACCTGATGGAAAGTGATGATGTGGTCTAAGGTGGAACGCGTTTGCCTAGAAGATGCCTATTCACCCTTGCTTTAAAGATACCCAAATTGTACGTGTTAGGAAACACAGATCTCGGAAGGGCGTTCCAGACCCTAGCCGTGCGAATCAGAAATGAAGACTTGAACCGCTTCGTGCGCGTGGATGGTATATCAACGATATAGGGATGGAAGCCCTGCCGATGTCTTGCAGTGCGGTGGTAAAAAGGTGAAGGGGGGACAAGGTCGAAGAGCTCCTGAGCACACTCACCGAAATATATCCTATAAAACACCGATAAGCCGGCAACTTTTCGACGGTGATCGAGGCTCTGAAGTTTGGCTAAGAGTGGAGAGTCCTTGCCAATGAGTTTCCTAGCTCGACGATCTACAGCATCTAGTGCCGCAAGTTGGTACTTAGCAGAGCCATCGAAGAGATGACTGCAGTACTCCATGCACGATCTGACCTGGGCTTGATATAGCGTAAGCAGATGTTGTGGCGTGAAGTACCGCTTCACCTTATTAAGGATGCCAAGTTTTTTGGCGGCAATCTTGGCCTTAGCTTCAATGGCTCTTCCAAAGTTTATGGTAGCCGAGATGTCGAGACCTAGGAGATCAATGTGGTCGGTGATCGGTATGGATATATTCCGGAAAGTGGGAGCCAAGGTGAAAGGGCTCCGTTTAGCAGAGAGCAGACACGCCTGGGTTTTTGTAGCGTTAAACTCCACCAAATTGGCGACACCCCAGTCGGAGACTTTTTTGAGGGTGGAGTTTACGCGTTCTATCATCGCCTCTCTGAGTGCATTAGTCTCAGTACTATTTGTGCGTGGACTGGACATATATCTCTCCGTTACAATGCTGTCATCTGCATACCCCAGGATCTTAGCAGATCGTTAATGTGCAGCAAAAAGAGTGTAGCGGAGAGAACAGACCCCTGAGGAACTCCGGCATTAATAGCCATAAGATCCGAAGAGCAGCCATCAATGACTACTCGGAAGGACCGCTCACTCAAGAAGTCAGATATCCAGTCGCACAAGCTACCTGGAAGACCATAAGCCGGCAGCTTACTAAGAAGGCTGTCATGCCAGACCCGGTCGAAAGCTTTAGATATATCAAGAGAGACAGCGAGGGCCTCTCCGTGTTTCTCTACAGCTTGTAGTCGATAAGTTCCAATGGTATTTTATTCGTGCCCGATACGTTCATAGTAGTTTCACAGTGCGGGCCGAGAGCTCCACACGTATTAGTCTGCACCCACTGACGGCACGGCACCGCAGGGGTTTTCAAGCGACGAACAGAAATATATCTTAACAGTATGACAATAGAATTGAAATTTCTATGATAGTTATCGTAGGTAGGCTTTGCGTAGATGATTATGTACCTACGACGACCATCATTGAAATTTCAATTTTATTGTTATAATATTAAGCTATATTTCTGTCGCATGAAAATCCCCTGACGTGCGTGCCGTGCCGTCAGTGGGCGCCGGCCTTAGCTAGCCCCGCGCAGAAAGTTTGCGAATGAGTCTTGACGTCACGGTGGTCACGTGTCTATGGTTCTAGTACGGTAACTAAACTTGGTCCATTTTATTAATAGTTTTTTGACAGCTCAGTCTCACTGACAACGAATATTGTCACAATTTTTATTTGACAGACTGAGCTGTCAAAAACTATTAATAAAATTAGAGCTATTAAAAACTATTAAAGCCTCAATAACCCAACGTTTAAAGGTGCGGACTGAAAACTGAAAGGTCGCAGGTTCGAATCCCACCCACCCATCCACTTATTTGGAGGGGAGAGGAGAATATCAGTCAAGTTCAACTTGGTTGATATTCTTTTAAGAAAAAAATACGTGTGGCACTCGGGGACTGCCGCGGTAAAGCTATTGCATAGCATTCGTCTAGTCGCACGCACACAAACACCGTGCCGAAGTCTGCCGAACTGAAACGACGTTAGACGATGCACGGCTTTCAACGCCGCACCGCTGTGCCGGACGGAGTGGGGGGGGTGTTAGGTTTATTTTCGTTACGGAATTTCTTGATTCGGTCGCCGCGCTCAAAGCCCGCGATAAAAGCTATGCAATAGCTTAAAATGGACAAATTATAGGCGAGCGGGAGGGGTAGTCACCGGCAAACTTTCTGCGCGCGGCTAATATCTACACACACACACAACACACACAACACACACACACACACACGGTGCAGGTCTGGCTCTCACCTTGTTGTAGTGCGCGTGCGCGCCGAGCGGGCGGTGCGCGGTGCCGTTGTCCGCGGTGTACGTCTTTACCTGCGCGTGGTGGTCGGCCGCGATGGTGGAGATGGCGGCGCCGCCCGCCGCGCCGTCGCGCCGCTTCTTGCCGCCCTTGTATATGTACTTGGACGGTCGGACCAGGCTGGGAAAGTCACATTACATCAGTCTTTATCTATCATCATCATCATTGTGACGTCCAGTCCGGTCGTCACGAGGGTAAGTATAATTCACTAATGTATGTCTGTAGAATGCTCATGCATTCTACAGTTCATAATACATATGTAAAACGAGCAATTCTTGTATATATATATATATATATATATATATATATATATATATATATATATATATATATATATATATATATATATATATATATATATATATATATATACACACACATCAAAAGTGTCTAGGGATCAACATATATTTTTGCAATAACTTTTCTCCTGATTGATATTAATTAAAATTTTCTTTAAGGATTCATCAAATAAAGTGTTTTCGTTTGTCACAGTAACGATAAACCAAGTCACCTTTGCATTAATAAAGAAATTTGCCATTTTCCTAATAAAGGGATTTTTGACATTTGAACCACTAACATTAAAGTTCGAAAAAAGACTGAAATAACAGTTTTCTTTAAAATTTTATTGGGTAACTTAAACTAGCGGCACGCTATGATGGCCGGTTTGACGTTTGTCCGCTCATGAAGTTCCGTATTAATTGATAACGACTTTGAAGGAAATAATTGTATTACTTTATTGACGATAGTGATGTGCAGAGATTCATAAATTTTATCGAATGTAGTTTTAGGTTTAGGACTCAAAATTTATTTATTAAATTGATTTCTAAAATTTATACAAGTGTAGAAAAATCAGTTTGCACCATTTAAGGGGTGAATGTACTTGTGAATATGAACAATTTTCACTATGTGGACAAACCTCTGAAATCGCAAAAAAATATCAGCTGTTTCATACAAAAGGTAAAATTTTTATTTTTATATGATATATACCACAACTCGGCATTTGGTTTTCTAAATTGAAAATTTTTAAAAATGGAATCTAATACGATCGTCACATAGGATCGCTGGCTAGCACAACTACTACCTCCGGCAAACTCGCGTCAATGCTCAATGCAAAACAAAGCAGTTTCGAATTGACGTTGCTTCGAAAAGTATAAACTGTCAGTGCAATGCGATTGTGATATAGTTTTGACCTGGCTTTGGATTTCAAATATTGATACTGCATTACTGTTGACCCTTGCTCGTTAATTTGGACTCTGTTCAAGCCCTTTGTTGTGGATTTCGTCGATATGACCGAACGTACGCAGAGAACTGTTCTAAATAGTCAGACACGTGAGTTCGTAATACGCCTTCGTAACTATTTCGATCGTGAAGCTCAAAATGGAGGGCCAATTTTACATAACTTGAAAAATAACTTGAACACATACATAATACATAACACATACATAACTTGAAAAATAAAGGACTGTCATAAGAACATTCATCCCCTATTTTATGCCTTTAGGGGAAGAATTTTCAAAAACTGTGAAATGCGTCTTTGTTTTTGATTTAAAGCCCAAATACCGAGTTTCATGGGTATACGTTGAAAAATGACGGACTTTCATACAAACTTTAACCCCCGATTTAACCCCCCTTGGAGGTGGAATTTCATAAAATCCTTTCTTAGTGTTCGCCTACGTCATAAAAGGAACCTACTGTAAAAATTTCAAGTTTCTAACTTCAATGGCTTAGGCTGTGCGTTGATAGATCAGTTAGTCAGGACAAGTCTTTTTATAAGTGTAGATCGATAGGTCGATAAAATATTTAGGGCCCTTGCTTGCGATTTCAGCAAATAGTAAATGATGATGCAGTCTAAGATTGTAGCTGGATTGTAGAAATCAATCATTCATCAATCATCGTACCGAAACTAAAGCGCTCGGCGGCATGTCTTTGATGATGATGGCAAAAATAAAAAAATATCCTCCCACCAGGCCAGACCAGAGATATTTCAAAAATTATAAAACCTTAAGTTGCCTCCACCGGGAATCGAACCCGATACCACCGACTTATAAGGTTACAGTGCTCAACATTGCGCCAGGGAGGTTGTCAAAAATATACTAGAAAAGTTGAATACAAAAGGAAGAACACACGGAACTTGTGGATTTGTGACCTATACAGAACTAGTTCAAAGGTCACGAAACTGAAGTGGAAATGGGCGGGGCACATAGTTCGAAGAGCTGATGGTCGTTGGGGTCCCAAGGTGCTGGAGTGGCGACCCCGCACCGGGAAGCGCAGTGTTGGCAGACCCCCACCAGGTGGACCGACAACATCAAACGAGTCGCAGGGAGCCGCTGGATGCAAGCGGCGCAAGACCGAAGCCTGTGGAAGTCCATGCAGAAGACCTTTGTCTAGCAGTGGACGTCTATAGGTTGATAAAGAAGAAGAAGACAAAACTAGTTCGCTGGACTGTGTCTTAAGTCGCCTTAAAGCTGCAACTTAATATCTTGGTATTGAATGCTAACAAATTGTGCTAAGTGAGACCCTAAATCTATAAGTACTTAAATGTTTTCATTAAGAAAAACTTTATTACTACGAGGCTCCAAACTACTCTACCTGAAGTCAAAAGTACAACACACAAAGTTCAAGAAAATGGAACAACATAAGTACTAACGATGTTCTCGTGTGAAGCATTAACTAAAGTAACAAAGTTACGAACTAAGTCTGAACTTTCATAAACTCACTGGAAGGAAGAAAAACAAGTTTCCTGTCGCTTCTTGTCATCTGACGACATTTGTGCGTCGGTTTTTTAACCTATTAATAAAATTTTAATAAATAAATTACTATGTATACTTTGACAAAAATCGACAAGAAACTCAAGGGAATGTATAAGACTGTAGACATTATTGATTTTAAAAAGTTAGATCCCCGCTACATATTTGTGAATCTTAAAAAGTTGGCTAAAAAAACTGTAACCTAAAGGAAGGTAAACGTTTCCAATTTTATTCTACCCAGAATTTTCCAGCACAAGAGAAAAATGGCAAATTATTTTATATTATATGTGATTTTGTGCTGAAAGTGGAATAAGGATAGAATGTATCCTCACCTGGGATACTGCGGGCCGAACTGCGTGTAGCAGCAGTTGGACCAGCAGCCCTTGGAGAAGGGGTTGTATCCGCCGGTGAACTTGCCCGTCACCTGCTCGTTGGTGGTGCGCCCCCGCGACACCAGCACCATGTGGAAGCCCGTCAGACCGAATATCGGTATCGCTAGGAGTGCGATTATGCCCATAATCACCATTCTGTGCGTCTTTAGTTCAGGATTACATGTATTCATACTATGGTCAAAATAATTTCATAGCTCAGTTTGGTACAAGTTATGGATTTATATTGAACAGTGTTTGAAACCTCTGACCAATTAAAAACAAACTCAATAATATACACTGTTAGAAAAGAAAATCCAAAAGTCACTAAAAATCGTAGTCGTTAAAAAAAAATTGGCTGGATTAAAAAACATAGCCTAAACACTCTCATTTTGAGAGGAGACCCGTGCCTAGCAGAGGGCCAGCGATATGATGATGAAACAATATAAAAAACACTTAATTCGATATTTTATAAAGGATACGACACAATAGGCTCGACCTGCGTGAGCGTCTTGTTGTTGTTCATGATGTAGTACAGGCTGAGGCCGAATATGCTCAGCATGTGAATGGACAGCGATATGAGGAAGAAGAAGAAGAACCTGTAGTTCCGCCGCCCGATGCAGTTGTTCACCCACGGACAGTGGTGATCAAACGTCTGGAAACAAAGTATAACAAGGTTTAAAGTGGTTTTTTAATAGCCAAGCTAAACTTGCTTAGTATTATAGTAGAATGGGTGCGACAATGGTGTAATGGGTGACGATCGAACCGTCAACCTTAGTTTTCAGTCCGCACCTTTTACCGATGGGCTATTGAGACCATAGAAAGACAGAGAAAGACTCTGTTCAGGACACTGCGTGCTACCGGACCGATCCGGTTCGAAGGACCAAAATGTAGAGTGTAGTTCTTAGACTGATAAGTGGACTGTATTTTGGTTTAATGATACTGCTATGATATTATTGATGTTTACCGCGTTGTAGGGCAGCCCGAAGTGCAGTCTTAGTTACGAGCACGAGGCCAGACGACGGCGTGAACTGCTGACGGTGCAAAGTTCGGTAGCACGCAGTGTCCCGAACAGATCCCAGTCGCAGGCATCAGCTAGTTTTAAGTACATTTCACCTCTATACAATGGTTGCACACGGAGCAGTGGCTACAGCGCGGCGGGCGGTAGAACTTGCACGTGACGCACCACTTCATGCGCACGGTTATGCCGTTGATCTCCACGCTGCGGTACAGCGGCGCTCGGAAGTCGTCCTCGCGGTCCTCGTCAGGTGGAGCTGGTGACAGGAATAACATTTTTCAAGAGACCACCGTCCCCCATCTGCCACTCAACCGCAGGGAATCGAATATAAAAGGAAAAATACGTGAGTGTCGTGGAAAACTCGGTTGGAACGAAGTGCCTTTCAAATTAGAATCAACGCCATCTCTCGCCACATGTTGGTTACCATCTCATAAAAAATAAGCAGACATTAGAGCAAGTTCAAGCAAGTTCACGCTGCCAACAATAGATGGCATTTTGTTCGGAATTTTTCTTCTATAAAACTTCGTTCCAAAAATTAAAAAAAAAGAACAAAGACATGATCTGAATTCAGGTTCGAACCCCCCGAACCGATAGTTTCACTCCTTCGTTTAGCAGCTACGCCACCAAAGCTGTGATGGAACATGTGTAGTAAACGAAGGCAATAATTCAATTCTTACACTATTCGCCTAGCCTCCATCCGCCGAATTGTCCAAAAATCGGCCAAGTGCGAGTCGGGCCTCGCTCTTTTAGGGTTCCGTTAAAAAAAATTAAATAAAAATATTTCCATGTACCCATGGAAATATTTTAATTTAATTTTTTTAATTTAATTTAATTTTTATTATTTGTTGTTATAGCGGCAATAGAAATACATAATATGTGAAAATTTCATCTGTCTATCTATTACGGTTTACGAGATACAGCCCGCTGACAGACGGACGGACGGACGGACGGACGGACGGACGGACAGCGTAGGCTTAGTAATAGGGTCCCGTTGGTACCCTTTGGGTACGGAACCCTAAAAAAGAACTTCGTTCCAAAAACAAAATTATGTTGCTATAATCCGCCAAAGCAGAAAAATCTGCATGGTATAAGATGCCGCTCAACGGAACAAAGCAACACAACACGCAATATACCACTCAAACCCTTCAAAGCATCTTCAGGATATGTAGAGTCTACCGGTGTCGAATAATTCTGGGTGGTTGAGGTTGACAGATTAATATATTGAATGTCAATATCTGTCTACTCGTGAAACGGCTTAGTCACTTAGTTTTTCGATTCGGATTGTGGTATCATGCAGCAATAAATCTATTGTGCAAAACTGAAGAAGTATTATGGGATTTCAACATTAAAAGTCGACATAGAGGTCCAAGAAAGAATACAGTAAATAAACGTTCGGGTATCAAAAACTTGTACAAATATAATTGTAGGTACGACCATAACTCCCTCTTGAGATCAATAAACGAGGAAAAACGATTTGGAGTCGATCGCCTGTGTCCTAGTTTCTACTCAGTTCCTGATAAAAAATTAAACACGTATAGACTAATGGTGGTAAACCATGACCGATTTAATAAATACACTACATTAGTTAGGAATTAATCCACCACACAGACCAAGGACGCACACCGAACACCCCAAAATAAATCTTATCCCACCATCACAAAGTTGATATTGGTGTGTTATGCTTACCCCTTGTTTATACAATTTTGTTGGGCCAAGAAGGCATGTTTGCATTGCGGCTTGCAATAATGAAATCAAGATGCAAATGAGATTCGCCGGTGCAATTTGCTAAATCAATAACTATGTCAAACAATCAACGGCGACCTATACGTACAGTTTTAATTAACTGCATTCGACCGCGGTGAGTCCTGAAGCGTGACTTAGAGTTCATTTTTTCTAATAACCATTCATACATGCATGCATGTTAGCGTTAATTTTAATCTGTTCAAAAGAAGCAAAGATGTAATCAAACTTTTTGTTGACAGGAAAGTCTCCCTGTGATAACCGCTCTCCTGGGAGGGATCGGGTTATAGAATAGGACATAAAAGATTTATACAAATTAACTTTTACAAAGTGTTTTTTTGATCGCCAAGTGAAACTACCTGGTACCTAATGCACTGCTTTGAATTAATGGCATATGAATTACTTAAGGATAAAGTTGCATGGGAGCAAGCGGCTTTGCATCCAACTGCCAACATGATAGTGCAATGACTTGCTAGATTGTAATAGCTAATAGCTATGAGTATTGAGTACATAACATAATATTGTAACATTTTGCTTTCTAAAGAAATACTGCCGAGTTTCGTGTCGGATCTTCTCAGCAGAATCTGTAGAACCTAGTCTTGTAGCGATATGTTGGACTACATGAAATAAATAATAATATAGAATTTTAAATATTCGTTGTTAATATAGTTTCATTTCAGAAAAGAACGACGAAATGCGAGCCTACGAGGCACCGAATTTACAGCTCTCAATTTCAAAAGCTGCAAAAATAAATCGATACGACCAATAGATTTATTCATACAACCCCTTTCTGCAGAACTTTATCTGTAGTCAATCTATAATATAATAAAACTGTAACAGGTCCAATTCTGTACATTGAAGATATTTTGAAAATTTTTGTTTGAGGGCACTCTATAATCGATACTGAAGCCAAAACAATTTTTTTTTTATTTTTTGTCTGTCTGTCTGTCTGTCTGTATCTTGGCCGCGCATCACGCCGAAACTACTGGACGGATTTAAATGAAACTTGGCATGTTTTAAGGTCGCCACAACAGAGCCACGGATCGACGTGATTTTTTGCATGGGTACTATAGTTGAGGACATAGGCTACTTTTTATCCCGGAAAATCAAAGTGTTCACGAGGGATTTTAAAAACTAAATCCACGCGGACGAAGTCGCGGGCATCAGCTAGTTTTCAAATAAATTGATATAAGGTGCAGCGGGGCAATCTCGACTGGTAAAACCTAAACCACAACTTTGAAGGTATAAAAATATTAGATGATATAGTTTTATTAAAAATGTAATGTATTGACGCTCCAGAGTCATTATCTGTGTATTATTTTTACAAACTCATATTGAAAAATATTCAATAGATAGGCTTAAAAATGTGTTTTTGTCAAAAAAGGCAAAAATAGTTGTAATTCCCCCTCCGTGGGGCAATTTCAACTATTAATTATAATTTCTCTTCTAGAGCTCTTAGCTTGATGTTAGTCAGTTGCAGAGTTTTTTATAGGGATGGTAATCTAAATTGAATCTTGTCATTTATGCAGCTAGGCTCATTTTTGAATAAAAACACGTTAAAGGTTTAGGCGGGGTAATTTCGACTGCTCCAGAGTACCATAGTTAATAGTGATGGGAACGTAATAAAAAATAAGTCGATAGATACACCAATAAATAATTTTGGTCTGCTATCTACTAAAGGTACTATATCTACTCACTAATCATAAATCAAAACTTCATTTTAAGAAAGGAGTATGTATTTAAAATAGAACCAGAGCACCCCTCGTCCTAAATCTACAATCGGTCATATAAACGTTACGCAATTTTATAATTTAGGACCAAGATTCATCTATCTTTTTTAGTTTTAAAACAGCAATTAATAATCTAACAAATATAAAAATTTACAAAAGTCATAATAAAAAGTAGGTAATCAACTTAAAACTAATCTTTGAATTCTTAAAAAGTACTGGTCGAATTGGCAGGCACCTACTAATTATGTATTCAATTACAAACTAAAGGTCTTCCAACGTTGTCGTTCATATGATTATTGTAAACTCTAGTTACAATGGTTGATCTAGGAATGCCATATATTTCTTCAGCTTGGTAACTCGTCATTACTTTATTTTTGACATCTTGCACTGCTTGCTGCAATTCTGCCATTGTGTATGACTTGTCCGTTTTTTTTCTATAGTGGAGAACCATCTGCAATAAATTAATAAAGTAGTAAGAAATTGAAAAATCCCTCGAAATTCATCGATTTGAATCGTGTTGCGATCCTGCGAATAGAAAGATTACAATAATATAGCTACAAGTTAAATATTTGTAACGTATTTACATCGACAAAACATATCGAAGCATGCACATCACTAGTGTTTGTTCATTTCCATATAAAATCTGGTGGGGCAATTTCAACTGCAAAATAAGTAGTTGAAATTAGCCGCCATTACAATCCAGGTGGGGTTATTCAAACTCACACCAAAATGCTGTTAAAACGCAAGTTACAACAGAAAAAAATAGCTAAAAACATGAAATAGGCTTTAATTAAATATCTTACCTTTGAAAATCTTCGAAAAACACATTAATTACCACTTTTTTTCGCAAAAATATGAGACACTAATTAGCACGTGCAAACAAGAAAAAGAGAAGAAAACAAAATGGCCGTGTCGATCAAACAGTATTGGGTCTAGCAGTGCCATCTATGTCGAAATTATGAAATTGCTTTTGAGCTATCCGGTCATATATGGCACTTATTCAAATAAAGTAAAATGTAGAAGTTATTAAGATTAGTTGAAATTTCCCGCTGTCGAAATTGCCCCGCTGCACCTTAAATTTTTCTCGCATAACTGTACTGAAAGTACAGAGAAATACCTGATGCCCGCGATTGCTGATTATATCTAAATTTTTTAGAATTTCCAGCGCTCTTCACATTTTTACATTAACTTCATCACCATCATCATCATCATTAGCAACCCATCAACGGCTCACTACTGAGCGCAGGTCTCCTTTCAGAGAAGGGTTATAGGCCATAGTCCACCACGCTGGCCCAATGCGAATTAGCGGACTTCACACATCTTCAAGAACATTATGAAGAACTCTCAGGTGTGCAGGTTTCCTCACGATGTTTTCCTTCACCGTTGAAGCAAGTGATATTTAATTGCTTAAACGCACTTGACTCCGAAAAGTCAGAGGACCCGGGATCGAACCTGCGACCCCCCGAATAGGAGACCACAGTCCTAACCACTGGGCTATCACTGCTTCCTTAACTTTACTGCTACATTAACTTATACGCTTATAATCACTGGTTCTTGCAGGGTAACATTAGAAATGTTGGAAAATGGAGATTAATTTCCATTAAGTTTTTGTAAGTTTCTGTTATCGCATATACTTTACGGTACCGCGCACATGGAGTCTAACGGAGTAAGCGAAAAACATCTTTAGATTATGCCTGCCACTTCGACCGCATGGAATTAATTTTTAAAAGTAAAAAAAAAAACTTTATAAAATAATATAAGAACTTGTAAAACTCTCGTCTCAATGAAGTCGAATTCGAGTTCCATAAATATAAAATCTCTAATTCTTTTCACAATACCGATTCTAAAGGACAGTACAAAGTATCAATGTCGTACCTAGTTTATTTTTTAGGCTTTTCAGGTTTCCAAAAATTTCGGAGACCGTTTGAGATAATAGAAATCCTGCGCTACGACAAGATCAGTTCAGCGTCTGAACCACGGAGAAGTAAAGCATGGAAATAAGATTGTCTACGTAGTTTGTCACTGAAATTCCAATTGAGTAAATATTATGCGACAAAATTAAGTCTATGAAGCGACAAGTGTATTTTGACCAGGAATATGGTGACTGTTTAAGCCGAATGGTGCAATTTGGTGTCATTTCACAATTTGAACTTGGTGAGCACTTGAGTTTAATAATAAAATAAATAAAATAAAAAATAACAATCTGAAGTAGGATTCGAACCCCCGAACCGATAGCACCACTCCTTCGTTTAGCCGCTGGGCCACCAAAGCTATACGTGTGTAATAAACAAAGGCAACACACAAAGGTCGTGACAGAAATATTCTTAAACCTTTTTTAGGGTTCCGTACCCAAAGGGTACCAACGGGACCCTATTACTAAGCCTACGCTGTCCGTCCGTCCGTCCGTCTGTCAGCGGGCTGTATCTCGTAAACCGTAATAGATAGACAGATGAAATTTTCACAAATTATGTATTTCTATTGCCGCTATAACAACAAATAATAAAAATTAAATTAAATTAAAAAAAATAAATTAAAATATTTCCATGGGTACATGAAAATATTTTAATTTAATTTTTTTAACGGAACCCTAAAAGAGCGAGGCCCGACTCGCACTTGGCCGATTTTTTCGCCTAGCCCCCATCCTATCCGATAAGGAAATTAGTTCCAAGAACTAAGGTGTGCTCAGTTTTTATTTTAGTCAGGGTTCCATGATTTAGTACAGTGCTATCTACAGGATTGTCTAAATCTATACTATAAGCGGGGTGGTCTAAATTCAAAATAATTTTTAATTTCATGTAGGCCAACCTGTAGCTCTGACGAGACTCTACCAATCACTATTGGCTAAAATGCATTATTGCAGCAAGAATGCTATAAATTCAGCCAATTGAGATTGATTGATCGACAGCTTTTCCGCACTCAACCAGCCGTTTTCTACATTAAAAAAATATTTATGATATAGACTGCTACCATTTCTCATTTTTAGGGTTCTGTAGTCAAAGGTTCAAAATCAAAATCAAAATCATTTATTTCATGTAGGCCAACCTGTGGCGCTTATGACAAGTCATGACTCTACCACCGGTTCGGAAAGCGGATTCTGCTGAGAAGAACCGGCAAGAAACTCAGCAGTTGCTCTTTTCAAAATTACACATTTTACAATATTTTTTGTAGGTAATATGTATTTACATTTTAATAACTTTTTATAATATCTTGTGGGCAGCTGGATGCCATGCCGATTTACCCCATGCAACTTGTTAGAATAGAATATTTCCAACAATACGATGATATAATATTTATAGAACAACTCCAAAAATACATAAGTACAATATTCAATACATGTCAAGACTGGCAGACCAGCAGCCCCGCTTCCGACGGTGGCACCCGTTCACGAGCATGACGCATGATCCAGCCATTGCTTCGCTCAACCATATTTGAGGGAACGTAACAACCCGAGTCGAGTATGTCACACTCTCTTTAACAACGTTAAAGAGAGTGTGACATACTCGACTACCCATGTCAAGACATCGAATTTATCTAATCTAATACAGTACCATTACTATTCAAATACTCTTTTCAAGATCCCATGCAACTTTATCATTAAGAAAGTCATTAACTTTGTAATAACCGCGACTCAGTAAGTGAGTTTTTACGCATTCTTTAAATTTGTGCAGTGGCAAATCTAGCAATTCCTTCGGAATCAGATTATATAAGCGTACGCTCAACCCCACAAAGGATTATTGCACTTTACGCAGGCGACATGATGGTATTTCTAGTTTATGACGATTTCTAATAAGACGATTGTGTGCATCGCCCCTTTGTTTATGCAGATGAATATTTTGTCTCACAAAGACTATATTATTATAAATGTACTATACCAATCTCTTTAAACTTTTCACGAAGAGATACGCGCGAACCGAGTTTATAGATAGATCGAACGGCTCTTTTCTGCAATATAAAAATAGGTTGCCACCGGGACCCTATTACTAAGCCTCTACTGTCCGTCCGTCCGTCAGCGGGCTGTATCTCATGAATCGTAATAGGTAGAAAGTTGAAATTTTCACATAGTATGTATTTCTATTAGCGCTATAACAACAAACAATAAAAATAAAATAAAATACAAAACTCCCATATAAATTTTTCAGCGTTTTTTGCTCGACCTTATGGCCGATTTACATGGGTTTAGTAGTAGGTAAATCTTTAGTAAATAATTAGTGATTTAATATGTGTAAACGACCAATTTAGTAGCAAGTCGCAAGGTACAATTTAGTAGCTCACTAAACAATAAAAATAGAGTTTGGTTGGTTTAGTTGGTGGGCGCGACTTATAACTTAATGCGCTTGGACAGGCACGATTCAGTAAATTATTTACACTAGCGGCACGCTATGATGGCCGGTTTGACGTTTGTCCGCTCATGAAGTTCCGTATTAATTGATAACGACTTTGAAGGAAATAATTGTATTACTTTATTGACGATAGTGATGTGCAGAGATTCATAAATTTTATCGAATGTAGTTTTAGGTTTAGGACTCAAAATTTATTTATTAAATTGATTTCTAAAATGTATACAAGTGTAGAAAAATCAGTTTGCACCATTTAAGGGGTGAATGTACTTGTGAATATGAACAATTTTCACTATGTGGACAAACCTCTGAAATCGCAAAAAAATATCAGCTGTTTCATACAAAAGGTAAAATTTTTATTTTTATATGATATATACCACAACTCGGCATTTGGTTTTCTAAATTGAAAATTTTTAAAAATGGAATCTAATACGATCGTCACATAGGATCGCTGGCTAGCACAACTACTACCTCCGGCAAACTCGCGTCAATGCTCAATGCAAAACAAAGCAGTTTCGAATTGACGTTGCTTCGAAAAGTATAAACTGTCAGTGCAATGCGATTGTGATATAGTTTTGACCTGGCTTTGGATTTCAAATATTGATACTGCATTACTGTTGACCCTTGCTCGTTAATTTGGACTCTGTTCAAGCCCTTTGTTGTGGATTTCGTCGATATGACCGAACGTACGCAGAGAACTGTTCTAAATAGTCAGACACGTGAGTTCGTAATACGCCTTCGTAACTATTTCGATCGTGAAGCTCAAAATGGAGGGCCAATTTTACCTATAACGTCAGTGGTTGAACGCGTAGCTGATGCGCTTAATATTGGACAACGAACTGTTAGACGGATAACTAAAAAAAAATATGGCGAGACTGGCACAGAAGAAAATAAACTTCACACACCAAAAAAGAGAAAACGAGCAAAACCAGTCGTAGGCATCGATAGCTTTGATGCCGATGCTATCCGAAGACATGTTTACGGCTACTATTTACAGAAGGAGTATCCAACAAGAAAAAAGTTGGTGCATTCACTGAAGGAAGCTGGATTATTCTTCGGTGGGGAAAGTTCTTTAACGAAGATTTTGAAGACCATTGGATTTCGATACAAAAAATGTAACAAACGCAAAATATTGATGGAAAGATTTGATATAGCGATGGCAAGGTATACTTTTTTACGGCAAGTGAAAGAAATCAAAAATTGGCAAAATGTTGTGTTCTTGGATGAAACATGGCTTAATGCTAACCATACTGTAGGCCGTTCTTGGAACGATGACACAGCAGCATCTACTTCCAAAGTTCCTGTAGGAAAAGGATCGCGACTTATAATTTGTCACGCCGGAACCATCAACGGGTTTGTCGAAGGTTCTCTCATGGCTTTTGCGTCAAAAACCACTGGAGACTATCATGAAGACATGAATGGAGAAAAGTTTACTGAATGGTTTACCTCAATGTTGTGTAGCCTCCCTGAACCATCTATTATAATTATGGACAACGCCCCATACCACTCGATGCAAATTGACAAGCCACCTGCCCAATCCCAAAAGAAAGCTGATATCGTCGCATGGCTTCGTAAAAATGGCGTAGATGCAAACATGAATATGTTAAAAGCGGAATTAGTACGTCTTTTAAAAGAAAACAAACCAACCAAGATCCGATACGTCATTGACGAAATAGCATTAGAACATGGGCACAGAGTTATACGGTTACCGCCTTACCATTGTGAGTATAATGCGATTGAGTTGGTGTGGGCTCAAATTAAGGGATATGCTGCAAGACACAATACAGAACCCCCATTTACCACAAAAAAAATGCTAAAATTATTAGAAGAAGCTTGTGAACATGTGACTAAAGGAGACTGGGAAAAGGTTGTGAATAGAACTGTTAAATTAATAAGGGAAGATTATGAAAGAGATGTGAAAATAGATAATATTATAGAAAACGAACATATAATTATTAATGTAGGTGATGATAGCAGTGACGACAGTGAAAATAGTAGTATGGACGAATCTGATTAATTATGGCCTTTTGTGGCACCTTTTTTGGTATCTTTTGTATTCATATGTTTCTTGTGTGCATATAAAGTATGTATATTCATTTTCATTCAAATATTCAGTTCGTTCAAATAAATTAAATAAACATATACATTTTTGTTTTATTAAACCTATTTAATCAGGTACAAAAACAAAACTTAATTGTTTTTTGTTCGAGAATAAATTGACATTCCACATCACTATTGTAATGTGTCAAACCGGCCATCATAGCGTGCCGCTAGTGTAGTAGCCGCCCAAGTTAGCAGAACGTCGTCGCGTCGTGCTGGTTTCAAAGCCGTTTATAGTTTGTGCATATTATATTTAATAGATATTTTTTGCATTTTAGATAATAACATAGTTTTGAAATCAGATATTGAAACGCGAAATCTGATTTAAATACGATTCTCAGAGAAAGCGATACGACCGAGGCTTAGGCATCTTGGGCTACTAAAGAGCTTTACTACAAAGTACGTGTAAACGGCCACTAAACAATTAAGTCACTAAAGATTAAGTAAAGATTTACTAAACTACTAAACCCGTGTAAATCACCCATTACGGTTATATCTTGTACGATGGCAAGGAATCTTTCGTGTACGAGTCCGACTCGCACTTGGCCGGACTTTTATTATACTAGTGGTTCGCCCCGAACTGAGACCTCGCGGTAACGGTATCCCATGATTATTCATTCAATCGATACATGATAACCAAAACTGACATTATTATTATGCCCGTTTTCACCAAACATACCTAAATCATCCCCTAAGTAGGAGTCTCTTAACGTAGGTAGCTCCTAAATACAATCCTAAGTCCTAACATCCGTCCCAATATCCTTTTAGGTGTCCCGTACAGGATCGTGATAAATAAGTTGACAGAAAACATCAATCACCTAACTTATAGGTAGCCCGTAAAGGTTAGGGAACGTTAGTGAAAACATTGAATTATTATGTAGGTACTAACGAGTGAAACCGGGTTACGGGCATCTGTACAAATCGTCATCTATCGACGCGAATAGAAAATATACAATATTTAACTAAAATTTAACTAAAAAATAATTTTAATTGAATAATATGGTACAAAAAAAATTACAATACAATTATTGTATTATAATAAGTAACTAAATAATAATGGTCGACGCAAAACTGTTTTTGGGATAGGTCGTTAGTCGTAACTCGTAGTTCCATGGGAATAGTTACTGACTGCGCCATCTATTAGCATTATTGTGAAGCTATGTTGATGCTATATGAATTACTGATGTACATTAAAAATTAAATAATCTCGTTTCTTTATAATATTCATATAATTTTAGTATTTGTTGTTCAAGTACAGGATATAAGTGACCTAAAAACATAAAATCAGTTTGAAAATCCATAGCGGATTTTCCTAGAGAGCATCTTCAAGCGAGCGTATAAAATCGCCACTTTGAAAGCCCCCCATTTCGTCAATTTTAAGGGAAAAATTAAAAAAAAATATTTTTGTACTCAGTTCAAAATTATCTTTAAAATGATACGTAACAATTTTATGTAACGCGATATTTTTTTTTTACTTCGCATTCGCTTCTATGAGAGCCCCCCTGAAATAAAGATTTTTATAACTTTTTAAGCCATTTTCGGCTGGAGGCCATCGGTTTACATATTATATCTAAATTTGAAGTAATTACGTTCAGTAATTCAAAAGTTATAAGGCTCTGACAGACGGACGGACGGACGGACGGACAAGTGCAAATCGCTCTAGTTAACTCAAAGACCTTCGCTTCGCTCGGTCGAATATTACTAGCTGACTCGGCGAACTTCGTACTGGCGGTACTTACCTATATAAATACTAGTGGTTCGCCCCGAACTGAGACCTCGCGGTAACGGTATCCCATGATTATTCATTCAATCGATACATGATAACCAAAACTGACATTATTATTATGCCCGTTTTCACCAAACATACCTAAATCATCCCCTAAGTAGGAGTCTCTTAACGTAGGTAGCTCCTAAATACAATCCTAAGTCCTAACATCCGTCCCAATATCCTTTTAGGTGTCCCGTACAGGATCGTGATAAATAAGTTGACAGAAAACATCAATCACCTAACTTATAGGTAGCCCGTAAAGGTTAGGGAACGTTAGTGAAAACATTGAATTATTTATCAAACATTGAATTTAACTCGTAGTTCCATGGGAATAGTTACTGACTGCGCCATCTATTAGCATTATTGTGAAGCTATGTTGATGCTATATGAATTACTGACGCCCATTAAAAATTAAATAATCTCGTTTCTTTATAATATTCATATAATTTTAGTATTTGTTGTTCAAGTACAGGATATAAGTGACCTAAAAACATAAAATCAGTTTGAAAATCCATAGCGGATTTTTCTAGAGAGCGTCTTCAAGCGAGCGTATAAAATCGCCACTTTGAAAGCCCCCCATTTCGTCAATTTTAAGGGAAAAATTAAAAAAAAATTATTTTTGTACTCAGTTCAAAATTATCTTTAAAATGATACGTAACAATTTTATGTAAAACGATATTTTTTTTTTTACTTCGCATTCGCTTCTATGAGAGCCCCCCTGAAATAAAGATTTTTATAACTTTTTAAGCCATTTTCGGCTGGAGGCCATCGGTTTACATATTATATCTAAATTTGAAGTAATTACGTTCAGTAATTCAAAAGTTATAAGGCTCTGACAGACGGACGGACGGACGGACGGACGGACGGACAAGTGCAAATCGCCCTAGTTAACTCAAAGACCTTCGCTTCGCTCGGTCGAAAATAAATAACTACTAAAACTATCCTATCTTTCAAGTTGGACAAAATTACAGATAGTTACGAAGTTTGATCAAAATCGGTTAAGTAGTTTAGGAGTCCATCGCGGACAAACAACGTGACACGTAATTTATATATATTAAGACTAGCTGATGCCCGCGACTTTGTCCGCGTGGATTAAGTTTATAAAGTCCCTCGGGAACTCATTGATTTTCCGGGATAAAAAGTAGCGTAGATGTTGACCCGAGTAATAAGCTACCACGGTATAAAATTTTGTAGAAATCTCTGCGGTTGTTTTTACGTGAAAGAAGGACAAACAAACAGACAGACAAACAGACAAAAAAAATTTAGCTTCTGTTTTGATATCTGTATCTTGAACACAATTAGAAGCAAAAACCCCTTTTTGAATCTATTTCATGTACAGAATTGGTTTCGTT
Organism: Oeneis ivallda; assembly: GCA_029955525.1. NCBI lineage: Eukaryota > Metazoa > Arthropoda > Insecta > Lepidoptera > Nymphalidae > Oeneis > Oeneis ivallda. The sequence goes on along the minus strand of JARPMR010000016.1, from coordinate 4,068,847 downwards.
TCTGTTTTATATTATGTAGGTATCTACATAGATTATGGAAACGGGATAAGTAAACGGCAAAAACCTAACAATACGCAATGACGCTTAATACCTGCTATATTTATAAAGTTCTCAATGGAATCTGTGGGAAAATGTTTAAACAAAACTCTCATACATTTGCCAAGGTAAAGTGATAACTTTACGCGTAACGTAGCAAAACATAGAATAGAAGAATTGTATATTGGATTCACGAACTGTTAGGATTTAGGATTGCTGAATTGAGGAGCGATTTTTATGATAAGGAATATAAACGTAAGGATTTTGTACTTGAATCTTATAATTTTTTTAGGATTCCGTATCAAAAAGCCCTTTCCTGTTTCTAAGGTTCCGCTAACCTTCCGTCTGTCCGTCCGTTAGCGGGGTGTATATCATGAAGCGTTATAGCAAGAAACTTGAAATTTTCACAGAATGTGTATTTCTATTGCCGCTATTACAATACTTAAATCATATCATACTAATAAAGTGGGTTTGTTTGTTGGTTTGTCCTTCAATCACATCGCAACAGAGCCACGGATCGGCGTGATTTTATGCATGGGAATAGTTGCGGACCTGGAGAGTGACATAGGCTACTTTTTGTCCCGGAATATCAAAGTTTCCGAAGGATTTTAAAAACTAAATCCACGCGGACGAAGTCGCGGGCATCAGCTAGTAATAAGTGAAATAGAAAAAAATAAAGGGGCTGCCCCATGTAAATATAAGATTTATTATTTCCATCGGTTGTTTACAGACACAAGTGCAAAATTCATTAAGTTATACCAAGGAAATATAATATCACCGATCATTAAGAGGAATGTAATGAAGTAGGGCACCATTAAGCAACTTATACAATTTATTATTAAAAATACCTAGCAATCATCTAAAAAGACCTGTAAAGAATTTAAAAATAAAAATAATACAACTTAATTACTTAGGTAGATATGTATGAAGTTTGTAGTTTAAAATAATTAGATAGGTAGGTACTAGCTTTTACGTGGAATTAAGTTTTGGGTGGATTTAGGTTGTAATTTTCAAAAAACCCATATTTAGTAAAATTTCAAGTTTCTAACGCATATGGTTAAGGCTGAGCGTTGATAGAGCAATCAATCAGTCAAGTCAATCAGGGAAAATCTTTTTATACATATAGATTTTTAATTAGGACCTAGATTAGCGAACTATCACACACCCTAACTCATCATAGATATTGTCTTATTCTAGCGGCACGCTATGATGGCCGGTTTGACGTTTGTCCGCTCATGAAGTTCCGTATTAATTGATAACGACTTTGAAGGAAATAATTGTATTACTTTATTGACGATAGTGATGTGCAGAGATTCATAAATTTTATCGAATGTAGTTTTAGGTTTAGGACTCAAAATTTATTTATTAAATTGATTTCTAAAATGTATACAAGTGTAGAAAAATCAGTTTGCACCATTTAAGGGGTGAATGTACTTGTGAATAGAACTGTTAAATTAATAAGGGAAGATTATGAAAGAGATGTGAAAATAGATAATATTATAGAAAACGAACATATAATTATTAATGTAGGTGATGATAGCAGTGACGACAGTGAAAATAGTAGTATGGACGAATCTGATTAATTATGGCCTTTTGTGGCACCTTTTTTGGTATCTTTTGTATTCATATGTTTCTTGTGTGCATATAAAGTATGTATATTCATTTTCATTCAAATATTCAGTTCGTTCAAATAAATTAAATAAACATATACATTTTTGTTTTATTAAATCTATTTAATCAGGTACAAAAACAAAACTTAATTGCTTTTTGTTCGAGAATAAATTGACATTCCACATCACTATTGTAATGTGTCAAACCGGCCATCATAGCGTGCCGCTAGTGTAATACACACAATTTATATTCACATCTAATGAACCTTTGATGGTGTTTGAATAATTAAAGTAAGACGCTGGATGCGTATGCTTATACTACACGCAAATAGTTTTCTTAACGCGTGTTCACACTAAAAGCGCGGGCGCGAGTTCGTCAATATTTGTAAAGAACTTAGCGTGCACTACTATTCATACATAGACTCATGATCCGGTTCAAAGGAACATCCAATGAGGGCAATTGTTTATATGTATTACAGTCTAATCTGTGGAGGTACATAAAACGAAGTTTTGATCTTGCATTATGATGTCAGAGATGCGTACGCTTCCTTCAGCGAGTCAAGTGAGTAGCAATTATATTAAAACTTGTGATACAAAAAATCTTATTCATCTCCACCTTGGTCTGAAACAACCCCCTGCGAATGGTCCTTCGAACCGGATCGCGGGTGAAGACTTGTAGGAACCGCGCGCGAAATAATGACGCAGCGGTTTCAAACAAAATTGACGCGAACGCCGCATTTACACGCACTCAATTCCAAACTAAGGTCAGGACTGTGCGTAAGAGTTGTCCCTTCCCTTTCAAATATGGGATTCGATTCAAACTCACAATATCTGACAGCCTATACTAGATTGATTTAAAATACTGGTTAATACAACAGCGATGATAATCCAATTATGTGATGATCTTGGCCTTCCGAAAGGCCAATGTGAAACTCACTAACTACAAAAGATAGAAATCGAAATCGTTTTCTAAGCCCGTAGGACCGTAGTTTGTTCTTAGTTATGATAAAACAAAATGACTTTAAGGATATTCTGATTCAAAGCTAAATGTTTGGACAAGTCATAGTTAAGTATTTAAATTGTATTCTTCTTCTTCTTCCTTATCAACCGATAGACGTCCACTGTTGGACAAAGGTCTCTTGCATGGACTTCCACAGGTCTCGGTCTTGCGCCGCCTGAATCCAGCGGCTCCCCGCGACTCGTTTGATGTCGTCGGTCCACCTGGTGGGGGGTCTGCCAACACTGCGCTTCCCGGTGCGGGGTCGCCACTCCAGCACCTTGGGACCCCAACGACCATCAGCTCTTCGAACTATGTGCCCCGCCCATTTCCACTTCAGTATCGCGACTCGCTTAGCTATGTCGGTGACTCTGGTTCTCCTACGGATCTCCTCATTTCTGATTCGATCCCGCAGGGACACTCAGAATTGTATTATTGATAGTCTATAAGTATGGTCTCCTATTCGGGGAATTGAAGTTTGATGCGTATCACTCCGCCAGTTTGATCAGAGAGGACACCGCGCTTATTAATACTTGGATAGGGTATTACTTGTATGTCATTAAAAAGTTGATCGTTTAATTAAAACATTAAACCTACTACAAAGGATTTATCCAATTCAACCCTAAAGAGTATGAAATGAGGTATTTGAAATGTTTGTAAAGGAAATCTGGGTCCTTTGTTACCTACTTGCTAATTAATAGGTTGAAAAGTTTTAGAAGGGGATTTTACAATTAATGTCAAATTAAGTTGTTAAGCTCGATTCGACAAAGGCGCTTCTAAAAACTGGGTTATTTATCGATTAGTTCATCAATACGTAATACGCTTGTGGGTTCCATTCATACGATTATATTATTAGCATGAAGCACGAACTGTACCCATTGACTGGTCGGTGCCTGGTTAGCGTTACGTTGTGACTTGTGATATCTTATGAGTTTTAACACTAAACGGTTATATGTATTCACATAAATAAGACGGACTCTCCAGAGTGATTACGCGAAATAATAAGAAAGGATGCCCAGTTCGTAGGCATAAATTTTTACCATATTTACATACATAATTATGTATGCAGACTTCTATGTATAGACCGGCAATTAGGAATAAAACTGTCGCAGTTTTGGATTGCGCGGGCTGCGGTAGAGAGGGGAGCCGGCATGGTGAATAAGGTTGCAAATCGTCATTGAATCACGCAGCCGCGGGTCGCAGAGGCGTGAATGGTGTGCGGGGTGCGGGAGGCATATTATATCCTTGAAACTATCGCTCAGTCGTTCGAAATAGTTTGGGATCAACGACCTCTATCTAATATGATGGCTAAATATTTCGAGAAAAGTATTTGAATAAAAAAAAAATTTTTATTTCGTATCTAGTATTTATCTCTCTATTATATATAATAATTATCTAATTATTCACTATAATAACTATACTTTTTTGTTACTTGAATATAGGTATTGTTGGATTTTCAATTCACACTTAGGTACTTATAAAGTTTTATCGCATAAATAGCGCCCGCGTCCGACCGTCCCGAATGCCACGGCCGCACTAACTATAGTGTGCAGAATTCAGTCCAACTCAGTTGAACATGGTAAGTGTTCGCAACCGCATGTACTACATATACATCTGTGTATGATTGAAAGATGGACAGACAGACAGACAGACGGAGAACAAAGTGATCCTATAAGGGTTCCATTTTTAGTATGGAGTACGGAACCCTAAAAACAGAGGGTTCCCGTGGGATTTACATAAAACCTAACTCCACGCAGAGGAAGTCGCGCTAGTAATAATTATAATCATTTACAATTTTGCAATATTTATAACCTGCACCCCACCCCTGACCATCCCTTACCTTTTGGTATCACTCCCGGGTCCATGAAAGTGGCCAGTGTAAAATTGGCCAAAACAAAAAATGTTATGACACCTTGGTATGCTGGAACCCATGGATGCTTGTACAGGTAATACTGGCAGCTGCAACAAAAACATTACATACAATATGAATCAATTTACGCTAAAATGATCCTAGATGGTGTTACTAGGGTCGCAGTTTGATTATCATCATCATCAGCAACCCATCAATGGCTCACCGAGCGCAGGCCTCCTCTCAGAGAAGGGTTATAGGCCATAGTCAACCAATCTGGCCCTATGCGAATTGGCGGACTTCACACACCTTCCAGAACATTATGGAGAACTCTCAGGCATGCAGGTTTCCTCACAATGTTTTCCTTCACCGCTGAAGCTTGTGATATATCATTTCTTAAGGTGTGTGAGGAAGTGCCTGGGATCGTACCTGCGATCGGACCCGCTTCATTTTGATGAAATGAACACACTGGGCCGTTTGTTAAAATGAACTAAATATTGTATTTTTTGTTAAATTTGACAAAACAAAAATACAAATTTTTGGGTGAAATTAACCAAATATCGTATTTTGTTCTGGTCCTACATTGTCTTTATTATGCGCCCAACTTCGTTTGTGTGAGTTCAAGGTTTTTGATTCCTGTAGGAATTCTTTATTTTCCAGGATAATCTAAACATTACTTGAATTTAGTTAGAAGTAACATTAGCAAAAAAATACCTCCTCTTTTTTCAAAGTCTGTTATAGTCTCTAATAACTGCTTGGAAACCTTGCTTTCCTCCTTTTTCAGTTACTTTTCTTTTATTAATATGATATGTAGGAGGATGTATGTATCATACACTGCTCAACATGGTTGCATAATAATCTATTTTTAAGAAACATCATATATGGAAATATAATCTCATTTATTATTCAAAAGTATAGTAACAGAGAGAAAAGATTTTATGATAAAGTTGGTGCAGTTTTTTTGCACGAATGTTTTTATTTAATAACACTTGCACAGATTGTCTTTTTAAATAATAATAAAATTTTGATATGCAAGATCAACTAGATTTCTTATTGAATTTTTATTTACTCTGATCAGCTGCTTATGGTGAATAATGGTGTAAATAAGTATTATCATACTTCTGAAATTCATTTTCAAAATAATACTGATTGTATTGTATTGTAAATATTATGTACCATTGTCATCAATAAATATGGTTATTACCAAAAAGATATGATGAAAAGTTAAAATAAATTAAAAACGAATCATTTATTAAGGTTCAAATGCACCAACCAGAAGGGGTAGGTCACATATTATCTGTTAGAAAACTTTCTGTATCATGTATCCTGCAAAGATAAGAAGACGAGAAGTCTAAGATCCAGCGAAATTCTGATGAAACCGAAAACCTATGAGATGAATGCAAATCTGGTGTGCATCAGACATATATCTGACATTAAATTTTCTATGTATCTGTCCTTTTGTCATCCCTGTGATAAACTTGACAAATAATAGCAAAAAATTGATATAATTGAGCAGTTTATTACTGCAAGTTGGAATAAGGATTGATTTTTACCACTTCAGTTTGGTGACATAATAAGGCTATTATAATAAAGAGTAAAAAGGGGTTCTAAACCAATTAGACAATGTTATGCAAAAATTAACATTATTTTATACATTCTAACTTAATGTTAACATTTCTATTGACAAATTCCCTGGGTTAGATCTTAATTGTTAAAGTTATGTCCAATTTTACCAGAAAAAGTTCAACCTGACTTAAGCACAAGAAACTAATTCCACACTCAATAATAACTGCATAATTATAGGAAATGATACTTACCTTCCTGCAATTAAACTAAACCATTCACTTTAAATAAAGCATGAGTGACAAGTGCTATCATTTATATGGAATCTATAGAGCAAATGTTAATGATTCACATTGATTCAAATCTTTTGTTCACGTAAATACAAATTTAGGTACAGGCTGCACATTTAAGGATAGGGATTTATATTGTGTCCTGAGACTGATTCTGATGAGAATATTAAATGCTTTGTGGTGTAAATAGTGAGTTGTCTCAGTGACAATTAGCCACTATCACACAAGCGTGTTTTATCATGATATCATTGAAAACACACAGTGTACACATAAAGTCAAATAGGCCGAAGGTATTCCCGGGATAAAAATAGAAGTAATTCTACAATATTATGTGAAAGTTGTCTTAACAAACTGATCGCACCCGATCGAAATAATGTATACTCACGGGAAATAAAAAAACAGAGACGTGGTGCCCAATAGTAATGTCCAGGCGAATGTCGCGGGGATATATCTCGTTTTTAGGTCGCATTTGGGCATATTGTGTTAATTTTATTTCCCTAAAAGCGAATTATCTCGATTTTATTCACTACAGACAAACATGGCCGCGCCTATTTGCTATTATCTGACAGCCAAAGTTGTGTGGCACTGGCAGTGGCACTGGCAGCCACTTTTGACAGCCTTGTCATTTTGGCATAGATTATATTAGGGCATAGATCAGGTGCGATTGTCTAAAGTTAATATTGATAGTAATAGCTGTGGTAATAGCACAGAGTAACGAAGGTAAGGTTATACTGTGGTAATAGTATTCGATAATATTAGCGAAAGTAAAAAAAAAAACTTGAGAGGTGTCGAAAGAGATACCCGGATGGAACGTATAGTCGGAATACGGTATTTGACTACATTAAAAATATCGTTTCATTTGGTGTCATCCTAAAAGATTATTATCTAAAAACATTATTCCATACGACAAAACTAAAAAATAAAGTTTTATTTAATTAGAAAACATTAAATAAAATTGCTATAATTCCGGCCATGGTCACGTGATCGAAAACGTTCCGTGATCTCGAATGACGTCACAGTCCACACCACGTATGGGCTGTGGAATTGTCATTGTTTGAAATGTGAACTGTTACGTCATGAGAGCAAATGGAACGTTTCGGCGGCAATTTATTTTTTTGAATTTATTTCTCGATTTTTATGAAAAATACTGAAAATTATGCCGAAATATACGTTTTGTTAGCTTCAGCATAGCATTATTAACAATTTAAGATGATTTTCTAAAAGTAGTCAAATACCCTATTATAATTCGATTCCATGTTTGACATTAGCTACTGTCATTTTGTAAAATAATGATACCTAGTGTAGTGATGAACACAAAAATCGATAAACAATCGCGATTTATGTTTATGTAATCATAATATTGGTGTGCCAATTAAAGACTAAATTATTGATTTTTATTTAAATAAATACATAATTACTCATAATAATTATTTATTAATTAGTAACCGCTGCTTTATTTTATAAAAAGTTAATATTTTTGTTTTTTATATTAAAAACAAAACTTATAATAAAAGAACCTAGATAGTTTTCTTTATTGGCAACCCGTGCGCGCTCGTGCAGGCTGCAGCTATCGCCATTTTGTTAATCTTGTCATTCGGCTTCATTCTCCCAGTCTGACTGCACGAATATCTTGTTTCATTGCGAATCGATATTTTGTTATTTTGTTGGGTTTTTGTTAAAGTTTTGTTACGTTGTGTTTGTTGTTACGTTTATAGTTTTTTTGTGAACTTTGAGTGAATCTATTTGTTTTGGTTTTCCATCAAAATGGATCCTCAGCCAAGTACATCACAAAAAGACGTGGATGTTTTCTTGTCCCCGAGAAAAAAACGTCCACGCAAAGCTTTCACTGTTACTGAAAAAGTAATGATCCGCAATGCCTACAAGTACGTGAAAAATGAAACTTCTGCGCAATTGGAGGCCTTTGAAGTAGTGGAAGAAAATGAATGTATTAGCAAAGTTGCTGACATATTGGGAATAACCTCACGCTCTGTTTGTAACGTTTTGAAGGAAGTAAATAAAGGTGCGGCGCCAACTCCTCCTAAAAAAACTGGACCAAAGCGAAGTTTCAAAGACAAAATTGATGAATTTACATTCTCCGCAATACGAAGACTTGTTCATCAGTTCTTTTACCGAAATGAACCTCCAACGATTGCAAAGGTTAGTCAATCAGTCAGACAGTATTATTTTATACCTACATCTTTTATATATATAAGTAATGATTCCAAACTATTATAAAATTTACTATTTTAGATTTTAACAGTGATGAACGATGATCCAGAAATGCCCAAGGTTTCCAAAGACACCCTCAGAAAAATTTTGAAGCATCTTAATTTTAAATTTGTTGCACGGTCACGCAAGAGCACACTTATTGATCGAAATGATATAATAACATGGCGCCAGCGTTACTTGCGATCTATATGTCAGTTTCGACGAGAAGGGAGACATATATATTATCAAGATGAAACTTGGGTTTACGCAGGTAAGGCTAACATTTTGAATTTATATACATTTTACATTAAATTTAATAGTAATATTGAATGTTAATGTACTAAATTTATTTTTAGGTCATACTGTAAAAAAAACTTGGGTGGACAAGAAAGTCACATCATCTCGGCAAGCGTTTTTGGAGAGACTGACCAGTGGATTAAAAAATCCATCTGGAAAAGGCAAACGTCTCATAATTAGCCATATAGGTAGTGAAGAAGGCTTCCTGGAAAAGGGGCTCATGATTTTTGAAGCAAAGAAAAATTGTGAAGATTACCATGATGAGATGAACGCAGTTTGTTTTGAGGAGTGGTTCGCTGGAGTCTTACCAAAATTAAGACCAAACTCAATTGTGGTGATGGATAATGCACCTTACCACTCCCGAAAATTGGAAACGGCACCAAAAATGAGCTGGAAAAAAGCTGCCATTCAAGACTGGCTTTTAAATAAAAATATTCATTACGAACCAGATATGGTTAAAGCTACGCTTTTAGAACTGATTCCACATAACGAGTCTTTTAATAAGTACGCTGTCGACGAAATGGCAGCACAACATGGGATCACGGTTTTAAGACTGTCCCCTTACCATTGCGAGCTGAACCCTATCGAATTGATATGGGCGCAGGTAAAGGGGCATGTAGCTCAAAATAATAAAACCTTCAAATTGACAGACGTGAGAAATTTATTTGAGGAAGGCATTCAAAAAATTACGGCTACCGAATGGTCTAAATGCGTATCCCATGTTGTCAAAGAAGAGGAAAAAATGAGTAGGCTAGATATTTTAATTGACAATATCACACACATTTATAATACATGTTACAGAAAGTGACAGCGATAGCGATAGCGAAGACGGCGACGATTTATAAAATAAAATATTACCATAATACATCTATTTGTTTTATTTCTCATGTTCCTTCATGATCACATTTTTTTATTTATTTCACACACAATTATTAAAGAAAACTCTCAGATCCTTAATAAAATTAATCGTCATAACTAAATTATCCGTTCAGAAATATTTAATTTCCTGATATACTTAGTTTCTATTAAAGTAGTAGTTGTTTAGATATACTACTATAAACGAGAGGAATCGATTCGGAAATATTCCATTTCCGTATCGAATAATTTCGTAACGTCACTATTTAGTACTTGTCATAACGTTGCAACACTGAAATTGTCAAATCTGGAATCGAATTAAAATTCCGACTTTAGTTCCTTTCGATTACATTGTGTTCGGTATTTTCGCGGTACAACATTGAGTATCCGTAGCCTAGTGGCTCCGGCAGTCGCCTAAAAGTTTAACGTCGATGGTTCGAATCCCAGCTCGACAGACCGAATTTTCCTTTTTCAATAATTTTATTTTAAACAATTTCTACATGTTTCCTTCCCTATATGTGAACCTTTCCCTAATTTTTTATAACTTATAAGTTATAAAAAATTAGGGAAAAATTCCACATGTAGAAATTATTTAAAATAAAATAGAAAATTCAGTTTGTCGAGCTGGGATTCGAACCATCGACGTTGAACTTTTAGGCGACTGCCGGAGCCACTAGCCTACGGAGACCTAATGTTGTATCGTGAAAATACCGAACACAATGCAAAATTCACATTCAACAAAAAAGTGTCGATTTCAAAAATTTGTCGAGTGTCGGTTCCTTAATTTTTTCCGTCTAGCCCCCTTCCGTACCGCGCGATAAGGAACTTACGTTCCAATAAACCATAGCCGTATTGAATTTGAGCTCAATTTTGTGTATGCATTCTTATACGTTTACGTATGTACGATTCGCTCTTTATCGCTCCATATTAAAATCGGTTGTACTGAACATAGACCACGAACACTAGACTGAATTTGTGACTTTAAGGCTGAAACCACATTTGTGTGGATCGATTTGCATTTTGTCCAGACAAAACTGTCATTTTCCATAGTCGTAATAAGCTTCAATTCGGCTTTGCGATCCTTGGACGACTCTATGAAAAATGTCAGTTTTGTAAGGACAAAATCCGAATCGATGCATATAGATGTGATTCCAGCCATAGATTTCCAATAGTCCAAAATAAGTCATATTGCAAGCATGGACTTAGGAAACGAAGTAAGCACCAGCACCCATGCCAGCACCTTGCTAGCTTTTTTAAATCCTACACTTTCAAACTTTTTGATTGGTTTATTTGAATTTCAACCTAATTTTAATTTCTTCAAATCATCACGACCTTAACTTCCATTGGTTAATTGAGCTCTCTGTCAAAATTAGAACACTACTATTGGTGTAAATATTTTTTTGGTCTCGCGGACAAAAATGGCCGCAGTGTTGCTGATGTTGCTGGTTGCTTCATGCTTGAGGAGTGTAGTGGTTTTTATTTTTTACGTAAAGTTTCGTGTAATTTTATCAATATCATCATAAGTTTTGTGTAGATTAAGTCAGGATCGTTTGACACGATGTCTGAAAGTACTAGCCCTAGTGTTTTAAGTTATCTAAGACAGTACAGGTTCCAAAGGAAACCTACACCTGGATCCAGTGGTTCCTTGACAGTAACCTCTTCACCATCTGGCTCTCGTATGTATCAAAATTCGTAATTATTATAAAAGCGAGTGTGTGAGGCAAAGTTGATGAAATGTTACGACCACGTTTATCGAATGCCTTCTCGTTACGTTTCAAGGTTCTTGTTTTTTGCCATGCCGGTTTTTGCTCAAGATTTTCTTCCCATATAATGAGAATTAATATTCCCCTTCTATAAAGGAGTGTGTTGTTTCATAGTGTCTTGGCTATACACCACACTCTGTACATTGGAATTACAAAGTTAGAGGAATAAGTTTTGCTTATGTATATCTTTTTTCGATTACAATCACAAATCCTTTAAAAACAATTTTTAATGCTATTCTGATCCTCCTAGTTAATAATCTGTAAACTTATTAATAGTACATTTACTACCTACTTACTCTTTTTAGAAGTGCCCTATGAAAAAATAAAGAATATTGAATTATATTTGGAATATTGTAAAACTTAGTGCATTTAATGTATAAACTTACAATGTATTTACACTTTTTAAATGAAAACATTAAAATTTCATTCAAAATCGCACAAGATATTATAATCTATTAAGTAATCTTATGTAATTTTACCTGTATAACTGCCCATTGAACATTGGTTTTTCATTATGAAATCACATATCAAATACAATAGGAAATATTTCTTTTAGTAGCAATAAGCTTCTTATAGTAAATAGACACTAAAGACATATCAAATTAGTAGGGTTCGAGGATATATATCAATGCATATATATCAAGATTCCGATTTATATTCAATATATATCAATCTGGGTTCGACGATATATATCAATGTATTTTTCTGATTAGAATTTATAAAAAAGGTTTTATGTTTTTGAGTTGATTTTTTGATATATAAGATATTTTGTTTTTTAGTTGATTTTGCCTGATCTAAAAGAAGATTTTTGTTTTTCTAGTTGATTTTGCCTTATCTAAAAGAAGATTTTATGTTTTGGTTTCATTTTTCTGATTTTAAGTATTTAAATAAATAAAACATTAAGCACATTTTAGTTATTTTTTGGATAATTTTAGTATGTTTATGTAACACATGTGCATTTTAGTATTCATAAATAATACAATAAAATATAATTAAAATATAATATATTTTAATTATATTTTATTGTATTATTTCGCTGTCGGCTGTCAGCAGGGGGATCCGCTTGGACCAGTTATTTTTAGTTTGGCCATCCACCCTATAATTTCGGCTCTAAATTCCAAATTCAATGTTTGGTATTTGGATGATGGAACCTTGGGCGGCGAAGTGAATTCGGTTTTGGAGGATTTAGAAATTATTATATCAAAATTTAAAACTATTGGCTTGGAACTTAACTTTGATAAATGTGAAATTTATATTCCTAATTCTTTTTCGGCGGAATCTAAACTGCACATATTAAATAAATTCAATACTTTAGCTCCGGGTATTAAAATTTTAAATGATGAGTCACTTCGCCTCCTAGGAGCACCTGTTCTAGAGGCCTCAGTTCCTCAATTTTTTACTGACTTAATTTCTAAATTCAAAAACACTTCCCATCACCTTTTCGATATTAATCCTCATATGGCAATGACCATCATTCGATTCTGCTTATTTGTCCCAAAATTTACTTATTTCCTAAGATGTTCACCTCTTTGGAAATTTAATAATTTATTGGAAAATCTGGATAATTTTATACAAAATATTCTATCTGACATCTTAAATTGTCCGATAGATGATCAAGTATGGGCCCAGGCTTCTCTTCCGATCAGGTATGGAGGTCTGGGAATCCGCAAAATTTCTAGTGTCTCTCTGCCAGCATTTCTTTCCTCTGTTTATAGTACACACACTCTCTTTGAAAAAATTATATCCCAGTCTTTGGGATCAATTGAGGTGTCGTGCTTGGCAGAGGCAAGAAATGAATGGTCAACGATTAGCCCAAATCAATTGCCAGTTTCTCTTCCTTCCCAGAGACAGTGGGATGACATTATTTGTAAAAAAACTTTTGACGCAATGTTAATGGAAGCAAATTCTAAAGACCGTGCTCGTCTTCTCGCTGTCTCTGCGAAAGAATCCGGCCACTGGCTCCATGCTCTCCCTTCTGCTAATCTAGGCACTCTTTTAAACCACGCCACTCTTGCAGTGGTAGTTGGCCTTAGGCTCGGCGCCAAAATAACCCAGCCTCACCGTTGCCACTGCGGTGACCACGTCGACGCTTACGGTCATCACGGACTCTCCTGTTCGAAGAGCGCTGGTCGTTTCTCCCGCCACAATGCCCTCAACGACATCATCCGCAGGTCTCTTGCTACTGCTCACGTGCCAGCTGTATTAGAACCTATTGGTTTGGCACGTAGTGATGGCAGGAGACCTGATGGTATGACGCTTGTTCCTTGGAGGGCAGGGAGGTCGCTTGTGTGGGATGCCACCTGTGTAGATACTCTGGCTGCATCCCACATCCATGCGACCTCCTCTGTGGCGGGTGCAGCGGCTACTAGCGCCGAACAGGCTAAGAGGCGCAAATATGAAAAACTTGACAGTGGTTTCATATTTGTGCCTTTTGGTGTAGAGACCCTGGGGCCGTGGGGCCCGGAGGCTCGAGCGCTTTTTGTAGAGCTAACGAGTAAAGGTGATCGAGTCTACCGGGGATCCAAGAGCTGGCAGCTACCTTGCCCAAAGGATTAGCTTGGCCATCCAAAGGGGTAATGCTGCCAGCATCTTGGGTACCATGCCACACTGCAGTGGCTTCGATGGGGTTTTAGATTTTATTTAATTTTTTATTTTAGTTTTAATTTTAGAATAATTTTAATTTTAATGTAGTAGGTAGTTTTAATTTTAGAGTAAATTTAGGTTTAATGCAATAATTATAATTATACTTTGTACGCCAAAGATTTGCAACAATAATAAAATTAACGTTTCTAAAAAAAAAAAAAAAAAAAAAAAAAAAAAAAAAAAAAAAAAAAAAAAAAAAAAAAAAAAAAAAAAAAAAATATAATAGGCTTTAATACAAAATTTATATATCTTTCTGATATATATTATAAATATCCAATATTTTGATATTTATAATAAATATCGGATATTTTTGAACCCTGAAAATTAGTATATCTAAACAGATTAAAGATCAATAGTCAAAGTTTTACAAGGCTTGGTTTGTTCTATAATTCTTAGCAGAATGTATGTAGTTATGTCATTATAAGACTCTTATTAAGGTCAAGGGGAGTAAGAGAAACAGTGGGGTAAGAGAAACACAAAGCTTTAACTATGCAGTTTATCGAAATTTGCTATCAGTCGATAAAACAGTAAAACACAACAATTATCGAAGTGGTTTAAATTTTTTTAAAGAGATGTCGCTGCGATAATTCTTCAAGGTTATATTAAAGAAAGAAATTTGCCATTTTTCAAAACTCAAAACACGAGTTAGACACGGTTTTATTTATTGCTTGTTTTAAAGTGATTTTATAGAGTTTTCAACAGTTTTTTGTGGTAAGTACTTAGAGTAATGTATAGATTTAATGTTGCAATTGTTTTTTCTGTCTTAAACGTTCAGTTAATTAATTTAAGACATGTTAAAGATTCTAGTCACTAAAAGTTCCGAGTGGGAAAGTGAAACAGAGATGAGCGGGGAAGAGAAACATATGTTTCACTTCCCCCATTTTCAGAGATTACCAACCTTCTTTAAATTATATGTTATTTAAAAAAAACTAATATTTGATTATAGGTCATCTTGTGTCTGCCACACCAAATTTATTAATTTTATTGGTGAAAGCAAGAATAGAGAAAGACGTAAAAATATTGTAAACACAGTGTTAGCTATGTTATTGAACTAAAAAATTAATAAATTTAGAACTTACTCAAAATTTGTTTTGGTTTACTACCCCTGACTTGGCGACTATGTTTCACTTACCCCATTTTCAGTTTTTTCCATTTATTTAAGAAATTAGACCATATAGCCATGCACTGAGACTCGTTATCGATTGAGGCAATTAAAGATGCCATTTTAGTTGTTGAAATAGTTCTATAGGCCTCATATTTATAGAGTTCTGATCATAGTTTCACTTACCCCATTTCAGGGGTAAGTGAAACATAACCATAGTCTACTTTTAATGAATAATTTCGTCGTTTTTTGCATGACTAGAGGGCTTGAAGATCATGTCATAAGAAAGCCGATTTAATGAAGAGTATATAGCATTTATTGTTATTCAAATTGACAATCTTTTTACTGCCTTACAGGTCATTTTCTAGAAAAAACAGTAAAGTATGTTTCACTTACTCCCCCTGACCTTATTTTCTTCTTATTTTAAGTGTGAAGGATGAGCTCCAGCATTAAATAGATTGAATGACCAATATATGAATTGCTTTAGTATTCCTTCATCTGTATTATATAATACTAATAAAAATAGGTCAGTGAGTGGTATCTTTTTCATATTCCCAAGTCACTGGTTTTTAGGTGTGCCAACTGGGCACAGATTGTTTCACCAGTATTGTGTTTATGGAGAAGGCAATAAGGATATAATATGTATCTTGATTAAAATTTAAATAGAGCTTAGCTTAGATTGACATGCCACAAGTTGGCCTACATGAAAATTGAAATATACTTAATATAATTTTGAATTTTTAAGCTATTGCATAATCTTTTATCGCGGGCTTTGAACTAGGACAAACAGTTTGAGCGCGGCGACCGAATCAAGAAATTCCGTAACGAAAATAAACCTAACACCGTCGTTCAGTAAGCGTTCAACATTTTAGAGGTTCACAAGTAGCTCTGTTTGGCGCAGTGGGCGAGCGGCCGCTTTCTTTACCGTATGGTGTATGATGTCGCAGGTTCGAATCTCACTCGCGAAGTAGTGACAGTGCGCTTTTCTTGTTCGTTTGTTTTTTAATTATTTTTTCGCATAATTTTTATTATGCAAAAAAAAAATATTGCATAAATATTATAATTGCATAAGTTGATAAAAAATGCTATGCAATAGCTTTACCGCGGCAGTCCCCGAGTGCCACTTAATTTTTTTTAGGTTGTAGATTATTTTGAAAATGTTATAATTAACAACTAATTTTTCTATCTCAGAACACATAATTAGAATGCCAGCCCCAAATGCGACAAATAGAAATGCACCAATAGTATACAAGCGCATAAGGATCCAAGAATCTGACTCTGATGACTCCTCCCCTGCCAAGAAACCGGCTCCAGTGGTGGAACTGACCACTGCAGTTAAAGAGAGAAGATTTAGGAACATGATGGAAATGTTTCCTGATATTTCACCACTAGTAAGTGAACATTGTATTACTGTTCTTACACAGTACTTTTTTAAGATAACCTGACGTAGAATCGTAATCGTATTCGTAAAAATACGATTCGAAGTGGCCGTCATACAAAACTAATACGGACCCGTCAAAATACGAATCGAACGAGTGCACAAGCGCTACGTACATTTTGTATGTAGACCACCTCGAATCGTATTTTCACGAAAACTAGTCGAATACGAGGAATTGCACAAGAGCCCTTATCATCATCATCATTATCAACCTTTAGATGTCCACTGCTGGACATAGGTCTCCTGCATGGACCTCCACAGGCTTCGGTCTTGCGCCGCCTGAATCCAGCGGCTCCCTGCGACTCATTTGATGTCGTCGGTCAACCTAGTGGGGGGTCTGCCAACACTGCGCTTACCGGTGCGGGGTCGCCACTCCAACACCTTGGGACCCCAACCATCAGCTCTTAAACTTCGAAGCGAACAGCGAACTATAAACTTCGAAGTAACTAAGTACTATGTATAAGAGCCCTTATAGTTACACAGAAACAATCAGTTAGTACTATAACAAACCTTGTTTCAGTTTGTAAAGACCACGCTAGTAAAGCATGGTTGGAACGAAGAGAGATCGAGGGATGAGCTTCTTAAACACGACCCGGAGAGCGAGGTCAACAACGCGGTGTCGCGGCCAGGTTTCTCCGGCCAACTGGCGCGGTCCAACGGGCTGAGTGTGATGCGGGTGACCAGCGGGTCCAGTGTGCCGGTCACGGTGGTCCGCAGGACGCTGGCCGGCAAGGGCGGACGCGCGCGGCGCGGCAGTAGCGGCAGCGAGGACGATGACTATGGTGTAAGGAAGGGGAAGGACGACCGAGTGTACGACAGGTGAGGTACAGCTTGTGTTAGCAGCAGCCATGGGCGTCGCCAGGGGAGGGTAGGTAGGGGCAGCTGCACCCCCCCCCCCTAGACATTTGAAAACTATAGTACTAGTAGATACTTCATCATTGAAATCCAGATACCGCTGCCAAATCTTCAACTGTGAAGCTGAAAAACTTATACTTAACTAGCTTTTGCCCCCGACTTCGTCCGCATGGCGTAAGGTTTATAAAAATTCAGTGGGAACTAGGAACCATGTCAACTTGCCCCTCCCCCCTAGGCCATCGGCTGGCGACGCTCTTGCCAGCAGCTACAGGTGCTTGTCAACTTCATGTACAGTTTTTGCAATTCACGAAGGCGAGTGAGCTTTACTTGTGGTTACTTCGTGTACATGCACATTGCATAAGTGTGCGTGCTTGTCAAAGCCTAGGTGGGAGCGGGCAGGCGCGAGCATTGCGCTCGCTCACACTTATACAGATACGACACACACACAACCATAAGTCAGTCGCCCTCGTGAATTGCAAGAACTATACAAGATAAATGTACATTGTACGCTGATTTCTGCAATCAGAGGTGCGATTATCTAAAAATTGCCGATCAAAATCATATTCATTTCATGGCATTAGCGTCAAAGTAAAATATTCCTTGACTGTATTGATTTAGTCACTTTAGTACAACCAATTCTAACATGGAGTGTTATGGAGCGTATCGTACATACCTGAACGTATGAGAATGCATACACGAAATTGAGCTCTAGTTTGATGCTGTTATGGTTTATTTTACTTGACGCTAATGCCATGAAATGAATAAGATTTTGATCGGCAACTTTTAGACAATCGGGGCGCTGATCGTACATCAAATTCAAAGTTAGAGATCGAAAATTTGACTTTTTGCTATGAAAAAATTGTAAGCCGTAGCGTAGCGTACACCTCTCGCTGATGTGAAACATCGAAATTATTTTGTACAGATAATATCGAGCTTAGTACACACATAAATGCACACTCTTTCTAAACTATCACTTCTTCTTGTCCTTCCCTTCTCCCGTCATCCGGGGTCGGGTCTCTTTCTAAACTATTACTATCAGACATTTTATTGTTACAATTATTTCTTTTAAGTAAGACAACACTGTTTCGTACTACATCATACATACATACTGTCTTACTTGTGTCTTACTACAGTTGGTCTGACCCGCCGCTATAGATGTTTCACATGAAAAATCCCTAAAACGCGATGTCGCAGTCGCAAAAAACACTAAAAGCCGTAAAAACGCCGATCGCTGCCGCTAAAAGTAGCTAATATGCTCTCTTCCTGTTCAGTGGAAGACGGTATCTGGTGGTGCGCGCTCAATGGACATCATAGTCTGATTGAATGAGGCAGTTTTGTGTACTTGTTTAGCTAATTGCTACTCATGTGTTTTGTACCAATGCGCTCGCTTCGCTCGTGTTGTAGCCGCCCTACTGTCTAAACACACGCTAAGTTGCATATGTATAGCTTATTTAATGTTCACCAAAAATTTTCTTAATCCAATTTCAGTGATGACTCGGACAACGAAGTTACGGACGACTTAATCGGAGACAAGAAGAAAGTGTTTGAGTTCCTCAACACAAGCAGTTTGAATGAGCTGTCCTTACTCAGTGGGTGTTCGCTGAAGAAAGCTGAGGCGATTATAGCACAGAGACCTTTCAAAGGATGGCTGGATATGGTATGAACTTTCAGTTCAATCTAAAGTAGAATCAATAATTCAGTAGAGTGAATTGACATTTACAGTGTTGTCAGTTTCTGATGAAAATAAAATAGTGTTGTGACTAAAGGATCCACATCAATCACTTACTCATTACGTCGTGTACCAAAACACTCTTTTTTAGGGTTCCGTAGTAAACAAGGAACCCCTTATAGTTTCGCCATGTCCGTCCGTCTGTCCGTCTGTCCGTCCGTGGTTTAGCTCGGAGACTATTGGTACTAGAAATCTGTAATTTGACAAGGGTATAAATATCAATCACGCCGACAAAGTGGTGAAATAAAATTGTGAAAAATAATTTTTTTTAGGGTACCTCCCCTACATGTAAAGTGGGGATGAATTTTTTTTTTCTCGTCTATCCCATAGTGTGGGGTGTCGTTGAATAGGTCTTTCAAAAATATTGTGGGTGTGGGAACACCATTTTTCAATTCAGGGATCCGTTTGTGAAATATGATATAAAGTGCTAAATTTTATTAGTCAAGTGTCCCCCCCCTCTGCCAGCTAAATGGTTGTATATAGAATTCAAAAAAAAATTCACAGCAGTAGTATATATAACGAATTTTAAAGGAAAACTATCACGGCTAAGTAGGGTTCATTAGTTAAGGAGTTATATCTGTTTTTTCTAAGTTAGGCATTACACGTAGTGTAAGTTGCATATTTTGTAGTATATTATAGTATTTAAACCATGGAACTCAAAATGTATTCAATATTCATAAATAAAGTAAAAGCACTATCCTAGGTCAGCAATAATATTTGAGACTTTCAACTACGGAACCCTGCACTGCGCGTGGCCCGACACGCACTTGGCCGGTTTTTTATTTACTAAGAAAATTCCAAAATTGTGTTTATTATAATTGATACAAAAATATTTTGAATAGCAATTCATGTCTTATGGAAAATCTGATCTCGTCTTTGTTGGCCTATACTGAGGAGATAAAACAACTTTTAGTACTAAAAATAGATCTTAAATATTTCTATTCGTGCTTTCTGATATTACAGCTTTAAAAGGTGACCTTTATTACTATTTCTATTACAATATATTATGTGATCTTATGAGATTTATAAAATGAAATGTAAAAGTACAGTACTACAGCTATCACTACCTACTGTACTAGAACATCACTATTACAATAAATATGGCAATATTATTTTACAAAGTGACATTAGCAACTGTCATTTCACTCTACTGAATTATTGATTCTACTTTATTAAAATTATTTTTATATTTATTTATTTATTTTGTACCTAGCACAGTTGAAACTAAAACGTAAACATATTAAGGAATAGCTGATGCCTGCGACTTTGTCTGCGTGGATTTAGTATTTAAATCCTGTGGACGCTGATTTTCTGGGATAAAAAGTAGCTGATGTCACTCTCCACTCTCCGTCGATCTGTTGCTCCTTGGCGACGTGATTGAAGGACAAACCAACAAACACACTTTCGCATTTACAATATTAGTAAGGATTCTGTATCATCATCATCAGCAACCCATCATTAGCTCACTACTGAGCGCAGGTCACCACTCAGAGAAGGGTTAAGGGTTATAGGTCATAGTCCTCCCAATGCGAATTGGCGGACTTCACACACCTTTGAGAACATTATGAAGAACTCACAGGTGTGCGGGTTTCCTCACGATGTTTTCCTTCACCATTAAAGCATGTGACCCAGGATCGAATCTGAGACCCCCCGAATAGGAGACCACAGGTCTAACCACTAGGCTATCACTGCTTAATTTTTATTCTAACGGATTCTGTATAACTTACACTAAAACATAAAGACGGCTTATTTCTAAGAAAAAGATTTCTTCCAGGTGCCCTCAATCTCAGGTTTCATTAGTTAAAATAATTACAGGTGGAAAAATTCAACTGCAACAAAATGCTAAACACCGACCTCCTGAACTCTACGCAAGAGTTGCTGTGCACTAGGAACAATATACAGCGCCTGATGAAGAAGTGTGTAGGGCTGGCGCAACAGCTGGAAGCGGCGGTCGCTGCCGGCGCCGGCAGGCTTACACAACCTGCCACATTGGACTCTAGGTGAGTGTGTGCCTTCCTCCCTTCTCTTTCCTTCCCTTTCCCTCGCTCTCCCTCCTCTCTCTTTCCTTCCCTCTCCCTCGCTCTCCCTCCTCTCTCGCGCTCCCTCCAGACCAGACGCACATATCATTTTTTGAGTTTTGAGTCGCATAATTTCAGCTGTATTCGGTTTCATATAAAAGCCTGAAACTGCTTATACATATAGCTTCTGCCCGCGACTTCGTCCGCGTGGAATAGTTTATTGGTCTTAGCGTGATGATATATAGCCTATAGCCTTCCTCGATAAATGGGCTACCTAATACTGAAATAATTTTTCAAATCGGACCAGTAGTTCCTGAGATTAGCGCGTTCAATTAGCGCGTTCAAGCAAACAAACTCTTCAGCTTTATATATTAGTATAGATACCATATACACAGATGATACATAGCATGATGATACATGATACATAGCATAATATCTATTGTATTGTAAACTTGTTTTAAAATGAGCAACCGCCGAGTTTCTTGCTGGTTCTTCTCAGCAGGAAGGGCATTCCGAACCAGTGGTAGACTCATCGACAATTCAAAAGCACTTGTAAAAAAGTTTATTTGAATAGAAATATTTCTATTGTATTCTATTCTATTAATAACTACAACCGAGTATCGATTTTCGGGTATCGAGATATTTTCATTAGAGAATTCATTAGTTCGTTCGTTATTGCACAGCTTTACGCTCGTCTGGCCTCACTTTATGATTGAATTCGTAACTTTGTGTTGTGGTATACAAATAAAGTTTAAAATAAATGAATTTGTGATATTGTTTTCCAGTTTAAAGCTAGCCCCCTACCAGCTGGTCGGTCTGAACTGGCTAGCGGTCCTGCATAAACAAGGAGTATCGGGAATCTTGGCTGACGAAATGGGTTTGGGCAAGACGGTTCAAGTCATAGCATTTCTCGCACATTTGAAGGAGACCGGACAGGCGAGAGGAACACATTTGATCGTTGTACCAGCATCTACATTAGGTGAGTACATCCTACCTAAGCACCCATCTTTAGATTGCGGGGTACATCAAGGGGGTATTATGTCTCCGGATCTATTTAATGTGTATGTAAATGACTTGATAAAGGAGCTGAGAACTATAACAAACTATAATTTAGCCAAGTTCAATATACCGAAATAAAGAATAACTGAAAAGGGAAAAGTGTCCATATCTTGAAAACTACTGAACCGATTTCGATGAAACCTTTACCTACTGTTCCCTAAGTTGATGTCAATGTACGCAAATAAAAATGATTGATCACAGTCCATTTAATAGTTTCGGAGAATTGCGTGGACAAACATAATTAAATACATAACACAGCTATAAAATTTTGTATATTTGTTTCAAAGCCCTAATAGTTTATCATGTGAATATTTTGCAGTTCCAATAATATTACATTACTTATGTGTCGATGTCGAATTGATAACCTCCTTTTTCTATCTCCATTGAATCTAATGAAATAAGATACATGGATTATAAAAAACGTATTCATTTTTCTATTTAGAGTGATATGTCACGTCTATCTTCGAACTTTGAGAAACTCCTATGACACACACAGTAACACAGTAGTGACGTCACGAACAACGCCATGACACCGGCGAGCGTTTTGGTGTGAATTTTAAAACTTAAAATTGAAATGGCTGTTTATCCCCCAAACCTTTTTTTTTTGCTGAAATAAAATATTTTTTCGAAATAGAAGATACTTCCGAACCCAACAGTTTTTCAAAATCGGCCATGATGCCTATTGAAATAATGTTATTTCAGATAATTGGAGTAGTGAGCTAACCCGCTGGTGCCCGGCTTTGCGCGTGAGCAAGTATTACGGCAACCCCGAGGAGCGTCGACAACTGCGGATAGAATATTCCAGAGGCCTGGACAAGATCGATATTGTTCTTACTACGTGAGTACACAGCACCCCTATGAAGGATGACAGTTAATAGAACGCAACTCATTTTGTACCATATTGTTGCCAACATAAGGTCCAAATTACGAAAACTGATTTTCTGAAAAAGAAAGTGTGAATTTGAACCTTATGACTGCAACAATATGGTACAAAATGAGTAACATTCTATTTCCTGTACCCCGCACCATGCTTCATTGCACAGTATATAGTTCATTTTTGTACATCTCTATAACTTCGATGGTTTTCGTATTTGTTAACTTAAATAAGTAAAATGGATCTATTTTTCTTTAGCTTACTTTTCAGGCTTAAGGTTCAAATTACAAAAACAGATTTTCTGGAAAAAAAAAATATGTCAATAAATTTTATAAATTTGTACCAAAAATTATGTGTACAGAATAAGTATTCTATGAACCTGTCACCCGCGCCATGCGATGATGCTAAAAACTGTAAATATATTTGGCGATTAACTTATTAAAGTCGAGAGTAGTGTAAAAGTCTTGTGTGGTGGTGCATGTGAGTGGTGGGGGCATTGCTTGCTTGGGAACTTGGGTTTCTTGCTTGGCTGGGTAGGTGAGCGGTGCTTAGCTTGTAATTGCATGTTTCACCATACAGATTTTTTCTGTTGGCGGATTATAGCAAAATAATTCTAACCTTTTCTTGCTAATCATGAACTTCCGCAAAGTAACGCTTGCTTCTATCCAATATTTAACTTATTAAAGTTTAAGTTTCACCGTCTCCTTCAAGGTATACAATGGTGAGCAGTTGCCCCGAGGAACGCAAGATGTTCCGGATAACGCCAATGCATTACGTGATATACGACGAAGCACACATGCTCAAGAACATGTCCACGCAGAGATACGACAATTTGCTCAAAATTAAAGTGAGTAAAATCTTTACACTCTGACTTTTAATTAGATGCGGTAAATGACGTTTCTAAATGTCATTCTGTTAAATAATGTTTCACGCCAAATCTAAATACTGATTGGTACATTCCATTGAACAAAAGTCAGTTCCGCAGTTGTTTCGCCTAGCCGCCAAGTCCGTACTGTGCGATAGGAACTTCGTTCCAATAATGTTTCAAAATGGGGCTTATTTATAATAACTAAATGTAGCTTATATATTAGTATAAATTATCATTTAGATAGCAAAACTAATAATATTTTTATTTTTCAGTCAAAGCACCGGTTGCTTCTAACAGGCACTCCGTTGCAAAACAATTTAATAGAACTGATGTCGCTGCTCTGTTTTGTGATGCCGCACATGTTCTCGGGGAAGACGGAAGATCTCAAAAACCTATTTCAGAAAAATGCTGTAAGTAATTAGTACAATGTCACATTTGGCTGTCTCCTTTTATTCGTCCGCGTGGATAAAGGTTTTTTTAATTTCCGAGGGAATTCAAAATCCTCTTTACTTTTCTAGGATAAATGTAGTCTGTGTTAATCCTGGGTGTGAGCTATCTCCATTCCATACATTCAAATTTCCATTCCAGCCAAATCGGTCCATTCGTCATGGTGTGAAGGAGTAACAAACATTCATCCATCCATCCATCCTCACAAACTTTCGCATTAGAATATTGTTACGTGTATGGGGTTCGGATTAAAATGCCAGTTTCCGAAACAAGAAACGTTTATTCACGCACGGTACACAGTCCACTAGTACTTGCACTAAAACACACACTGATCACAAAAAGCACTCTTAGAATCACCTCCGACTTCGCACTCGTCACTCACTTGATCGCTTGTAGAAAACAAACTGCCCGAGGTCGTGTGTAGTTTCGGATTGTCTATGCTGCTGGCCCTACTGGCCGCTACAGCGTCACCGGGGGCGTTGGCAAGCGCGAAGCTCTGCCTGGGGTTTGAAAAGAGCTCTAGGGCTCGAAGACATCGGGGGGGCAACGTCTTCCTAAGGGCGCCTCCTGTGAGGCTCGGACCGCGACTTAGGATGACGTTGGGACGAATGGGAGGAGTGGCTGGACTAAGTTAGTCCGTACGACCCCGTGATCGTGGTAAGGATCCACGCCCAGGTGACGTTAGAAATCGGGGACCTCGTCTTCGCCGGCGAAGACGCTGTGCAGATGTTGTTTGTGTGTACTGCCCTACTTGATAAGGAGCGTTGTCGGTCGTTGCCCGAGGTCGGCAGTCGCGCTGTTTATATACCCACGCCTCTGAATGCTGAACGCCACGCCGGCGAATGTTCGAGAGTCCAATAAGTCGTAAACAAGTCTCGAAAATTCCAGTCAAAACAACAGGACAATGGGTAGGTTACGCGGTTTTAGTAAACAAGTCGAGAACAATAGCAGGTACTAGTACAGTACTACGTACCTAAGCGGCGTAGGTACCTACTTTCGGAGTTTCGAGAAATCCGTAGGTATTTGTAACAATATAATTATGTTAACGTTCAATACCTGATTGGATTGGTTGTAATAATCTAATCCAAAACATAAAGTTACAGATGTCCTTAGTGTTCACAAATTTTGTGAAATGAATTAAAAATATACGAAATATTCTTTTTTGTTTGAAAGAGTATTCTTCCCAGGTGGTGGCAGGATCCCATTGAAATTTTATCAAAATCGGTCGAGCGGTTTTTAAAATTTATATTAATTTAATTTTTTTATATTCAATTATAAAATAAATAATTAATCTTTTATGGTAGACAAATAAATGATGCCATATTACAACATTATTAATTGTTATCTTAGTGTGTTAGTAACAAATAAAAAAAATGCATTTTATGATCTGTATTTTTTTTTAATATAGTAATATCAACAGCATGCAACTTCCTCATTGTATAATGTATTTACAGAAAGCGAAAACAACGAAGAAAGTTGAGAGCAACACCGAAGAAGAAATACCAGCTTTCGAACAGAGTCAAATCACCCAAGCCAAAAGGATAATGAAGCCGTTCGTGCTGAGGAGATTGAAGAGCGACGTACTGCAAGACTTGCCGAAGAAGACCAACCAGACTGTCCTGTGTCCTATGTCAGAGAAACAGCAGAGGCAGTATAAAGATCTCATCGCTGGCTTCTCTGCTAAGGATGGCACTGTAAGACTTTAATCACATCTGTGCGTTTTGACACTAGCGTCAAAGTAAAATAAACGATAACAATAAATTTATAAATAATTACGTATGCTTTTGTGGACCTTTCCCTCATTGTGGAAACTCTGCATACATAGAATATATGTTAAGTATATTGTAAAAGTATTTTGAAAAGAGCAACTGCCGAGTTTCTTGCTGGTTCTTCTCGGCAGGAACGGCATTCCGAACCAGTGGTAGACTCATTGACGATTTAAAAGTACTTGTAAAAGTTTATTTGAATAAAAAACATTTCTATTCTATTCTATTCTATTCTATTCTATTCTATTCTATTCTATTCTATACACGTCAGCATCGAAATTAGTGATATGTGTCTACTTTTTTCAGTTTAAGCAACTGTTAGCGACATCTAGTAGCAACACGTTACAGTTGTTGAACTACGTTTTTCTAAGACTCCATATTACAATGGAGCTCTTTAGAAACTAGAGATGCCACATTGCTTTTTTATTATTATTTTTTATGAGATGTGGGTTCGAATCCCGCTGACCTCGGAATTTTTGATGTGTTTATAAATTTATTCTGATATTTCCTTAAGTGTAGGTTAACACTTTAATAAAAAATAATAAACGATAACAGCATTGAATTAGAGCTCAATTTTGTGTATGCATTCTTATACGTTTACGTATGTACGATACGCTCCATATTAAAATCGGTTGCACTGAATTTGTGACTTTAAATCAATACAATCAAGGATTACTTTACTTTGACGCTAATGTCATCGAATACGAATACAATCAATGGAATAACTTTTAGACAATTGGTACCCTGATTGGTATTCAATACAATATGGCGGATTTCTGTATTTTAGTTCTATCAAAATAAATATGAAATATCAATCTCAACGGAATAACAAAATCGGTCATCATGACTTAGTGCTAAACTTTCAAAGTTGGGGCTTGCTTATGATAAAACCTAAACGTTCTTTTCATAGGAAGCAGTGATAGCCTAGTGGTTAGGACTTTGGTCTCCTATTCGGGGGTCGCAGGTTCGATCCCGGGTACGCACCTCTGACTTTTCGAAGTCAAGTGCGTTTAAGCAATTAAATATCACTTGCTTCAACGGTGAAGGTAAACATCGTGAGGAAACCTGCACATCTGAGAGTTCTTCATAATGTTCTCGAAGATGTGTGAAGTCCGCCAATTCGCATTGGGCCAGCTTGGTGGACTATGGCCTATAACCCTTCTCTGAAAGGAGACCTGCGCTCAGTAGTGAGCCGTTGATGGATTGTTAATGATGATGATTGTTCTTTTACAGATACACTCCACAACAGAACAAAACGGGATGTCAATGATGATGGACATGCGCAAACTGGCCAACCACCCGCTGCTGCTGCGCTTCTTCTACGACCAGCACACCACCAGGAAGATAGCCAGTCGGCTGGCCAAAGACCCCGGCTATAAGGAGAAGAACGAGCAGTATGTGTTCGAGGACCTCATGTGCTTGTCAGACTTTCAGATGCATCAACTCACTCAGCAACATCAAGTATGTATAATTAGCTTAAGGTGCCGTATATAGAAGCATCTCCCTATTATAGTTTACTAGCTGATGCCCGCGACTTCGTCCGCGTGGATTAAGGTTTTTAATTCCTGCGGTAACTCAAATTTTTGGATAAAATGTAGCCTATGTGTTAATCCAGGGTTATAATCTATCAGGGTATACCTATCTCACTCATTCGACTAGTAGATGCTTTCGTGTCTAGGTCGTTGTATTTGATTGAGGGATTGCGATAGCAATCGCACCCTAATCGAATTAATGTTGCCTGTACGCTTAGATTAGTGTAATTGATTAATTAATATTTAAATGTTTTTTTTAACTACCCTCACGTTCAGATGGTGTTTGTGTGTCGTGTTTGTGGTTGAATTGGTTAGATGTGAGGTTAGATGTGGTTAGGGCCGTTATAGGGGTGGTGGAGACGGCTTTAGGTAGGGTTTTAGTGTTTTAAGAGATGTATTCGCTTAAGGCGTGATTAGTTTTTGAGTGGTAAGTTCCGCTTCTGGGTCTATGTTTAATAACCAGCCAAATCCGTCCAGTAGTTTTTGCGTGAAAGAGTAACAAACATACACACATACAAACTTTCGCCTTTATAATATTAGTGTGATTACTACTTGTACAACCTACACACAGTAAGGAACATAGTCAACTGACCAGCCAAAGACCCCCGCTAGACCGGAGGTGGTCAGAGGGAGCGCGGGCAGCGCGCGCCGCGGGTTTTTCTCTGCGTCAGAAACGCATCTGCATCTTACAATGGCTTTTTTCTAGTTGGTTAATGCCACATACAGGAGTATGTTCTAATTTTTAGTTTTAATTTACTTAACTGGTATCCTTTTGGATACTTCACTGAAAAATGAATAAATAAATAATTTAAACTCGATTTGCATGAAAACCCCAATCCTACGGCGGATGACGTCATAATAAAAAATCATCAGGCTACCGTGATGTATTAACTGATATACGTTTGAAATCTGTTGGTGGGTGGTGATAATTTTTTGCATGGTCTTTTTTTTTATAAGCCTAGTTGAAGTTGACTAATATTCTCCTCTCCCCTCCAAATAAGCGAAAAGCTTGTGTTAGGAGTGGGTACGACAATAGTGCGACGGATGGGATTTGAACCTGCGATCTTTCAGTCTTCAGTCCGCACCTTTAACCGTTGGGCTATTTAGGCTATTTACACTTCATGCCCCTTCCCATGATCATGTTAGACTGCAGTATCACTTACCGTCATAGATAATAATTGACCAAGATAGTTGTGGGGTACAGGAAAATACACCCTCTTCTGATAGACGTTAATTTACTTTTCCAGTGTATAAGTGCATTTGCAGTACCAGACCCGCTCATAGAAGACTCCGGGAAGTTCCTCAAGCTGGACGAAATGCTGCCCAAGCTCAAGGAGGAGGGCCACAGGGTGCTCATATTCAGTCAGTTCACCATGATGATGGACATCCTTGAGCCCTACCTGTGTCTGCGCAACTACCCCTACCTGAGGCTAGATGGCAGCACTGCAGTCAATGAGAGGTACAGCAGGTTCTTTCATCCATGAAATTAAACAGAAGGTGTTTTTTATGACCACTTACAGGCTAAACTATGATGGACTCTAAGATAGAGGCATGCTAAAATTTGTTGAAGTGAAAACTTCTTTAGGCGCGTTGAGCACTTTTTGGGTGAGCAAAAAACATGGATTCACAATCATCACCTGGAGCAAATTTGTTTTTAATTATTACCAAATCTAGTTTTCACTTCTATCGGCAGTCCCAATGACTGCCAATTTTATTTTTTCTCTTTCTTTTTTTCTGGTAAACTGGAACTAGTATGGCTCGGGAAACTGACTAAACCCTGCTCATTTTGAATCCAGACCTGTAGTAGTAATCCAGCGATGATAATATGAAACAATTTAAAACCTAAATCTAACATTCAAAATAAATAACTTAATCATTATTATGATAATATGTGGACCACATTGCGATTTATTCCTATTCATACAAAATAGAATACCAAAAAAGTGTGCTTTAGTAGACCAGGGTAGAAAGAAGCCTTAAAATATAATAAAAAGTGAAAAAAGATTATATTAGGATGAAACCCATTGGAAAAGGATGAGAATGCAACAAAAATGAAAGGAAAAATAAATTACGGGCGATCTGAGGTCGGGAAGTGGGGGGGAGGTGGGGTTTAAGGGTAAAAAACGGTTTATCTCAATTTCTGGAAAAACGACAAATCCAATGGAAAAAAGTTAAATGGCAAAGTTGTAGGTAATAAAAAGATCTACAACTTTTGTATTTAGACTTTTTTCACATAGGTAACCTCAAAATGTATGTGAAAAATTCAAATAACCAAGTTTTTGGTTTTTTATTTTTATCTTTTACAAAAAGAATAATTTTTTCACAAAATTTGGTGAAAACTTACCTTTTTATGTCCCAAATACACTGTAATTTTTCTGATTTAAAATATTTATTTTTTTCACCTTTTTTTTGACTTAATATTGAAAAAGCACCTAATTTTCAATCGAAAATTCACCCGTCAAAATATCTGCTTTTTTAAAAAAGTTGGTGAGCTTTTTGTTCGTTGAAATCTCTACTTTCTGATGGTGTAAAAAAAATATACATTACTATGGTAAATGCTCTCAGAAAATGCAGAAACGAAATACGAAATAACAGGTAGTAAGGCCCAGACCCTCCTAGCCCCTTCCCCACTTCTCTATGAAATCCCTTTTGATGGGCTAAAATTTTCCGTAGGTCACTCAGGTATATAAGTTATCTTAAAATAGCAATAAATAGCCATCTACGCATGTAATTTAAAAGGTATTTCATAGGGGCTAGTAGGCCTTACTACCTGTTATTTCGTATTTCGTTTCTGCATTTTCTGAGAGCATTTACGATAGTAATGTATATTTTTTTTTTACACCATCAGAAAGTAGAGATTTCAACGAACAAAAAGCTCACCGACTTTTTAAAAAAAGCAGATATTTTGACGGGAGAATTTTCGATTGAAAATTAGGTGCTTTTTCAATATTAAGTCAAAAAAAAAGGTGAAAAAATAAATATTTTAAATCAGAAAAATTACAGTGTATTTGGGACATAAAAAGGTAAGTTTTCACCAAATTTTGTGAAAAAATATTTCTTTTTGTAAAAGATAAAAATAAAAAACCAAAAACTTGGTTATTTGAATTTTTCACATACATTTTGAGGTTACCTATGTGAAAAAAGTCTAAATACAAAAGTTGTAGATCTTTTTATTACCTACAACTTTGCCATTTAACTTTTTTCCATAGGATTTGTCGTTTTTCCAGAAATTGAGATAAACCGTTTTTTACCCTTAAACCCCACCTCCCCCCCCACTTCCCGACCTCAGATCGCCCGTAGTTTATTTTTCCTTTCATTTTTGTTGCATTCTCATCCTTTTCCAATGGGTTTCATCCTACTATAATTTTTTTTGTTTTCAAAAATTATCTACCCTGGACTATAGACCACACGACTGAAGTTAAACTTACGAAACGCAACTGGCTATGAGAGGAAGAGAGAAAGAAAATGTGTGCTCGCACCTCTCTCTCTCTCTTGCCCCTACAGTAATATACGAAACGTAACTCTCTCTTTCTATCTTCACTAACTTATATCTCCCTCTCAACTTCTGTTCGCCTCGCCCGATCACACTTTTCGTAACGCATTCACTAGCTTACTCCCCTAGTCAAGCGTGTATAAAGAAGTTTTACTTCAACAAAACTCATTGTATCTTTATGTATTCATTTTTTTTTAAGGTTCATTTTACTTTATTGTTATTTGTTTTGATACCTGAAATCTATCAACATTGTCGATATTAACTCTTACTTATTAGATTGGGTGACGGTCTAATACTCCGCGCAAGTATGGGCAAGCTAGTGCTGTTCCTATGGACGCCTGTACCTGTGGACACAATCGATTCCGTCGCAACTAGCAACCCTAAATTATAATAATTCTGCTCATTATATATTTCAGACAAGAGCTAATAGACCGGTACAACACGGAGGACATTTTCGTGTTCCTGCTGTCGACCAAAGCCGGCGGCCTGGGCATCAACCTCACCGCGGCAGACACCGTCATCATACACGACATTGATTTCAACCCCTACAACGACAAGCAGGCTGAAGACAGGTAAGGCCGTTTTAACACGAGGCGCCGCACGGCACAATAAATAGAGTATTTTACAATTTTTTGAAAAGTGTCTAAATTTGATCCTAAGGTGATAATATCATCATCATCATCATTAGCCTATAACAGTCCACTGCTGGACTAAAGGCCTCTCCCAAGGGGAGGGTTTGCCTATAATCACCACGCGGGGCAGACGGGTTGGTGATCGCAGTAGATGGTAGTAGTAGCACAGAGGATGCTGCTGCCCGTTCTCCGTTATATTCCCTTAGTCGCCTCGTACGACACCCGCGGGAATAGGAGGGGTGGTGACAACTGTATTCTGATCTGCCGTCACCACACGGCAAGGTAATATACTACTAGAAATTTTAATAAATTTTTATTCAATTGATGAGTACCAAAAAAATGCATTTAAATATTGCATTTTAAATTTCCGCGCGTAAACGACGAAACATTACTAGATGCCATGTGATGACGTCGTCTGTATAGTAAATTCGTTCGCTCAAATGGTTGGCGCCCTTTGTAAAGCCGACACATAGCGACCGCCGGTCCATGCCGAAGCCGGCGCGACTTATATGACCCGCTGTGTACTTTAGTTTGTCGCGCTAAATATTTGTGTGTTGTTTAAAAATATAATAGAATAGAAATATTTTTTATTCAAATATGCTTTGCTTTAATGCTTTTGAATCGTCTGACTCTACCACTGGTTCGGACACAATTGATTCCGTCGTAACTAGCAACCCTAAAATTCTAATTTGAACGCGACCGTAAAGCTTTGTCTATGGTTGACAGTTCGCATTCCAATTAGAATTTTAGGGTTGCTAGTTTCGACGGAATCGATTGTGTCCACAGGTACAAGGGTACATTGGAACAGCATTTGCCCCTGTACAATCAAAAAGGAGAACACCAGATCGTGACCCAGCAATGTACAGAAAAAGTAAATTAATTACATTTTACACTTACGGATTACTGCAACCGGTTTCGCTGGCAGCGATGTCACGCTGTTCAATTGGTCATACGTTGAGCTAAAAGTTTTACTATCTACCTACTAGGTAGCCTTTTATTACGTACCTACATATTTTATAATAATTATAGAATTATTGTAGCTTGATAAGGTACTAATATGTATACTAATGTTAACACTGTGCACAGTAAAACCGACTGTGGTTTTTGTGGCACTGGATGTAAAAAAAAACCATGTACTTTATGATTAATAAATATAAATAAATAAATAAAATTAAAAATATCCTATTAATTAAGGATAGTTTTAAAATAAATCATTTCTATCGTGAAACTAGAGGATAAAAATCCGTCAATATTTAATAAAATATTTATTTTACAAAAACCACTCACGATATTTTAAAACAGTATCATAATTATAACCTGTAAGTCCAACTTTGACTTTGAATTTATCAAAAACCGCAAGTTCTAGAAGTTTTAAAACTTATGTTAATTCATTACTAAGCAATTAACAATAAAATGATGCATAATTCATTCTTGTAAATGACTTTTCCTATTGTGGGTCGAAGTTCCAAACATTTTTGGCATTGTCCTTTATGCAAATGTTTCAGATGTCACAGGATGGGTCAAATGCGACCTGTCACGATCTACAGACTGCTGAGCGCGGGCACCATAGAGGAGGGCATCTACCAGGTCGCGCAAGAGAAGCTGAACCTTGAGAAACATGTCACCGGCGTTGATGGTGCGTCTGTCTATATTCTTACTAGTATTGGAACACGAAAGTGTGTCTGTTTGTCTGTTTGTTACCTTTACAGCTCAACCTCTAGGGACATCTAGACGAAAAGCACAGAGATAGCTTGCATCCAGCTGTGGTATTGTCTAAAAATGATTGCTACAATGACGATCAAGCGACGAAAGGGTGCCACCGATGGGAATGGGGCTACTTTCTAACTGCCCGTCTTAGTCTTAACGTTTTCCAAGGATATAAGATAGCCTATGTCACTCTTCAAGTCTTCAACTGTACACATACAAAATATGACGTCGATCCGTTGTTCCATTGCTGCGTGATTGAAAGAAAAATCAATTACAAACACACTTTCACGTTCACAATATTAGTTAGGGTAACCTTTTTTTATTCTGTGACAAGATAGTCCTTGACTGCGATCTTACTTGATGGTAAGTGACGATGCAGTCTAAGATGGTAGCGGGCTAACTTGGAAGGGGTATGGCAGTGTACATTCAACCCTAATCTGTTTCTACACGTCATCGTGCCGGAATGCTAAATCGCTTGGCAGCATGTCTTTGATGGTAGGGTTGTAACTAGCCACGGCCAAAGCCTCCTACCAGATCTGCCCCCGATTGTCTAAAAATTGCCGATTAAAATCGTATTCATTTGGTGGCATTAGCGTCAAAGTAAAATATTCCTTGATTGTATTGATTTCAAGTCACAAATTCAGTACAACCGATTTAACATGGAGTGTATCTTACATACCTAAACGTATAAGAATGCATACACGAAATTGAGCTCTAATTCAATTCTATCATGGTTTATTTTGCTTTGACGCGAATGCCATCAAATGAATGCGATTTTGATCGGCTACTTTTAGACAATTGGGGGCAGACCAGAGACAATTCAGAAATTATAAATTCCCAAATCGCCCCCGCCGGGTATCGAACACGAGACCTCCCGCTGACCACTGCGCCAGAGAGGTCGTCAAAATTAAAAAAATGTGTTTTTGCAGAGAACGAACCGACTGAACAGAAGAACGTAGTGCGCCTCCTGTCGGCCGCCCTTGGTCTGTGCGCGCCCAACAAATGACAGGGTGCCACCGCGGGCGTTATCGTCATCGAATAGTGACCAATGACTCCACTTGTCATGACCAAAGTTGTCATGACTAATGTTCAAATAGTGACTGAAATAGTGCATGTACACTTAGAACTCAGTGCGCCTCCATATGTCCGCCCGAGTGCCGAAGACGTCATCACCATTGCAAAGTGACACGTGTCACACTTGTCATGACTAAATTTGTCATGACTAATATTCATATAGTGCATGTACACTTAGAACTCAGTGCGCCTCTATATGTCCGCCCGAGTCACCGAGGACGTCATCACCATTGCAGTGTGACACGTGTCATATTTGTCATGACCAAAGTTGTCATGACCAATGTTAAAATAGTGAAATAACCCTGCAGGTATACAGTGCGCTTATTTCTTCAAACTGTACACTCAAGAAATTATGTGTGACGCGATATTCAAATGTTAATGACAGTGATATGTGAAAGTGAAAATATTGTGTTTGCAAAGTGAAAATAATAAAGTAGTGTGAAAACTGTATTATATTCATAAAGATTGGGTTAATTATATTGTCATAAAATTGTAAAAAAATGATATAAAGGCATTATTTGATGAAGGAAAATCTTGTCATTCAGCATTCAAAACAGTGAAATAAAAATGTAGTAAGTACCTAGTTGTTTATAACCAAACAAACTGCATTATAATTTAACCAGTTTTGATCCCAGGCTCCTTTTTTGAGCTTTGAGCGTTTTAAACAATTAAAAATTACGTGTATTAACGGTGAAGCAAAACATCTTGAAAAACCTGCGTGCCTGAGAGTTCTCCATAATGTTATCAAAGGTATCGTCCTCGTCCATTAATCACGTGAGACTCGAAAGGGGGGGAGGGGGGGGGGGTAGGGGGGGGGTCCGAAAAAAACGCCAAATATCACTAAACTGAAGCGGCGCGTGACCTAAATGACGTGACGTGATTAAATTTAATTATACCTACCTGTATTTAATTTAAAGATAATATTCTGAAAAATTTTAAGATAATTTGTACCAAAAATACACGTGATCTTGGGTGGGTGGGTGTGTGTGACAGAATAAGTGGAGAGCTTGTGTTAGGAGTGGGTAGTAATAAAAATGACAAGATTAAAATTAACAGTAAATAAAATGAGAGTTATTTCTTATGAAATTATAAATACAGTATTGGTAAAATATAAAATATCTACCAAATTAATCAATTAAATGCAAAATTCAGCAGTGAATGGTTATTTTTAAACAATAAGACATTTTATTATGAGATTATTAATTCTAAATTATGTATATGATTTTCTGACATTAAATATGCTTTATTTGGAACACGATAAAATGAAACATTATGTCTAAATGTCTACATTTATTGAATTTTGTATATTTCCTATATTAGATTAAGATGAAAAAGACTTTGTAATAATAATTATGTTAATAATGCTTAGGAGTGGAAATAACATTCAGCAAAACTGTTTATAAGCCCTTGTACACACAGACACTTTTATTACACGTTAAAAAGCGTTAGAATGAACTAATGTATATAATGAATACTACTACCAGTCCGTTTCAAGTTGGCCTTCCGTTACAAGATGACGTCAGACTGTACCATTGACAAAAAAAAAGATTGTATTTTTACTGCTACCGCGACTGTGGCGGAAGTTTTCTTTTCTGGCAATGCTTTTCAAGATAATGACGTTTTGAATGTCGAAGGGCGTGATTCTTAATGGACTGGGAGCCCAGGACGATCAGACCTTCGTCATTTTATAAAAGCTGAAAGTTTCTCTGCGTATGCCCCCCATTAAGGTAAGAACGATCCCCAACTATGAAGTTTGGATCATGGTGGCTTTGGGAGATATTCGGTAGCAAAGGTGTATAAACCTTTGCTACCTGATATGGTGAATCATGGATTTTTACGGGATAAAAAGTATCCGGATATGTAAATCCAGGATATAATCTATCTTCATTCTAAATTTCAGCCAAATAGTTGTGGCATGAAGAAGTAATACGTGAATTTCGATTTTTGAAAATTCTTCAGGAATCATAAATTTTTACGGGATAAAAAGAAGCGTATGTATTAATCGAGGGTATATTCTATCTCCATTCCCAATTTCAGTCAAATCCGTTCAGAAAGTTTTGTGTGAAATAGTAACAAACATATACACACACAACTAAGTTGAATAATTAATTAGACAGATAGGCTGAAATGTAGAATGGAGATAGATTATAGCTTGGATTAACACTTAGGCTACTTTCTATCCTGTAAAAATCCATCGTTCCCGCAGGGTTTTGAAAAACCGAAATTCTCGTATTTTTTCTTCATGCTACAACTAATGTACCGATTTGGCTGAGAATGAAGATAGATTATACCCTGGATTAACACATACGCTACTTTTTATTCCGTAAAAATCCATGGTTTACCAAATCAGGTAACAAAGGTGTATAAACCTTTGGTACCTGATATCTCCCAAAGCCACCATGATCCAAACTCGGTCGGGGATACTTTCAGCATTTATAAAAGTGACGAAGACGAAAGTCTAATCGTCCTGCCCCCCCCCCCCCCTAAAATTTCTTCTTATTTTTCTCCTCTTTTAAAAAAGTAATTAATTAAAGCAATAAATAATCTGCGCTATGCAAAACTTTTCCTTTTTTACTCATCGTAGAAAACTACACGCGAACAATAGTAACCAAACAACAATAAATACTTAACTAATTAAGACAACTAAAAAGAAACCTGTGTGCAAGATGCATAGACTTAATTTTTTTGTATGCATTCAGAACAATATAATATCACCTATATAATATATTGAAAATATTTTTATGGAAAATAAACACTCTTGTAAAAGGAAATACTTACCTTTTTTTTATTAAATTCCAAACTATTTCTACATATAAATCGGAATAGTGTAATAATATGTTTTTAACTTATGTGAAAAATGTTGCAAGATTAGTATTGCAAATTGTTGGCATGCGTGCTCCGCCCACTTTATGTTCTATCTTGATTGTATTTCAATGGATGTATTTCAATATATTTTTCATTTAGTTTATTTTCCAACGAATCTGGAGGTCAAACACAGAAAATATAGATTTTTGTCAAGATAAATAATTGAAGGTAATTAATGAGGTATACTTATTTTAAATAACTTATTCCAATTTTAACAAAGATTTCCAATTCAAAATTATAAAAGTTTTTTTAATTTTAACAAATGATTATTATCATTATGACAACCAAATAACTAAAAATAAATAAGTCTAATATTCAATAATAATATGATAGTACGGTGTGTAATATGTATGTAGGAATTTGACAGAATTTAATAATGTTAACTGTTAGGGTCGACAGTGCCTTTGTGCCTGTATGGAAAGCGCGCCATTGTGTATAGACTAATGTGGCTCATTCTGTTTTAAACAATCTTTAAACTAAACTAAGTTGACAGATTTTAATCTCGCGCTATCCCTTTCATAATGCTTCCTGCGGAAAAGGATAGCACTAGATTTGGACCTGTGAATTTAGTTTAGAGATTGTGTACAACAGAGCTACCCAAATTTAATAAATTTAGAATAACGTTTAATTAGCTTATTTATTTAGTTTAGTTTAATATTAAGTAGTTAATTTAATTTTTTGCTTATTCCATTCCGTACAAAAAACCTTTTATCATCGACGTTTAATTTGTACATTTTCCGATTTTCGTCGCATGAAGAATTGACGAAATTAGCATGTAACTAAAAGCGCAGACTTAAAATCAAGCTGACTTCTTCAATACGGCAAAACTTGGCCTGTGGAAAACTACCTTTACTTTAAAATTTACCAAAATATTGTGGCCAATTTTGTTGTACAAAATCTCTTAGACGCATTAAAGCATAATGAAAGGGATAGCGCGAGGTCTAAATCTCGTGCTTTCTCTTTCATAACGCCCCCTATGGAAAAGGATAGCACTAGATTTGGAGCTGTCAATTTTAGTTACTTTAGAGATTGTGTACAACAAAAATGGCCACAATAGTGTGTGTGTGCAACAGATTTTATTATTAGACATATTGTATGTCAATGTTAAAATCCATGTAAATAACAGAAACAATATTTTTCATATGGGATATTCTCGACATAGCGCTATATTTAGTTAATAAAATAATAATTAGGTAACAAACTTATTCTTCTTAAGGTGGAAGACACCGTTCTGCCCGCGAAATTCAAATTTAATTTGGTTTTTCGCAATTTGTAAACTAATACGACAAAGTAGGCTTATGGCATTCTAATTGCGACAATGGCAGTATCATCTTCACAGGTTTATATAAAAATCTTTACTTGAAAGTGTCCAGTTTAAGAAATTAATCAAAATATCGACTAATTTGTGAGTAACTCACGTCCAACTCAGTATTTTGATTAATTTCTTAAACTGGTCACTTTCAAGTAAAGATTTTTATGTAAACCTGATATTATGATGATAATTCTACTGGCGCAATTAGAATGCCATTAGCCTAGTTTGTCGTATTAGTTTACAAATTGCGAAAAATCAAATTAAATTTGAATTTCGCGGGCAGACTCGTATAATCATCCTTAAAGTTAAAAATCTAATTGCTAACTACTATTATTGTTGTAAAATAAAATGATGTGCGCAAAACTTTACATACGATTGTAAAGATTTGCGCAAATCTTTACACTAGTAGATATGTAAAGTTTTGCGCAAACATACTGCAATAATGCGCACGCCACGCTTAAATTCGACCTTTTTCATGATACACTGCCAGAAAAAGTAACCTATTTACTATAATATCATTCTCTTAGTACGAGTTTTAAATCCTTAAAAACTTAAAAATCCTTAAAAACTACCTGCCGATCTTAATATTTTTTTCATTATATACACTGGATGTAGTATAAAGATTAATTTGGCATTGAATTTCTTTTTAACCAACTTCAAAAAATTCTCAATGCATCGGAATCTTTGGTACTTTGTAGTGGCGTTTGAAGTCGGTTTTTTAAAAAGAATCTTTATCCATATTATTCGAAAACAATAACAAGTTATGAGAGTTCAAAAAAAAACGACGATGCGCTTCGAGAAAAGGTAGGTAGTGCCTTAGCGCTTCGCTTGGCTACACTACCGTGTTCCCAGGTTATAACTCGTACTACACTAGCGGCACGCTATGATGGCCGGTTTGACGTTTGTCCGCTCATGAAGTTCCGTATTAATTGATAACGACTTTGAAGGAAATAATTGTATTACTTTATTGACGATAGTGATGTGCAGAGATTCATAAATTTTATCGAATGTAGTTTTAGGTTTAGGACTCAAAATTTATTTATTAAATTGATTTCTAAAATGTATACAAGTGTAGAAAAATCAGTTTGCACCATTTAAGGGGTGAATGTACTTGTGAATATGAACAATTTTCACTATGTGGACAAACCTCTGAAATCGCAAAAAAATATCAGCTGTTTCATACAAAAGGTAAAATTTTTATTTTTATATGATATATACCACAACTCGGCATTTGGTTTTCTAAATTGAAAATTTTTAAAAATGGAATCTAATACGATCGTCACATAGGATCGCTGGCTAGCACAACTACTACCTCCGGCAAACTCGCGTCAATGCTCAATGCAAAACAAAGCAGTTTCGAATTGACGTTGCTTCGAAAAGTATAAACTGTCAGTGCAATGCGATTGTGATATAGTTTTGA
Source organism: Oeneis ivallda (assembly GCA_029955525.1). NCBI lineage: Eukaryota > Metazoa > Arthropoda > Insecta > Lepidoptera > Nymphalidae > Oeneis > Oeneis ivallda. The sequence continues at coordinate 4,028,545 of JARPMR010000016.1, read as the reverse complement.
CCTGGCTTTGGATTTCAAATATTGATATGATACTGCATTACTGTTGACCCTTGCTCGTTAATTTGGACTCTGTTCAAGCCCTTTGTTGTGGATTTCGTCGATATGACCGAACGTACGCAGAGAACTGTTCTAAATAGTCAGACACGTGAGTTCGTAATACGCCTTCGTAACTATTTCGATCGTGAAGCTCAAAATGGAGGGCCAATTTTACCTATAACGTCAGTGGTTGAACGCGTAGCTGATGCGCTTAATATTGGACAACGAACTGTTAGACGGATAACTAAAAAAAAATATGGCGAGACTGGCACAGAAGAAAATAAACTTCACACACCAAAAAAGAGAAAACGAGCAAAACCAGTCGTAGGCATCGATAGCTTTGATGCCGATGCTATCTGAAGACATGTTTGTTTGTTTGTTTTTTTTTCTTGTGTGCATATAAAGTATGTATATTCATTTTCATTCAAATATTCAGTTCGTTCAAATAAATTAAATAAACATATACATTTTTGTTTTATTAAACCTATTTAATCAGGTACAAAAACAAAACTTAATTGTTTTTTGTTCGAGAATAAATTGACATTCCACATCACTATTGTAATGTGTCAAACCGGCCATCATAGCGTGCCGCTAGTTTAAGTGTTTGTGAATACTGTATTTTCGATAAGCGCGCTATATTACTTAATTTTTGTTCGATAAAATATTGTTATTAACTTCGAACTGTAATCATCCTGGTGATCATAAAAACGTATTAAGTTATTAGATAATTTGTATAAAAAGTTGTCTTGTTATTTACTTTCTGAAACCCCCTTTTTACTATTGAGATTTTTCTAAGAGTTCGCTGTGAGCGTTGTTATCAAGAAGTACTGAGCTATGAAATAAGAACACTTTCACTACATATTATTTATTATATTATTATTTAATATACATCTAGGTTAATTTATAATAATTTACATTATAACGTTCACTGTTACACATTAAGGTCACGAACAAGAAAAAAAAATTAAAAGAACAATCATAGATATTCTAGATATGTCAGAGATCATAGATTATAATATTATGGGGCATACACACAATCTAACATTTACCGACTTCAATATAGAAAGTCATATCATTTTTCTACATATAAAGGATGCCACAGCTGCTACTACCTGCCGCCGCATGAAGTCTGATTAAAAAGCCTTGGGAGCCTTTGTTTTTCCGTTATAAATGTGCCCTCTACTATCATTAACTTATTTGAAACAAATTAAATTTATTTGCATAAACACTGCACAAAGTTACAAGCTACCTAAGACGTAAAACATCGAACATACGATGTAACAGACGTGAGGCGTATATTTATCTTTACAGTTAAATATAACAGACATTATGGTAATAACATACTACGCGTTCGTTTGAAGTTGAGCCCTGCACCTTATAGTAAAGTAATCGACGTAGTCGTAATTCCTAGTTCCATGCCGACAGTACGGACACAGTATAGGATATGCAGTAGTTTGACACCTTTGATCTAGTGGTACTACCAAAGACTACAGGGTACTACGCGTTACAAATTTCCCCTAGCTCTCTCGCGCTTCCCGCACCGCACCTCAAGTCAGACCCACTTAGTAAACCGCTCGCGAAGCACCGCTTATTCAAAATAAATTTCAAATTCAAATTATTTATTTGCACAGATTGAGTAGGTAGTACAATGGTGTTACATTATAATAAAAGTCCTTACAATCTGCCGGATAGGCATGCAAAAATAATATTTAATAATAATTCTTATTCTAAGTTTACGTATTAAAAGTTCAATGTATTAAATTGAACTTTGGATATTAGGAGTTTTGGTAGGTTTGGTTAAAAAAAACTAAGAATGTTGTATATCGTAAAGCATTAGAATAATAAACACTTTTTGTTATATATTTTTTTATTATTTACTAGATGATGCCCGCGACTTCGTCCGCGTGGATTAAGGTTCTTGATTCCCGCGGGAAGTCTTTGATTTTCCGGGATAAAATGTAGCCTATGTGTTAATCCTCGGTATGAGTTATCTCCATTCCAAATTTCAGCCAAATCGGTTCGTTCGTTGTGGCGTGAAAGAGTAACAAACATCCATCCATCGAATGTTGAATTCGATACCAATTCGAATTCAATATTCATAGTTAAGACAGGTCAGGTAGTACTTAATAAATAAACAATAGATAAACTATTATACTGCATCTTCTTATACTGTGTCTTTACTGTGGGTCTGACTTGAGGTGCGGTGCGGGGAAGCGCGAGGGGGTGAAGATTTCTTTACTCTATGGTGCAGGGCTCAACTTGAAACGAACGCGTAGTAAGTATACATGTTCCTTCTAATCCCAAATAACTTACTACAACACGAAGATAAAATGTACTATAATACTAGTCCAGTAGACAGCAAAGACTACAGTGTATATGGTAGACAGGTAGTTTCAGATGGAAAAAGGTCAGAAGTTAATGAAACTTTGGGATGTTTAGGGATGGCTAATTAACATTTTCTCAAGTTTTCTTCAAAAAATTTTTTTGTCAAAATTCACTAAAAATCTTTTGTGAATTGGGGGTGAGCGGGGGAATAGGGTGTCCAAAGTTTGTGATTTTAACCAGGTATCATAATTACAACAACATTTCATCATATTTCGGGAATAACAGAAGAAATAAGGTGGAATTTTGCGTTTTTTGTTGCATTTTTTAGCGAATTTTGACAAAAAAAAATTATTTTCGAAGCGCCATATCTCAAAAACGAATTGACATATAAATGCTTTTGCCGTAGGACATAAGGAAAAAAAGTTATTGAGGAAAACCCGGAGGAAGGTCGAAAATTTTGCAGCTTTCCCCCACCCTCCTCTTTTAGCACAGGGTCCTCGAGGTCCAAAACTTGAGAAAATGGTAATTAACGATCCCTGAACAACATCCCAAAGTTTCATTAACTTCCGACCTTTTTCCACCAAGGATTTTTAATATCAGATATTTGGAACTGTTATTTGTGCCGGTCGCCGCGCGCAGTGTACCGTTGAAGTGCTTGTTCAAAGTTTGAACAAGCCAAACCAAGTCCACAACTAGAGATATCCCTGCAAGAAATTACATCGATCCAATGCTTCGCGATTAAAAAACAAACACATTTTCACACACTAATAATTCAACGCATAAGTTTTATTCATTTTACAGACAAGAGCTCGTAACACTTTGCTTTACAGCTTCATAAGCTCTCGACTGTAGGTACCTACCTGAAATTCATACTTTTCCCAGTATCAGTTTGCCCCCCTCTTGACCCTCGGCTGGTGACGCCCTTGCACTGAGCCTACCTAGGTTTTCCGTTTAGTACATAATAGGCTCCATTTAGATACCTATATATGACATTTTATAAAAATTAAATACGTTATCGTACTTAATATTATATCCTATCCTACTAATATTATAAATGCGAAAGTGTGTGAGGATGGATGGATGTTTGTTACTCTTTCACGCCACAACGAATGAACCGATTTGGCTGAAAATGGAGATAGCTCATACGCAGGATTAACACTTTAGACTTTTTATCCCGGAGTTCCCGCGGATCGCGGACGAAGTCTATGTCACTGTCCAGGTCCTCAACTATATCTACCCCTGAAAAAAATCACGTCGATCCGTAGCTCTGTTGCGGCGCGATTGAAGGACAAAGCAACGAACACACTTTCGCATTTATAAAATTTGTATGATACCCATTTATGAGCGGATTGACTATTCTATTCTAAATAGAGCATAGCACAGCACAGTTCAATGTTGATCAGGCGCCTACTGTTTGGTATGAACGCCGGAGTACGGCGTGTGTCGGCGCGGGTGGCGCGGGCGTCGGAAAATTCGCCGGAGCGTGGAAGCGCGCGCGAGCCACCGCGACATGCAGTCGGCACACCGCCCGGGCGGGCGCCACACGACCGGAGTCTGCGCGAGCGACAGGCGATGCGACGGACACATACGAGTAATTCAGTGAAATAAAAACGCGGATCCGCCAACGAACATTGCACTACGCACGCGCAAGATTCTGGTAAGTCAACCGGCAAATGTTTACCTATTAGAAACTGTAACTATTTTCTATTCTAAATATAGTTGTGTATATTTTCGGCCGCTGCAACGAGGGAGAGTATGCGCTATACGAGTTCCCCAACTAGTAGAATTAAATTGACGCGCTGATTCCGCTCTGACCTATATTCGTTTTTTAAACGGCTTCAAAAAACGTTTTATTATGTTTACTAGTGTGTCGGTTACCTCACAAGTGCCAAACTTTAATTTTGATCAGCGATTGTTGCTTTGCGCTTGGTAAACGGTATATCATGACGTCACGACTAATCCAATATGGCGGATGTGTCAATCAAAACTTATATATAAAAATGTCTCACTTTCTAATCGGTTTCCGCTCGCTAATCCGCTTGCTAATCGTACCAACATAATAGAATACTATAATATAATATAAAAAAATATTTTTAAAAAACCAAATTCAAACCCCCTGCCACTACAAAGTATATAATTTATTGTTGATTTCTTAAAAACCGTTCGACCGATTTCGATAAAATTTCAATGGGAGCACCTGGGAAGTATACCGTTTGAAACAAAAATAGAATTTTCCAAATCGGTTCAGGCGTCTTCGAGTAATCGGTGAACAATGAACATACATAAAAAATTTGTAGTGATAACGTCATAAAGAAACATTGATGACTGGCGACTGATCGTGCCTCTCTATCGCTTGTTCCGCGCTCTCGCTTGCATGCTTAGGTTCAGGCGGAACGTGACACTTTTCGTGCGTGCAGCCGGCGTTCATCGATTTATAAGACGTTATCACGTCAAAAATAAAATAAAAAAAAAGATTCCGACGAATTGATAACCTCCTCCTTTTTTGAAGCCGGTCAAAAGTTCAATAAGCGTCTACGTCTTCACCAACCTACCGAGTTTGATAGAGACGCCAAAGCCCAAACCACCATTCAAAGTACATACTTAATATAAGTCTATCTATAATATAATCTCTATCTAGTTAACAGCGACAAAGTGTTTAACAACTGGAAAGTGTAGAATCAATTTCACTATTGAAACGAAAGTGACCGACTCAACAATAGAGACAGTCCTCGCACAATATCTTCAAACGGCTCGCGGCTAACTCGCGACTCTACCGGCTAATTGGCTTAAGATTTATAAAATAGAATATCTCGTCTTCCGTCACGTTGGCCTAAATACTTCTACACATGGGTGAAATATCGAGAGTGGTCAGTGATGCGATGAACTTTAATTTAAACTTTCATTCATACTTAGACGCAGAGTTTAGGGAACTTTAGCGTAATTTTTAATTAGTTAAGTACCTACTACCTACTTACATTGAAATTGAAAAGAGGTTTACACGTCATTTCAATCGTAATAGAGAGAGAGATTCATGAGAAAAAACGATACGGGCCGCATTGATAACCCTCGTTTTCGGAAATCGGTTAAAAACAATTTATTCTTAGATATTAATTACTCGATTCATTTAAGTACCAACCTACTACCTACATGATATACATGATGTATAAATTATGTGTAATTCTACTTATTTGCCAATATTTTTGAAAATAATTTTCAGCTCTTGTGCCAGTTTTAAAGATTATCGTTTTTTTTTTCGTTTTGTATACCTAACGGACGGAGTTCTAAATTACCTTGATGAACGCTTTCAAATTGTCACCCTTCCGACCGATAGATTTCAGTAACGCGTGTCTATGTATCTATACTAATATTATAGAGGAAAGATTTTTTTTGTTTGTTTATTTGTACCCAATAGGCTCTATAACTACTGGACTGATTTTAACCATTTTTTCACCAATAGAAAGCTAAGTTATCAGGAAGTAACATAGGCTATAATTTATTTTCAAAAAATTAGAGATCCTTAAGAAAATTGCAATAATTTAACCCAAAGTAGCAAAATTTTGCCTATAAAATGCATTATTTGGCGTGTGCTGAGGAAACTATTGATGACACATAAAAATTATGTACTACATGATTAAAGTACTTACTCATTATTTTTTTACAAAAAAATCACCGAGGGAATATATCTAACTCATATTTAAGTCACAATAGTAGCTTTTGTGTTCTAATATTTAATAGATTGCCTTTATTATAGTAGTATTAATTCTTCCTTACTAATACATATTAAATACTCCTTTTTTCAGGCAGTCGTTTAAAAATGCGAAAGTGTGTTTGTTTATTGGTTCGTCCGTCAATCACGCTGCAACAAATCTACGGATTGGCGTGTTATTTTGAGAACCTAGAAGGTGACATAGGCATCCCGGAAAATCAAAGAGTTCCCGCGGATGTTAATAACTAAATCCACGCGGACGAAGTCGCGGGCATCAGCTAGTATATTATAAAGTAATGAATGGAACCAGTCACCATTCCGCGGTGGGTGTTGAATTCTATTAGCTCCGAGTGGTAACCTTGCGGCTTGCTCGTAGTCGCGACTGCGCTTCGACTGCTTTCATGGACTATTTAATTCGCTTTTCATCCATTTCATAACATCCTCGCTCGCCGATTGAAGTTAATATTTTCTGAATTATCCTGCGAAATAATGCTGAAAATGTTTAATAACTGTACATGGAAACGTAGGTATAATAAGTATGCTCTGGCGACTATTTTCTCAATATAAGAAAGTAGCTTTGGCACGCGACTTCGTCCGCGTGGAGTCAGATGTTGGTGGATGTCGGGGTCATTAAAATTTTCAATTTAGGTGCACTTGTTTATCGCAAGAAGCGCAAACCTGTTCAAACAGTTATCAGTAAAATATATTAACTTAAAAAAAACCGGCCAAGTGCGAGTCGGACTCACGCACCAAGGGTTCCGTACTCCAGAAGTAAAAATACTCAAATAAAACGATAATATTATAATAATATGCTTTTGGAACGAAGTTCCTTATCGCGCGTTGCGAAAGGGGGCTAGACGGAAAAAAATTAAGACCAAAAGTTGTAACGACACTTTTATACATTTTTTGATGGCCTAAAAAATATCTTATATAATAATTTCAATGAGTTTTGCATCGCTCCCTAGGCGCAATTGGCTCGCGTGCGGCTGTTGGTGGTTCGAGCCCACCCGGGGGCGCGCAATTTTATTTTAATTTTAATATTTTATAAAATCAATATTTAGGCTTCCCTGATCCTTCCCTTTTGATTTTTATCGATAAAAAAATCATGATAAAAATGTATTAACCGAATAATTATTTTCTTTATACCTCGAATAGAACTTGAAATTAATATTTTTATAATAATAACTTCGTTCTTATCTGGTGTCCCACGACACCACACGACTTTTTTCCTACACTTTTTGTTATACTTACTATATTTATATTAACACAGTGCACAGTAAACCGACTGTGGTTTTTGTGGCACAGAATGTAACAAAAATTGCCATGTACATTCTATATGATTAATAAATAAAATAAATAAATGTATACTGCATCACAAAAAATAATTATTTTGAAGTGAAACTTCTTTAGGCGCATGAGGGTAAAATTTTTACAAATGTAACGTCACGCAAGTATGCAACGGAAGTGTCGAAAAAGAGAGAGAGAGCGATCGAGACCGATTGAGAGAGAGTAAGACAGGGCGAACGTAGCATGAAGCAATAAATATAGACAAGACTGATAAATTAGTTCGCCAAAGAAGTTTCACTTCTGACATGTGTACTTTGTACGCACGCACTTTTTTTTTACGGTTTTCTGATTTTTTCCTTTATTTGTGCTAGGAACATGAAATTGCTTCATGCCCATGATTAGGTCAACTTCCACTAGGTCAACGGGAAGTACCTACCCTTTAGGTTTTGATTCCCTTGCGAGTGTCAAAATATGCGGCATAAACGGAGCATAGAAGGCCGTGGGTATAAGGCGTAAGGTAGGATTTTTTCACTGCTGCAAGGGATTGCAGACCTGAGTATTTATTGATATTAATTTCAACTTGATACCTCAACGCGTTCCTGAGAAAAAGGTCTTGACAGACGGACAACGAAGTGGTCCTATATACTTAAGGGTTCCGTTTTTAGTACGGCGTACGGGACCCTAAGAATGGTCTTTTTGGTTCTACAATCTACATTTACATAGGTACCTACCTACTTTTTGGCTCTACAATCTACATTTACATAGGTACCTACCTAAAATGTATACACGCATATACTTTATCGGCTCGCCTGTTTTAAATTAGGTAGGTATTTCTTAAATACATAGCTACCTAGCTGTATTCAATCGGCCTTGTTTTTTTAGAATGTCTGCCACGGTAGTTGGCTACGAGTAGACAGATAATTTCAGCCAGGATGGGGAGATCGCCTACAGCAACTTTTTGGAGCGATTCAGTAGCGATACAATCGCGAAACGGTCGCGATACAGCCGCAATGCTTTCGCTGTTTATATACCTTTGCCCGCATGTCAACCATGATTTGGCATCGCTATACTATCGCGATACAGTATCGATACAGACCTTGGAGTATTAAAAAGACGCATACAGACGCATTGCAACATCGATACAGTGCAAGCGTTTCGTAAGCATACTGAAGTCACCTGAAGTGATGCTGAATCGATACTACTTAATTGTTCTGTTGCGCTTTGCAAATGCGACAAACGGCCAAAATGCGCTACTGAATCGCTGCAAAAAGTCTATAGGTATAATTTTTTTCTTATATAAATGTAATAGACTGTAGGTAGGTACCTACCTGCATATTATTTGAATATTGCTTTGGTCAGACTACGGAGCACAGAGAAAATCTAACTTGCTTACCAAACATTGATTTTTGTTATTAAGAAAAATTCCTATTGCACATTTTAAAATGATGCCGAGAGTTTAGCAACATTCTAGTGTTAGTTTTAGCTTAGGCAACAAAAGATACCTGCGCGATACCTACAGCCTACAGGCCATTGAACGAGGTCGTTCACCCCTGAAACAACGACGCGGTACGTCAAATTACAGTCATCACTTGTGATAGGACCTATCTGGTAACTAAATACTATCACGCTGCATGGTTTTGAATCAAATGTAGGGAGGAAGTTACCTAATAATGCCCTTCCAACGTTCCAACCTAAATCGGTCACTGCGGCCATCTCCGCAGAGATTAGCCATCTGCGGAAGATATTATGGTGTACAAACAGGTGCTCTCTCTATTCCCTTACTCTAAATAACTAGTCGGATGGGACTTTACGTGCTCTCTGAGGCATGGATGGGGGTGGCACACCGCCGAATTTCTTACCTCGGGCTCAGAATTTCTTGACAAAATAACCCAATAGATAAGTGAGGAAGCATCTATTTTTGTTCGACCCGAAAATCAAACCCAGCACCACTAGACCAAGAGTTTGATGTTCTCTTCCCTTTATATGTATGTGGATGTTCCTTAATCAGCAAGATAAAAAAACAATATCACGTTTTGTAAGATATGTTGGTAAATGGTGTCTACAGAAAGAAAATTATCTATAAATTGGATCTTAGTAAACACAGAATCCAATAGGAAGCTGGCAGATAATAAAATAAAATAAGCGCGTTTACATCTATATATATACATAAAAGAAAGTGGTGTTAGTTACACTATTTATAACTCAAGAACGGATGAACCGATTTGGCTGAAAATTGGTGGAGAGGTAGCTTAGAACCAGGAGACGGACATAGGATAGGTACTTTAAAAAAAAAAAACAGAACAGCGGATTGATGCGATTTTTTGCATGGGTATAGTAATGGATGTAGTAGTTGTTCCTCAGACCGGGAAAGCTACTTTTATCTCGCATAATGAAAGAGTTCCCGCGGGAGTTTTAAAAACTAAATCCATGCGGACGAAGTCGCGGGCATCAGCTAGTAATTATGTAAAACATAGATAGGTAAAATAAGGTGTTTTTGTGTTAACTGCTAGTCTTAAATTCCTTCCTACTAATTTCCTACTTTTCCTACTAATCCTACTGATATTATAAAGTTTGTGAGGATAGATGTATGGATGGATGGATGGATGTTTGTAACTCTTTAACGCCACAACGAATGAACCGATTTGGTTGAAATTTGGAATGGAGATACTTCGTACCCAGGATTAGCCGATAGGCTACTTTTTATCCCGGAAAATTACAGAGTTCCACGCGGACGAAGATGCGGGCATCATCTGGTCTTTAATAAAGCGGTATGTTGAGTGTCGAGTAACTGTAGTATTAGAAATTGAAACTTAACAGTACCTAGATATTCAATAACCGCCCTCGATAGTTTTTGTGCCGTCTAGGTGAGTATTAAGTACACTGTAGGCAGTAGTAATTCAAGATACTACGTAGGTCACTATATAAGTTTTGAGATGCTCGAAATTTAAAAATGGAACGCGTCTTTGTCTTATAATTTTAAATAGCAAATTTATTTGTAAGTCATTTACACCAATTAAAAAAAAATAAGAATTTCGCGGTATTATACTGTCATCATTTCCCACTTTTTCGTCTGCTACAATGGAGCTTAAACGAGAACATTTGCGTGCTATGATTTATTACGATTTTAAATATGGTTTATCCGAAGTTTTATGCTTAGGACGTTTAAAATCATGCTTTAGGGGAGTCTGCTCCTTCACGGGCAATAATTTTTAGATGGTTTAAAGAATTCAAAAGTGGAAGAACTAGCCTTGAAGATGATGACCGAAGTGGCCGCCCGCCAGCAGCAGTCACCGCAGAGAATGTGTGGACTATTGAAATGATGGTGCGAGAAAACCCACGTATCACATACAAGGACATAAATAATTTATGGACCTTTTCATTCCCTAATCTGTGGTTCCCCTGGTGAAGAAAACCCCCATATATTTAAATTTAGCCATGATAATGTTGAAAAGAGAACTATGAGAAATCTGAATAAATTAATTTTTGACAGAATTTCAAAAACGGCACTGTGTCGGAAAAATTGTTACGTTATGTGCATAAAGATTTTTAATAAACTACCCGCAGGAATTAGGATGCTCCCACAGAAAAAATTTAATTATAAACTTAAGAAATGGTTGCAAGAAAAAAAATTTTATACTATAAACGATTTCTTGCAACCTTTTCAGTAGTTGAAATTAATAATAATATTACTTAGTTATAAGGACAACTATTAACTATGTAACTAATTACAAATTTGCATGCTACTCTGTGGCGGATTGAAGCGAATGTATTATAATTGTTAAGATCTTAAATGTACTCAATCTGGCAAATAAATAATTTGAATTTGAATTTGAATTTGAAGAGGCTGCCCATATTTAGCTCTCCGGTATAAAATCGCGATTGCGGTAGGTACCTCAGAATCCCAACGTTTAACGGTTTTTTTTAAATAGTAGCCAAGCTGAACAGTCTAGACTCTAGAAGGTGCTACCCACCTTTATGTATTGCCCTATTCATAAAGTCATACAAGTTAACAATCACTGCATTATTCAAAGCCAACCAACAAAACAACCTTGGTTAATGTTATATCAACTTTATAATAAAACAAAAACTTTAGGTGACAATATAATCTGATAGGCAGGTACCGTTTTTTGGCAAGGAATGAGTCACTTGCCAAATTCACTTCGGTAACGATTTTGAAACTTGATAGGTAGGGATAGGATTCGGCAACCGCGTGCGGCTACAGAGTACAGACTTTGTTAAAGTGAGAGTTAGGCTACCTAGCGCGGTTTTTAGGATACCTTTGGGAACCATTTTGTTTTTCCGAAAAGTTAGCCTATAGGCTATGCCACTCTCCAGGTCCTCAACTTTCTTCTTCTACTTCTTCTTCATTGTCAACCGATAGACAAAGGTCTCTTGCATGGACTTCCACAGTCTTCGGTCTTGCGCCGCCTGAATCCAGCGACTCCCTGCGACTCGTTTGATGTCGGTGCACCTAGAGCCCCGGGTTTACCAACACTATGCTTCCCGGTGCGGGGTCGCTACTCCAGCACCTTGGGACTCCAACGACCATCAGCTCTTCGAACTATGTGCCCCGCCCATTTCCTCTCCTTATTTCTGATTTGTGTCGCAGGGATACTCCGAGCATATAGCTCTCTCCATCGCCCGCTGAGTGACCCTAAGCCTTGTTATGAGGCCCATAGACATAGTTAGCATCTAGCAACCATGTCTGGATACGTAACTTATAAGTCATCACTGGCAATACGCACTTTTCCAAGACTTTATAGTCTTCAGCACTGAGGGATTTACATCTACTTACCTACCTCGAATTAAATGCCAACAAGGAATGAAAGAATATTCGTCAAAACCTTTATCAAAGACTCAAACTCCACCTTTGAATCATGATAAGCTTAGACCACTTCCTTCATCATTACGGGTGGCTCTCCCAAATGAGGATGTCATCGATTATTGAATCGATTTCGAAGATAATTGATCAATTATCGATTAACAACAAAAACAAAGACTGCGGCAGTCGACGTGCCCAGTGACCTAGAACCTAAATCTCAATGTGTACACAGATGGACAACTAAACATCTTACAGTCCAATCACAACTAGGGGAAATTAAACTCTAAGGTTCGAGTGATAAGGTGTTAATTGCCGTGCTTATGGAGATAGGAGGTACTATTTATACATACATAGCACTTATGTGTCAGACGGTAAACACCGGTGATGTCATGACACCGCCTACATTGCGCAGCTTTGAAATTTTCACTAAATGCTGTGGAAACACTGGATGTTTGCAATGGCAATATGTATCTGGCAATATATTTTTATCCTGTGAGGTTAGTGTGTGAGGTGCCTTACTTATCCTGGAAAAGTAAAGAGTTCGCGCGGGAATCAAAAACCTCAATCCACGAGGACGAAGTCGCGGGCATCATCTAGCTAGGTCCCTACACATCGAATTAGGTCCTCCGTATCTCGAAGAAAATTCTGAGGTAACATGTGTAACCAGGGAATAAGAAAATGGTACAGATCATTAATTAATATAAGAATAATAATTATGATAATAAAGGAGGATATAAGGGCCACATCACACGGTGCGGTGCTAATTCGCTGCGCCTCCTGCACTGCCGCTTCGTAGTTCGTACCGTCCTATTTAAAATGATAAAATCGCCATCCTTACTCATATTATAAGTTAATTGTGAAAGTGTGTGTGATTAGTTTGTTGGTTTATTCTTCAATCACGCAAAACGGACCGGAGCAACGGATCGACGTGATTTTTTGCATGAGTAAAGTTGAGGACTTGGAGAGTGGCATAAGCTAGGCTAACTTTTCGGAAAAACAAAAGGTTCCCGATGGTATGTATCCTAATAACCTAAGACTGTGTTTCCACGGCGCGGTTCGCACCCGCGCCCGCAGCGGTTGCGGATGAATTCGTGTCTATACCTAAAATACTTTAAAATATGACGTGTCTGTACCTACTCTGTAGCCGCACGCGGTTGCGGAATCGCGACGCTCTACGCGCCCCGCCGCGCACCGTTGCGACTTGCAAGGTCTTGCATTATATTATATATAAAAGATGGTCATGTTTACAGCAGCTCTAATCTAAAATTTTAATTAAATTTATTTTTCCTTAGCTATCTTGGAAAAAAAACAAATCGCAGAAAACGTTAGTGAGAAACGCGTAACCGACGAACTTAACTGGGCGCTTACGACGTTTATAGATTTGATTTTTCACTTGCATCACCAAGCACGGTTTCATCTTCATTAATTGTCAGTGCGGTAAGAACGTCCTATGTGCTGTGCTACGCGCGTCGTTTACGCCTTTCTGCGAGAAACCACTTGTTTACCTACCTAGCTATTACATCTGGCTTAGTAGGTAACAACAACCTGTAACAACAATTTCCTCTAAAATCTAAATAAAAAGTACGCACACAAAAAACTAATCAAGATGGTCACAGAAGATCTAAATTGGACTCGGACAAAAAGTATTAAGTATACCTTTGGGTTAAGTTGCGTCTTGCGAGCTCAAGTTGCGAGTCATTCTCTAAAAATAAAATGGAATCGCACGAAAAAACACTTTTTGGGACCAAAATCCAAATCTAACTGAAAACCTACCTACTTTAAGCGTGTCGGACGAAAGCCTCTTAAAATATTAAGATTAAAAAAAAAAAAATTCTCCCCTTATACAACTCTCTCCCTTTGAGCTCTCTACTATAAAAAATGTACCAAAAACAGATATCGGGATATCGCACGAGAAGGCAAGGTTGCATAAATGTCGGGGATACGCGTCGAATTGATAACCTCCTCCTTTTTTTGAAATCGGTTAAAAATCTCGAAAAATTCTGACTAAAACGCTTAAGGTGGATTATATGGGTCTGCCCGCGAAATTCAAAAATCCACCTTATGTAACTGAGCGCTAAACAAAACCCGTAATTCCTAGTTTCATGACAAATCCTAAGATACACAGACTACAACCTAACTACCTAGATTACTACCATGGATATGACTGTATAGTGTATAATATGCTAATATCTTTGAGTATATAACCAACACTATATACTCAAAGGCTAATATGCATCATACCAACACTATATACTCAAAGGCATCATTTCTTATTCATCGGTCTGCGTCATCTAGATTCTTTGCAAATATGAAATACCTACTTGCCTACAATACCTACACGGGAGCTGCTGCAAAATGTTATCACTTGCATAATTACAAGGTGAAACTACCTAAGTATAAGCTAATAATATGAGAAACCGGATTGAACGGGTACCGCTTATCTTATACATATCTAATATTAGCTGACCCGGCGAACTTCGTTCCGCCAACTTATCTATATAAATAAAACAAATAAACTATCCTAATCAAAAAGTAAGTTGGACCAAATTACAGATAGTTACGAAGTTTCATCAAAATCGGTTAAGTAGTTTAGGAGTCCATCGCGGACAAACAACGTGACACGTAATTTATGGATGGATCTGCATACTAGGATTTACTAAAAATAAAATCAAAAAAATCAAAATCAAAATCATTTATTTCATGTAGGCCAACTTGTGGCTCTTATGACAAGTCAAGAATCTTAACACCGACATCGGTTCGGAATGCTGATTCTGTTGAGAAGAGCCGGCAAGAAACTCAGCAGTTGCGCTTTTCAAAACAAAAATGTAGCTTATCTATCTTGTGGCCAGCTGAAGCCTTTGAGTATATAAGCACAGAGTAACGAAGGTAAGGTTATAAGTGTTGGTTATATACTCAAAGGCTGAAGCAAAGCTGATTAGTATAGAATAATAGTTATTTGTTCAACAAGATAGCAAAGTTTTTTTTTTGTTGCGAGTGCCTAGTTTGAATCCCGAGCGAGCGCTCGTGATTCTTATTTAGAATCCTGAGTGTAGTGAGGGATTCAAAGGCACAAGTAACAAAAAACTTTTTTAAATGATAAAATAGAACATTTTGACGAAATAAAATGTAGGTAACCTATACAATATTTTATACAAAATTTCCGAACTTGAGACGATGAATTATTGAAGAAATGACAATCCAAAGTGTTCTAAATTCAAAGCACTTTTTCTCACTGAGTGAGCAAAAACGCAGCTCCAGACTAGTTTAATAGTGAGCTGTGCGCTGCTCACTGGTTTTGGGCAGCAAAGGCGCCCTTTTTGAGCTAGTGAGGTGAAAAAATATTTTTTATTAGGGTTCCGTACCCAAAGGGTACCAACGGGACCCTATTACTAAGCCTACGCTGTCCGTCCGTCCGTCCGTCCGTCCGTCCGTCCGTCAGCGGGCTGTATCTCGTAAACCGTAATAGATAGACAGATGAAATTTTCACATATTATGTTTTCTATTGCCGCTATAACAACAAATAATAAAAATTAAATTAAATTAAAAAAATTAAATTAAAATATTTCCATGGGTACATGGAAATATTTTTATTTAATTTTTTTAAACGGAACCCTAAAAGAGCGAGGCCCGACTCGCACTTGGCCGATTTTTTTCAATAAACTTTTACAAGTGCTTTCGAATCATCAAATGAATCTACCACTGCCACTGGTTCGGAATAGTACTTACAATTATCTAATACTGCAGGGTTAAGGTTGATTATACGGGTCTGCCCGCGAAATTCAAATTTAATTTGGTTTTTCGTAATTTGTAAACTAATACGACAAAGTAGGCTTATGGCATTCTAATTGCGCCAATGGCAGTATAATCTTCACAGGTTTATATAAAAATCTTTACTTGAAAGTGTCCTGTTTAAGAAATTAGTCAGAATATCGACTAATTTGTGAGTAACTCATGTTCAGCTCGATATTATGACTAATTTCTTAAACTGGACACTTTCAAGTAAAGATTTTTTATATAAACCTGTGAAGATGGTACTGCCATTGTCGCAATTAGAATGCCGTAAGCCTACTTTGTCGTATTAGTTTACAACTTGTGAAAAACCAAATTAAATTTTAATTTCGCGGGCAGACCCGATAATCATCCTTAAGGGTAGTAGTACCTCTTAGGCCCGCTTGCAGAAATGCCGGATTATCCTTTTAACCCAGAGTTAGCTGCTGCTTTGACAGATTTCGTATAAAGCTTCTGTCAAAATTACAAATTTATTTCCTGGGTTAAACCTAACGCGGCGTCTCTGCAAGCGGGCCTTATATGTACATACGTAAACAAATAGTACTAAAATAATCGACTGTGACAGACGGACGGACGGACGGACGGACGGACGGACGGACGGTCGGAGAAAGTCTCACCATAGGGTTTCCATTTTTACCATTTTGGTACGGAACCCTAGAAAGCGCATTCAAACCAGTCGGTCGGAAATGTCTCACACAGACCTGCTGAGTCTGACATACAGACGGAAACACTTGATACATGCCTTTTTTCAGTCCTTTAAAAATAATTTAATTTGCACTTGGTAATGTGTTAATTAATATCCGTTGTTGCAGTGAATCCAATACGAGTAAAGTAAACGAGTCTCGAGTGCAGGGAACGACTAGACAGCGCACAACGAGAGAGCGGTGAGTGGGTTGTACATGCATTTCCTTGTTACACGGACAGTCCTCGTTTAGGGAGGAAGGGTACTCTCAGGGAGTGCAGCTGTGAGATAGTTTATAAATGATTGCTACAGTGAAACGATCACAAATGACAATACCTCTGGGCCTATACAAGGACAAGTAACACTAAAAACGTAGGTATTTAAAAGCTTCTTGCCAAGTAATTATTGGGACGAAGTTAAGTTTGGCTGATGGAGGGTAGGCTAAAGTGTAAGAACTTTCCGTCACAACCCTTGTTGCCTTCATTATACACACGTTCCATCATAGCTTTGGCTGTTTAGCGGCTAAACGAAGGAGTGAAGCTATCGGTTCGGGGGTTCGAATCCTGACTTCAGATCATGTCTGTTCTTTTTTAATTTTTGGGACGAAGTTTTATAGAAGACAAATTCCGAACAAAATATTTGCGGCAAAATTTACTAACGCCATCTATTGTGGGCAGCGTGAACTTGCTTTAATGTCTGGTTATTTTTATTATTGGCCAACAGTCTCTCGATGCTTTGTAGTAGAAATAACCCCATAAATTCAGACAATCACTACAATTGAGACTGTAGCAATGAATGATTCAGCTTTTCTGTAATCGACCAGCGGGTCTTGACTTCTTCGGATGCCGTAGAGCTAAGTGGGTCTTATGCTCCGGCTACATGCTACATCTTGGCTGTGCAGTTTTAACCGAGAACTACGCAGTCAAATCTTCCACATGTCAACACAATACTTAAGGGGGCTCAAGCCAGTACCTTCTTCATACAAACGTAGATGAGTGATTACTACATTATTTGATACTAGCTGATGCCCGCAACTTCGTCCGCGTGGATTAAGTTTTTAAAATCCCTCGTGAACACTGATTTTCCGGGATAAAAAGTAGCCTATGTCACTCTACAGGTCCTCAACTATAGTACCCATGCAAAAAATCACGTCGATCCGTGGCTCTGTTGTGGCGTGATTGAAGGACAAACCAACAAACAAACACACTTTTGCATTTATAACATTAGTATGATTAGAATATTAAATTGCATATGAATACACTGTAACATTACGTCCATACGATGTATTACATCCATACCTACTATGTAGTATGTAGGTATAATGATCGTTTGGCAAAATCTGACGCCTTTGGATTAGTTTGACTTTGACAAAATAGGGCTATCCACGATGGCTATATACGAAAAAGTACGCTTGCCAGCTTAAGATGAGCCGTACATTCAAAGTATCCTGTAGATTCCGGGGTTCAACTTATTTGGACCTTATACTGAAGATTGTGATGTCTATTGTAAGACATAGACTCAGAAGTGGAACTTATCACTCAAAACTAATCACGCCTTAAGAGAATACATCTCTTAAAACGCTAAAATCCTACCTATAGCCGTCGCCACCATCCCCAATAACGGCCCCTTTCCACTCAGCTAATAACCACAGCACGACAGACAAACCACCATCTGAACGTGAGGGTAACTATCAAAAATATCAAAGAATTGATATTAAAACAACATCTAAACGTGAGGGTAGTTATCAAAATATTAATTAATTAAACCAACATTTAAACGTGAGGGTAGTTATCAAAATATCAAAGTATTAATTAATCATTTAAACTAATCTAAGCGTACTGGCAATATTTAATCGATTAGGGAGCGATTGCTATCGCAATCCCTCAATCGAGAAGAACGACCTAGACGCGAAGGCATCTACTAGTCGAATGAGTCTCTGGGCAGAGACTGAATTCGTATCGTCAAAACAGCCGTTTTATACTAATATTTCAAGATGGCGCGCAAGATGGCGCGCCCGCGCTGTCAAAGTCAAATGTCGTCAATATACGTCATGAAATGTATATTGACAAAGGTATACTGAAAAACACCAATCATAATTTTAAATTGCTAACACTATAATTTCTGAACTATTAAATTGACGACCTTGAAATAATTACAGGACAATCTCTAAAATACCCGCTTTCTAACAAAAAAAGAATGAATGAAATCGGAATACGCCTTAATGAATTACAGCTAAATACACATTTTGACATTCATCCCCTCTCCCAAGGGAACCGTGCTGAATTTCGGGATAAAAAGTATCCTATATTATACCTCGTAGTATGAACTTAAATCATGCCAAGTTTCATTTAAATCCGTTCAGTAGTTTCGGCGTGATGCGCGGCCAAGATACAGACAGACAGACAGACAGACAGACAGACAGACAAAAAATTAAAAAAAATTGTTTTGGCTTCAGTATCGATTATAGAGTGTCCTCAAACAAAAATTTTCAAAATATCTTCAATGTACAGAATTGGACCTGTTACAGTTTTATTATATTATAGATTGTACGCTCAAAACTAAGTATTATGTCGATTTGCCTCGTCATTATCTAGGTTTATTGATTTATAAAATATTGAAAAAAATATTCGTTATAAAGTTTTTACGAGCCTCGAAAGATCGTCATTTTCACACTAAATTTATGTCAACTTTGGGCGCAAATAAATAACATTAGGAGTATGAAAATGCCAAAAAAAATTATCATTAGACATAGTTTATTTATTCATCAGTTCAAATAACTTTACTTTGTAAACATACATTTAGTAGTTTTTTCTCAAAAACACTTTTCCCAAACGACTGATCAACCCATTTCGCGCGCTTGATTTCGGTGTAAATTATCGCGCCTCTCACCCGAAACGGAGCGGGAGCGGGACGGTAGCATGGAAGTATGCGCGCACGCATAGCCGTCTCTATCTCCTTTAGAGAGCCATGAAGTAGAAGTCTGGCAACGTCGCAGGTAGGCCGTAGGTCTATCTATGGCTCTGTCAGTCGACAAGTTTGTGTTTGGTGTTTGGTTTTGCTTCGCGTCGTGTTATTTTGTATTTAAATCATAATTAATTAACAAAAGATACAATAATTTTGGTGTTTAATGTACGGTTTCACTCAAGGTGGATAGAAACCTTTTAGAAATACATCAGTTATGACGAGATAAATCCGTTTTCGTGGTTAACTTTATATCGACTGCAAAGTATAAACAAAGCTGCTAAGGTAAGAAAGTTAAGTTTATTACTGACTGACTACTGTCAATATGTTTTAATGTAACTAATGAAGATATTTTCGATTAAAGATGTGTAGTAACTTACAATTAAGTGCCAGACTCATAATTTAAATAAGTATCTAGGTTTGAAAACATAACCTACAAAAGAAATACTCATATTATTTCATTTTGTTTGTTTATAAAAGTTATTTTAACCGTTTTAGATGCCAAGGAAATGCTGTGTGCCAGAATGCAAATCAAATTACGCCAGTGTTATCCGCATTGAAGGAGCTAAAAGTACATTTTCTTTCCCGAAAGATGCTCATCTCTCTCAAGCGTGGTTACGTGCGATTCCTCGAAAAGACTGGGTACCTACAAAACACTCAGTTGTATGCAGCAACCATTTTACAACCCATGAAATCCAGACTGAGGAAATTGTCATTGGAAGTGACGGACAAGTGTTTAAACAGCAATTGAAATACCCACGTTTAGTCGAGGGTGCAATACCCCATATATTCAATAATCTCCCATCATACATGTCAAAGAGCACTCCACCTCCAAGAAGCAACCCCGAAAAAAGGAGACAACGAGCTGAACTATTTCATGAGGAGCAGGTGTCTAAATTTTTAGAGAGTGACATAATTACATCATTCGAAGACTTAGTGCATAAATTCCAAGAAAAGTTAGGAGACTCTAAATGGTTATATCGAGTGATACCTAATAAGAGGATTTATTTCTATTTGTTAAATCTTGATATTGAAAGTAATAATGGTGACAGTGACAGCAGTGTGAAAGTAGTTAATAGTGTGTTGGTGGATGAAAATCTAAGCATTCAGGTATATGTAAAAGGACATTTAATGCGTCATGAAGATTTAAGCTGGATATTACCTAGTGAACTTAAGCTAAGCAGATGGTCACAGCTTGAAAATATACTATCTCGTTATTATAACAATAGTTGTGAACCAACAAAGTCATTTGACTATTGTCTTGATAGGTCTATTAATTATTTGAACGAAGCAGTTAATATTGAAAATGATAATTTTGCTGCAGAGCTTGTTCTAGACCAAATGAAATTGTTAAAAAATAAGCAACGTAGATATAGTGTTGCTACACTTATATTTTCATTTGTGATATTTAGTATTTCCTCCTGTGCCTATAATACTTTGAGGCAATACCTAATCTTGCCAACTGCAAGACATTTGCAGCAAATAACTTCGATGACTGGCCTGTGTCCGAATTCACCAGAAAATAACTATTGTTATTTAAAATCAATATGCTCTACGTGAGTAGAAAGGGAGAAAGTTGTAAATTTATTGATTGATGAAATTTATATAAAATGTGGCCTAGAGTATAAGTCCAAAACTATTCTAGGTTACGCAGAAAATAATCCAAAAAATCTTGCCAAAACCCTACAGACTTTTATGATTAGCTCTGCATTTGGTAACAAAAAAGAGGTTGTTAAGTTGTTACCAGTACATAATATATCTGGGAAATTCTTGTATGAAAATTTATTGCTCATTGTAAATTACATACAATCATTTGGACTGAAAGTACTTTCAATAATTTCTGATAACAATCGTGTAAACCAAAATTGTTTTAAGTTATTAACAGATGAATCAAATTGTAGCTTCAGTAATCCTAAATATACAGATGAAAAAATATTTGTCTTGTATGATCCAGTTCATATCTTTAAAAACATTCGTAATAATTGGATAAATTTAAATAATTGTACTTTTACATATCCTGACTTACATGAAGATAATATTATAAAAAAAGCATCCTTTCATCATTTGCGAGAATTATATAGGACTGAAAAAAATAAGTTGTGTAAAAAAGCTTTTAAATTAAACAATAAATCTATCAATCCTAATACATTTGAACGGCAAAATGTCATGTTAGTAAACAATATTTTTCATGATACCACTATCGCTGCTGTAAAATCTGAGGGTTATGTGGAAACATCAGATTTTCTACAAATTATTAGGGACTGGTGGGATATATTGAATGTGAAAAACACAGTCAAAGGTCAAGTATTAAGAAAACATAACTCTACGCCAATATTTCATAGGGATGATGATAAATTGAAGTTTTTGAAGTCAGTCTGTATTTGGCTAAGAAAATGGAAATCTTTAGAAACTTGTGTAGGTTTGACAAGAGATACTTATGAAGCTATGTTGCATACCACATCTGTCATAATTGATATTTCAAGGTATTGTTTTGAAAATTTTAATTTTGTGGTGTACATACTTCTTGGGAAGTTTCAAACTGACAATATAGACTAGTGGTTCGCCCCGAACTGAGACCTCGCGGTAACGGTATCCCATGATTATTCATTCAATCGATACATGATAACCAAAACTGACATTATTATTATGCTCGTTTTCACCAAACATACCTAAATCATCCCCTAAGTAGGAGTCTCTTAACGTAGGTAGCTCCTAAATACAATCCTAAGTCCTAACATCCGTCCCAATATCCTTTTAGGTGTCCCGTACAGGATCGTGATAAATAAGTTGACAGAAAACATCAATCACCTAACTTATAGTAAAGGTTAGGGAACGTTAGTGAAAACATTGAATTATTTATTAAACATTGAATTATTTATTTATTTATGTAGGTACTAAGGAGTGAAACCGGGTTACGGGCATCTGTACAAATCGTCATCTATCGACGCGAATAGAAAATATACAATATTTAACTAAAATTTAACTAAAAAATAATTTTAATTGAATAATATGGTACAAAAAAAATTACAATACAATTATTGTATTAAAATAAGTAACTAAATAATAATGGTCGTAGTCGTAACTCGTAGTTCCATGGGAATAGTTACTGACTGCGCCATCTATTAGCATTATTGTGAAGCTATGTTGATGCTATATGAATTACTGATGTACATTAAAAATTAAATAATCTCGTTTCTTTATAATATTCATATAATTTTAGTATTTGTTGTTCAAGTACAGGATATAAGTGACCTAAAAACATAAAATCAGTTTGAAAATCCATAGCGGATTTTTCTAGAGAGCGTCTTCAAGCGAGCGTATAAAATCGCCACTTTGAAAGCCCCCCATTTCGTCAATTTTAAGGGAAAAATTAAAAAAAAAATATTTTTGTACTCAGTTCAAAATTATCTTTAAAATGATACGTAACAATTTTATGTAACGCGATATTTTTTTTTTTACTTCGCATTCGCTTCTATGAGAGCCCCCCTGAAATAAAGATTTTTATAACTTTTTAAGCCATTTTCGGCTGGAGGCCATCGGTTTACATATTATATCTAAATTTGAAGTAATTACGTTCAGTAATTCAAAAGTTATAAGGCTCTGACAGACGGACGGACGGACGGACGGACGGACGGACAAGTGCAAATCGCTCTAGTTAACTCAGAGACCTTCGCTTCGCTCGGTCGAAAAAAGATTTAGTAGGTACAGGTCACTTTCTGGATGTAATTATAATGTAGCTTACAGACAAATTGTTGAGTCTGAAAAAAAAATAAGACTTCAACACTTACTAAAGCAGCGAGATCTGGTCTTTCTCAAATCTTGTACATCAGCTGAATGTTTTCAAGATGAAGTTAATATTGAGAAATTTATGTTTAAAATAAACTGCAGTAATTATTTGGAAGCATGTGAAATCGATATTTCGTCTCAAATATGATATGATTAATTTAGTTTTAAAGTCCCTCGGGAACTCTTTGATTTTCCGGAATAAAAAGTAGCCTGTGTCACTCTCCAGGTCCTCAACTATGCCCATGCAAAAAATCACGTCGATCCGTAGCTCTGTTGTGGCGTGATTGAAGGACAAACAAACATACGAACAAACCAACAAACACACTTTCGCATTTATAATATTAGTATGAAGTATAATGTATGTGTTTTACCTACAAGTTATTGCGTTGACTATAGGTTGACTACTTTTGTACTTGCTTGTAAATGTAATTTCTTTGACTATTTTTATAAAAAAAATTATATTGTGTATTACCTAAAAGAGGAATTAGATAGAGATTTTATTAAGTCATTTGTTGACTAAATAGGTTGACTATTTTTATACTTGCTTTTAAAGTTGTCTACTTTTTTATAAACATATGTTTTACTCTATAAAGACTCTATGACATTGTTTTAACTAAAGTTTTGCTATTATCGGCTATTTCATAGTGATTGTATGATGTAGTCTAAATTATGTTGAAGTTGATAATACTCTTAAATATTGTTTTTTCTTTTAAGTAATAATGCATAGACGCTGCCGAGTTTCTTGCTGGTTCTTCTCGCTAGGGTTAGAGCAGCATTCCGAACCAGTGCACAGTGGTAGATTCTTCTTAAAAAGGCAATGAAATAAAAACAAGCTAAATAATAAGAAACCATTAAATAAAGAGAATATTCGCTTTGTGAAGAAGTTTTATTTTATTTTTTGATATACCTACCTACCTACTTTATCATTACCTATCTAAATATCTTCCTTAATTGTTTTAAGAATCTTTTAACTTAGGGAACAGTGCAAATTTTATCAAGATCGGGTTTCAAAGATATGTACCATAATGTCGTTTACATTGTAACTTTGTTACATCATTACCTTTTCAATTCACTTTTCGATGTTTCTAAAAACACAAAATTATGTAATTATTTAATATGTTAGTTCTCATTCATGTGGACGCCTTAAAAATAAAGCAGCTAATTAGTATAAGTAAATAATTATCAACACCGAAGACCGAAGTCTATACTGATCTATACATTCGTACTGATTTTTCATTTTACCCATGGGCCTACCAGTGGCAGTAAATTGCGACGTTGCCACATTCACTTCATGGCTCCCTACAGGAGATAGAGACGGCTATGGCGCACGCAGTCGCAACACTGGGTCTATCTCTTTCTCATACAATGTTAGGTGAAATAGCAAGCCGGTTACCCACGTGTGCCGGCAACTTCGGTCGAGTGTACAGCGTCCCCTTAACTGCGCAAACTAGATTTGTACATGTAATTTATCAGGTGGATCGTGCAGCCGGTGCTTGGCGTCGAGACGTAGCCATTTTACCCAAGTGGGACGAAGACAAAATCACTTTCAGTCGGCTGTTTATTGTCTAGAAATGATTGCTACAGTGTGAACTTTATGATTAGATGGTATTCTTTCGATGTTAGTTAAATTGCAGCAAGAACGCCATATCTATATCCAGCCCATCGGAAATGATCGAGGTCGTCACACGTCACGTCACTCTAAATTCATAATTTAATATAAAAAATTGGTTGTCTGTAAAGTCGGTTTACGGACGATAGTTTTACGTGATAACGTCATAAAGAAACATTGATGAATAAATATGTCACAAGCCAACGCTTGGGCCGATCGTGCCTCTCGATCGCTTGTTCCGCGCTCTCGCTTGCACGCACGGGCTCAGGCGGAACGTGACACTTTTTCGTGCGTGCAGCCGGTGTTCATCGATTTATAAGACGTTATCACGTCGAAATTGTTTTAAAAAAGACCGACTTCAAGCTGCCGTGTCACTATATCCCGTATACTTTGTAGTATATAACTAATTGTTGATATTTCAAAACTACTCGACCGATTTCGATAAAATTTATATGGGAACACCTGGAATGTATACCCTTTAAAACAAAAAAAGAATTTTCCAAATCGGTTCAGGCGTCTTCGAGTGATCGGTGAGTATACATAAAAAAAAGATTCCGACGAATTGAGAACCTCCTCCTTTTTTGAAGTCGTATAAAAATGAAACCTTAACCGATTTCAAGAATAACTGAATATCCCAGATACTTTAACAACAAACATTTACACAAAATGTTAGAGATACTCTGGCCCCTGTCAACACCTTGCAGAGAGATAATCGCAAGTTTTATCGTGATTGATGTATCCTAGGTTTTACTAAAATATGGTAACCGTACAGATGAATCAGCTATAACAGATACCGGCACGAATCGAACTAACTGTATCCAGAGGTACAGTCTGCACTCTACAGTACGCTCTAGCGTGCCTGATGCCGATTTATTAATCGACTTCAAAAAAGGAGGAGGTTATCAATTCGTCGGAATCTTTTTTAGGGTTCCATACCAAAATGGTAAAAATGGAACCCTTATGGTGAGACTTTCTCCGTCCGTCTGTCCGTCCGTCTGTCACAGTCGATTATTTCAGTAACAATAGATAGTAGTAGAGTAGTAGTCAATAGAGATTTATGTATATTTTACAGGAAAAATAAAAGCAACGCGAAAATTTATTTTAGTTTGATTAAAAAAGGGGGAAAATCGGGGGTTTGAAATTTCAAAGTAAGATAACTATATCGAGTGGGGTATCATATGAAAGGCCTTTACTTGTGCATTCTAAAACAGCTTTTTATTTATTTCTAGATATAATAGTTTTTGATTAATCGGCCAAAATGTCGAAAAAAATACCGTTCCCCCCCCTTATCTCCGAAGTTTACCAATCGAAAAATCTGAAATAATTATGATCAATAGAGGTTTATGTATATTTTACATGAAAAATAAAATCAACGTGAAAATTATTTTAGTTCAATTAAAAAAGGGGGAAAATAAGGGGTTTGAAATTTTAAAGTAAGATAATTATACCGAGTGGGGTATCATATGAAAGGCCTTTACTTGTGCATTCTAAAGCAGTTTTTTATTTATTTCTATATATAATAGTTTTGAGTAATCGGCCAAAATGTCGAAAAAAACACCGTTCCCCCCCCTTATCTCCGAAGTTTACCAATCGAAAAATCTGAAATAATTATGTTCAATAGAAGTTTATGTATATTTTACAGGAAAAATAAAACCAACGCTCTAACTAGCATAGTTTTTTTTATATTAACAATAAACCTCTACAAACAAAGTTAACGATAATTATGCAAATTAATATAATATTATCGTTTTACTTTTACTTTTGGAGTATGGAACCCTCGGTGCGCGAGTCCGACTCGCACTTGGCCGGCTTTTTTTATGTATGTCCACCGATTACTCGAACCGATTTGGAAAATTCTTTTTTCGTTTGAAAGGGTATACTCCCCAGGTGGTCCCATATAAATATAATCGAAATCGGTTGAGCGGTTTTTAAAATATCAACAATAAATTTAATACTTTGAATAGTGTGTGTGCAAAAATAAAAAAAGTTGAAAATTAAGGTAAATTTTGGTACTTACAAAGCTTTCGCGAAAATCTAAATTTGCCCATTATCTTTTTATCGTGTTGACTTTACCTTGATTTTTATACAACCTAATAGGGACTATTATCTGGTATAAATTTCAACTTGCTAGGTCCACCCGTTCCTGAAAAAATCGGACTGGTGACACACGGACAGACGGACTAGAGAGTGATCTTCTAAGGGTTCCTTTTTTACCTTTTGAGGTACGGAATTGATTTTTTTCTCATCGAACTCATATAAAAATGTTTTTCTTTGTTACAGATAAAGGGGGCTCAGAAGACCCCTTCAACGAAACGAATCGAGATAGACGCCGAATAAGTTCTCACTTGTCGGCCCCTCGACATTATATAGTAATCGCTCTGTCTGTCAGGCTATAATAAGCTCCTGCACCACTCTTGAAAAAGTCGAAAAACCTCGAAAATACACCCCCATTCCGTGGCCACGACTGGGGGATCTAGAATAAAACTAAAAAAATATATTATATGCATATAAAATAATCTGCAGAAAAGATCTCTAACGTGACGTCACAATTAAAAATTGTGATATACTTATCTATAACTGTAATAAGCTTTGTTGGTTTTTCTGTTTCGCATTTTGTAGGTACATTGCTTGTGTACCTCTATTAGAAAATTGTTGTTTTTTTATTAATCTATTCTTTTTAAATTAATTTATGTAAATAGTTTTTAACCAAAATAATATCGACATTTTGTAACTATTATACTAGTCATTCATCTAGTGTATTTATATTTAATTATTATATTTAAAGGTAGAAAATCTACATAATATTTATTTAATAATTTAAAAAAAATTGTAAAGCTTTTATTAAAAGAAAATATAAATTAAAAAAGCTTACGTAGGTATTGCCAAAGAGTAAACAAATCATAAAACCGTCCAGTCGAGTCGATAAAAAAAGTATAGATTGTAAATAGTGGTGTTATAAAAATCGGCAAAATGCAGACTCAGATAGGGGTAGGGGAACTTCAGAGGAGCTACAGGGTGCAGGACTTCGCCTCTCCGGGGGTCATCATGCGGGAGCGGAGCTTTATACGGCCACAGTCACATCACAATATGCATCATAACCAGGTATTTAGTTTTTATACTATAAAATAAATAATGATTTATTTACTACAGAGCTAAATTAACACTGTAATAATAAATCATAAACACAGAATAATATTGCATTGTCATCCGATTTACACATATGCAAAATTTCAGCTCGATCAGAAACTGGGAAGTGGGTTTAATTCATCTTGCAAGATTTGACCCAAACAAACAAATAAATAAATAAACTGGTCAAGCTAAATAAAAGCTTGTAAAAACGGCCTAAATTAGGCATCGCTTTCAAACCAAAAAGCCGTAAAGTAAAGACAAGACGTCAACTAAACACTTCGTCGACGTGAACCTCGAAAATCTTACTTTCATAATACCATTGTAGATTAATAAAAAGTAAAGTCGATTTTTATAAAACCATCAACTAAACGTCTCACTACTGAGCGCAGGTCTCAGAGAAGGGTTAAAGGCCATAATTCACCATGCTGGGCCAATGCTATAATTGGCAGACTTCACACACCTTTGAGAATATTATGAAGAACTCTCAGGTGTGCAGGTTTCCTTACGATTAGCTTATGATATTTAATTTCTTAAACATAATTAAATATGTAATATTAAAAAATGTAATAAGATTCTATAAGTCTTAAAAATTACCTACGTGGGTGCTACTGCACAATACCACCTACACGCACTTTGTAAAACTTGATGACCTTATGTTTTGGATTAATTGTGAAATAACACAATCTATATAGGTAACTTGTCTAAGTCCAAAATCCAAATATTGCAAGGTAAGGCTTTAACACCAAGCAAGCAATAACAGAAATCAGTCCCGTATACTGTCATCCTCATCTTTTCAAATCTCTAGGCGCTGTTATGTTTTTTGATCACGTGATCAAAGCTGAGAGCACCATATCTCGAAAGCGCCAGTGCTCACAGTACAAAAATGGCGGCGTTTATGACGTCACATATTTCCCTAGGGTATTGCGGCCGTGTACTGGCATGGCAGTCCATAACGGAACGAATTTCTCACCAGTGAGAGCCCTGAGCAGTGCTCGCAGTGTATATCGGAACATACCCTTAATTATTTTCGTTCGTTTTGCTGTAGTGGCAAAAGTACTCAAAGACACAGAACACTATTACTCCGTGATTACTCTTACCGGCTCAAAGATGGCAGCACTACGAATTACGTAGGTTTTTTACCTAATAGGGTATTTGACTACTTTTAGAAAATCATAATAAATTGTTAATAATGCTATGCTGAAGCTAACAAAACGTATACCTATTTCCGTATAATTTTCAGTATTTTTCATAAAAATCGAGAAATAAATTCAAAAAAATAAATTGCCGCGGAAACGTTCCATTTGTTTACATGACGTCACAGTTCACACACAGTTCAATGACAATTCCAAAGCCCAAAGGTGGCGTGGTGTCGTCACAACGACATTCGAGATTCAAAAACGTTTTCGATCTCGTGAACATGGCCAGAATTATAGCAATTTTAATTAATGTTTTCTAATTAAATAAAGCTTTATTTTTTAGTTTTGTCGTATGGAATAGTTTTTAGATAATAATCTTTTAGGATGACACCAGATGAAA
Source organism: Oeneis ivallda (assembly GCA_029955525.1). Classification (NCBI taxonomy): domain Eukaryota; kingdom Metazoa; phylum Arthropoda; class Insecta; order Lepidoptera; family Nymphalidae; genus Oeneis; species Oeneis ivallda. The sequence goes on along the minus strand of JARPMR010000016.1, from coordinate 3,998,877 downwards.
CGATATTTTTAATATAGTCAAATACCCTATTATAGTTGTTTTATTTTTAAACGTTGTTTGACGTTTGTTCTCTTTGGTTTGGTAACTTTGGTATGCTCCGCTATGAGTAGTGTTCTGTGATTTAGACCACATTCAGACAAAATATACCTATTCATCAGTGCCTATTAGATTTTTCAAAGCTAATAAATGATATATTATCATAATGGTAATTTGCCTTAAAAGTAATTAAATTAAATTAATACTTAAGTGGAAATACCTTTAACCTCATTTTTAACAATCTAATATTGAATATCTTTTTTCTCTCAACTTTATTTGATTGACTTTGATTAACTTTTTTTTAGTCTGGTTTAGTAGAACAAGTTTGAATCGAAGATTGATTCGTTTACTTATTTTATTACTATTACTTATTTTGAATTTCTTTTTCAGTTTCCAAATAATGGGAAACGGCGGAGTATGATCCTGACTAATGCCAAAGGAAAACCGACGCTCGAAATTTACAGACCTCCAGGTGAGTTACGAATAAATCTGTAGATTAAAAATTCAGACTTATTTCGCGGCTTAAGGTGGAAGACACAGTTCTGCCCGCGAAATTCAAATTTAATTTGGTTTTTCGCAATTTGTAAACTAATATGACAAAGTAGGCTTATGGCATTCTAATTGCGACAATGGCAGTATCATCTTCACAGGTTTATATAAAAATCTTTACTTGAAAGTGTCCAGTTTAAGAAATTAATCAAAATATCGACTAATTTGTGAGTAACTCACGTCCAACTCAGTATTTTGATTAATTTCTTAAACTGGTCACTTTCAAGTAAAGATTTTTATGTAAACCTGTGAAGATGATAATTCTACTGGCGCAATTAGAAGGCCATTAGCCTAGTTTGTCGTATTAGTTTACAAATTGCGAAAAACCAAATTAAATTTGAATTTCGCGGGCATACTCGTCTATTCATCCTTAATGACTTAAAAATCTCGTGTCACTATGTATGTTCGGGATAAACTCTGAAACTACTGAACCGATTTTGATCAAACTTCGTAACCATCTGTAATTTGGTCCAACTTGAAAGATAGATAGTTTTAGTAGTTATTTGTTTTATTTATATAGATAAGTTGGCGGTACAAAGTTCGCCACGTCAGCTAGTTATAATAATAGATATATTATTGGAACGAAGTTCCTTATTGGACGGTACGGACTTGGCGGATGGGGACTAGACGAAAAAAGTCTAAGATTTTTTCCATTACGGCATTTTATTGATACCTTAGTTTATTACACACGTTGCGTCATAGCTTTGGTGGCGTAGACAGTTAAACGAAGGAGTGAAACTATCCTTTCCGGGGTTCGAATCCTGACTTCAGATTATTTTTTTAACCGAATTCAAAAAATACAAAAAGAAGAGGTTCTCAATTCGACGCGTATTTTATTTTATTTTTTTTGTCGATGTAACTCCATATCTCCCTCAAATCTTAACCGATTTCAATTTTTTTTTTATTTGAAAGGACGTATTTGCAGGTAGGTCCCATTTAAATTTGGTAAAGATCTGATGAATATCTTCGGATATGGAGGACGGAACTCTTCAATGAATGAGAGGAAATCGCTCGCGATCAGAGTATATGTGTAGAATTTTAACCATGCCTAGTATATAACATACTTACATTCATTAGCTAAATTTCTATTTATCATCTTATTTTTACAAGCTTTTATTTATCTTGCATTGTATATTTAGGTCAAGTCTTGCAAGGTGTATTAGAACCATTCCCGGTTTCCGATTGAGCTGAAAATGTGCATGTAGGTACATGTAAATCGGATTACAATGCAATACTAAAATTTTGGCTAGCGTGTCGCATTCGTTTCATCGTTTCTATTTAGGCCCGCCCGACTTCAACATACGTGTACAAACTGAAATTATTTTATACTTTTCAGTGGCGTTTGAAGGCGGTTTTTTTAAAAGAATTTGTATATATTATTATTATTTATTATCTTCATGCTTGACAGCTCTCCATAATGTTCTAAAAAGGTGTGTGAAGTCCAATCCGCACCTGGCCAGTGCAGCGTGGTGAACTATAGCCTAAATTGATATACATACTTACCTATTAAAAGGAACTGTTCCAACCGAGTATTCCACGACACTCGCGCATCTTTTTTATAATCCATCGTATTGATTTTGTTCGCTTGATAAAATACTATACAAATATAATATAGCCTATGTCACCCGGACCATAATAGCGAATGGATTGACATCTCATTCATCAAAATCGGCTAAGCAGTTTAGTGAAAACGGTGAAAAATTCGTAAATAGTCACATAAATACATACTGCTAAAATCATAATCCTTTCCTTTTTTCATAACAGTATTCGGATAAGTAATAAATTGTCAGGGTTGGACTTAGTATCTCATAGCACGAATTTGGAGGTCAAAAAAATTGTAGTTGATAGGGCTTAGGTCCACGATTATAGTGCTACTACTCTTATTACAAGATAATGCAGTTTTCAAGAAAATAACGAAAAAAATTCTAACGTCTAAACGGGTAAAATACGTAAAAAAAAAAAACGCTTTATGAGGGCTGGCATGGCGGCGGGAACCTAAAAGCTGTCAATTGTAAATGAAAAACAGTGAAATGAAACGTAAAAAAAAGTAAACGACTAAAAAGTAAAGACTATGGAAAATCTAAACTTAGGTTAGGTTTTATTATTTTTTATTAAAGTGTTAACCTACACTTAAGGAAATATCAGAATAAATTTTATAAACACATATCAAAAATTCCGAGGCCAGCGGTATACTAAGTTTTAACCAAATGTAACACGAATCGAAAATTATTCCAATAACAAAAAATAACGTACTCTGCGTAATTATACGCAGAGTACGTTATACGTATTAACGTAATTAAATATACGTATTATTAGAGTACGTATTAACGTACGACCCATAAACGTAGACTTCGTATCGGTACAACAGGGTAAAACCGTGCATTAATTTAATGTCTTCGTAATTGGTTATATACTCAAAGCTTTGTAAAGTTACGGTAGTAAGTAAATAAAGTATGTGATGCGTTTTCCGATGCGAAAAGTGTATGCGAACCTCGTTACGTGTCGGGAAATGCTGGCGAGCGTCACTACGGGCAATTGGCGCCAAAAATAAAAATAAACAAAACATCATATTTGGAACGAGAGCCGACAGTCGCATGTTCGTTGCAACGTGTGTCAAGCGTATGTTTTCGTTTACCCATGTGCGGTAAACATAGGAAACATTTTAGTTTAGTGTTTATCAGTTAGTTTATAGCGTAAATTAGTGTAGGATAGTGATGTCTCGGTGTATAGTGAAGCAATCGGTCGCGCAACCAGCGGTGTCGCCGGTTGTTCAGGTTGCGCCTCTGTCGCCGGTTCCCAGTGCTCCGGTTTCGGTTCCTGAAGTGGCAACCACTGAAGCTAATACGGAAGCGACAGGTTTGTTTGCAAATGGAAAACAATCCACTGACATAGTGCTTCATGCAATGGCATCATGGTTATCAAATCTATTTTGTTTCTTGCTGGTTCTTCTCGGCAGGAACGGAATTCCGAACCAGTGGTAGACTCATCGCCAATTCAAAAGCACTTGTAAAAAAAGTTTATTTGAATAAAAAACATTTCTATTCTATTCTATTCTATTGTGTCTATAGCGTACTCTAGCGAAGCTAAGAAATTATTCAGAATATCGACTGATTTGTGAGTAACTCACGTCCAACTCGATATTCTGACTAATTTCTTAAACTGGACACTTTCAAGTAAAGATTTTTATATAAACCTGTGAAGATGATACTGCCATTGTCGCAATTAGAATGCCATAAGCCTACTTTTTCGTATTAGTTTACGAATTGCGAAAAACCAAAGAATTTCGCGGGCAGACCCGTATAATCCACCTTAACTGCTCAATATTTTAAGAAACCTAAACCCACGCGGATGAAGTAGTTATGCCTTCTATGAGGCATGCACTCGTAATGAATAATGATATAAAATTAGCTTTTGTAATATATTGCTGTTCCGGTGAAGCATCGTCGATCAATTTTTACCGCAATCTATAGCTATAGTTATATATAACTAGTGGTTCGCCCCGAACTGAGACCTCGCGGTAACGGTATCCCATGATTATTCATTCAATCGATACATGACGACCAAAACTGACATTATTATTATGCCCGTTTTCACCAAAAATACTTAAATCATCCCCTATGTAGGAGTCTCTTTACGTAGGTAGCTCCAAAACACAATCCTAAGTCCTAACATCCGTGATCCGTCCCAATGTCCTTTTAGGTGTCCCGTACAGGATCGTGATAAAGAAGTTGACAGTAATCATCACCTAACTTATCATAGGTAGCCCGTAAAGGTTAGGGAACGTCAGTGAAAATATTGAATTATTATGTAGGTACTAACGAGTGAAAACGGGTTAGGGGCATCTGTACAAATCGTCATCTATCGACGCGAATAGAAAATATACAAAATGCATCAATTAATAGTTTATTGAAGTTTGATATTTAGCTAAAGAATAATTTTAATTGAATAATATGTTATTATATTATGTACCTAAATAATAATGCTCGACGCAAAACTTTTTTTGGGATAGATCGTAGTCGTAACTCCTACGAGTAGTTCCATGGAATAGTGACTGCGCCATCTATTAGCATTATTGTGAAGCTATGTGAAATTTACTGATGCTCATTAAAAATTAAATAATCTCGTTTCTTTATAATATTCATATAATTTTAGTATTTGTTGCTCAAGTACAGGATACAAGTGAAGTAAGAAAATAAGTACAACTTGAAAATACATAGCCAATTTTCTCAGAGAGCGTCTTCAAGCGAGCGTATTAAATCGCCACTTTGAAAGCCCCCCATTTCGTCAATTTTAGGAAAAAAATTAAGAAAAAAATACATTTGTACTCTGTTCCAAATTGTCTTTAAAATGATACACAGAAAACCTATGAATCGCAAATAAAAAAAAATTTCTTCGCATTCGCTTCTATGAGAGCCCCCCTGAAATAAAGATTTTTATAACTTTTTAAGCCATTTTCGGCTGGAGGCCATCGGTTTACATGTTATATCTAAATTTGAAGTAATTACGTTCAGTAATTCAAAAGTTATAAGGCTCTGACAGACGGACGGACGGACGGACGGACGGACGGACAAGTGCAAATCGCTCTAGTAAACTCAGAGACCTCGCTTCGCTCGGTCAATAAACTCGTAAATATGAAAGTGAACGGCGGAAATGTCTAGACTGAAGACAGGCAGATGGATCGCATCGACTCATTTTGGACTCATACTGAGTTAAGGTTGCCGCTTCACGGTTGGAAGGTCACGGCAAAAGGCCTTCTGCACAGTCGCTGAATAGTACAGGCGATTATAGTTGACTTTTTCTCAGTTTTGTGGTTTTTGTATTGGCAATAATATGCCAATAGGTAGGTCAAAAGTCAAAAATCGTTTAAAATATAATATATGTAATTAGTTACTATGGTGATGACTGATGACAAAATAGGCCCATGTATTAGTCGTTTTATGAGTTCATTGCTAAACAACTCGATAATATATCTCAATGAATCGCAAGCCTCTTCAATGAGAATTAAGGGTTTAGGCCTTTCCTAAGAGAGATGCATGCCTGAGATCGAACCTTGAAGTTTGGACCCTCCGAACAGAAAGCCGAATTCTTACACTTAAAATTCTTAACTAGGCTATCATCATCATGATGATCAACCCATCAGAGGGTCACGAGGGGCAGGTCTCCTCTCAGAGAAGGATGTTAGGCCACAGTCCACCACGCTGGTCCAATGCGAATTGGTGGACTTCACACACCTTCGAGAACATTAAGGAGAACTCTCCGCGATTTTCGATCGCTGATTTCTGCGTTTCCTGTACGATCCGATCGCAGTAATCAGCGATCGAAACAGAAACGCTAAATCACGTGATTTGGCGTTTTTGCGATCAAAAATCATTGAAACGCGATGAATAGAATAGAAATATTTTTTATTCAAATGAACTTTTTACAAGTGCTTTTGAATCGTCTGGTTCGGAATGCCCTTCCTGCCGAGAAGAACCAGCAAGAAACTCGGCAGTTGCTCTTTTCAAAACAAGTTTACAATACAAGAAATACTATGCTATGTATGCAGTGTTTCCACAATGAGGGAAGTTCCAATAATGCATGCCTACTAACAATGCAATGCAATATAAATTAGCAAAAAGCTGAGCTTTGTGAGGGCTCACATAGTTTTTCTAACGGGTAATAATTTTTAAGATATATGGTTATAATTTTTTTTTGACAGATAACACATCTGGATATGAAGTTAAATTACTATGTTAAACTAGCTGACACGGCGAACTTCGTACCGCCAACTTATCTATTATAATTTTTTTTTTGTTTGTTTTTTTTAAACCTTCCGTGGACCTTAAGGAACATACAAAAAATAAATATTCTTGAGTTATGCGCTTACCAACATTCATTTTTATTTATATAGATCACAAATCTATAGGCGTGATAGTTTCTCAGTAAAGTGTACCTACCAAAAAATGCTCAGGTTGTGGGATAGTGATAGGTCTCGCTCCGCTCGCCCTAATAATGCAATGATGATACTGTCGCAAAACACTAATTTAAAAGCCATAAAAACGCCGATCGCTGCCGCTAAAGGTAGCCAGTCTGTCCTCACCCTTATAGCTGTAAATCTGATGAAATGAAAGTTTGTTCATTTGAGCAAGACGCCCGGCCCCGGCACGCACGCGAATTCACGAACAGCTCCGACGAACAAATCTGACTTTTTATATCGAAATTCTAAAGATACCTACAAATATTATATTACTAGTTTTTGCCCGCGACTGAGACGCGTGAAGTTGTGAAGTTAGGTTTTAAAAATCCCGCAAGAACCCTCTATTTTCTCAGGATAAAAGGTAGCCTACGGTAAAATAATATATCGCACCTTCGGTAGAATAAGGGCACAATTGCACACACAAGGGCACATATTGCCTGTCTTGAAAAATAAATTAATTAAGGCGAACTAACGGGTCTGAAGAAGGCTCAGGGTCACTCAGCGAGCGATGGAGAGAGCTATGCTTGGGGTATCCCTGCGAGATCAAATCAGAAATGGAGAGATCCGCAGGAGAACCAAAGTCACCGACATAGCTCAGCGAGTCGCGAAACTGAAGTGGAAATGGGCGGGGCACATAATTCGAAGAGCTGATGGTCGTTGGGGTCCCAAGGTGCTGGAGTGGCGACCCCGCACCGGTAAGCGCAGTGTTGGCAGACCCCCCACTAGGTGGACCGACGACATCAAACGAGTCGCAGGGAGCCGCTGGATTCAGGCGGCGCAAGACCGAAGCCTGTGGAGGTGATAATGATGAACAGTTTCATCATTATCCTGCCCGGAAATTTGGTTATTAAAACTAATACGACAAAGTAGGCTTATGGAATTCTAATTGCGCAAATGCAAATGGCAGTATCATCTTTACAGGTTTATATAAAAACTAGTAGGGCGCGTGGGTGCGCGGCCCACTAAAGTGGACCGCGGTTTTTCTGTTCATTAATTAGAGTTTTAGGTCTTGATCATCTTTTTCCAAGAAACCATTCTTCCATCTTTTGTACTCTCCGAGATAGAAACCTTTAAAAATATATAGCCGCCATCTTGAATCCGCCATTTTGGATTTTTTTCAGCCTGCCAATTGGATGAGGTTTCGAGTGACTTTTGTTCGAGCACCCCCACCTATCTTCATTACCATGGCCGTGCTCCTCACCCACCTTCCAAACCCTCGATCATCATATGTCATCATTTGTCATAATGAAAATTCTTCAATAAAAACAAATCTTGAAAAGGAACCGTATCAAAGTTTTGCATGATTCCCGGCTTCTAGTCTCTTCAATATTCGCCATATATTTTTTATGACGAAAAAAAAAAACCGCCATCATGGATTTTTCTTCTATTCATCAAATAGACCTTTGGGTCCTGATCATCTTTTGCCAAGAAACCACTCTTCCATCTTTTATACTCCCCGAGATAGACACCGACGAAATTTGTATGGTGGCCATCTTTTTTCCGCCATTTTGAATTTATTTTCAGCTCACTGCGACTTGGATGAGGTTTCGAGTGACATTTGTTCGAGCACACCCCACCTATCTTCAATACCCTGGCCGTGCTCTTCACCCGTCTCCGAAATCCTCAATCATCAGCTCTCTCCATAATTTTCCTCCGAATGAATTTTTGTCTTCTGTACGAAACAATCAGTGAAAAAAAAATTTTTCATACAAAATTTTACAGGAGAGGTGATCAATCAGTCAGTGAATCAGCCCCAGCAGCTATAAGTATATATATTAACTAGTAGGGCGCGTGGGTGCGCGGCCCGCAAGCGGACCGCGGTTTTTCTACTCGGCAAGTAAACTTTTAGGTCTTGATCATTTTCTATCAAAAAACCACTCTTCCATCTTTCATACTCTCCGAGATAGACACCGTTGAAGTTTGTATGCCCGCCATCTTGAATCCGCCATTTTGGATTTTTTTTCAGCTCACTGCCAATTGGATGAGGTTTCGAGTGACTTTTGTTCGAGCACCCCCACCTATCTTCATTACCATGGCCGTGCTCCTCACCCACCTTCCAAACCCTCGATCATCATATTATGTCATCATTTGTCATAATGAAAATTCTTCAATAAAAACAAATCTTGAAAAGGAACCGTATCAAAGTTTTGCATGATTCCCGGCTTCTAGTCTCTTCAATATTCGCCATATATTTTGTATGGCGAAAAAAAAAAACCGCCATCATGGATTTTTTTTCTATTCATCAAATAGACCTTTGGGTCCTGATCATCTTTTGCCACGAAAACACTCTTCCATCTTTTATACTCCCCGAGATAGACACCGACGAAATTTGTATGGCGGCCATCTTTTATTCGCCATTTTGAATTTTTTTTCAGCTCACTGCGAATTGGATGAGGTTTCGAGTGACATTTGTTCGAGCACCCCCCACCTATCTTCAATACCCTGGCCGTGCCCTTCACCCGTCTCCAAAATCCTCAATCATGAGCTCTCTCCATAATTTTCCTCCGAATGAATTTTTGTCCTCTATACGAAACCATTAGTGAAATGAAAAAAATATTTTTCATACAAAATTTTACAGGAGAGGTGATCAATCAGTGAGTGAGTCAGTGAATCAGCACGAACAGCTATATATATTAATCTTTACTTGAAAGTGTCCACTTTAAGAAATTAGTCCAAGTATCGAGTTTCACGTGAGTTACTCACAAATTAGTCGATACTCGGACTAATTTCTTAAACTGGAGACTTTCAAGTAAAGATTTTTATATAAACCTAAAGATGATACTGCCATTTGCGCAATTAGAATGCTATAAGCCTGCTTTGTCGTATTATAGTTTACAAATTGCGAAAAACCAAATTAAAGAATTTTGCGGGCAGACCCGTTTAGTTCGCCTTAAATAAAAAGTAATTCGTAATTCTTGAAAATAACATGCCTCGAATGTGTGCAGATTAAAGGTTATTTCAGACAAAGGAGAATTTTAACAGAACAAGACAATGTTGCCAAAAAATATCTTAAAATGGCTCCCCTGTAAAATTGCATAACCTGCAATTATGCCCTTCTACCGAAAGTGCGATATACCCGTTGCCCGTACTTATGCCCGTTGTTTTCACCAACCTTCCCTCACCTTTACGGGCTACTTAAGCTTAAGTTAGGTGACGTTTTCTGTCGATTTTGTTTTCTCGAACCTTTAGGGAACACCTAAAGGTGTATAGGTTAGGTACCTACATTGGTTAAGGGATTGTTTTTAGGGGCTACCTAAGTAAAGAGGCTACTTAGAGATTTATTTAAGTATGGTTAATGAAAACGGGCATTTAGTGTTATTCTGCATGATTGAAATATCAATAGCAGAGCATTCAGTTTATTATAGATAAGTCCTGCGATTGTCTAAAGTTATTCCATTGATCGTAAACATATTCGGTGACATTAGCGTCAAAGTAAAATAAACCATAACCGCATTGAATTAGAGCTCAATTTCGTGTATCCATTCTTACTTACTTCACCTGAGAAGTATCACCCTTTCAAACAGAAAAAGAATTTCCCAAATCGGTTCAGGCATCTTCGAGTAATCGGTGAACACAAAAAAACATAGATTCCGACGAATCGAGAACCTCCACCTTTTTTTCAAGTCGGTTAAAAAGAGTCCAAAATTCTGTACAGCCAGCGTAGCTATTGACTTCTTAAGCGTTCAACATAACACCTAGACTACAGAATTTTATATAGGACACGGCTAGAATAAATCTCAGGGCTTTCGAATTCTGAATTTGAAGCTGTTAGACGCACACCGGCAAAACCGGACTTCACCAGACGTAGGTATTCTATTCGCGATTATAAGGAGATGCCGCTCTTGGCCAATAATTTTTTAAATTATATTAAGTATTGAGATCTGTTTCATTATCAATCACACTACGCTGAAATCGTTTATCTTTAAGGCGTATATTTTCCTTTATTATTCCACATATTCAAATTTCAAAACCTGAATATTTTAAGTATACACAATCATTCAACAATCCTTTTCCGAACGCACCACCATTCTCAGCCGATCTCAGTATTCCATAACAATCACGACCTTCCACCTTTTCATTTCGATCACAATCACATTACTCCCCTTCGTTTTAATCACATTCACATTTATCATCACTTTTTTCAGCTTCGTCTTTAATCACGTCTTGTTGTCATTCATTTAATCACAATCACATTTTTCCGTTAATCACGATTACATCTTATTTTGTCCGCAATCACACCTCCCTGTCGCAGTGTCACGTCCATTCTAACCTTTCCTATCATCTCTTCTCTTGACGCCACCGTTGACCGCCAGGTGTCCGCACAGACGGCGTAGCTGGCGGCGCGGCGAGCGGCGCGGCGAGCGGCGCGGGCGGTGCCGCTGCTACCACGCCGGGTTCTGGCAACAAGCTGAATGTCCACGCGAAGGAGTTCACCATGGCCAAGCCCGCTGACCTGCATCATAGGTGAGTTAAGCGTTTTATTTTATTACATAGACCGCAATACATCGGCGCAAAGCGACAAAATAATTATTACAATCTTATTGAATGGTGCATGTCGCACTAAAGCGGTGCTGCACTGTGCGTTGCTGCGCGTCGCGGCATAGTTGCCTCCAAGAGAATAATATTTTGACGTGCAGCGCCGCGACGCGCAACGCCGCTCTTGCGGTGGGCCACGAGGTTAACATTAAAGCGAATCGGATGTAATAATGCATTTATTTTTTTTATTCATTCCACCATAGTAGCTATAGAAGAAATGCATAATCACTAATAATTATTTGAAACTGCCATTCTGATATTCTCCATATTACAGCACTTTCAAAACGTATTTATTATACGTACTTACTATTAACGGACGTAACGAATCAATGTTGTGCGTTAGGATTACTTACCTACATAGTTTATTATAAATAAAAAATAAATTGTTTAAATATAATTTCATGATAATAAAGTTAATAATTATACATAAGTATGCACATGATTCAAACCACAAGCATCTTTGCCACAAGCATATTCCCAATCCCTATATTGGCTTTGCGCTACAAGCATCTGGGTACCAATTGTCTTACTGTTATTCCATTGATCGTATTCGTATTCGATGACATTTGCGTCAAAGTAAAATAATCCTTGACTGTATTGATTTAAAGTCACAAATTCAGTACAACCTATTTTAATGTGGGGGGTACGTAAACGTATAAGAATGCATACACGAAATTGTGTTCTAATTCAATCGGTGGCTCTGAATCATATCAATTTACATTCGTAAATTGACGCTGGTTTTTTGATATTCTGTTGGAATAGTAAAGATGATGAATTAATATAATTGAAGCTGTTCTATTAACTCGTTGCCTACTTATAAAAAAGACAGGTTGCAGGTGCTAAAGAAAACTTTTGTTGCTGCACTCATAATTTATTATAATAAGTATTTTGTTATTGACGCCCGACCCAGTTTGATATTATTTGCAGCGCAAAGTGAATTATTTCAGCGTTGAACTTCGTGGCCCTGACATTAGTGTCTTAGAGTCTAGACTGTGTATAGACGGTTAGCAATTTATTCTACGCGCCGAATTCAAAATGTTAGATTTGATTGGATTTGATATTGTACTTAGTGCCATTGTAGTTGACGCAACTGAAATGGAACTGATACTGACTACCTATCTACACTTCACAGTCCGTCGTACCTACTGGTGATACCGGCTAAATACTCTATACTTATTACCTACAATATTATATTAACAATAGCAATAGTTATTTAGGTAAATATTCTTAGATTTAAGTAATATGTTCTAAGAACCTTATAGCCCGGTCAAATAGACATGCAAGGTTACAATAATTCGCATACAGCTGACAATTGGTACGAATAGTCGGAACACTATTATAAATAAAATGTAAAAAGTCCTCATCGATCCCATCCCTGCAAAAAAAAGTTGTTCAGAAAAAAAAATGGGGTTTTTGCGTTTTTCAGCCAAACGGTAAGTTTTATCCACACGGACGAAGTCGCGGGCATCGTGTTGTATTCTCATAATTATACTATTTTGTAAGTCCTAGCACAGATTATATAATAGTACTTGGTCTTAGTCCTTAGGTACACTAATGCAAAAATTTGTCGATCCGTAGCTCTCCATTGCGCGTGATAGAAGGACAAACCAACGAAAAAACATACTTTCCCATTTAATAAGGATAGGTAATAGGATAAGATAGGCGGGTACATAATATTAGAATAGAATAGAATAGAAATCTTATTCATTCAAATAAACTCTTACAAGTGCTTTTGAATAGTCGATGAATCTATCACTGATACGGAATGCCGTTCCTGCCGAGAAAAACCAGCTAGAAGCTCAGCGGTTTGCACTCAGAGTAAATATTAGTAGGTATAGAGTGCTAATATCGCACTGTTCGCCCAATACGCAGCGTAGACAGGTGAACTATAGTTACCTATATTGATAGATACGTGTCGAATAGGGATGGGTAATAATGCGCCGCAAGCGCAACTGTCGATGAAAACAGCTGAATGGCACAATACTTACCTTACTTATGAAATGATCTGTTTTTTTTAGTAAATCAATATTGTTTATTAATTTGAAAGTAATTTAAAAAAGAAAAACGGCATAGTGTTATAATATTTAAAAACATTATTTTAAATAAATAAGAAAATATCAGTAAAATACAAAATTCGCTAGTTTATCGTCACTGTAATGTTAGACACACGGTTTATCGCGTCGCGACGCGTCGCCAGTCACCTTACCAGTGTGGCCGCGGCCTAAGCGTTCCGACTTGATAACATGAAAAACTGATTAGGAGTATGGGCTTACTTAAAAAATTGCCTTAGCTTCTCTTCCAAGTTAGACTGCATAGTCGATCGCAATCAAGGATTTACTTGTATTGTAACTTGATAACAAATAAAAATAAAATCGCAAGTGCAAGAGTGCTGCGGTGTATAACTTTATTGCTCGCAGTACCAACGATAAATAATTAACCGGCAGTCGGCATCGAACGCGTCACATCACTATCCGAGTTTGCAATCGAAGCGGGGTTGCGGGGCAGTGCGGGCGGTGCGTGTCGCCTCCCGTCCCACGTCTCTTTCAACCCCGCGAAGCGTAATTTCTATTTTACTTAAAATTATAAAACTTGACCAACCGGTGAAATGTGATGCTGGAATTTTGTTTAGTTGTCTTTCTAGTATCATTTTTACAACTTTTTACGGCGCATTTAACCATTTTTTTAGTTTAATTCTGCTAAAAACACGCAACAGTCATTTACACCGCTAGTACTCGTATGACTACCAGCGCTTGCGAACGGACCGATCCAATGTTCTCACCGGTGTCTACAGTTCCCAGTTGGAAACGAGCGCTCTATACCTACTAATACTTACTCTAAGGGTTTGCACTTTTCATGATACATAGTTTACAATAGGTACTAACTATGCTATGTATGCAGTGTTTCCACAATGAGGGTAAGTTCCAACAAATTATGGATATAATGTACCTAATGGTAGTACTAGTATATTATGTGCTAATGGATTGACAAAGCAGCTGAAAACATCGAAAACATTCTTTTCTTCATGTTTCAATGTCTAATCTATAATATAATAAAACTGTAACAGGTCCAATTCTGTACATTGAAGAAATTTTGAAAATTTTTGTAGAGTGCCCTCACACTCTATAATCGATACTGAAGCCAAAACAATTTTTTTTAATTTTTTGTCTGTCTGTCTGTCTGTCTGTCTGTCTGTCTGTATCTTGGCCGCGCATCACGCCGAAACTACTGGACGGATTTAAATGAAACTTGGCACGATTTAAGTTAATACTACGAGGTATAATATAGGATACTTTTTATCCCGAAATTCATCACCGTTCCCTTGGGAGAGGGGATGAAAGTCAAAATGTATATTTCGCTGTAATTCATTAAAGCGTATTCCGATTTAATCCATTCTTTTTTTGTTAGAAAGCAGGTTCTTTAGAGATTGTCCTATAATTATTTCAAGGTCGTCAATTTCGTAGTTCAGAAATTATAGACATCACAATCTTCAGTATAGGTCCAAATAACTTGAACCCCGGAATCTACAGGATACTTTGAATGAACGGCTCATCTTAAGCTGGCATGCGTAATTTATCGTATATAGCCATCGTGGATACTATTTTGTCAAAGTCAAACTACTCCAAAGGCGTCAGATTTTGCCAAACGATCATTAAACCTACATACTACATAGTAGGTATGGATGTAATACATCGTATGGACGTAATATTACAGTGTTTTCCTATGTAATTTAATATCCTAATCATAATTACTAATATTATAAATGCGAAAGTGTGTTTGTTTGTTGGTTTGTCCTTCAATCACGCCGCAACAGAGCCACGGATCTACGTGATTTTTTTACATGGGTATAATTGAGGACCTGGAGAGTGACATAGGCTACTTTTATCCCGGAAAATCAAAGTGTTCCCGAGGGATTTTAAAAACTAAATCCACGCGGACGAAGTCGCAGGCATCAGCTAGTAAAATAATAATTTGCGAATCTGCTGCGTAGTTGAATAAAATTTGGCCGGATCGAGCGGAATAGAGGAATCACGATGATCGACGTTTCTGGCACGGTTCCAGCGTATTTGAAACCAAAAGCTTCGGGATAGTTTACGCGATATCCGTTCATACTAAAGCCGGTGCGTAATCGGGTACTTACTAATGAAAGCGTCAGCGATACGACGCGTAGCGTAGGAAGAATCAGGGTCTTTCAGCGGACGATGGTGAGAACTATGCTGGGAGTGGTCGCTGAAATGAGTATGGAGACCCGCAAAAAACCATAGTAACCAACATAACATAGCTTAATGAATCGCAAAGCTGAAGGGATACATTTATATGACTCGAAAAACCGAATTATGTTGGAGTTCCAAGGTACTGGAATAGCGACTCAGCACCGGAAGGCGCAGAGTTGGAGTACCTCCTCCCACTAAGTGGTCGGACAACCTCAAACGAGTCGATACTGGATAGGTACAGGTACAGGTGGCACAAGGTGGCAATCTCCGCACGAGACTGGAGTACAGCAGTGGATGTCTATTGATTGAGGGATCCACGCGAGCGGATCACGTCAAGCATCACAATTGCTTGTGCGACCAAACTTTTATCTTCCACGTGTCGTGAGACTCGTGAGTAAAGTGGGCTACTCTACAGTCTACTCTACTTCGTGTTATCAATTTTGATCACTTTGTTCTCGGTCGCGGTGACGCGAGCACGCGCCCACACTGCCCAAGGCCTGTCTGACGTCACGACGCGCTGCTGTGCGCATGCGCCGAATATCAGTCCGCGACGACGCAAACGTCCGCTCTCTGCCGAGTCACCGACGATCACGACCAAACAAACACGAAACCACGAACGCAGACGAACGAAAAACCCGCGAAAAACAAAAAAAATTTTTGAATAATATCTATGAAATAAAATAATATAATAACTTTCATACCAAAATTTTTTCAAATAGTGATATCTGATAGTATAAATTACTAAGTATTCTACACTCTATACAATCACAGAAAAAAATTACAAACTTGCGAAAAATATAAAATTCCGAAATCAATATTTCAACGTTATGCTTAGTTTACTTTCAATACTATAGGTAATAAAATAAATTTAGAGCATAGTGGTGCAGCGAATTTCAAAAAAAAAGATCGTGTAATGGATCATTGAAACGCGTCAATTAAAAATAAGAAGAGCATGAATTAAACATTTTGTCCAACTTTCAATACAATTTTATGGAAAGTGTTATACAAGCAACGTGTAGTAGGGAAATTCTATAAATAAAGATGTTATGAAGTGAAATGGAACGCGCTGAGTAGGTACCTATAATAGGTATATTTTAACACAGTATTGCCAAGTTCACATAGAGATTCGCCCAGTTAAATCTTTCAAATTAATATCTTACAATGTTGAGTAAACAAACGAATTTTATCTAAAATATAGTGTTTACTTACTTGTTCATGTGAGATGATGTGCAGTGTGGACGCGACAAAATACCTTTTTACTACTTCAACCTTTTGTGCGACTTTTGGATGATTAAACATGGTTCGCGGAAGATTAAGATACTCTTCTTCTGATATGTAAGTAATAAGTATATTTATAATTGCAATTAAAAAAGTCTAAACTTATATACTAGTGGTTCGCCCCGAACTGAGACCTCGCGGTAACGGTATCCCATGATTATTCATTCAATCGATACATGATAACCAAAACTGACATTATTATTATGCCCGTTTTCACCAAACATACCTAAATCATCCCCTAAGTAGGAGTCTCTTAACGTAGGTAGCTCCTAAATACAATCCTAAGTCCTAACATCCGTCCCAATATCCTTTTAGGTGTCCCGTACAGGATCGTGATAAATAAGTTGACAGAAAACATCAATCACCTAACTTATAGGTAGCCCGTAAAGGTTAGGGAACGTTAGTGAAAACATTGAATTATTTATCAAACATTGAATTTAACTCGTAGTTCCATGGGAATAGTTACTGACTGCGCCATCTATTAGCATTATTGTGAAGCTATGTTGATGCTATATGAATTACTGACGCCCATTAAAAATTAAATAATCTCGTTTCTTTATAATATTCATATAATTTTAGTATTTGTTGTTCAAGTACAGGATATAAGTGACCTAAAAACATAAAATCAGTTTGAAAATCCATAGCGGATTTTTCTAGAGAGCGTCTTCAAGCGAGCGTATAAAATCGCCACTTTGAAAGCCCCCCATTTCGTCAATTTTAAGGGAAAAATTAAAAAAAATATATTTTTGTACTCAGTTCAAAATTATCTTTAAAATGATACGTAACAATTTTATGTAACGCGATTTTTTTTTTTTTACTTCGCATTCGCTTCTATGAGAGCCCCCCTGAAATAAAGATTTTTATAACTTTTTAAGCCATTTTCGGCTGGACGCCATCGGTTTACATATTATATCTAAATTTGAAGTAATTACGTTCAGTAATTCAAAAGTTATAAGGCTCTGACAGACGGACGGACGGACGGACGGACGGACGGACAAGTGCAAATCGCCCTAGTTAACTCAAAGACCTTCGCTTCGCTCGGTCGATTAACAAGTGTAAATTAAAAAAAAAAAATTATTTTTAAATGCAAGCTTTTAGTAGTTACATCATTAGACTCTGGATATCATCTAGGAGTACTTGTTAAGTATGACGAATCAAACGAGCCCAAACTCGATGGGGTTACGTCGTTTTACTACAGAGTTCCGATATATAGCCATCTTCCGTCTCCATCATCAGACCAGCTCCATGTCACAATATTCCATTGTCATCCGATTTACACATAAATGCAAAATTTCAGCTCTTGCAAGATTTGACCCAAACAAACAAACTGGTCAAGCTAAATAAAAGCTTGTAATTAATACCTAGTTGCAGAGCTTTTAAATCAAGATTCAAGTACGCTTAAATATCACTATGGTTGTAGACTTTAGGGCTTTACCCAGAGCCCTTCTTATTCGAGAAGAGACTTGCACCCTAGCGAGCCGGCGGCTCTGGGGTGTGATGAATAAATGAATTAATGAATTAATTATCTTGTGTTCTCTATCTAAATTCCATTCAATTGCGAATTGAAAACCTAAACTGAAACGTGAAAGTAGATTAATCAATCATCATTCTTTTGTCAAATTGACATAGCTAGATATTTCATGTCATTTCATTTTTCTTGGAACTTCCCCTCATTGTGAAAATATTAGGTATATTCTATTCTAACAAGATGCATGGGTTACATCAGCTTGGCATCCAGCTGCCCACAAGATAGTATAAAAATTAAATACTTAATTAGCTACTTATTAATACTATTGTAAAATGATTATTTTGAAAAGAGCAACTGCTGAGTTTCTTGCCGGCTCTCAGCAGAATCCGCTTTCCGAACCGGTGGTAGAGTCATGACGTGTCATAAGAGCCACAGGTTGGCCTACGTGAAATAAATAATTTTGAATTTTGAATTTTTGAATTTCATGAAAAACATCATTAAACATTTATGTACCTTCTTGGTTTGAATTACACAATCGGTTAATTTATTGTTTAATATTATTGTAGTACCGAATGATATAGGTATGGCAGCATTCAAAATTCAAATGATGGCCGCATCCGGTAAGTACCTGTCATTAACTTTATTTTTGTTCACCGGGTATTGAACTCTGGTGAACTAAAATAAAGTAAATGATAAAACTACCGCCATACCGACCAAGTATAGAGCAGGCTGCTAGAGAGATTTTTAAAATTATTATCACGGCTTTTGAAAGGAGAATAATATTACGAATCACGGAGGAGCCTGAACTTGGCCTAAATATTTATTATTTAGAAAACAGTGGGCTGAAATGTTACCCTTACTATCGTCCTTCTTCTTCTTTATCAGCCTATAGACGTCCACGGCTGGGCAAAGTTCCCCTGCATGGACTTCCGCCGGATTCGGTCTTGCGCCACCTGAATCCAGCGGCTCCCTTCGACTCGTTTGATGTCGTCGGTCCACCTAGTGGTCCACAGTTACTATCGTTAGTGAATATTAAAAATGCGAATGTGTGGGACCAGACAAAACACATTTCAGAAATTATCGCCGCCTGAAATCGAACCCGTGACGACCACACGCAGTGCGAGAGGTCACCAAATATTTTAAAGTCACTGTTTGCTTAGAAGCAGTGATAGCCTAGTGGTTAGTACTGCGGTCTCCTATTCGGGGGGTCGCAGGTTCGATCCCGGACTTATATATAGTTAAGTGCTTTTAAGAAATTAAATATCACAAGCTTCAACGGTGAAGGATCTTGAAACATCTTGAGGAAACCTGCACACCTGAGAGTTCTTCATAATGTTCTCAAAGGTGTGCGACTTGCGAGGTCCGCCAATTTGCATTGGGCCAGCGTGGTGGACTATATATAGTGAGCCGTTGATGGGTTGCTGATGATGATGATGATGTAAGCTTACAAAATAGGTAATCACTTTGTACCAGTGTTCCATTTAAATGTAAAATTCATTTATTCTCTCATTTAGTAAACCGTAGAGTCGGTAGAGCGTCCATTCATTAGTTAGTATTGTCATTGAGCTGTCGTTAAAATCCAAGGTCGCACACCACGGCGGATGGATAATTTTCCGCTTATAAACATGATTCACTCGTGTTTTGCTTTTGACCATTTTTTTAATAAGGCTTGTACGTAGGTTCATAGTTTTATTATATGTGTACATGAAGTAGTTGGACCGACATCAGGCGACTTGCACGCACGCTGGGTACAGACGGCATAAGATCGAGAAGTGTGGAAGTCATAGGACTTTCATTGTCATAGACAATGAATGAACTATGAAGAAAGAACCTCCTCCTTTTTGGAAGTCGGTTAAAAATATACTTTTTTTTAGTTTGTACACAGTCCTCTTCTGTATCCTAGGAAGGCCTAGACAAAATCAGTTCATAAGTTAAAACTAATTTATGCATGTAGATACGCAGGCGATCTAAAACTAAAGATATTTTTAAAAGGGAGAGATCTCTATCTTTCTTGCGGACTTTACAAAAGCGTTCGACATTGTGAACCTCTCTCTTAAACTATCTCTAAATGGCGTAAAAATGTTTACCTACTTAAGTTTCATGAAGTTGTTGAAATAAATTAAACCAAAACGAGTTTCATAAGCGAGATATATTTGCAGAATATAATTATTATGTAGTAATAATAAGGTAAAAACAGGGATGGCCCTTTTTGTTCAACTTATTTTCGACACGTTTGGAAGAAAGTCAGAGACTAGGTAGATATGGCCATAATTGGCCGGCCTTAGAATATATCCTCACGAACATGCTGCGGGCTCTTAGTTACTATGGGTTTAAAAATGGCTTGCTTCAGTACCTCCTTTATTATACTAACTTTGCCTTTCGTATCTAATAGGTCTTTACCTATGAAATTGCCGTTTTGTATGCAATAAGTGAAAGTACCTACTTATTTTTTCAAACTTTTTTATTTCTGTTATTCGAAGTAATCACCCATGCAATCGACGCATCTTTGCCAACGCATTGGCAGTTTATTGATGCCCTTCTTGTAAAAATCAGCTGGACGGGAGGCAACAAACTTTTCAAAGGCATTTTGTACTGCCTCTCGGGAATTGAATTTTTTACCCACTAAAAAGTTGTCTAAATTTTGGAAAAAGTAATAGTCGGTAGGTGCAAGGTCTGGTGAGTATGGCGGATGAGGGAGAGCTTCCAACCCCAGCTCTTGCAGCTTGGAGACTGTCTGTTGCGCAGTATGGGGTCGCGCGTTGTCGTGAAGGAGCAGTGGGGACGACCGTTTGACCAAAGCTGGTTGCAGATGTGCAAGCTTCTCCATCATTCTCTCCAGTTCTTCACAGTACATTCTTGCTTAGTTGCATAGTTGCTTTTTTCAACACAGTTTTGTAAAAAGCTGTGGTGAATCACACCCGCACTAGACCACCAAACAGTGACCCCTTTTAGGGGTCATTTTTGGTTTAGGGCATTGCTTTGGTGCTGAACCAGGGTCTAAACAACTTGCTGAGCGCTTTCGATTGTCGAACAGAATCCATTTTTCGTCGCACGTAACAATTCGTTTCAAAATTCCTTCATTTCTTTGCCTGTTGAGCAGCGCAAGGCAGGTCTCGACGCGTACGTTGCGCTGGCGATCGTTAAGGTCGTGGGGCACCCATCTATCAAGCTTTTTTACCTTGCCAATTTGTCGCAAATGGATCAATATTGTTTTGATGCTTACATCAAAAGCTGCTGCTAGCTTAGCTGTAGATTGAGTTTCGTCAGCTTCCACAATCGCCTTTAATTCATTATTGTTAACCAAAGTCTCCGGACGACCACGAGCTTCATTTTTCAAGTCAAAATTTCCAGAACGGAACCGGGAAAACCAATAACGTGTTGTGCGATCGTCTGTACAGTTCTCTCCGTAAACGTTTTTGATGTTACGGGCCGTTTGTGTCGCGTTGGTGCCACGACGGAACTCATATTCCATAATTACACGAATTTTTAAAGTATACATTATGACGAAAAATGTTCAAATGTAATGAAAATACAACGCTAATCAAAAAACAAAAGACTGAGTTTGTAAATAGAATGTCATGGTTTTAAAACAAAATTAATTTGAATTTAGAATACAGAGCCATTACAAATTTTTTTTTATTTGAAATGACCAGTACTGAAGAAAGGCAATTTCATAGGTAAAGACCTAAATCCTAATATTATAAAATTATTTATGCCACAAAATGGTTATTAAATTTTTGAAAGTTTCTAGGAGTCTTTACCTCAATTATCATAGAATAACAAAATTAACGAAATATTATTATACAATTTTACGCCTTCCTTATACAAGTACTTATATTAATTCCCAACAGTAACTTTTGTGTGTCATTTCATATCTCAAAACATCTCAGGTTACCGGCACCGCCTGCCTACACATTCGCAGCATACATATTCTATTCATAATCTCCATATTATTATGAATCACTCCACTCTACATGAACTGTCCTCTTAGGAAATATTCGTACCATTATCCAATTTACTAATCTCAGGAAATATTTAACATTCCTAACCAGGGACTCTTTGTTACCGTACCTATTCGTGTTACGTTCCTAAGGTCGTTACACTCTTATGTCTTAGCTAGCTTAGCTATAGAGCATACATACCTATTTGTTTAACGTTCCTCAGGACTGTGATAATCGCAATCACCTCTCATTGGCTGGTACTCTATTATATATTCTGTGCTATACACTGAATAACACAATGCCATTTTTTTTCAAATATCTTAACTAGTCTCGGAAACATAGAAGAGCTTTTTAAAGTTTCCTGTTAGACAAAAATAATGCTACTGAAGTGTGACGTCACAACTCACAGTCACAAGAGAGAAGTAGCTCTACAAGTCGAATAAAATCAGCCTAACTCGAAATTCTTCTTAAGTCGACAACTCTATAACTCGAATTTTTTGGCGTCTTCCTTGAATAACGTTTTAACGAGGTTCTATTATATTATAATAGTAGACGGTACCTTTTATGTTTAGTTGTATCACGTTGACTTACCTACTTTAGTTACTTATAGGTAATACGATCGCATGGTGTCATATTTCCCGCAGTAGAAATATACATGGCCTTAGCAAAGTCCTTCGATATCGGATTTAGCTTACCTACACGTGCGTGTACCTACGAGTACTTGTCAAAGCCTTATGACTTCTTCAAATAACCATATAAATATTAGTATGATGATGTGACGTTTGAAATTGGAATCAACTCAATAGCTTTATCGTCATTATCGTCATCAGCAACCCATCAACGGCAACTGAGCGCAGGTCTCCCCTCCAGAGAATGGTTATAGGCCATAGTCCACCGGTGGACCAGCATGTCAGCAATGCAAATTGACAGACTTCAAACACCTTTGAGAACCTTTTTGAGAACATTATGGAGTACTCCCAGGCGGGTTTCCTCAAGATGTTTTGCTTCACCGCTAAAGCATGTGATGTTTAATGTAAGTAACTCTGAAAAGTCAGAGGTATACTTGCTTGGTATAATATCGAACCTGCTACCATCCGAATGGAAGGCTGCTGTTCAAAGCACTAGACTATCATTGCTCTAAAAATTGCTGCTGCAATAACTTTTTGTAGATTAATTACTCAGGTTGTAGTTAGGTCTGACAATAGGTGACGAGAGATGGAAAGCGCAAGTTTTTTCGGTGATCTATTTATAATCTTAAAAGTTTATTTGTTCATTAACAATAAAGTGGGTTTGCATGACGTGCAATTATTGAGCCAATGCACTTGAGTGCAGGCAGGACACGCCACTTGCCCTCGTTTCGCCCCCAGTCCTCTCCACTCGCTACGCCCACCTAAGCAGCAGCGGCACAATTCAGTTCACTGTATTGTTATTTGACGAGCCTCTGATCTGCCTCCGGTTTGTCAGATTATAGTCCCAATTTTACTATGAGTATGAGGGAGCAGAAACTGTACTGTAGGCTTTCACACTCCTCTCCCGAGAAAACTGGGGCGACGTCTCTACTCAAAATCTATTTGATCTGCAAAGATCAGCTTTAACGGTCGAGTCCTTGCAACTAGATCGAAATATCGACAATCTATAATATAATAAAACTGTAACAGGTCCAATTCTGTACATTGAAGATATTTTGAAAATTTTTGTTTGAGGGCACTCTATAATCGATACTGAAGCCAAAACAATTTTTTTTTAATTTTTTGTCTGTCTGTCTGTCTGTCTGTCTGTCTGTCTGTCTGTCTGTCTGTCTGTCTGTCTGTCTGTCTGTCTATCTTGGCCGCGCATCACGCCGAAACTACTGGACGGATTTTAATGAAACTTGGCACGATTTAAGTTAATACTACGAGGTATAATATAGGATACTTTTTATCCCGAAATTCAGCACGGTTCCCTTGGGAGAGGGGATGAAAGTCAAAATGTGTATTTCGCTGTAATTCATTAAGGCGTATTCCGATTTAATCCATTCTTTTTTTGTTAGAAAGCAGGTTCTTTAGAGATTGTCCTGTAATTATTTCAAGGTCGTCAATTTCGTAGTTCAGAAATTATAGACATCACGATCTTCAGTATAAGGTCCAAATAACTTGAACCCCGGAATCTACAAGATACTTTGAATGAACGGCTCATCTTAAGCTGGCAAGCGTACTTTATCGTATATAGCCATCGTGGATAGCCCTATTTTGTCAAAGTCAAACTACTCCAAAGGCGTCAGATTTTGCCAAACGATCATTATACCTACATACTACATAGTAGGTATGGATGTAATACATCGTATGGACTTAATGCTACAGTGTTTTCCTATGCAATTTAATATTCTAATCATACTAATATTATAAATGCGAAAGTGTTAGTTTGTTGGTTTGTCCTTCAATCACGCCACAACAGAGCCACGGATCGACGTGATTTTTTGCATGGGTACTATAGTTGAGGACATAGGTTACTTTTTATCCCGGAAAATCAAAGTGTTCACGAGGGATTTTAAAAACTAAATCCACGCGGACGAAGTCGCGGGCATCAGCTATTTCAAATAAAACATTAATTATCGTAGTACGTACTCGTATATTATTATAATTAAACCACGAAATAAGTCTAAAAATCTTTAGCAATACGTTAAAGTTATAGCTACAGCTGGCGAAAGAGTACTTACCGGTACTCCGGCTCTGCAGGGAGTCGGGTCGAGAAACCAGCGGATCTACTGCTGGTTCCTGTTTTGACATTTCCAGTGGCTATGGAAAACAATGAAAGTTGCCGACTAAGAACTGTCAAAACTGCATTTCAAAATAAACGGGTCTGCCCGCTAAATTCAACTCACGTCAAACTCGATACTCGAACTAATTTCTTAAACTGGACACTTTCAAGTCAAGTAAAGATTTTTATATAAACCTGTGAAGATGATACTGCTACTGGCGCAATAAGAATGCCATAAGCCTACTTTTTCGTATTAGTTTACAAATTGCGAAAAACCAAATTAAATTTGAATTTCGCGAGCCCCGTTTAGTTCACCTAAACAGTTCCATCTAGCAACCGAGATAGAGAATAGCCCCCCTGGTCCAGTCTAACAGCACCGCCTTCTGCATCTTGTGTAACGTGGTAAACGACTTGTGTTAGCCTATTACATGATACATCTATATATCGCACCTTACGCGTCTTTCGTGTCGCTTGCTAGTCGTAATAAGTATTTCCTCACACCCGAGTTTGGCAGCCTATCGCCCATTTGCCTACAGCCCGCATCGGCTTGCGCAGGAGTCGACGGCCCTAAATGGCGAGCTGTGTGTGACGAGCATACCGACGTACCCCATATTACAGTCGTTATTGTCCACAGCGTTTCCTGTGGCCATTTGAATGAAGGATTGTTTAATTGAGTCAATTGTTTTTCACATAATAGGTGCTTGCCCACAAATTCGTTTTTTTAACTAGATAAATAGACAAGTTTTTAGGACTTTTTATTATGTATTCCATATGGAGAAAAGATATTAACTGTTTTTCGGAAAATAAAATCCTTACTAATATTATAAATGCGAAAATGTGTTTGTTTGTTGGTTTGTCCTTTAATCACGCTACCACAGAGCTACAGAGCGACAAGTGATATTTTGCATGGGTATAGTCGAGGACCCTGCAAAGTGTTAGAGGCTATTTTTAATCCCGGAAAATCAGAGTTCCCGAGGGATTTTAAAAACTAAATCCACGCGGACGAAGTCGCGGGTATCAGCTAGTAGTCAGTAAATAATCATTGAAAACAACGCACTCACACGTAGGTAAAGGTACCCAAACATACATATTAGGTAAAAACTAACCAAAATCGTGTCTAATCGTACTTACGAGACTTAGTTGTCGCCTACCAAGGTTACCTAACAAGGTTCGATGATAAAAGATCATCACAATTTATGTTTTGTCATAGTAACTAAAGCGTGGAATCGCTAGAAATGAATTTTATAATGATTCTTATCTATCACCCAGACTGGCAGAGATAACAATACCTACTTAATTGCTCGTGAGCTGAAACAATAACGTCATGCGAGGTTACGAGTATCGTGTGAAAATAATGTGATTACATATACTAGAATAGGTATTTGTAGGATAAGCTCTCTCATACTAATTCAAAAACCAGAAAAACTAATTCATTTGCTGCAACAATGTTTTATCTCAAAAAGTACTTAGTGATTTTTAACTATAATGTAACTAAAATCGCTATGCAAACTAAGTACATACATTTGCTATAAAATTTTTAAAAATTAGAATTGACCACATTTTATTACCCTTACAGCTATGGCCCGGAATTCCCCGACCGTACAGTATATTTGTTTCGACACGGGAAAAATCGGGATTTTTCAGATGAAACAGTAGGTACCTACCTACTGCAGCAAATGAGCGAAATAATACGAATCTATCTGTATGTAAATATCACATAATTTAACGGCGAAGTAAAACATAGTGAGGAAACCTGCACACCTGAGAGTTCTCCATCTTGTGATCGAAGGTGTGTGAAGTCCGCCAATTCGGATTGGACCAGCGTGGTGGACTATGGCCTGTAACCCTTCTCTGAAATCTCTGAAAATCCATGGTCCACCACGCTGGCCCAATGCAAATTTGCGGACTTCACACACGTTTTAAGCTACGAGTATAACCCTTCTCTCAGAGGAGACCTGCGCTCAGTAGTGAGCCATTGATGGGTTGCTGATGATGTATTATATTCCAGGCCGGCGATTGGCGTGGGCTACGGCAGCGTGGGGCTGCAGCACTCGCGGTCGGCGGTGCTGCACGCGCAGGTGCCGCCGCACTACCGGCCCGTGATGCCGCCGCACGCGCTGCTCTCCAGCGCCTCGAGCGGCAACGTGCCGCACGCGCAGGTGACTGTATAGTGTATACCCTACCTTGTTGCCCCGAGAGCTGCGAGCCCAGCGTGGGGCTGCAGCACTCGCGGTCGGCGGTGCTGCACGCGCAGGTGCCGCCGCACTACCGGCCCGTGATGCCGCCCCACGCGCTGCTCTCCAGCGCCTCGAGCGGCAACGTGCCGCACGCGCAGGTGACTGTATAGTGTATACCCTACCTTGTTGCCCCGAGAGCTGCGAGCCCAGCGTGGGGCTGCAGCACTCGCGGTCGGCGGTGCTGCACGCGCAGGTGCCGCCGCACTACCGGCCCGTGATGCCGCCGCACGCGCTGCTCTCCAGCGCCTCGAGCGGCAACGTGCCGCACGCGCAGGTGACTGTATAGTGTATACCCTACCTTGTTGCCCCTTATTCTATTCCTGGATCAATTAAATGTTTGATCATCATATTATGGACCCCGATGTTACGGCTTCGCGCCGGGTAACTCCGACCACCCCACCAAAGAGGTCGGGGTGGATGGGTTACCCCAAAATAGATTGCGAACTGATAAATGACGTTATATTTTTATTTCAGGTTGGGCCACGTGTGCACTTCAAACTTCAACCACAGCAGATCATCAACGAAAAGAAAAAATCGCCGCCTTCCTCGCTAACAAACGGCAATGGCAAAAGCATCAGACCTCAGTCCTATACACCAGGACTCAAGCGCTCGAAGTCTCTCACTTCAGCTGATACTCTTGCCAGTGGAATGGCGGCGTTAGGTTTGGCTGCAGACGCCGGAGACCTTGGCAACTTCTCGCCAGAGATACAAGAGTGCATTGACAAGGCACTGGAAGGTGAGAAAAATGGTGTGTAATCGATTTTTTTTCGTCTCCAGCACATGGTGAAGGAAATTGGTGTAATGGATGGTAGAAATTTGGTAAAGAGTAGGTATGCTTACTTCGTACCTAGCGGTTTGCACAGGTTTCGAAATTTTGAAGCCAGGGTATGCAATAGAATTAGAAAAGTGTTACGAGTACTTCAACTTCTTCTCTAAAAGAAACTTAAGCAGTAATTTCACTTAAGAAGTACACGCTGCTGCCTTCAAGATATCTAATATATTAAGGGTTATTTAGATTGCATGTATTTACAGAACTTTGCTTGTGAACTGTGTAAAATATACTTTATAATTGTAAATATTTTAGAATGTGCACAATATGGTATATTGTGGTCGTACTGCCAGAAGATGGGTTATTGATGAAATAAGTAAGTCGCATAATATGTGCCAAATTCAAGCTTAGCCACTATTGAGTGAAAACTTTCACTGCCTGTTTCACTGTTAATTGCACAACGCTTTCGTACAACACTCAGTGCGCTGCCAAGAGTCAAGGACTAGCTTGTCATCGAATAAAAAAAGGACATTATTTGTGCTTGTTAATCCGTTAAGGACGGAGCCAAACTCGGAAAATGACTGTTTAATGACAAACACAGTACCTATTCGAACTGTAGTGTGCACCATCAGAATTGCAAAGAAAAATTTGCCATACCCTTAGTAGATAAAGGGGTATGACGACTCTCCTCCGCAAAATACTTGTAGACTGGACCGTATCATTTGATTATGGCTTGATTAAATTGGTAAAACTTGACAGTTAACAGAAAATTGAGGGATGATTTTAAAATCGTACCACATATTTCCACACGAGCATTATGGCTTGATTAAATTGGTAAAACTTGACAGTTAACAGAAAATTTAGGGATCATTTTAACATCGTATCACATTATACTTCCACACGAGCATATGGGTTGATTAAATTGGTAAAACTTAACAGTTAACTGAAAATTGAGAGATAATTTTAATGGCGTACCACATACTTCCACATGAGCATTTATGGTTAGATTAATTTGGTAAAAGTTGACAGTTAACTGAAAATTGAGGGATAATTTAAATGTCGTACCACATATACTTCTACACGAACATTGGCTTGATTAAATTGGTAAAACTCTGAAAATTGGGGGATAATTTTAATATCGTACCAAATGAGCATATTATGGCTTGATTAAATTAGTAAAACTACACAGTTAACAGAAATTTGAAGGATAATTTTAATGTCGTACCACTACCACACACTTCTACCCGAACATTGGCTTTATTAAATTGGTAAAACTTGACAGTTAACTGAAAATTGGGGGATAATTTTAATATCGTACCAAATGAGCATATTATGGCTTGATTAAATTAGTAAAACTACACAGTTAACAGAAATTTGAAGGATAATTTTAATGTCGTACCAGTACCACACACTTCTACCCGAACATTGGCTTTATTAAATTGGTAAAACTTGACAGTTAACTGAAAATTGAGGGATAATTTTAATGATGTACCACTTACTTCCACAAGAGCTGCTTGTCTGATCGAAGAATTTGTCTAACTCACGTTGTAACGTGACGGTGTGGTGACGATCTTCAGATCCGAACGCGGTGTGTGCTCGCACGCTGATGGACGCGGTGGGGCACCTGGTGTCCCGCGCCGTGGAGTCTCCGCGGTACGCTCTGCCGGCTGCTCGCCGCTGCATCGCGGTGGTGGAGCGGGAGCAGACCGAGACCTTCCTCGAGTCGCTGCTCAACACGTGCCAGCAGTGGTACCACGACCGGGACAAGGTAACGGACATTTTCGATAAAATTCCGTGATGTGTTCCTGATACCCACCGCTAAAAGGAATGCCCTTCTGGCTTCCTTTCATTCTTCTTATTCTCTTCTTCTTTATCAACCTATAGACAGAACCTATAGGTACTCGTATATACCCCTATATAACCTATAGAGACAAAAGGTGCTTTCTTTCAACTAATTATTATTACTTATATGTACCCATGACTAAGGATCAAAATCCGAGCGTAAAGTTATTTTGACAGATTTATCAAAACAAAACTGAAAACAACAAGCCCAATTTAGTCCTCGTAAAACGTCACTCGGCGTTGGTGAAATGAATTATATTGGGAAAGTAGTGATGTGTAGATGATTTGCAATGATACGTAAATGGAAAGCCGGCTGAAAGATTTGTTTCTCTCAATAGCTTTCCCTTAATCGATTTTGCCAAGGATTCGAGGATTTTGAAAACATGCATGCCTGAAAGTTATCCATGAGATTCTCCAAGTCTACCAATCCGCATTTGGCTAGGTGTGGTCCAAAGTCCCAGAAGAGTTTAGGCCATACCTAGTCCACTATGGCCTAAACTCTTCTGGGCCTTCTCATTTGAGAGGAGACCTCAGCCGGGTTTTGGCTGACGTTATGGTGATGATGATGAATAGATTTTCGGTTTGATAGCTTCTAGGTACAATAGTGGGCGGTGGGAGACCGCGGCTGATGGCGTTCCTGTCGTTCTTGCTGGAGATGTACTGCCAGCTGCGGCGGCGCGCGATCCAGCGGCGCGGCAACAGCGCTCCGGGACACGTGCTTTTGGCGCTCATCTGCAAGTGCTGCGAAGACTGCATCCGCCAGCCGGTGCCTTCACCGAGCGACGTAAGTTCCAGAACTTGCAAACTCTCAGTCTCAACAATTCTTTCCCTGGCCCTTTTGACGAGCTGACAATGGCCTATTTCTTAGTCAAAATAGAACTTTTTCTTGGTCTACCGTCCATCTATCTTACGAGGACTGAGACTATTCTAGAGGAATGCGCAATTCGGGTAAAGTGGCGGACAGTATAAGACAACCAGAATTTACCGACATAGTTACTGAGTTGCGAAGCTGAAGTGGTTATGGTCAGGGCATATGCCTATAGCTCAAAGAACAGATGGATGTTGGGATCCTAAGATTCTGGAATGGCGGATGGAGGCGGGCGGCACAATGTCGTGGTATGTGCAAGTCCCCATAAGAGGCCTATCAGTAGTAGAGACATCGCTATTGTCCTTATGGGCTATATGGCAAACATTTTTTTTTTCGGGATGCTGGACAGCACTGATGAGGTCTAGATTGGAGCGCGCTTGCCTAGAAAATGCCTATTAGACCTGGGAAGAAAAAAAGAAAAAATGACTCTTGTTCCAGACGGAAAACCTGTTCTTCGTGCTGACGTACATCGGGCGGGACCTGGAGACGCAGCTGCCCGGCGACCTGGAGCGGCTGCTGTCGGCGGTGCGCGACGCCTTCATCAACACGGCGGCCGCGCCCTCCATCCGCCGCACGCTGCTGCAGCTGATCGAGCTGCACGCGTCGCGCTGGCAGCTGCCCGGCTGCGCGGTGCTCTACTACTACCCCTCCTCCAAGTAGACCCCTGAGCTGTCACGTCCATCGGGCGGGACCTGCAGACGCAGCTGCCTGGCGACCTGGAGTGGCTGTGGTGCTTGCTCTATTGCTACCCCTCCTCCAAGTAGACTCATTAAGCGCATGCTCAGGGACTTAAGTGACGCAGCACCGCGTGGTAGGCAAATGTTTATGACGTCACAGCACACTATTTTTTGCGCGCGCGTTTTGACGTTTGATGAAGAGTTGCTTGTTTTATTACTTCGGAACATCCCTATTAGATTAGAAGATAAACGCGCTCAACTCAAACAACGCGCTCCGTCAACATAAACAGTCCTAAAACTTAAAGGTACGTTTCGTTTTAACATGTAAAATGTTTCTTGGACTGAGGGTCTGCTCGTAGGCATAATAGGTCATTCATAGGCCAATTAATATATAACTTGTAACTATTGCATGATTTATTTTAATTTTGTTAACACTAGAAGATGTTAAAATGTACCCATACTTATACCCTGTACTTTAAACCCTTTTGTTAACTTGATAATTATTATTAAGTCGTCATAGGTAATGAGGAAACTAAAAAAGTATTTAAAGATGGTAACGGCTTTATATTTGAATGCATCAATTAAATTGTACTTAGTTGGTTTCATTTGGAATAAGTGATTAAGTCTAAAGGCGCGCACACACTAGGCAAAAGTCCAACAAGCAGGAACGAGGGCTGTTGATATAAAATTATAGTTTTCTTTCGGGAACCTATAGAGTTGGACTGCTTTTAACGTTTAGCTACTGCAGAAAATGACTAGGTTTCGTTGACCGTAGCATTGGCTCTCGTTGGCCGTAGGGTTGGCTCTCGTTGGCCTCACGGTTGGACCGCTGTAGGCCCACCATGAGGGTGATTTAATGCAATATGTCGGTTTAAAATAATACGCATATAATAGTAACGTTAAGGGAATTTATTTATTTAAATAGACATATTTTTTATATCATCCGATCGCTTTAAATGATTCTAAAATCTAAACCCAACTAACTAATAGGATTTTTAAATGGGATAAATACATTTTTATACATTTTATTGGAGAATAGTGCACTGAGTACATTTTAATCTTAAAAAATAACTGAGTTCTAGCAAATTTTTAGAAAATATGAGTAAGCACTTTTACCAATGTAATATTTGTAAAAAAATTTAGTGGCAATTTATAAGTTCCTAAAGGCGTATTATAACTATATCTATAGATATATACTTACTAAGTTTTATTATTTATTATTTAAATAATATTGTAATAGTAAATAGGAGGAGGGGTATATTGCTTTAGTGTGTATAATGTTGATTTGAATGTTGTGTATTGTGTGGCGTAAGTGGAAAATCTACTGACACATTATTCAAAGGTTAATTTTGATTTTTGAGGAGGCCCTCAAGGCCAAGCCAAGGGCCTCTAACATATTATATCTAACCCTATCAATTTTTACGCCACTTGCACTGGTGTATTTAGTACCAATACAAAGGTTACAAGCATTTCTAAGCGATGTTTTGGTTCCGTTTTTCTATTGTGAATAAATTTGATCTTCATAATGTTGCATTATTATAGTTTGTTTTATGTTAAAAAAATATGTGACGTATTTAGGCAATAGTTGCCATAAGCTCATATTAAGCGAAGCGAGCACTGCGTTTTTTCCTATAAAACGGAATGGAAGACCGGAATCGTAATCTACTCATATTATTACAAAATAATCTCATTTCAGCAAAAACCGCAGTGTGCACCTAGCATAGCCTTATTGTGCCTTAAATTAGGGTAGACGAAAACATATATCTTTTAGTTAATAAACTAAAGTTAAGGTTTTGGAAAACTTTATAATAATATCTTCTATACGATTAGAGGCTTAACACATGGCGACTTTTTCACGCGCATTGCAAGCGCGTTTAATTAACGCGAGCAAAAGTCGTCGTGTTCAAAGGCACTTAGATTTAATTTTTCCTTAATTTAAGGTTGATTTTTATCAATGAGCGATATAATGCCTAAAAGTATTAAATCAAAGTACGTGTAAAATAAGTAGTTGACAAATTAATAGTGTACGTTACTGTACGATTTCCGCGCATAGTACTTCGTGCATTGCACCCTTTGTCGTTAAACTAACCCTAGACTTTTTTGCCATTTTTATAATACAATAGGTATTATCTTACGTTCCTTATTTATTGTACCTAATAATATTGTTTTCGCTAAATCTATCTTATTCTTACCTACCTTTGCTGTTTTAGGTGGCTAGAATTATAGTAGGTAATGTTTTATTATCAAAACTAATTATTCTTTGAAAATGCTTCGTAGGTATGTTATAATTTTAACAAATAGGTAAGGATATGTCTAGATGAGTGCGAAAAATGCGCGCTTCATTAAAACGCTAAGGCCCAATTTCACCAACGTAAAATAAGTCTTATTATCCGAACGTATTGATATTTTGACAATACAAAAACTATCAGAACGCCTAATTTATTCCTTCCTCGGTTAAACGTCATTCAACGTTGGTGAAATCGTCACTAAGTGTGATTAAGAAATGCAAGAAAATAATATATAGCTTTGTTCGTCCCGATCAAAATAATTATTATGATCGATTTGCGAAATAACCGAAATACCTTTTGTTATAGGTAGCCGTTAGATTTTGCGTCCTACCCACAGTAGTGTAAAAGTTAACCGGTTTAAAGATTTTATTTTTCTTCTAAAATAATATAATTTATTTATCACTTACATAGCTATATATCTAAGCACGTCTCGATCGCACTTAAAATCTCCACCACACCAAATATATTGTGTCAAAATGTCAGTGGTCTACATGGTTTATATTATTGCATTATCGCGAAATTCTGCTCGTTATTCAAAGCAGCGTATCAGAGCTTATATTGTTTTGAGTTTTATCATATTATGTTGGAGCCTTGTAACGCCTCGTCTAGACTAGCTTTAAGAAACTTAAATGTTAACATATTTTTTAGCTACTGTTAGGCGTGTAACAATTTTATCTTTGAAAATTAAAAAAAAACGTATGTTTGACTGAGCTTTGCGAATATTATAATATTGTTTTATAATATATGCTTGTGATATATATTTTTAAGTTTTCTAAATTTTTTCTGTTCTAACCAAAGACCATCCACTTGGAGATTCTCTGTGCACACCGGTGTTACGGAACGGATAGTGATGTGATAAACAATTATGGTCATTCACTTGACACAAAAGACATCATTGTCCAACGTTGGACCGGTATAAAATTACCAACAATTTTATCAGTATGTGTAAGTATAATTTTTTTTTTTTTTTTGTTGAAGCTGGACCAAATCTTCTTGTGTGTCTTTTTCGGCTCTGGTACCAGATTATAATAGTGCACAATATGGTGTATCGATCGTAATGTAACTATCACAACTGGTGCTGGGCCTACTTTATAGCTATTATAGTCTGTAATTAATGTCTCTTTAGTTAAGATCTTATGATCTACTTATGATGTTTCAGTGAACTTTTTTACGTTCGGGTTTTAGAATTTCGTGTGATCAATGTATCCAGATATAAACTAATTGTCTAATTGTTAATTTTAACATTTTAACAATTACATGTAATAAATATATTAAAAGACCGTCTACAATCTTTTATCAAATTAATTCATAAAAATGTTGTAATATGGAAAACAATAAAAAAATGGTGCTAACCTTTGTTTAGAAGATTTATATACGTAAATAAAAAACTTGTTGTCGGGCTATGATGTTCTATTCTAATAGAGCTGTATTTCCATACCTATGCAAAAACCAATAAACTATAAATAATGCACTTTAATTTGGTTTTATTTTCACAAGTTAGGTCCTTTAAGGTAAGATGTACTGTGTCGCAGTAAGATACAGTTTTTGCAATTCAATTCAAACAGAAAAAATCGCATCAAAACACACCTCCTTTTTATCGGGGCTTAAAAACCAGTAACAAGTTGTGCAAATTAAAGAAAATGTATACTTCTATAATGGTCCAAGATCCCAGTGCCGCCAGACCTAAGTTATTTTCTCAGCAATTATTTGTGTACGATAGAGTACTGTTCGAATGTCCTTTCAGTATATGCGTACTAGCTAGATTGTGCCGACGGCCAATTTCCAGATACCAGGTGCTAAAGGTAGGTAAAAACTAGAATAACTTATCTTAAATTCTCAGGGCTGATTTTCATATATGTTTTAAAGAATATTGTAAAAATTAATTAATTATGGATCGACGTGATTTTTTGCCTGGGTATAGCTTAGGATCTAGAGAGAGAGAACTATTGCAATATCTTCTGCAAGCTATACCCAGGCAAAAAATCACGTCGATCCGTAGCTCTGTTGCAGAGTGATTGAAGGACAAACCAACAAACACACTTTCGCATTTATAATATTATAGTATAATGATATTATCTCTAACACACTTAAACAAGTGAATCATGTTCTAGCGCTCATACATATGGGGACGCATAATGTGTGTCTGGGGGGATGTTTGACCCTTCCAATAGGTCTGGCAGCTTACAGATAATATCGCAATAGTTCCCTGAGTATCATGTATAAAAATCAGAACTGAGAATATAAGTTAACTTAAATTATATATATTTTTGGGAGCTTCAAAGCGTCTGGCTAAAGTAACCGCCGGCGGCGGTAAGCGTCTGGCAGTATTAATTTATTAATTTTTACAATATTCTTTAAAACATATTTATATGAAAATCAGCCCTGAGAATTTAAGATAAGTTATTCTAGTTTTTACCTACCTTTAGCACCTGGTATCTGGAAATTGGCCGTCGGCACAATCTAGCTAGTACGCATATACTGAAAGGACATTCGAACAGTACTCTATCGTACACAAATAATTGCTGAGAAAATAACTTAGGTCTGGCGGCACTGGGATCTTGCTCTATAACCATTTTACTAGATCAGTCTAGTCAGATAGCTATATTACTCGATCGCGTTCGTATTATAGCTGTATTCCTAGTAAGATATCTATGAATCGCTTTCGTATAGCTATATTCCGGCATATAGCTATAAACCTAGGTTTATAGCTATATGCCATATAACACGGCTTCAACTATCTTACTGCGACCTGCGACATATGCATCATCAATAAATCAATAAATCAAAATAGAAGGTTGCATATGGCTGCCCCTCCTGCCTACGCCAGCCGCGACTCGCGCTACTCTATATTTATATGTGGTACTATGGCGGGACCCCAAGAGAATATAACCACTCCGTCAACAGACCCAACCATGACCCAACAGTCTGAAACTTTTTTTTGTCCAAAGTTTTATCCAGTAAAAACTTAGTAAAAAGTGTTGAAATATTATTAGGGGCGTCACTATCGCACAATTTTCTTGAATCTAGCAACCCAAACTAGTCTGCATAGTTAATAATTAAATATACGGATGCACATCGTGATAAATGACCTGAAAATCGGACATCCCTTTTTTATGATACTAATCGACTTTAGGCTTTTTTGAATACTAGAGTAGAACACCCAGAAGTTAATTCCGTTTAAAACCGGATACCATCCGGATGGTAGGGGATGTTTTTGGCTGATTTTTTAGTTTTTGCTCAATTTGCTGGAAGGAACATCAATCAATTCGACTTTTCGAATCGTACACGACTATGAAAAATGACAGTTTTGTATGGACAAAAAGCGAATAAATAAATAAACATTTATTCGGCTTTTGACAACAGAACAAACAAAATACAAAAGAAGACAAAAACTTAAACACTAAATAATATTATTGTTCATGAATGTTATTGCTGAAAAGGCTACTGCCTCAGCTGAAGCAGTAGAATGCTGAGCGCTGATTTTCAGGCATATCCTTTAATGACGTCGCGAGCCTACCATGAGACAGTTTTACAAGATAAGTAATAGGTAACAAGAAATAAATAAATATATACAGATATTAACATGTGTTTCGGTTAACAGTTGATACTGAGGTAAATTGGGGGTAATATAAAATTGAATCGATGCGCACCGACGATGTGCCGATGTGGTTACGCAAACCGCCATTTTAAAAACAAAATATTGGCTCGCAACAGGAGTCAGGAACGTCTCTAGCGATGATGTAAATAAAACTAAAACTGAGCGCGGGAAAAGGGCTCAGAGCCTAAAAGTTGGCCTCCCTGGTTTTCGACGCGTTCACAGCTTTGAGAGTCTTTCGGTAGTAATTAATATAATTCGTCTATGTTAATGTTGATAATCCATCTTCTAAAGCTTTTCTCTAAAGAAAGATAATCTAATATGATTCTATCTATGATTAACACTGAACAGTGGACTGCTCCAAGAAGCAATATATTTTATCAGAGCTTTTTGGCTGTACCATGGCTGTCCTGTTTTAAATGACAGCAGGATCAATTTAAGTGCTACTTTTGACATACGAGTGTCTCTGAAACTTAGATACTTCAGGGATGCAATCTTGATGCAATGCAGATGCAGCCACTTCCAATTTTTAAGCATATTTAAATATCAATAATGGTAAACTGTGTGGTAAACGTACCATGTTTCTGAACGCTTCTTATATTGAATCTCTATTTGTTCGAAACATGAAGGTAACTAATCTGTGTACCTGTCAAATGCCAAAACCCATGAAACTATGAATTACGACTACAGTCTAGGCCAAAACCATAGAACTATGAAGACTATAGTCGTAATAGGGTATTTGACTATAATAAAAATATCGTTTCAACTGGTGTCATCCTAAAAGATTATTATCTAAAAACATTATTCCATATGACAAAACTAAAAAATAAAGCTTTATTTAATTAGAAAACATTAAATAAAATTGCTATAATTCTGGCCATGGTCACGTGATCGAAAACGTTCCGTGATCTCGAATGACGTCACAGTCCACACCACCTATGGAATTCTCATTTTGTCAATACATTTCGACGTGTTTGTGCGGCGTAATAGGCTAATTTCGTCTGTTTTTCATCGTTACTATTTTATTAAATACCAAATAGTATGCGACACGCGGCCTAAAAACACATATTATAAAATTGTCATTGTTTGAAATGTGAACTGATACGTCATGAGAGCAAATGGAACGTTTCGGCGGCAATTTATTTTTTTGAATTTATTTCTCGATTTTTATGAAAAAAAATGAAAATTATGCCGAAATATATGTTTTGTTAGCTTCAGCATAGCATTATTAACAATTTAAGATGATTTTCTAAAAGTAGTCAAATAGCCTATTCCTCGCAGTTCTCCATCAACGTAATTCCGTAATTCCTAGTTCCATGGCTAAAACCAATGCGTCTTTGCTGCTGCGCCTTGAAGTTTGCGCCCTTTGCTCGATTGCCGGTTGTCATTAGGGATGCAAGCTTTTTAAAAATATCGATATATCGATATCGATATATATCGAACTAAGTTTCGTATATCGGTCTCGTAGGCCGATATATCGATATTTTATCAATAATATTTTTCTTTTTACACTAGCGGCACGCTATGATGGCCGGTTTGACACATTACAATAGTGATGTGGAATGTCAATTTATTCTCGAACAAAAAACAATTAAGTTTTGTTTTTGTACCTGATTAAATAGGTTTAATAAAACAAAAATGTATATGTTTATTTAATTTATTTGAACGAACTGAATATTTGAATGAAAATGAATATACATACTTTATATGCACACAAGAAACATATGAATACAAAAGATACCAAAAAAGGTGCCACAAAAGGCCATAATTAATCAGATTCGTCCATACTACTATTTTCACTGTCGTCACTGCTATCATCACCTACATTAATAATTATATGTTCGTTTTCTATAATATTATCTATTTTCACATCTCTTTCATAATCTTTCCCTAAAGAACTTTCCCCACCGAAGAATAATCCAGCTTCCTTCAGTGAATGCACCAACTTTTTTCTTGTTGGATACTCCTTCTGTAAATAGTAGCCGTAAACATGTCTTCGGATAGCATCGGCATCAAAGCTATCGATGCCTACGACTGGTTTTGCTCGTTTTCTCTTTTTTGGTGTGTGAAGTTTATTTTCTTCTGTGCCAGTCTCGCCATATTTTTTTTTAGTTATCCGTCTAACAGTTCGTTGTCCAATATTAAGCGCATCAGCTACGCGTTCAACCACTGACGTTATAGGTAAAATTGGCCCTCCATTTTGAGCTTCACGATCGAAATAGTTACGAAGGCGTATTACGAACTCACGTGTCTGACTATTTAGAACAGTTCTCTGCGTACGTTCGGTCATATCGACGAAATCCACAACAAAGGGCTTGAACAGAGTCCAAATTAACGAGCAAGGGTCAACAGTAATGCAGTATCAATATTTGAAATCCAAAGCCAGGTCAAAACTATATCACAATCGCATTGCACTGACAGTTTATACTTTTCGAAGCAACGTCAATTCGAAACTGCTTTGTTTTGCATTGAGCATTGACGCGAGTTTGCCGGAGGTAGTAGTTGTGCTAGCCAGCGATCCTATGTGACGATCGTATTAGATTCCATTTTTAAAAATTTTCAATTTAGAAAACCAAATGCCGAGTTGTGGTATATATCATATAAAAATAAAAATTTTACCTTTTGTATGAAACAGCTGATATTTTTTTGCGATTTCAGAGGTTTGTCCACATAGTGAAAATTGTTCATATTCACAAGTACATTCACCCCTTAAATGGTGCAAACTGATTTTTCTACACTTGTATACATTTTAGAAATCAATTTAATAAATAAATTTTGAGTCCTAAACCTAAAACTACATTCGATAAAATTTATGAATCTCTGCACATCACTATCGTCAATAAAGTAATACAATTATTTCCTTCAAAGTCGTTATCAATTAATACGGAACTTCATGAGCGGACAAACGTCAAACCGGCCATCATAGCGTGCCGCTAGTGTAAGCTATTGCATAGCTTTTATCGCGGGCTTTGAACTAGGACAAACAGTTTGAGTGCGGCGACCGAATCAAGAAATTCCGTAACGAAAATAAACCTAACACCGTCGTTCAGTAAGCGTTCAACATTTTAGAGGTACACAAGTAGCTCTCTTTGGCGCAGTGGGCGAGCGGCCGCTTTCTTTACCGTATGGTGTATGATGTCGCAGGTTCGAATCTCACTCGCGAAGTAGTGACAGTGCGCTTTTCTTGTTTGTTTGTTTTTTAATTATTTTTTGCATAATATTTATTTTTTATGCCTTACTTAAGTAAATAAAAACAATATTTTTTTCAACAATTTATTAAAAAATTGTTTAATTCTAGTATTTTGTACCAGCTATTGAACTTAAAAATAATAACTTTGACAGTCTGCTTCCTTGTAGCCGGTTTCTGCTCTGAGTTATAGTGGCTCCTGCCTTTGAAAAAAGACGTTCGAAGGAACACTTGTTGCTACAATCGGTAGATTTCTTATTGCCACTTTAAAAAGATTTGGAAAATGCTCAGTCAAGTCAACAGCCAGCACACAGACCAGACTATAAACAACATAACACTAACCCAAGAAGCTTATAATATTGTATTCATGTATTCTACACCATTCTACACACCACCCACCCCACCACAGACTAGAGTAGAGAGAACAGAATCAATTAATTATTTTTTCTTTTTTTAAATGTGCTTAACGGCTCTGGCTACTAAGACTTTTGAGCCTGTAGTTTACTTAAACAGTCAGTGTTAGCAGATACACCGTACAGCATTTTACCCGATTTTGAGAGTAATTTAATTTGCGTGGGTTTTTCGATAATTCGTCACGATATATTGAGTTTTTCTATATTGATATATATCTATTCGGCGTACCGTTGATATCGATAAGTATCGATATTTTTAGGGGTCGATATATCGATATTTATCGGTTTCCCGATATATTGTTGCAAGCCTAGTTGTCATTTGTCTCGCAAGTCGCAACTCGCAATCTCAATGAGCCGTATATTATTTAGTGAATCAGCCGCATTTCGTTTTGGTTTTGTGTGGAACGTGCGTTGTTTGCTCCTTCGCTGTGCAGTCTTGAATTAGTTCGTTGATGATTTTGATTCGAGCGCTTGCCTCATAATGTGAATGTGTTGTGTTGTTCAGTGTTAAAAATGACCCGATGCAATTGAAACGTGATTTATGGTGTCTATTAAGTGTAGCTATTGTGTAAAATGGGTTTGATTACTTCGAGGGATCAGACGATGTTGGACGGGCCGGTCGCCACCAAAAGCCACCATGTACGGCAGCCGTCGACCAGGAACCGCGCCAAGCCTCCCATGCCGGATCGGGACGAGCTGGAGGATCGGTTCATCAAAGTTTTGGTATGTAACTACAATTATTTGCCGGCGTCCGTGTTTACAAACACGGCGCGTGTTTACGGTTAGCTACAATGAATTACGGAATTCCTTTCGCTTGTTTTCTTTGTGAATGAGCGATTACATGATATTTTCATCAAATGCTGTTTTATTTAGTGAGTGGAATGTCGTATGTTTTGTTTACTTTGTTTGCTCGGTAGGAACACACCCAATCGTGTCTGCTCTCTGGCGTGGTATTCTAATAAATTATGAATCATTGCTGCTCTTTTTTCAATTAGGCATGTTGTCTTGTCATTTAAAGTAATGTTTTTCTTTTTAATTTGATTGTAATTGGACTTTGGAATATCACAGTTAATATAGTCAATTATTAATACATATTAAGTTTTAGTAGGTACATAAATGGTACACATAACCACAATAGACACAAAATATTCAGGCACCTTCTTTATACATATAACTATATTATGTATGTATTTTTTTTAATAAAGCTTCAACTTTAAGTGTATCAACTTTAATAATTTTAAATAAGCAGCAAAAGCTTTATAGTGGTGGTCATCAGACGGTAAAACATTAAAATAATAAAATAGCCTTATTTTCAGTTACATAGTTATTGAACTTAATTTATTCATTTATTAGTTATTTAACTTTATAATAAAAATACCTAAGGACTAAGGCTGAGATCTATAGATCATACTCTGGCTCTGCTCAAGACTCAAGATTAGAATTAAAATGTGACACAAATATTTTCTGACATAAATCTGTCTTGTTTTGACTCAGTCTTGAGTCTGAGCTATGAGGCGATCTATAGATCTTACTTTGGCTCTGCTCAAGACTCATGATTAGAATTAAAATGAGACACAAGTATGTCCTGACATAAATCTGTCTCGTTTTACTCAATCATAAGTCTGAGCTGTGAGGCTCAGGTTGAGATCTATAGATGGCACTCTCACTCAGCTCAGACTCAAGACTGAGTTAAAACGAGACAGATTCATGAGCAGAGCCAGAATACGATCTATAGATCTCAGGCTGAGATCTATAGATCGTTCTCTGGCTCTGCTCAAGACTCAAGATAGTATTAAAATAAGACACAAATATGTCCTGACATAAATCTGTCTCGCTTTACCTCAATCTTGAGTCTGAGCTGAGTGAGAGTACCATCTATAGATCCTCCCCTGTGTGTCTTGCAGCAGAGGCCTCCAACTCTCCAGTGATATCAGTCTTGTGGAACTCCAGAAGCAATTTATACTTCAATTAGTGCTAGTAGATATGTATGTGTGTACATAGAAATAGAACAATAGGTT
Organism: Oeneis ivallda; assembly: GCA_029955525.1. Lineage (NCBI taxonomy): Eukaryota > Metazoa > Arthropoda > Insecta > Lepidoptera > Nymphalidae > Oeneis > Oeneis ivallda. The sequence goes on along the minus strand of JARPMR010000016.1, from coordinate 3,956,272 downwards.
CTCTATTTAATAGTGCAACATTCTTAGCATCCGCTCCCCATTTCGACACATATCCTGGCGTGTCTTATCAACCCCACTTCCATATATCATTGTGCTAGAGTGGGAAGTGTAGTACAGTTAGATAACAGCCGAATGTTACATTTCCTGCTCTGAATTATTATCTTATTGTTGTAAGTACACAATATGAATGAATGCATTTCTTGGGAAGTGATGCAACGTGTTTGTGAAATTTGTTATCTTTAAGTTGTTTATAGACATGTAGAGTAACTGTGTTAAGTCCTACTTCCTACTAAATTATGCGAAAGTTTGTGACAATGGATGGATGTACGGATGGATGGATGTTTGTTATTCTTATGTACCTACTGTAACACCTTTTATGTACAGTTTTTGCAATTCACGAAGGCGAGTGAGCTTTAATTGTGGTTACTTCGTGTACATGCACATTGCATAAGTGTGCGTGCCTGTCAAAGCCTAGGTGGGAGCGGGCAGGCGCGAGCATTGCGCTCGCTTACACTTATACAGATACGACACACACACAACCATAAGTCAGTTGCCCTCATGAATTGCAAGAACTATACCTGCGATCATGCAAATAAATGATTTGAATTTGAATTTCTTTAATGCCACAAGGAATGAACCGATTTGGCTGAAATTTGGATTGGAAGTAGCTCATACCTAGGATTAAAACATAGGCTACTTTTTAAAATAACAGAGTTTCCGCAGGAATAAAAACACATTAATCCACACAGATGAATTCGCAGGCATCATCTAGTATTAAATAACTATCTTTTGCCCCCAACTTTGTCCACTGGAGTTTGGTTTTTAATGTGTTTTTTGTGAAAACCTTTTTTTCCAGTATAACTGGTTGCCTAGATGTCATTAACTAAGTCCTCAACTATATCATTGTCAAAAACCATATCAATCTGTTCTCTGTGGCTGTGTGGTTGAATTTCAAACCAACAAAGAAACACACTTTCGCATTACTAATATTACTAGCTGATGCTCGCGACTTTGTCTGTGTGGATTAAGTTTTTATAATTCTACAGGATCTCATTAATAAAAAGTAGCCTTTAGTCACTCTCCAGGCCCTCAACTATACCCATGCTAAAAATTACATCGATTGCTAGCTCTTTTACAAAGTGATTCAAGGACAAACATACACACTTGCATTTATATTATTATAATAGTAAGATAATAAGGATTTGTTGGAATATAAAATAAGTTATAGTTATCAAATTAGTCATCCTCTACATTTAGGCCTGCCATAAACAGGAAAAATGTCATCTTGTCCAAGGCCCTCCGACACTAATAAGTAAATTACTGTGACTTGGTCAAATGTGCGTCACATACCGATCTGTTAGAATACGGTCAATAAGGAACCTTGGATTTAATCAGCAATTACTCTGCCTGCGTCTTTATCAGTGTGGTTAAAGTTTTCTTGAAATCCTGTGAGAGCTCTTTGGTTTACTCAAATAAAAAAGTATCCTGTGTCTGATATTATTTCTGTGCCGAATTTTGTCAAGATTAGTTGTGGGATTGTCTAAAAAAAACCGGTTAAGTGCGAGTCGAACTCGTACGCCGAGGGTTCCGTACCCATTATCCCGCCATTATATTATTATTATTTATATAGAATTTTCAACATTTTTTTATTTTTTGGAATTTTCCCTTTATTTGTGCTGTAAGACCTTGCTTTTTGCCAAATTTCGTCATTCTAGGTCAAGGGGAACTACCATAATATAGGTTTCGACCCAAACCAATAGGGTACTTCCAGTTGACCTAGAATTGTCATTTTGGTTAAAAGCAAGATCTTACAGCACAAGTAAAGGGAAAATTCCGAAAAATAAAGTTTTCGCGAAAATCTAAATTTGCCCATATATCTTTCTTTCGTGCTGACTCAGGACCTTGATTTTTATACACCTAAAAGGGACTATATAGACCTCAGTATCTGGTATAAATTTCAACTTGCTAAGTCCACCCATTCCTGAGGAAATCGGTGGTGACACACGCACAGACCGACGGACAGATGGACAAGAGAGTGATCTTATAAGGGTTCCTTTTTTTACCTCTTGAGGTACGGAACCCTAATGATTGCATCAGCGATCGCAATCGCCTTTGATTGGCTGGTATTCTCTCTATCTAGTGGGTAAGGGAGAGGGCAGACTGGCTACTTTAAGCGGCAGCGATCGCGCCTTTTTATGGCCATTAGCGATTGTATGGCCTTTTGCGTGCATCGCGCTTGTGTCGCGATTTTCGCACGCGTTCGCGTTTTTATGTCTTTCGATCGCAGAATGGCGAAATCGCGCGAAACGCGATGCACGCAAAAGGCCATAAAAACGTGCAATCCCTGCCGCTAAAATTAGCCAGATTGCCTTTTTCCTAAAATGCACAGATGCATCAAAGGTCATTGCGATCGTCAGACTATGTAGCAATAACTTTTAGACAGCCCCACAACTGTACAGTCCAGCTATGAATCATTAAACAGGTACTTCTCACTTGCATAATGTTATATTATTATGTTAAAATGATTAATTATATTTTTGTCATTCAAAAAGTGTATATTGTTACCTAATTTGTAGGTACAAAAATTGTTTCCTATAAAGGACAAAAACGCTGATCATGAATTAATCACACTGGCTCCTGGGAATTTACCCAATGACACAACAAATACTATTGTTACTTCATTAATGGAATGCAATTAAATTCCCAATTATAAAAATAAAATCAGTAATGGTGGAATTAAAATTAAAGCCGAATTCGGAAACGAATCTCAGCATTTAAGAGTGTCAGTTTGAGAATATCATGGAGAACTCTCAGGCTTGCAGGTTTTCTCACGATAGTTTCTTCACCATTGAAGCATGTGATCTTTAATTGCTTAAACACACATATAACTCTGAAAAGTCAGTGGTGCGTGTTCGGGTTCAAACCTGTGACCCCCTGAATAGGAGACCGTAGTCCTAACCACTAGGCTATCATTGCTCTTTAGTCTTTAAATAACGCAATATGACGGCCGATGTAAAGAACCTCATAAGTAAAGAACGTATTCAGTGCCCGGGTTAAGTTCGGGTTAAGTTGTTCGGGCGCCCAAACACGTCAGTGTAAATCTGCCATAACCCTAAGGCGACGTTTTCGCATAGGCGTGGCTTCGCGCGGCGCGTGCGGCGTCGTGTAGCGGCGGGCACCGCGGCGTTCGCCGACGCGGGCAGCGCGGCGGGCACCGAGGCGACGCACAGTGGGTCGAAACAGCTATATGAGGTACATAGGATTTTTTGTTACAAATTCCATTTAAAAAAAAATACTTATCGAAAGACCTTGTCATTCTGATGAATAATTGTTATTAAACGTTTTTCTCTAAAACTGATAGTTTTCCCGGAAAAAATATTTTCAGTTTTTGTTGTATATGGAATGAAACAGAAACTGCTAAAAGCTAATAATAAGCTGATTCCCGCGACTTCGTCCGCGTGGGTTTAGTTTTTAAAGTACCTCGGGAACTCTTTGATTTTCCGGGATAAAAAGCCACTCTCGGGTCCTCAACTATACCCATGTAAAAAATCACGTCGATCCGTAGCTCTGTTGCGGCGTGATTGAAGGACAAACCAACAAACACACTTTCGCATTTATAATATTAAGTATGATTAGCTAATTTTTCACTGTTTGTAATTATTAGTTTCCAACAACAAAGACAGTTTAGCTAAGGAGATACATTAGATACATAATAAAATGAATTGTTAAAAGAAATAAAGAAAGCTATATTTTGAATGTTTTATTTTGGTAGATCCTTTGTTTGAATTCACGTTATTTTAATATAATTTACAGTTTTAATCTATGAAATATCCTTTTTTAAGTGCTTAACTTATAAGTTTCTCTTCGATGAACTAGTGATTTAAAGTTAATTTCAATATTTATTCATAGAATTTTCATGCAGCACATTATTTTGGTCAAATATTTGATAATCCACGACATTATAAAATCAATAAAAATCTTTTTTTTTTAATTTCGGTTTCTAATAATTTTTAAACGGGCAAGTTTGGGTGCAAGCTGATAACATACGTAGACGTACGTACACGTAAACGTTTAAAGCAAGACCTTTCAAGACTTGGCCAAATTTTAGCAGTTTCTGTTTCATTCCATACAACAAAAACTGAAAATATTTTTTCGGGCAAACTATCAGTTTTAGAGAAAAACGTTTAATAACAATTATTCATCAGAATGACAAGGTCTTTCGATAAGTATTTTTTTTAATAGAATTTGTAACAAAAAATCCTATGTCCCTCATATAGCTGTTTCGACCCACTGTGCGTCGCCGCGGTGCCCGCCGCGCTGCCCGCGTCGGCGCCCGCCGCGTGCGACGCCGCGTGCTCCGCCGCGTTCAACGCCGACGCCTCTCTGTAAACGCTCTCATACTTCGCCATATGTTTGAGCTTCACGCGCGACTCGACGCCGCACGCGCCGCGCGACGCCACGCCTATGCGAAAACGTCGCCTAACATAGTTTCGTCGGTCAAGGAGGTATTGTGGTAAATGATATCAATACCCGCAACCGCAGCATGATGTAGGTACTAGGTAGTAAATATACATCTACCATTTAAATATAGTATCTAATTACCTATGTAACATGTAGTGACATACCTATTTTACATTTAATACCGCCTATACAGTGACATTAAACTAGCTGATGCTCGTGACTTCATCCGCGTTCGATTTCGGTTTTCCAAAATCCTGTGGGAAACCTTTGTTCTGTTCATTCTGGATGTTATCTCTATGCCAAAGATCAAGATCGGTTTAGGGATTGAACGGTTTACGTTTCTCCAAGAGGTCTGAGACGGGCGCATTTTTTAACGTATGGATTTCTTTGATATAAACAGCCTATACTTAGGCATAATAATTTGGACTTTACCTTTGTAGCTTTTATAAATTGATTGTCTAAAACTGTAAACACTTAAAACCCACACCCTGTTGCTAAAGTTCTCCTACTTTTTTTCTGGTTTTTGTCTGGTGGGAGGCTTCGGCCGTGGCTATTTACCAGTATAACCGTCAAAGATTTGCCGCCAAGCGAATTAGCGTTCCGGTACAATGGCGTAATGCCATAACTCCTTCCAAGTTTTCCCGCTACCGTTTTTGACTGCTTCGTGAGCGTTACTTACCACCAGGTAAGATCGCAGTCAAGGACTACCTTGACATTTAATATAAAAAAATAATAATTTAATGTACATCAACTACAGATTAGTTATGACTATGTAAGTAAAAAAAGATACCGGCCGAATTGAGAACCTCCTCCTTTTTTGGAAGTTGGTTAAAAATAAATTAATAAAACTGCGTAAATATTTCCTTCCAAGTGTTGTGTGTGAGTCATTTATCATTGAATTATTTATTAATCATTGACCTTGTGGCAGTGTTGTTATTTTGGCTGTGCTGTAATTGATTTGACACGCTCAGTGCTGCCTTTCTTATGAGATGAGTAAAACAACTAATAGTAACTAGAGCACAATTTGCATTACCGTTTTGACTGAGCGGCCCAACCCTCCAATGGCTAACTGCTAGAGCGTGGTAACGGGTGGGGTTTGAACCAGTAACCTGCCCCTGTAGCCAAGTAGCACTTCGTTGTGTCTATTCTCTTTCTATGATAGTTGTTACTTGAAGTTTTGGCTAGAGCTAGACTAGATGCAGCGTCATCTAGAATAAGGATCGGCTACTTTTCCCGTACCATTGTTGGCGCAATTTTTTAAGCCTAGCATGTTCTCCGACCAGGTGGTCTACAGTCAGCTATTTTTCCTTGAACTGTGAGCTGCAGGAGTTCGTATTTCTTAGGGCCATTTTCACCACCTTCTGATAAGTGTCTGATAGCTTATTCGCATATTTTGTCTTTGTCACTTGATATAAAGTAAGAAAGTGACAAAGTTTACGGTTAGGCTATCCGACACTTATCAGAAGGTAATACTGGCCCTTAAGGATATGGCCAAAGTATAGATAAGCTGCAACTTCCGTACCTTACTTTTTCTCTTGTGTTTAGGAGTGGGTACGACAATAGTGCAAAGGGTTCAACAGTTGGGCCTTACTAGACACAAATATCCTACAAAGTATTCTGAGCGTAACAAAAAGGAATCAGAAAGCCGTAGACAATGATGGCTGACGGCCAACTGTGACGGGCCGGCGTCCGCTCGTCGGTAACCAGCACGCGTGGCAGATCACACGACTGATTAGCTATCGTGGCCATAGGAGACTGCTTTCCTTTCAATGTCTTATTTGTCTCTTTAATTCTTACAAAGATTAGCAAGCTGTAGCACAGTTTGTTGACTGCTAGATAATTCTTATATCGCGTTTGTGTTGCAAAAGCAATGAAAGTAAGTAAAAGTTACCATTAAAAGTCGTAACGCAGTTAACACTTAACTAAAGTTACATTAACTAACAATCAGCTCAACCGGCGTTTTGCTCGAATAAAATCACAGAAATGTTGCGTGGACAACGACACTTAAAAGGAAGACCGGCTATTTTAAGCAATAGTGGCTTTTTTGGCAGTTAGCAGTAGTTTTTTTTTTTCTCGTCTGATGCAACCCAGGCCGGGTTATGTAAATATGTATATTATAGGTTCAGTTAAAGTTGTCATACTCTTCTATGTTAGTTTGCTTCCATCTTAGACTGTATAAAGTCCACTTACCACCAGGCGATCTCGCAGTCAAGGGCTAAATTGAAAAAAAAAATAGCATGTGTATTTGTTTGGAAAATTATACCTACCTATTGAATTTACGACATAAGAAGAAAAATTTACCGGACTTACATACGAAAGAGTTGATAATAATTTCTCGAAACCTATCAAAGATTATTAAATACTAGATGATGTCCGTGACTTCGTCTTCGTGATTAAGGATTTTTAATTCCCGCGGGAACTCTTTAATTTTCAAGGATAAAATGTAGCCTATGTTTTAACCGTGGGTATGAGCTATCTCCATTCCACATTTCAGCCAAATCGTTTCATTTGTTGTGGCGTGAAAGAGTAACAAACATCCATCCATCTATCCAAATATCCACTAAAACTTTCACATTTATAACATTACTAGCTGATGCCCGCGACTTTGTCCGCGTGGATTTAGTTTTTAAAGTCCCTCGGGAACTCCTTGATTTTCCGGGATAAAAAGTAGCCTAGATGTTGACCCGAGTAATAAGCTACCACGGTATAAAATTTTGTAGAAATCTGTGCGGTAGTTTTTACGTGAAAGAAGGACAAACAAACAGACAGACAAACAGTCAAAAAAAATTTAGCTTCTGTTTTGATATCTGTATCTTGAACACAATTAGAAGCAAAAACCCTTTTTTGGATCTACACTCGCGAGCAAAACTATGGAATCACCTACTTGTGATACGCTACGAGCGATCTTAAGACCTGAATGACTAATGAAGATTATTGAAAGTGGTACCATTTTAAAGGCTATACTTTAAACTTTAAATGAATTTATATTCATTTAAATTACACCCGTATTTCAGGAGCTATCCTGGTTAAAGTGAAAGAATAAGAAAAAAAGACTGTTTCAATTTCTTGATTCCTGACGAGTTGTGTGACTTTGACACCCTGTAAAAGCGCATGGTACCGGAATTTTCTTATCAGTCGGTTATCAAACGTTGACCTGCCTGACCTGACCTGACCTGACATCTGTGTTAATTTGACCCGCAACCTTGGAAGATAATGGATACAACATCTGCAGAAGCAGCACAAAATGTTGCCCTGCTGCAACAAGAACTTAGCCAGCGGTCTGTCGCATGTCAGCTGCACATAAGCCAATCTTGTGTCTCGAAAGTTTACAAACGCTTTCGGGAGACTGGATGCTTCATCCCGAGACCAAGATCTGGACGGCACCGGTGCATTTTGGAGAGAAATTACCATTATGTCGTATCAACTTCTCTTCGAAATCGCCATTTGACTGGTCTCGACGTCCAGTAGAAGCTCAGAAAAGTTCGTGGGGTGGCTGTAAGTGAGTGGACAGTTTGGCGAAGACTCAAGCATGCGAATTTGACTCCAAAAAGGCCTGCCACAGGGCCAAAACTGACGGCAAGTCACCGACAAGCACGCCTTCAATTTGCTCGCGCCCATATTGATTGGGAAGTCGATCAATGGGGGCGAGTTCTGTTCTCAGACGAGTGCAGAATGTGCTTGCACGGTAGTGACCGAAGGGGCCGGGTCTACAGGCGGCCTGGAGAGCGATTTTCTCAGTGCTGTTTCGCTGAAACAGTAGCCTATGGGGGTGGTTCTTGTATGATGTGGGCCGGCATTTCATTGGACGGAAAAGCGGTGCTTGTTTTCGTGCCTGGTGGGGGACGAGGAGGCGGTCTAACTTCAGACCGATACATCACCGATATTCTGCTGGAACATTCGTTCCTTATGCGGAGTATGTTGGTGATAACTTCCTCCTGATGCACAATAACGCCCGTTGTCACACTTCACGTGCCACAGCTCAATTCCTGGGTGAAGTTGGTATCGCCACATTGGATCGGCCAGCGCTCAGCCCTGACTTGAACCCTATTGAGCACTTGTGGGATGAGCTAAAAAAGAGGGTTCGATCCAGAAATCCGGCTCCTTCAAATACTGATGAGCTGAAATCAGCTTTAATAGAGCAGTGGGAAGATATCCCGCAAGATTCGATCAAGAAGCTGATTAGGTCTATTAGGCATCGTCTTCGAGCTGTTATTAGGGCCAGGGGAGGCAACATCAAATACTGATCCTAAATATTCGAGATCAAATAAAGAATTTCTTTAAATTTTTCTTTTTTTCTGAAACCTAATTCCTTCACTTTTCCTTACTCCTTCACTTAAATCAGGATAGCTCCTGAAATACAGGTGTAATTGAAATGAATATGGTATCAATTTAAAAGTTACAGTATAGCCTTTAATATGGTGCCACTTTCATTAATCATCATAAGTCATTTAGATCTTAAGATCGCTTGTAGGGAATCACAAGCAGGTGATTCCATAGTTTTGTTCGCGAGTGTATTTCATGTACAGAATTGGTTTCGTTTCTGTTTTATAATATGTATAGATAATAATAAGTAGGAAGTACTTTATCGACCGAGCGAAGCGAAGGTCTTTGAGTTAACTAGGGCGATTTGCACTTGTCCGTCCGTCCGTCCGTCCGTCCGTCTGTCAGAGCCTTATAACTTTTGAATTACTGAACGTAATTACTTCAAATTTAGATATAATATGTAAACCGATGGCCTCCAGCCGAAAATGGCTTAAAAAGTTATAAAAATCTTTATTTCAGGGGGGCTCTCATAGAAGCGAATGCGAAGTAAAAAAAAAAAATCGCGTTACATAAAATTGTTACGTATCATTTTAAAGATAATTTTGAACTGAGTACAAAAATATTTTTTTTTAATTTTTCCCTTAAAATTGACGAAATGGGGGGCTTTCAAAGTGGCGATTTTATACGCTCGCTTGAAGACGCTCTCTAGAAAAATCCGCTATGGATTTTCAAACTGATTTTATGTTTTTAGGTCACTTATATCCTGTACTTGAACAACAAATACTAAAATTATATGAATATTATAAAGAAACGAGATTATTTAATTTTTAATGGGCGTCAGTAATTCATATAGCATCAACATAGCTTCACAATAATGCTAATAGATGGCGCAGTCAGTAACTATTCCCATGGAACTACGAGTTAAATTCAATGTTTGATAAATAATTCAATGTTTTCACTAACGTTCCCTAACCTTTACGGGCTACCTATAAGTTAGGTGATTGATGTTTTCTGTCAACTTATTTATCACGATCCTGTACGGGACACCTAAAAGGATATTGGGACGGATGTTAGGACTTAGGATTGTATTTAGGAGCTACCTACGTTAAGAGACTCCTACTTAGGGGATGATTTAGGTATGTTTGGTGAAAACGGGCATAATAATAATGTCAGTTTTGGTTATCATGTATCGATTGAATGAATAATCATGGGATACCGTTACCGCGAGGTCTCAGTTTGGGGCGAACCACTAGTTAAATAATAATATAATAATAATAGGAAAGGAATAATAGGAATAGGATAATAGGAAGTAGGATTGGTCAGAAGTAAGTGCCGAAATTGACGTGATTGCCTAACATTGGTCAATCCAAACACTGTCATTCATCGCGTAAAATTCTGCATTCGACTTGTTGCACTATCGGCGTCGGTAGAACGCTTTCAGACTTGTCGCTTTGTCCTGTCTATCACAACTCAGCGCACTAATGACATAAACGCGTGCCGTGTTCACGAAGTCACGTAGTTTCAGAGATAATATCATGGTGGATTTAAGTGACAACCGACAACTGCGAATTGCCGATTCGTTATACATCGCGAGTAATTTACTTACAACACGAACTTCAGATAGACTTATTGCCCGTTTTCACCTATACGTTCTAGGTTTTAGGAATTTAAGGGGACTACTTCGGCTGTTTTAGGTTAAATCCTTTTTGAAAATTACGGTGGCTGCGGATACTGGGATGCCGATGCAGGCTCGCCATTCGAGGACCTTGCCAGCGCTCCATTACGTGCTCCATCTATTGTCTCTTGAGCGTTGCAACTCTTGTACTTACTGTTAACTATAACTTCTTCTTCGTGACACTCTTGGCAGAGCAATTGGGTATTTGACTAATATTTTTTTATTTATTTAAAATAACGTTTTTAAATATCTTATCATAATGCCATTTCTCTTTTTTAAATGTCTACTAGTTCCGGAATTATAAGCTGTTTTACTGTGTCTATATCTGTCTCTTTCTAAAACGAAATTTTATAAGGAGCGTGTACGGAGTTGGTGAAGTGTGACATCACACTTGAGTAGCGCTCTCTAACAGGAAACTTTAAAGCTCTGTAACTTATTTGTTGTTGGACCGATTTAATTTCTGTTTTTACAAATGTTATTCTTACATGTTAAATTTTAATGAATCAACATCAACATTTTGACTATGATTAGGCTGACATACCTGATACCTGCTTGGTAAAAGCCTAAAAAAAAAAGAAGAAGAAAAAACATTTTGACTACATTCAAGTACCCAATTGCCACTTCTTGCTGGCCGACAGCCTGGTACCATCGATGCCTGGTACACTCGTGCAATGGACCGCCCACAGCAGACGTAATAGAGCATCGCATAGGCAACGGCGATGTATACACGTATATAATATACTAGTCTAAATATGTGCGTCAGGACTTTAGTTAGGTTATGTTCTCTACCTGAGTAATAAATAATTTATTGCATTTTTTTACCGACATGTATGATGTAGCTATTGTATAATGAGTGGACATGGTTGAACTAAGTGTTCTGAGGTACACGTATGACACAGTAAAAACATATAACGCGTGCCATGCTAACAGAGTCACGTATAGAGACAATATCATGGTGGATTTAAGTGACAACTGGAAACTGCGAATTGCCGATTCGCTTTATTTACACCGCGCATCCGCGGCTAATCGCTCATTGTGCACAAGCAAAGCAACAATGGGACGGTTTTGTTCACGTAATGCTTTTTTGTGTTTAGTGAAGAAGTTATTCAAAGGTTGTACTCACTTAACTTTATAGTAGAACTAGCTGACCCAGCGAACTACGTACCGCCAGCAAAAATATTTAGTGATTGGTCACCCTTATCATTTAAGGGTATGAAAAATAGATGTTGGCCGATTTTTAGACCTACCCGATATGCACACAAAATTTCATAAAAATCGGTCCACCCGTTTCGGAGGAGTAAGGTAACTAACATTGTAACACGAGAATTTTATATATTAGTTAGAAGAGTTTTTCTATTCAAATTAACTTTTACAGTGCTTTCCAAACGTCAAGTCAATCTACCACTGGTCCGGAATGCCGTTCAAGTACCAACTGAGAAGAACCAGCAAGAAACTATTAACCGTTCATTAGAGTTGCTGTGCGAGTGTGAGTTACCTATATGAAATAGAACTCTTAAAGAAAAACAAATTCGTGTGTCGTGGAACACTCGGTTGAAACGAAGTTCCTTGTAATAACAAATTAATAGTAAAAATAAATAAAATAAATAAAAGATAATAATCTGAAGTCGGGAACCCCCGAACCGATAGTTTCACTCCTTCGTTTAGCCGCTACGCCACCAAAGCTATGACGAAACGTGTGTAATAAACGAAGGCAACACACAGAGGTCGTGAGGGAAAAATTCTTACACTTTTTTCGCCTAGCCCCCATCCGCCAAGTCCACACCGTCCGTTAAGGAACGTCCGTGGAAAAGGTTTCCAAAAAAAAAAGAAATGAGAAACGCTGGCCATGTGCAAATTGGCATACTTTGAGAACATTATGGAGAACTCTCAGGCGTGCAGGTGTCCTCACAATGTTTTCCTTCACCGTTAAAGTCAGTGATAAAATTAATTGTTTAAAACGCATATCTCCGAAAAGTGAGGACCCCCTTAACCCTTCTCATTCGAGAGATCCTCATCTCATTCAATCCCATTCATTGTGTAGTGGGCCGGCGATGGATTGAGATCTTTCAATACTCAAAGATTGAGATGAATAAATGTATTGTTTTTGTTGTCAATAAAATTTAACATAATTAAAGTTCCACACGATTGTAGTGCCAACATGCAAACGCGAAGGTTTTCTCGTAGCATTGGAAAACGTCTGTGAACGCGTTATGCTTTCAAACAAAAAAAGAATTTTCCAAATCGGTTCAGGCGTCTTCGAGTAATCGGTGAACATACAAAAAAAAAAGATTCCGACGAATTGAGAACCTCCTCCTTTTTTGAAGTCGGTTAAAAACGCACATACATATCTCCGAAAAGTAAGAGGGTGATTATCCCCTTTACCCTTCGAGAGATCCGTGTAGTGGGCCGGCGATGGATTGAGATCTTTTAATACTCAAAGATTGAGATGGATTTTAGTTTTTTTTTTAGTTTTTTTTTTTAAAAGAATATCAGCCAAGTTGAAGTTGACTAATATTCTCCTCTCCCCTCCAATTATGCGGAAAGCTTGTATTAGGAGTGGATACGACAATAGTGCAACGGGTGGGATTCGAACCTGCGACCTTTCAGTTTTCAGTCCGCACCTTTAACCGTTGGGCTATTGATGAGGCTTGGATGGATGTATTGTTTTTGTTGTCAGTAAAACTTATTTGAAGTTCCACTCGACTGGTGTTAGGAGTGGGTACGACAATAGTGCAACGGGTGGGATTCGAACCTGCGACCTTTCAGTTTTCAGTCCGCACCATTAACCGTTGGGCTATTGAGGCTTGGATGGATGTATTGTTTTTGTTGTCAATAAAACTTATTTGAAGCGATTGTAGTGCCAACATGCAAAACGCGAAGGTTTTCTCGTAGCATTGGAAAACGTCTGTGAACGCGTTATGTAGATGCACGGCAGGTGTCAGGAATGCAGCGGGACCGGTGCGCGGCGCCCGCACTGGGGTGACCAAATATGACGCTCGTGTACCTTGAGCACCTTAAAAAATACTACGTCGTTACTTGTGCGTTTTTTGCTTCGCTACTTTGATACTCTTAATTGACATCTGACACAGACTGGTTATTGCCAAGGCGTAATTTATGGTCTAGGCATATTGAGGAAAGCAAACACAAAGCTACGAGCCGATGGCGCTGCGTTCAGCGTTGGCTCTGACCTTTGATCTTACGAGTACGTTTGACCCATAGACGAATGATATTTACCGTCCCTTAACATAAATAAAACATGACATATTATTAAGCTATTGCATAGCTTTTATCGCGGGCTTTGAGCGCGGCGACCGAATCAAGAAATTCCGTAACGAAAATAAACCTAACACAGCATCGTCTAACGTCGTTTCAGTTCGGCAGACTTCGGCACGGTGTTAGTGTGCGTGCGATTAGACGAATGCTATGCAATAAATAGTTTTACCGCGGCAGTCCCCGAGCCCCACACGTATGTTTTTTTTGTTTTGCATTTATATACGCAAAGTAAGCTGTCTAACTAACTTTAGTTAGATAGCCTAAAAGTGAATGAAATGGATGAAAAGCATGATTGATGATTGAGGACTTCGTCGCCTCCTTTTTGGGGGGAGGGGGGAGGGTCCCCCAACGGCACATAATCATTATCAACCCATCAACGGCTCACTACTGAGCGCAGGTCTCCTCTCAGAGAAGGGTTATAGGCCATAGTCCACCACGCTGGCCCAATGCGAATTGGCGGCCTTCACACACCTTCGAGAACATTATAAAGAACTCTCAGGTGTATGTAGTCCGCAAATCTTCAGAGGTCAAGTCAAAGCCAGAATTTCTGCGGGCATCATCAAAATTTCGACGCGGCCTGCTATTGCTGCTGTCACACACTTTTGTACCGACTATGGAAAGGAGACGTTATAATATGCGTATATCATTAGAAGACGTATCTGTGCGTTTCGCTATCATTTCCTGATTCCTGAGAAACAACTAGACCAATTTTAATGCGGTTTATACAATAGAGCCGGAATCGCTGTCACACTAGTGCTCTACCAGTGCTTGATTAATAGAACCTGTAGCGATACACGAGTGGTGGAATATTACAGGAAATTACATGCAGCATTCAATATAAATCTTCATGGTTTTTGTACTATGATGCAGAACTAATAACTTACCTTCGCATTGCACCATACCTATGATATCGTCCAATAAAATATACAGCAGGGTCGCCTTAAACTTTAAGCAAGGCTGCATCTAATTGGCTCTGGCGCATTGGACCGATTTAGCGGTTCCGGGTTCAAATCTGGGTTAGGCAAAGGGAATTTATCCTTACTAATATTATAAATGCGAAAGTGTGTTTGTTTGTTGGTTTGTCCTTCAATCTCGCCGTAACAGTGCTACCGATCGATGTGATTTTTTGCATGGGTATAGTTGAGGACTTGACATAGGCATAGTGACATAGGCTACTTTTTATCCCGGAAAATCAAAGAGTTCCCGAGGGATTTCAAAAACTAAATCCACGCAGACGGAGTCGCGGGCATCAGCTAGTAGTCTATAGATTTATAATCACTTGGCTTTAACTGTGAAGGAAAATATAATGAGGAAACCTGCATGCCTGAGAGTTCTTTAAATGACCTTCTTAGGGGTATGAAGTCTGAAATCCTCACTTGGCCAAATTGTAGACTATGGCCTAAACTAAACCCTACTAATTTTAGAGGTAACCTGTGCCCAGTGCCCGACAGTGGGTTCAGATGAATGAACGAAAAAATAACGTTCTCAAAGGTGTATAAAGTCCACCAAGCTGGCCAAGTGCGAAGCCGCACTTGGCCAGCTTGGTGGACTATGGCCTAAACTAAGCCCTTCTAATTCGAGAGGGGAACTGTGTCCAGGGGCTGACGGTGGGTTGAGATGAATGCACAAATAAATAACCTTCTCAAAGGTGTATAAAGTCTGCCAAACCGCACTTGGCCAGCTTGGTGGACTATGGCTTAAACTAAGCCCTTCTAATTCGAGAAGGGAACTGTGTCCAGGGGCTGACGGTGGGTTGAGATGAATGCACAAATAAATAACCTTCTCAAAGGTGTATAAAGTCTGCCAAACCGCACTTGGCCAGCTTGGTGGACTATGGCTTAAACTAAGCCCTTCTAATTCGAGAAGCGAACTGTGTCCAGAGGCTGACGGTGGGTTGAGATGAATGCACAAATAAATAACCTTCTCAAAGGTGTATAAAGTCTGCGAAGCCGCACTTGGCCAGCTTGGTGGACTATGGCCTAAACTAAGCCCTTCTAATTCGAGAAGGGAACTGTGTCCAGGGGCTGACGGTGGGTTGAGATGAATGCACAAATAAATAACCTTCTCAAAGGTGTATAAAGTCTGCCAAACCGCACTTGGCCAGCTTGGTGGACTATGGCTTAAACTAAGCCCTTCTAATTCGAGAAGCGAACTGTGTCCAGAGGCTGACGGTGGGTTGAGATGAATGCACAAATAAATAACGTTCTCAATGGTGTATAAATTCTGCCAATCCGCACTTAGCCAGCTTGGTGGACTATGACCTAAACTAAGCCCTTCTAATTCGAGAAGGGAACTGTGTCCAGGGGCTGACGGTGGGTTGAGATGAATGCACAAATAAATAACCTTCTCAAAGGTGTATAAAGTCTGCCAAACCGCACTTGGCCAGCTTGGTGGACTATGGCTTAAACTAAGCCCTTCTAAATCGAGAAGCGAACTGTGTCCAGAGGCTGACGGTGGGTTGAAATGAATGCACAAATAAATAACGTTCTCAATGGTGTATAAATTCTGCCAATCCGCACTTAGCCAGCTTGGTGGACTATGGCCTAAACTAAGCCCTTCTTATCCGAGAAGGGACCTTTGGCCGAGGGCTGGGGGTGGGTTGAGATGAATGAACGAATAAAAATAGTCTGTGTTTAACAGTTTAGAATGAATTAGTAGTAGTCGTAGCCTTGACCGTGCGCAAGCGCCGCCGTGTCGGTCGAGGCCTTGGTCTCAGACTGGACCGAAGACGTCGTCACATCTACGAGAAACTTATCGAATCTGCGCAAGATGCATCTTGCAGGGCAGCGTTTTGAAACCATGGATTTTTTTTTTAAGAAATAGCTTTTTCCCGCGACTTTTTTAGGTTAGGTTGTTAAAAATAAACATAATGTAGGGAACGGGAACGGGAAAGTGTTTTTCTGGGATAGAATAGAATAGTTTTTAGCTTTCGAATCTTCAAGTGTATCTACTTCTTCTTCTTCTTTATCAACCTATAGACGTCCACTGCTGGACAAAGGTCTCCTGCATGGACTTCCACAAGCTTCGGTCTTGCGCCGCTTGCATCCAGCGGCTCCCTGCGACTCGTTTGATGTCGTCGGTCCACCTAATGGGGGATCTGCCAACACTGCGTTTCCCGGTGCGGGGTAGCCACTCTAGCACCTTGGGACCCCAATGAATCTACTGCTGGTTCGGAATGCCGTTCCAACTTCCGAGTTCCGACTGATAATAAAAACCCTATGTCACTCTCCAGACTCCCAAGTCCTCAACTGTGCCTAAGCAAAAAAATCACGTCGATACGCTCCTCAGTTGCTGCGTGGTTGAAGGACTAACGTTTTATTTTATCTATTCTCATATGTTGGCCATGTTAATAATAGGCGGCGGCGTAAGGCATCGGTTGAGTTGATTCCTCGGCAAACAGCAGAAATTCAACGGGCATGGTACTTGGGAAGTGTAAACTGTAAATACTTGACACAACACAAGGAAAACACTTTTTCGCAGTTCATTATCTCTGTAGTGATTCACGTCAGCTTAACGTCTTGCCGATGAGAGTTTTTTGTATCGTTTCTTCACATACAGGCGCTTCAATTATGTGACTTCTTAAACGGGTCATTGACTGCGTTTGACGGGCACGGGTTGATGTACTACAAAATCATGAACAGTGGTCGCCGTTTTATAAAAAGAAGGAATACCTAATAATAATATTCTGTTAGCATTAGCAGACCAACTAAAGCGCACTCATCACGAAGATTTTTGTATTTAGATAATACATTCCGTTGTTTTCCGGATTCATAACTAGTGTTCCGCCCCGGCTTAGCACGGGTATAACTTTACTTATGAAGAAATCGATATTTTCATACAAAAAATCCTATCCTTTCCGACCTTTTCGGTGAATTTTTCAAAATTTTTTTTTTCATAAAACCTTGCCCCTGTACACAACAAAAAAAAACAGCCAAATCGATTGAGCCGTTCTTAGGGAGGTTGCTCATGGCGACTTTTCGCAGCGATTCAGCAGCGATAAAATCGTAAAAAGACATTCAATCGCGATGCTGTCGCAGGTCGTATACCTTCTCCAACGTAACTACTATCGCGATACAGACGTGATGCAGCATCGGTAGAGTCGTACGTTTTAGTAACTACCTACCTGTGAACGCTTGTGGCCCCAACTCTTCGTTTACCATAGGTTTCGTCCGAAACAATCGCGCGTTTGTAGCGATGTTGAATCGATACTA
Organism: Oeneis ivallda; assembly: GCA_029955525.1. NCBI lineage: Eukaryota > Metazoa > Arthropoda > Insecta > Lepidoptera > Nymphalidae > Oeneis > Oeneis ivallda. The sequence continues at coordinate 3,938,389 of JARPMR010000016.1, read as the reverse complement.
TGCGATTGTATCGCAACTGAATCGCTTCTGTCGCGCGTTGCAATTGCAACGATCCGCCAAAAGTAGTCGATGCAGACGCGCACTACTTAATCGACGACTTGCCTAAGTGATGATCTTTGAAACATGCGGTAATTGATTTTCTATTAGATATTTAATCTACAGGGTGGCCGGTCAATTGACGTCACAAAAAAAAATTTAGGTCCAGTATGTTGTGGGGTATCCGAATCACCCCCATGTATGTTCTGCGATTGTTTATAGTTTTGGAGTTATGATTTTTTTTTCGATTTTTTGAGGACTTTCGACATGACCATATTAAAAAAATCCTAAAAAAAAATCAAAAGACTTTTTAGAGTTTTTTTTTTGCAACTGAATTTTCATGAGTTGTACTTTTATGCATAAAATAATCAGCTTCATAACTTTGATGAAAGTTATGAAAATGTTGGTCTAAAGTTAAAAATTTATGTTCCGTGAATTATGACTAAAATTTTCAACTTTAAATTAAAAATCTAAACATGTGACCTTATGATTTCTTAGTTAGTCTTAAAAGTGCGCCAGACTATCAGCTTTCATAATAATAATAATAACGTGGTACTTAATGGGGAGAATTTGGCTAAAATCGGTCTTCAAAACAGCAAGGTGGCAAATTCTTAAAATTAACCTACTGATTTTTTTATCATTCCTAAGGCTAATTAATGATTTGAGAATGCTGGAAACCCGTGTTGGTTGGATGACGAAAGTTTTAAGTAAGAAGTAGATCATAATGTAAATCCTTGAATGATTCCTGGTCAACGCGGCAATCGTGAGGGAATCTTTAGAGCAGACCCGGATCGCACAGAAGTGGTGCTGGAAGCGGTTCAGCGAAATCCATCTACGAGTACGAGAGCTATGGCTCGTGCTTTAGACATCCCAAGGACTTCTAAATTAGCCAACTGATTAAAAAAAAATTATCATTCCTATGGCTAATTTAATTATTAGAGAATGCTGGAAACCTATCGTGTTGGTTGGATAAGGAAAGTTGGTGGTCTGTCGGCTGTAAAGCTTGGACTCGTCGTAAGTGGAACGCGTGGTATCCTTCATCATGAAGAATGTCTTGGGTAGAAGTCCTTGGGATGTCTAAAGCACGAGCCATAACTCTCGTACTCGTAGACGGATTTCGCTGAACCGCTTCCAGCACCACTTCTGTGCGATCCGGGTCTGCTCTAAAGATTCCGATTGCCGCGTTGACCAGGAATCATTCAAGGATTTACATTATGATCTACTTCTTACTTAAAACTTTCGTCATCCAACCAACACGATAGGTTTCCAGCATTCTCTAATCATTAAATTAGCCATAGGAATGATAAATTTTTTTTTAATCAGTTGGCTAATTTAGAAGTCCTTGGGATGTCTAAAGCACGAGCCATAGCTCTCGTACTCGTAGACGAATTTCGCTGAACCGCTTCCACCACCACTTCTGTGCGATCCGGGTCTGCTCTAAAGATTCCCTCACGATTGCCGCGTTGACCAGGAATCATTCAAGGATTTACATTATGATCTACTTCTTACTTAAAACTTTCGTCATCCAACCAACACGATAGGTTTCCAGCATTCTCAAATCATTAATTAGCCTTAGCAATGATAAAAAAATCAGTAGGTTAATTTTAAGAATTTGCCACCTTGCTGTCTTTGAAGACCGATTTTAGCCAAATTCTCCCTATTAAGTACCACGTTATTATTATTATTATGAAAGCTGATAGCCTGGCGCACTTTTAAGACTAACTAAGAAATCATAAGGTCACCTGTTTTGATTTTTAATTTAAAGTTGAAAATTTTAGTCATAATTCACGGAACGTAAATTTTTAACTTTAGACCAACATTTTCATAACTTTCATCAAAGTTACGAAGCTGATTATTTTATGCATAAAAGTACAACTCATGAAAATTCAGTTGCAAAAAAAAATCTCTAAAAAGTCTTTTGCTTTTTTTTTAGGATTTTTTTAATATGGTCATGTCGAAAGTCCTCAAAAAATCGAAAAAAAAATCATAACTCAAAAACTATAAACAATCGCAGAACATACATGGGGGTGATTCGGATACCCCACAACATACCGGACCTAAATTTTTTTTTGTGACGTCAATTGACCGGCCACCCTGTATAAATTATTATTAAAGTATACGAAATAGAATATTCTTCTAAACCTCGTTTGGCTGACTGTACTTTACGCGCATCTTATTTCAGAGTTCATAAAGTCGATAATTGTTATTGTGTTCCGAATTTGGGCCAATACACTTTCTCCCGGGCGGTGTAGTAATTTCAGCTTTTAATCGAACGCTTGTTACTCTCTAATCGGCCAGATGTGTAGATCAATTTGTTTTGTTTCACGAAATACGGTTCAAATGTGTACCTAATTTAAAATTTTGATATAGAACTGGTCAACATCTCCACTCATCGCCGTCCCACTTTTGGGTAAAGGTTTCCACTCGAATGAGAGTTTTTAGTTTAGGCCATAGTCCACCAAACCGCGCTGGCCAAGTGCGTATTGGGTATTGGCAGACTTCACACACCTTCGTGAACATTATGGAGAACTCTAGGCATGCAAGATGTAGTCTTAATGTGACTGTAACAGAAAGTGATTTTTTATTGCATGTGGGATCTATATCCTAGAAAACCTGAGCTTAGGCTGTGATCTTATTGCTATCAGATAGTAGTAGTTAGTAGATCTTATAGTAGTAGGAGATTCAAGAAAGAGTTGAAACAAGTAACAACTGTTTTTACTCTGCCCGAGTGTCATTCATCTTACTAATATCTTACTTATGTTATAAATGCGAAAGTGTGTTGGTTTGTCCTTCAATCACGCTGCAACAGAGCTACGGATGGACGTGATATTTTGCATGGGTATAGTTGTAGATCTGACAGTGACATAGGCTACTTTTTATCCCGGAAAAACAAAGAGTTCCCGCGGAATTTTATAAACTAAATCCACGCGGGCGAATTCGCGGGCATCAGCTAGTAATATTATAAATGCGAAAGTGTGTTGGTTTGTCCTTCAATCACGCTGCAACAGAGCTACGGATCGGCGTGATATTTTGCACGGGTGTAGTTGTGGATCTGGAGAGTGACATAGGGTACTTTGATCCTTATCCTGGAAATTTGGAGGTGAAGTCGCGGACATCAGCTACTTAGTTATTTACTGATGAACGTAATCAAGAGCTTCCAAAAATTTTAAAGCTGCTTCGAATACTTTTATATCTTAAGATCAAAGAGGTACCACCGACCAGGGATTTTTGAAAAAGTTAATTTACTTTATGCTACCTATACCTACTATAAGACTTGACCCGTAGAACTAGTTTTGAAATGAACAACTTCCCACGCTCTGGTTTGAGGTAACATTCAGTAAGATCTTGTTACGCTCATACTCTCCTAGATCTCACCCAGAGCCGCTACAAACTCAGCCGGGTATTATTTACATTATCACCATCTCACAATATTGTCACTTAGACTAAGTATTAAAGCTATTAACTGCAACTAATACCCAAAGTTTCCTATCGTTTAAGTGATCCGTATGTTTTACATTTTCATAACTAAACCGCAGAACCCATTCATTCATTCATTCTTACATCTCAACTCATCGCCGGCCCACTTCTCTCGAATGAAGAGGGTCCACCACGCTGGCCAAGTGCGGAATTCACATACTTTTGAGAACATGATGGAGAACTCTCAGGCATGTAGGTTTCCTCGCGATGTTTCACCTGCGGACCCGTTTTGATGTAATTTTTCACAGAGGGATAGCTTGCATTCTGGAAATGAAAGCTAATTTTAAAGATTATTTACTTAACTATTAGAAAGTCGATGCTCAACACTAACCCATTCAACTGGTCCCATTGACTATTTTATGGTGTGTGAATAACCGTGTCAAATTGCACAAAATGTCAAGTTGTCGCTGGCTTTGCGGCAAAGCCTTGAGGATCGACACTACGGCAATCGTGACATTTTTGCATCATCGAAATAAAAGGGCGCCAAAAGTGTCCCCATAAACAATAACCGTTTCCATAGACAGCTCAAGTTGAAGCTCTACAAGGTGTGAAACCTTATACTTTAATGTTACGAAAGTTTTCCCCATTTCGAAATCCCGCCTGCGGTTGGGCAAAGTTAAGAAATGATGTTTTCATAATGAGCTTATGATTTTAACAGGTTTTAGTTACAGTGACATACCAAGATATTGGTAAAAAGTCAAGCGACAGACTGACATAATATCGACACCTGCAAGGAAAAACATCGTAACTTTTTAGCGATTTTGAATGAAAACTATATTCTTAGTAATAATAAACTTACAAGTGTAAATTGAATATTTAAAACACCCCCGACATAACTATCTATGGCTGTCGAAATTATCAATTAATTAATTAGTAAGTCATTTAACGATTATACTGGCACGCGTGAAGCACTTAATCGAGTAATCATACGCCAAAAATGCCTTACATCATTTTGGAAAAGAGCTGTTACTCTTACACTGCTGGACCGATATTAACCAAACATAGCTTAGAAGCACCGCAAGGAAACTGGCTTTCAAATGAAAAAAACTGCGTCGAAATAGGTCCATCCGTTTAAGAGCTACGATGCCACAGACAGACACACACACACAGACAGGCAGACATCGACGTCAAACTTATAGCACCCCTCTTTTTGCGTCGGGGGTTAAAAGATGCTTTTTGCGCTCAACGAAAAATGAGATACGATGTTTTTCCTTGCAGGTATAGATATATGAATGGGAGTAAACACAGATTAGGAAACAAGGGGTGTGAACTTACAGAAACTGTAACCTAACACCCATTTTTAGGGTTCCGTAGTAAACAAGGAACCCTTATAGTTTCGCCATGCCCGTCCGTCTGTCCGTCCGCGGTTTAGCTCGGAGGCTATTGGTACTAGAAATCTGTAATTTGACAAGGATATAAATATCAATCACGCCGACCAAGTGGTGAAATAAAATTGTGAAAAATAATTTTTTTTAGGGTACCTCCCCTACATGTAAAGTGGGGATGAATTTTTTTTTCTCGACTATCCCATAGTGTGGGGTGTCGTTGAATAGGTCTTTCAAAAATATTGTGGGTGTGGGAACACCATTTCAATTCAGGGATCCGTTTGTGAAATATGATATTTTAAAGTGCTAAATTTTATTAGAGTCAAGTGTCCCCCCCCTCTGCCAGCTAAATGGTTGTATATAGAATTCAAGAAAAATTCACAGCAGTAGTATATATAACGAATTTTAAAGGAAAACTATCACGGCTAAGTAGGGTTCATTAGTTAAGGAGTTATATCTGTTTTTTCTAAGTTAGGCATTACACGTAGTGTAAGTTGCATATTTTGTAGTATATTATAGTATTTAAACCATGGAACTCAAAATGTATTCAATATTCATAAATAAAGTATAAGCACTATCCTAGGTCAGCAATAATATTTGAGACTTTCAACTACGGAACCCTACACTGCGCGTGGCCCGACACGCACTTGGCCGGTTTTATTATTAATCATCAGCAACCTATCAACGGGTCTACACTCTACTGAGCGCGGATCTTCTCTCAGAGAAAGATTATAGGCCGTAGTCCACCATGCTGGCTCAATGCAAATTGGCAGACTTCATAAACCTTCTAGAAAATTTGAGAAAATGGATAACTTTCAGACGGTGCAGGCTTTCTCACGATGTTTTCCTTCCCCGTTGAAGCATGCAATTATTAATCGCTTAAACACACATAACTCAGAAGTCGGAAGCGCCTGCCCGTGGCGCGAAGTGTGTTAGTTAAGTGTTGAAAATAAAATATACCATCATGAAAGAACATCTTCACGGTCTTCTTTCATGATCGTATTTAGTACGAACTCCATTGTTCTATGGATAAACAACTAAACTAGCGGCACGCTATGATGGCCGGTTTGACGTTTGTCCGCTCATGAAATTCCATATTAATTGATAACGACTTTGAAGGAAATAATTGTATTACTTTATTGACGATAGTGATGTGCAGAGATTCATAAATTTTATCGAATGTAGTTTTAGGTTTAGGACTCAAAATTTATTTATTAAATTGATTTCTAAAATGTATACAAGTGTAGAAAAATCAGTTTGCACCATTTAAGGGGTGAATGTACTTGTGAATATGAACAATTTTCACTATGTGGACAAACCTCTGGAATCGCAAAAAAATATCAGCTGTTTCATACAAAAGGTAAAATTTTTATTTTTATATGATATATACCACAACTCGGCATTTGGTTTTATAAATTGAAAATTTTTAAAAATGGAATCTAATACGATCGTCACATAGGATCGCTGGCTAGCACAACTACTACCTCCGGTAAACTCGCGTCAATGCTCAATGCAAAACAAAGCAGTTTCGAATTGACGTTGCTTCGAAAAGTATAAACTGTCAGTGCAATGCGATTGTGATATAGTTTTGACCTGGCTTTGGATTTCAAATATTGATACTGCATTACTGTTGACCCTTGCTCGTTAATTTGGACTCTGTTCAAGCCCTTTGTTGTGGATTTCGTCGATATGACCGAACGTACGCAGAGAACTGTTCTAAATAGTCAGACACGTGAGTTCGTAATACGCCTTCGTAACTATTTCGATCGTGAAGCTCAAAATGGAGGGCCAATTTTACCTATAACGTCAGTGGTTGAACGCGTAGCTGATGCGCTTAATATTGGACAACGAACTGTTAGACGGATAACTAAGAAAAAATATGGCGAGACTGGCACAGAAGAAAATAAACTTCACACACCAAAAAAGAGAAAACGAGCAAAACCAGTCGTAGGCATCGATAGCTTTGATGCCGATGCTATCCGAAGACATGTTTACGGCTACTATTTACAGAAGGAGTATCCAACAAGAAAAAAGTTGGTGCATTCACTGAAGGAAGCTGGATTATTCTTCGGTGGGGAAAGTTCTTTAACGAAGATTTTGAAGACCATTGGATTTCGATACAAAAAATGTAACAAACGCAAAATATTGATGGAAAGATTTGATATAGCGATGGCAAGGTATACTTTTTTACGGCAAGTGAAAGAAATCAAAAATTGGCAAAATGTTGTGTTCTTGGATGAAACATGGCTTAATGCTAACCATACTGTAGGCCGTTCTTGGAACGATGACACAGCAGCATCTACTTCCAAAGTTCCTGTAGGAAAAGGATCGCGACTTATAATTTGTCACGCCGGAACCATCAACGGGTTTGTCGAAGGTTCTCTCATGGCTTTTGCGTCAAAAACCACTGGAGACTATCATGAAGACATGAATGGAGAAAAGTTTACTGAATGGTTTACCTCAATGTTGTGTAGCCTCCCTGAACCATCTATTATAATTATGGACAACGCCCCATACCACTCGATGCAAATTGACAAGCCACCTGCCCAATCCCAAAAGAAAGCTGATATCGTCGCATGGCTTCGTAAAAATGGCGTAGATGCAAACATGAATATGTTAAAAGCGGAATTAGTACGTCTTTTAAAAGAAAACAAACCAACCAAGATCCGATACGTCATTGACGAAATAGCATTAGAACATGGGCACAGAGTTATACAGTTACCGCCTTACCATTGTGAGTATAATGCGATTGAGTTGGTGTGGGCTCAAATTAAGGGATATGCTGCAAGACACAATACAGAACCCCCATTTACCACAAAAAAAAATGCTAAAATTATTAGAAGAAGCTTGTGAACATGTGACTAAAGGAGACTGGGAAAAGGTTGTGAATAGAACTGTTAAATTAATAAGGGAAGATTATGAAAGAGATGTGAAAATAGATAATATTATAGAAAACGAACATATAATTATTAATGTAGGTGATGATAGCAGTGACGACAGTGAAAATAGTAGTATGGACGAATCTGATTAATTATGGCCTTTTGTGGCACCTTTTTTGGTATCTTTTGTATTCATATGTTTCTTGTGTGCATATAAAGTATGTATATTCATTTTCATTCAAATATTCAGTTCGTTCAAATAAATTAAATAAACATGTACATTTTTGTTTTATTAAACCTATTTAATCAGGTACAAAAACAAAACTTAATTGTTTTTTGTTCGAGAATAAATTGACATTCCACATCACTATTGTAATGTGTCAAACCGGCCATCATAGCGTGCCGCTAGTGTAGCTACGATTTAATCACACGTTTAGTCTTGTTAAGTTAAACGGTTACGTCAAATTGTTAATGAAAGACGCAAGAAAACTAATTATTGTACTCGGACTAGTGATGGGCTACGAACAATCACATTTACGCTTTGGACGGGAAAGGAGACGGGAGGAGGAGGAGTCAGTAGCCATAATTATTCAGCAGGGCTAAAATATATTCTTTAAAACTATGGAAGGAAATGTTACTTAGTTTTAGTAACAATATATGCGCTCATTCATTTTTCGCTCCGAACTTCTAATAAGGTTAAACTATAGTTATAATAAAATAAACCTATTGCATGACAAAATAAATTCTTCCACCAACCCCTCCAAGTCACAATCAGTCTACAAGTTTAGATTCATTTTAAAATTACAATAGTTCAATTTTTAATTCATTCAACTTTATTATTCACAAGCTTTGCCCGCGGTCTCGGTCACGTTAAGTTTTTCAAACCTCTATTTTACCCCCTTAGAGGTTGAATTTATAAAAAATCCTTTCTTAGCGAATGCCTACGTCTTAATAACAATATGCATGCCAAATTAAAGGCCGATCCGTCCAGTCGTTCGGACTGTCGTTTGATAGATCAGTCAGTCAGTCACTTTTTCCTTTTATTTAGATTCAAGATTCATTCAATTTTTTCATTTATTTTAAATTTTTTTCGATCTCTCCTAACACAAGCTTGCCGCTTTTTTGGAGGTAGGAGGAGAATATTGTCAACTTCAGCTTAGTTAATATTCTTTAAAAAAATAAATCGATGATTCTGTGCATCCCTAATCGAAACAAGCGTAATCTATCTCCAGCTGATGCTGACGTCACCGCCGCATGTGGCTGCCAACCGACCTTTTAATGCCGTCCCTTTGTTGGGAACCGTTTGAAGTGCATTTATTTGAAGACCAGTTCAGACCGATTCCGCTTTATTTTCATTCACTCGATGTGCTCTTGGTTCTATGAAGTTTTATATTTAGGTAAGTCAATTTTGTTAGGATCGTATTTAAACTTAAACGTACGATCTCAAAGTCAAATTAAAGGTTTCAAAAAAATCGAATAACAACTTCTGAATAAATAAAAGTGCGTGAGCGATTACAAATATTAAAAAATCGGCCATGTGCGTGCGCGTGGATTTAGTTTTTAAAATCCCACGGGAAGTCTTTGATTTTCCGGGATAAAAAGTAGCCTATGTCACTCTCCAGGTCCTCAACTATACCCATGCAAAAAATCACGTCGATCCGTAGCCCTGTTGCGGCGTGATTGAAGGACAAACCAACACACAAATTTCGCATTTGTTTAAAAATTTCCTTCGAGTGCGGGTAAAACACTTTAACGGACTATTTAGGTATATATTTGGGTGGCTATTAATGAAATTATTATGAATATGATCACGTTTACGAAATCAACAAAGCATAGGTAGATGTCAATATGTAATTGATAATGCACACAACACTTTATTAACGAAGTGACTCTCGGAGGGAATAAAATTCCAACCTGACGTACCTACGTAGTCGGACGATATTTCAACCAGACATCAGACCAGCTCCTTGTAAGTAAAGTACAGTCACCATATTTGGAGTTGAAAAAGAAATACGACATTGGAAACGTCCTTCATACCGTTTCGTAAACAAAACACATTGGTGTGATTACATTCATTGGTACCGTGTATGTAATTGAGATTTTTTTATTTATGATTACTTTGGAATCCCCAAGTGGACGGGCGAGCCAATGTCCAGCTGTGGTGTTTATCGGTTGAGTCGACGAGCCAGAGATGGGAGTAGTTTTGGTAGGTTTTTAGTGAGTAGTGCACTCAGGTTAAATCGGACATGCCACCAATCTGTTGGGATCTATGAGGACTTCTTACTTCCCAGAAAAAATACAGTTCTTATACTACAAGTATAAAGTTACCTATGTTTAAATAATGTGACCAACGGAACGCATTTTAGTGTAATAAATGATGGTATGGCGTGCTTACCTACAATAATTATAATCTAAATTTCAGGAGTGTCCTATGAACCTCGGAGTCTTTTATTGCACTAGATAGTGGCATACATATTTAATGACGGCTGGCCACCATAAAATAACACGCTTAGGAGTTGACATAGAACTGTCTTCAATTACTAAAAGTTCTACGGATATTTTCAACACGCTTACTGCAAGAATATTGTGCCACGCTCATGGATTTCATCGACATCGAATCGCGGTGAACCAATTCTTTCGTAGAAGTTGTATTTTATCTATTTCAACTTGATGTATCTTGGCTGTCATGCTAGGGGACTTCACAAAGTTAATACTTCTACATCGCAACACATGCTCGTAATATAATAAAATAGAGCACTTATGACAGCGTCAAAAGCTTGCTTTGTAGATGTTCCACCGCACTGCCGCGACCGAGGACTGCGCTTTTCTCTCTTCGTTTCTAAATTCTTAGTACCTTCCAAGATTGGCTCTGACTCTGCTTATGACGACTTTATACATTTTTGACCCAGTGGTCCGGTACTTTAGCTAAGTTAATCGGTGCGAATTGCCTCTCCCCGCCGAGATAAGACCTTAATTTTTATACTTGCCTCATCCAAATTATACCGTGACACAGTCATATTAAACTAGACAAAAGGCTTGCGAAATATCTGCCTGGAATAGGTACGGCGATATGACGAATTTCATTTGTATTGTACCGTCACGGTGGCAAGCCCGAAAACAATTGAATTGCATTTGGAAAGCTGAAATTAGGTCTTTTAACTCGCTTCCCTATCTAATCACTCCTACGTTGTGTAATATGTTCTATGACACAAGCTCTACTATTATTACTCGTGCATCTAAATAAAATGGAAAGAATAACTGACTGACTGATCCTTCAACGCACAGCTCAAACCACTGGACAGATCGGACTGAAAGGCATGCATAGCTATTCTGATGTAGGCATCCGCCAAACAAGGATTTTTGAAAATTCATCCCTTAAGGAGTTAAAACAGGAGTTTGAGAGCTAGTACAACTATGTAATCTCTTAACACCAGCAATAGGATCCACTCAGAAAATATTTCAGCCCCTCTATTTCAAAATTTCGACTGACTATTGACCACCGTTCTTCTATTGATATTGGTATTGTAACAATAAGTGCAGTTTTAGTAGTTAACTAAAAATTGCTCGTCGTTAATCGAAAGAATATTAGTCAAGTTGAAGTTGACTAATATCCTCCTGTCCCCTCCAAATAAGCGGAAAGCTTGTGTTAGGAGTGGGCATGACAATAGTGCAACGGGTGGGATTCGAACCTGCGACCTTTCAGTTTTCAGTCCGCACCCTTAACCGTTGGGCTATTGAGGTTGATATTAATAATAATTTAAAATTATAATAATAATTTAAAATCCCTCTCCCAATTTCTCTAACATAATCAGTGAAAAGGTTTTACTTTACTTCACGTCTGATTGGTTCTAAGCGGGAAGTTGTTACGTTAGGTCATACGCGGTCAAATGTAATATGGTTCTTAGTGAATATGGAACACGCTAAATTGTAGAACTGTGTCAAATTTATTTAAATTAATTAATAATGTCGCATTTGGTACACTGGTGTCTGGTAGAACACATTGACTGTCTGAACTGTTGAAGTTAAAACACAATTGCGCCATTATGTAAGGCTATAAACGCAGACTTATGCTACATTGGAACTGCAAGCCGATTATTCCCTAAGGCGCACTTGCAGAAACGTCGAGTTATCCTTTTAACCCAGAGTTAGCAGCTAACTCTGGGTTAAAAGAACAGATTTGACAGATTTCTTATAAAGCTTCTGTCAAAATTACAAATTTCCGGGGTTAACTAACTCGGTGTCTCTGCAAGCGGGCCTAACTGTCACATGCCCCAATACTGAGCAAAGGAGACTTTTCTCATGGGCGGAAAATTGCTGGATCCCTTACGACAATCGACTCTGCAGGTCTTTGCTACCAAAGAGTACAGATATAACATCAGAAAGAACCTAAATTCAAATCCTGGCCTATCGATTTCAAATGTATAATATGCCTACATAAAATATCAGATTTTGTTAATTAATGAAAGAGTAAAAAAAACTTTTGAAATTAAAACAGGTAGGTAGGTATATGAAGATTCGGTTGATGTTTTAAGGGACACACCACCGTACACCTATTGAAAATTTTAAACTCCTTGAGTGTTCTTCTTTGTCAACCGACAGACGTCCACTGCTGGACAAAGGTCTCGCATAGACTTCCACAGGCTTCGGTTTTGCGCCCCCTGAATCTAGTGGCTCCCTGCGACTCGTTTGATGTCATCGGTCCACCTAGTGGGGAGTCTGCCAACACTGCGCTTCCCGGTGCGGGGTCGCCACTCCAGCACCTTGGGACCAAAACGACCATCAGCTGTTCGAAATATGAACCAACTCCTCGAGTAAGTAGTAGATATTCTGTTCAAAGTGAACACTAATCAATAGCGCTTTAATAATTAAATGTAAATGTATTGGACTGCATTCGAATCGATCCGTCTGTGCTTCGTGCGGTTCTCGCCGTCTCTGTATTCCGAGCCGGATTGATGAAAACCGCAAGCTAACCGCGGCACGAAACAAAGTAACGGAATTTTTGTATTATTTTCATAGATTTTGTGCAATAAAATACTAGTTTAGTACTAGATATACCTATATGAAAAAAGACAGTCCTGTAATCCATTTTTCATTAGCTGTCTTAAAAGGTAAATAAGTGATTTCTCGCAGAAAGACGTAAACGACATTCTTAGACGAATCACACTGCGACTAGGAGCTTTTGCGCGATTCCACGCGCGGGGATGCGTTGTAAAGTGTGTGACACCGATCCGCCTTATCGCCTTTCAAACCAAACGAAAAAAACGTCGTAAGCGCCCAGCTGCTTTTTTAAAAGTAGTTTACATGTTTTTAGGGTTCCGTACCCAAAGGGTACCAACGGGACCCTATTACTAAGCCTACGCTGTCCGTCTGTCCGTCCGTCTGTCAGCGGGCTGTATCTCGTAAACCGTAATAGATAGACAGATGAAATTTTCACATATTATGTATTTCTATTGCCGCTATAACAACAAATAATAAAAATTAAATTAAATTAAAAAAATTAAATTAAAATATTTCCTTGGGTACATGGAAATATTTTTTTTTAACGGAACCCTAAAAGAGCGAGGCCCGACTCGCATTTGGCCGATTTTTATTTAAAACTAGCTGACCCAGCGGACTACGTACCGCCAAAAAAAATATTTAGTGGTTGGTCACCCATATCATTTAAGGGTATGAAAAATAGATGTTGGCCGATTCTCCGACTTACCCGATATGCACACAAAATTTCATAAAAATCGGTCCACCCGTTTCGGAGGAGTAAGGTAACTAACATTGTGACACGAGAATTTTATATCTTCTAGATAAAATAATGTTCAGTCAGTAAGTATGGCGCATGATTTTTTTTTTCAAGGTATATCAATGATTTCTTGGTATATTTTAGTTAGCATTGTTATTCGTCGGCTGAGTCAATATCGATTTCAATGCGGCAACGTGCTTTGTTCCAAGAATTAATCGAGCACAAACGGCGCCGGTTATCGATTCATTGATTCATCGATTTTGTCCACAATTAGCTGTTAGTGGCTTGGAACACGCACGTTTATTTATAGGCCCGATAGTTAGGCCTTTGAGTTCAATTGTGGTTTTAAAGGTTCAAGGTCGTATCGAAACTCCCTTTCACTTTGAGCCTGATATTTCTGCCCAATTATTGGTTTGCAAAATAACTAGAATACACTCGCTTTATTATAATAAAGCATAAAATAATCACTAAAAGATTCAAAATTGAAAGTTCAAACATGTTCATCCACCATTTTGTCCTGTGTAAAGTTCCATAAGGAACTTTACACAGGACTTTCAATTTTGAATCTTTTAGTGATTATTTTATGCTTTATTATAATAAAGCGAGTGTATTCTAGTTATTTTGCAAACCAATAATTTTTGTGGCTTTGAATGTCCGTTTTTGATGAAAACCCTTAATTAATACAATACTTACTGCCGCACTCAGAGTCGCTAATCGTTACTTAACAACTTAATCGTGGATTTTAAAAAGTTTTATTCTCAGAAGTTAACGCTTCGTTTGTACGTTAATGACAGTTCAGAAATAGATTTAATGATAATCAATTAATTAATCATTAAAAAATATAATTTAATACATGCGGCTGAGTGCGGCAGTTAATCACAAGTCAATGTTTAACTAATCATAATTTAATGAATGACTCTGAGTGCGGCAGTTAGTTTTTACACAGTCAATCATTCTGAGGCCGACTTGCACCAAACTGCATAATTTATCAATTTATAAATTATGCAGGGAATTTATGCATTAGGATTAAGCAGTTTGGTGCAAGTTGACCTTAATCTAATTTAAATAACATGGTATCCTAGAAGGTACCTAACCTTCAAACTTTTAGGACGAGAGGTTTTAGTTCGCGGCGAATCACCATTTGACAGACTAACGAATGTCAGAAAAACGAGACAAGGGCAAATCAGCCAAATAGAGTCGGAGACTGCATTGCTCGGTCAATAAAGACGAGTCAGTCAACGTGTTGCGAAACATCGAGGTACAAGCACATTGAATTCAATGTATGCCTTCCGTGTTTTTTATTGATACGTATTGCATAAAGCATTGTGGTTAAAGGCTTTACAAATCGCCTACCGACAACTTAGAGCTGGAAGTTGGCACGTCTGTTGATGCTATACGTAAATTGTATCTGTCCCAACATAAATTCGAATGAGTCAACGTGTTGTGAAACTCCTAGGGACAAGCACAACTGGAGTTAGTTAACGTTTTGTTTACATCGTGTTGTGTGAAATATATTTATTGATACGTTTCGCATTAAGTTTTAAGACATTAGAAATCGCCTGTCGACTAAGTTAAGAAGTTGGCACGTCTGTTGATGCTATAGGTAAATTGTATTTGTCTCAGCATAAATTCGAATGAGTCAACGTGTTGTGAAACTCCTAGGGACAAGCACAATTGAAGTTATTTTCCCTGACGTCCGATAGTATCTTGTTAATGTTTTGTTTACATCATCGCGTTGTGTGAAATATTGATTGATATTAATTCATTGTAGTTGCCGATATCCTGCTCTATTTATTCATTAGGAGCCTATGACTGCAATGCTTGCGTCTACTCCTTTAGACATTTTATCAGATAAAGGAGAGGATATATGTACATAGATTTAAGATTGGTAGTTTGAGGTTTTCAAACAACTATGATATTACTACGCTATTGTTTGTAGCAAGCGCGGTATCTAGTAGCGACTAAGCTACCAATCCTAAATCTATAGGGATGCAGCTAATAGGGTATTTGACTATAATAAAAATATCGTTTCAACTGGTGTCATCCTAAAAGATTATTATCTAAAAACAGTATTCCATACGACAAAACTAAAAAATAAAGCTTTATTTAATTAGAAAACATTAAATAAAATTGCTATAATTCTGGCCATGGTCACGTGATCGAAAACGTTCCGTGATCTCGAATGACGTCACAGTCCAAACCACCTATGGAATTCTCATTTTGTCAATACATTTCGACGTGTTTGTGCGGCGTATTAAGCTAATTTCGTCTGTTTTTCATCGTTACTATTTTATTAAATACCAAATAGTATGCGACACGCGGCCTAAACACATATTATAAAATTGTCATTGTTTGAAATGTGAACTGTTACGTCATGAGAGCAAATGGAACGTTTCGGCGGCAATTTATTTTTTTGAATTTATTTCTCGATTTTTATGAAAAATAATGAAAATTATGCCGAAATATATGTTTCGTTAGCTTCAGCATAGCATTATTAACAATTTAAGATGATTTTCTAAAAGTAGTCAAATAGCCTATTATGTACACATGAGATTTACCATTTCGAATATTTTAGAGGACCAACCGCGAATATACACGTTGATGGTTGAAGTAAAGGAAGCCGTAGTCTACACTCTACACCACCAGGCTTTTACCGTTATCAATTTTAGGAGTAAAATTATAATAATAATTATGTAATATTTGTTGCGAAATAAGTAATAATATTTTTTTTACTATTTACTAGGACGTAGGATTCTAAATCTATGTTAATCAATGATCTGTACCGTTTTTCTTATTCCCTGGTTTCACATGTTTCTTAAGAGTTTTCTTCGAGATAATATATGTAGGACCTAATTCGATTCGTAGGGACGTAACTAGATGATGCCCGCAACTTCGTCCGCGTGGAGGTTTTTTAGTTTCCGCGGGCACTCTTTAATTTTCCAGAATAAAATGTGGTCTGTATGTTAATCTTGGGTATGAGCTATCTCCATTCCAAATTTCAGCCAAATCGGTTCATTCCTTATGACGTGACGGAGTAACAAACATCCATCCATCCTCACAAACTTTCGCATTTATAATATTAGTAGGAAATAGGATAGTAGGTTTCGCAAGAACTGAGGTCTTTACTCTTTATAATACTGATCCAATTTGGGTTTGTGGATCAAAATTACTTTTCCCATTGGACTAGATTATCATGTCATGACACTTGAGAATCAAATGAGGTGGAAAAAGAAATGAGTTCCCACATTTTATCCTACATACCTCGATTGATAATTTAGTACAGGCCCTTGGGGTTCCCCTTCCCAACATAGTTAATAATGAGGTACCATAAGCGGAAAGCACACTAGATCCCTGGAGTGAACAAAGAATGCAATGTATTCTAGTTCATCGCGGCTCGTGAGGTAGCGGCTTCGATTCCCCGCGGACGGAAAGTGGCCGCCGTGCTGCGACTGCGCAATGCGTTGCGCATGCGCTTTCAAAGCTGCGGCTCTTTGTTTTTAGGCGGTAGCGGAAAGATTTTTTTGTGGCAAATGCTAAATAGCTGTAATAATTATTTTCGAAGGTTCTCGTGATTTTAATCACGACTACGAAGTTATTACTGCTTTTAACAATAATTGTAATGTACAGTAGAAATATTTGAAGGTTAAACAGATGGTCGTTAAATCGGCGCTCTCTACCAAATAAGCCCTTTATGACTGTTTAGTCAAGTAATCGCTAGCTGAATCCCGCAACCTCGTGTAGATTTAGGTTTAAGAATCCCGCGGGATCTCTTAGTATCCTATGTGCTATGTCATTGCCTTTTGGGGCTCTGCAGTCAAAGCGTGAAAATGTAACAGACAGTCAATTACCTTTGTGAATAAATTGTCAGATATATAGCACTAGATTATGCCCGCGACTTCGTCCGTGTGGATTAAGGATTTTTATTCCCGCGGGAATTCTTTAATTTTCTTGGATAAAATATATTATTAAAGCCTGTGTATTAATCCAGGGTATAATCTATCTCCATTCCAAATTTCAGCCAAATCAGTCCAGTAGCTTTTGTGTTTGCCTTTATAATATTGTGTGATCCATGGTATACGAAAGACCTCATGAGATATGGACCTCCAGAAAGAATAGATGTCATCGAAATGTGCTGGAGGCGCATGCTTAGGATTTAAGCTGGACCGAGCACAGATCCAACGTGTCTATACTAAGTAGGCTAGGCTTAAAGTTAAAAAAGCGTTCTGGCTGATGATCCTTATTCCTTACTAATATTATAAATGCGAAAGTGTGTTTGTTTGTTGGTTTGTTGGTTTGTCCTTCAATCACGCCGCAACAGGGCTACGGATCGACGTGATTTTTTGCATGGGGATATTCGAGGACCTGGAGAGTGACATAGGCTACTTTTTATCCCGGAAAATCAAAGAGTTCCCGAGGGATTTTAAAAACTAAATCCACGCGAACGAAGTCGCGGGCATCAGCGAGTAATTAATATGAAGACCAGTTAAGTGATATGATAAAATCGATTCCCGCCAAGTAACCATCGGGTCCAATAACCCGCGGCGTTTATCAACGTGCCCGGAGCCGGGAGTACGTCAGCGGCGCCAAATGATGTTATTTTAAGGATGTACTTCAGTCGGTACAGAGCTTGCTACATAAATAGTGATGAGGCAGTTAATATCGATTAAAAGTTCTGCATTTAACAATTCACAGGATATAATGAACGAAGGCAACAGGTGTCGTGACGGAAAATTCGGATCCAAAAACACAATAAAAGCATCAGCAGGCTTTGTGAGTACCAAGACCAACATGAGACAGTTTCATGTACATAAAAGATTTTTGAATAGGTATATTAATTTTTTCGCAAAACCAAAAATTCTGAGACCATCCACTCGCGGAAGTTATTCGTAGTTATGGATATTTGATTTTTTCGTGTTAATATTTCATTTGTCGCTAGAGTTACTGAATAATTAGAAATGAAAGGAACGCTGAAAAGAGCACTTAAATGCGCTAATTTCATTCGGATTTATGTAAAACTCGAATAAGAGAATTTTGAGATTAGCGAATATAGTATTTACCTACATACTTATTTGTTGCGTTTTTAGAGAATTTAAAGAACCATCGAGCATTGCATCAAACTGACGAAGAGTAAGATGTAATGCTTGATTTAAAATGTTTCATATCAATTTTGAACTTATTTTATCGAGAAACCGATATTTTCATGTTGTCGATAAAATAGCTATCACCATTGTCTACATAACTACTTACTACTTAGTAGGTAACTACACAAATATGGCCGGATGTTTGTTTGTTTGCATCTTTGTTCGGAACTGCTATTAGTACACAATTACTTACTGGAAATGCGGTTCTTGTAACAACGCACTTGGGTGGCTTTAAGTTAAAACTTTATTTTTGGAGTCGTAAAATAGGTGAAGTTTCCCCAATTTGTATTTCATTCAGATCCATTACGTATACAGTTTCGTTACTTTGCTACGATACTGTTTTACACTAGCGGCACGCTATGATGGCCGGTTTGACGTTTGTCCGCTCATGAAGTTCCGTATTAATTGATAACGACTTTGAAGGAAATAATTGTATTACTTTATTGACGATAGTGATGTGCAGAGATTCATAAATTTTATCGAATGTAGTTTTAGGTTTAGGACTCAAAATTTATTTATTAAATTGATTTCTAAAATGTATACAAGTGTAGAAAAATCAGTTTGCACCATTTAAGGGGTGAATGTACTTGTGAATATGAACAATTTTCACTATGTGGACAAACCTCTGAAATCGCAAAAAAATATCAGCTGTTTCATACAAAAGGTAAAATTTTTATTTTTATATGATATATACCACAACTCGGCATTTGGTTTTCTAAATTGAAAATTTTTAAAAATGGAATCTAATACGATCGTCACATAGGATCGCTGGCTAGCACAACTACTACCTCCGGCAAACTCGCGTCAATGCTCAATGCAAAACAAAGCAGTTTCGAATTGACGTTGCTTCGAAAAGTATAAACTGTCAGTGCAATGCGATTGTGATATAGTTTTGACCTGGCTTTGGATTTCAAATATTGATACTGCATTACTGTTGACCCTTGCTCGTTAATTTGGACTCTGTTCAAGCCCTTTGTTGTGGATTTCGTCGATATGACCGAACGTACGCAGAGAACTGTTCTAAATAGTCAGACACGTGAGTTCGTAATACGCCTTCGTAACTATTTCGATCGTGAAGCTCAAAATGGAGGGCCAATTTTACCTATAACGTCAGTGGTTGAACGCGTAGCTGATGCGCTTAATATTGGACAACGAACTGTTAGACGGATAACTAAAAAAAAATATGGCGAGACTGGCACAGAAGAAAATAAACTTCACACACCAAAAAAGAGAAAACGAGCAAAACCAGTCGTAGGCATCGATAGCTTTGATGCCGATGCTATCCGAAGACATGTTTACGGCTACTATTTACAGAAGGAGTATCCAACAAGAAAAAAGTTGGTGCATTCACTGAAGGAAGCTGGATTATTCTTCGGTGGGGAAAGTTCTTTAACGAAGATTTTGAAGACCATTGGATTTCGATACAAAAAATGTAACAAACGCAAAATATTGATGGAAAGATTTGATATAGCGATGGCAAGGTATACTTTTTTACGGCAAGTGAAAGAAATCAAAAATTGGCAAAATGTTGTGTTCTTGGATGAAACATGGCTTAATGCTAACCATACTGTAGGCCGTTCTTGGAACGATGACACAGCAGCATCTACTTCCAAAGTTCCTGTAGGAAAAGGATCGCGACTTATAATTTGTCACGCCGGAACCATCAACGGGTTTGTCGAAGGTTCTCTCATGGCTTTTGCGTCAAAAACCACTGGAGACTATCATGAAGACATGAATGGAGAAAAGTTTACTGAATGGTTTACCTCAATGTTGTGTAGCCTCCCTGAACCATCTATTATAATTATGGACAACGCCCCATACCACTCGATGCAAATTGACAAGCCACCTGCCCAATCCCAAAAGAAAGCTGATATCGTCGCATGGCTTCGTAAAAATGGCGTAGATGCAAACATGAATATGTTAAAAGCGGAATTAGTACGTCTTTTAAAAGAAAACAAACCAACCAAGATCCGATACGTCATTGACGAAATAGCATTAGAACATGGGCACAGAGTTATACGGTTACCGCCTTACCATTGTGAGTATAATGCGATTGAGTTGGTGTGGGCTCAAATTAAGGGATATGCTGCAAGACACAATACAGAACCCCCATTTACCACAAAAAAAATGCTAAAATTATTAGAAGAAGCTTGTGAACATGTGACTAAAGGAGACTGGGAAAAGGTTGTGAATAGAACTGTTAAATTAATAAGGGAAGATTATGAAAGAGATGTGAAAATAGATAATATTATAGAAAACGAACATATAATTATTAATGTAGGTGATGATAGCAGTGACGACAGTGAAAATAGTAGTATGGACGAATCTGATTAATTATGGCCTTTTGTGGCACCTTTTTTGGTATCTTTTGTATTCATATGTTTCTTGTGTGCATATAAAGTATGTATATTCATTTTCATTCAAATATTCAGTTCGTTCAAATAAATTAAATAAACATATACATTTTTGTTTTATTAAACCTATTTAATCAGGTACAAAAACAAAACTTAATTGTTTTTTGTTCGAGAATAAATTGACATTCCACATCACTATTGTAATGTGTCAAACCGGCCATCATAGCGTGCCGCTAGTGTAAATATCAAAAATTCCGAGATTTTTTTTTAATGTGTCCATTTCAAAATTATAGTTCTTGATTTTTTAGTGGTCTTCTGTGAGTTTTCTTTTCAACTACCGTAGTTTTAATGAACCGTCGATTTTTGGAACGAAGTTCCTTTTCGGACGGTATGGCAGATGGAGGCTAGCCGAAAAAAGTGTAAGAATTTTCCGTCACGACACCTGTTGCCTTGAAAATAATTTTCACTTGTTCACGCACACTTTAGGCCGACTAATGTCTTTAAGGAGTGAGACTATCGGTTCTGGGGTTCGAATCTAAGATTATTAATTTTTTATTTTATTTCTTTTTATTATTAATTTATTATTAGAAGGAACTTCATTTCAACCGAGTGTTCCACCCTCCAATTTTTTTCTCCATTACTGGTAATCATTACTTTTTCCGGAAATATTGTTAGGCGATAGAGCGGTTTCATCTCACCCGTAACTTATGCAGTGAATATTCAGTAGTTAGTAATAACAATAATTACTTCCTCGGTCCTGCCTAATTATTATAGTTAAATACTTCAACTTGTTATTCAGTTGATATTATCAAGTGACCTTGTTTTTTGTATCACTCAATTGACCTTTGATTAAATAATCGGATTTAGAGCGTATATTAAAGTGAAAATATAAATTTTGTCAGCGCAGAATATTTCAATGTCCATGAGTTACAGTTTCCGTCTTTTAAATATAATATTATTTAAAAATTCTTTTTACAAAAAACCGACTTCAAACGCTTCTACAAAGATGAAATAATTTGAGCTTGTACTAGATTTTGTACTTTTTTTTATAAAAAAAAATTGTGAAATGTGACAAAATAAAATTGAGTTTCATAACTTTACTAACAAAAGATTCAGATACTTTTTTTCTCGCCTAGGGAACAGAGACCTTTTTTGTGTTGTTTCACTTTAAATCTAGGTGTGCGATGTATCTTTTTCCCTATGAAACTAAAATATCTTCCAGCGATTGTAAGTACTCGTATCTCAAGAACCGAATCTGAATATAATCCATTTTTTGAGCCCTCTGCGGAAAATCTTAGTGTCAATTTCACCAACGTCGAGAGACATTTAACCGAGGAATAAATTGGGTGTTCTTACAGTTTTTGTATTGAAAATCTGCCAAAATATCAAAACTCTCGGATAATACTTACTTTACGTAGGTGAAATCGGCCCTTTAAAGGATAGGTAATAAATATTATAGTAGCAGACTGTGCTTTTATTTTTCTTTAAAAGATAATTTCCTTTATCAGCACCAAAATCTCACAATTTACGCAAACAAAGTTGTCATGTTCTCAAAGTATTATAACCTTTGGCGGTTTGCTTCTTTGTGGCATTGTTATTCTCAGGTTTAATTGACCGAGCGAAGCGAGGTCTCTGAGTTTACTAGAGCGATTTGTACTTGTCCGTCCGTCCGTCCGTCCGTCCGTCCGTCTGTCAGAGCCTTATAACTTTTGAATTACTGAACGTAATTACTTCAAATTTAGATATAATATGTAAACCGACTGAAGACTAAAGTCTTCGAACAGTGCGTGTTGCCAGTGATGACTTACGGATCCGAGACATGGTCGCTAACTAAGGGCCTCATAAGTAGGCTCAGGACCGATCAGCGGGCGATGGAGAGAGCTATGCTCGGAGTGTCCCTGCGGGATCGAATCAGAAATGAGGAGATCCGGAGGAGAACCAGAGTCACCGACATAGCTAAGCGAGTCGCGATACTGAAGTGGAAATGGGCGGGGCACATAGTTCGAAGAGCTGATGGTCGTTGGGGTCCCAAGTTGCTGGAGTGGCGACCCCGCACCGGGAAGCGCAGTGTTGGCAGACCCCCCACCAGGTGGACCGACGACATCAAACGAGTCGCAGGGAGCCGCTGGATTCAGGCGGCGCAAGACCGAGGCCTGTGGAAGTCCATGCAAGAGACCTTTGTCCAGCAGTGGGCGTCTATCGGTTGATAAAGAAAAAAGAAGAAGATGTAAACCGATGGCCTCCAGCCGAAAATGGCTTAAAAAGTTATAAAAATCTTTATTTCAGGGGGGCTCTCATAGAAGCGAATGCGAAGAAATTTTTTTTTATTTGCGATTCATAGGTTTTCTGTGTATCATTTTAAAGACAATTTGGAACAGAGTACAACCGTATTTTTTTTTTTAATTTTTTTCCTAAAATTGACGAAATGGGGGGCTTCCAAAGTGGCGATTTAATACGCTCGCTTGAAGACGCTCTCTGGGAAAATTTTCTATATATTTTCAAGTTCTACTTATTTTCTTACTTCACTTGTATCCTGTACTTGAACAACAAATACTAAAATTATATGAATATTATAAAGACACGAGATTATTTAATTTTTAATGAGCATCAGTAAATTTCACATAGCTTCACAATAATGCTAATAGATGGCGCACTCCATACACACATAACTATTCCATGGAACTAGGACTACTAGGAGTTACGACTACGATCTATCCCAAAAACAGTTTTGCGTCGACTACTATTATTTAGGTACATAATATCATATTATTCAATTAAAATTATTCTTTAGTTAAATATCAAACTTCAATAATTTGAGATTTCGGGTTCATTAAATTATGTGATTATAAAGGATTTAAATAAAAACTTGATGGGTTCGGCACGATTTCGTGTCGTCCGACTGCTGTTACCAAGTTAAGTTACGTTAAGCTAAGTTGGGCCCAATTTATTAAGCAATTAATTTGGGCCAAATTAATTGCTGCATTTTGTATATTTTCTATTCGCGTCGATAGATGACGATTTGTACAGATGCCCCTAACCCGTTTTCACTCGTTAGTATACCTACATAATGATTCAATGTTTTCACTGACGTTCCCTTACCTTTACGGGCTACCTATGATAAGTTAGGTGATGATTACTGTCAACTTCTTTATCACGATCCTGTACGGGGCACCTAAAAGGACATTGGGACGGACTTAGTATTGTGTTTTGGAGCTACCTACGTAAAGAGACTCCTACATAGGGGATGATTTAGGTATGTTTGGTGAAAACGGGCATAATAATAATAATGTCAGTTTTGGTCGTCATGTATCGATTGAATGAATAATCATGGGATACCGTTACCGCGAGGTCTCAGTTCGGGGCGAACCACTAGTTAAAGTTTATTCAGCTTCGATTAAATGCGGCTCAATGGTATTCCGTATTCGTGTCACTCGGGTAACAGATACAGTTGGCTTGCGGTTTTAGATTTGTTTTATTAAACCTCTGAATCGTATATCGCTTTTTGCCGAGTACATACATTTTTTCTACGCTTTTTGATCGATAATTCATCGGGCGAGCTTTTGCTTGTATCGATTTCGTGTGATGTCTTTTAGAACCGATGATGATATTTTTTTAAGACACCAGGTTGCCTCTAAATTGCGGAACTTTATTTTATAGACATTTCTTTTCTAGGGTAATCCAAATTAATTGCAGCGTTAGTAATATTTTTTACTTCCAAAAATATATTAAGTTTATTTTTATAATAGTGAAGGAAAACATCGTGAGTAGGGCTTGCAAATATTCGAAAATTTTGGTATTCGAATATTCGCCTTTTTTTCGGGTATTATTCGAATTATTCGAATAATATTCGAATAATTAAAAAAAATCAAAAGATGTGTTAATAATTATGTTTTTAATTGCCATTGCTCTGAATCAAAAACTTACAAAAGTTAAAAGATTTAAAAGAAAGATTTTTAACGTTGATAGAATACAAATAGGTAATTAATCTGTATTACAAGTTAGGAAATTGGACATACCTAGCTGGACTGTGTCCCAGGTACATTATATACTAGTCCACAATGTCAAGTGCAGTATTCTTAACGAAGGTGGAGTGGAGCATGAACATTGGACATGATTTTCATTTTGCTAATGTTCATCTTCAGGCCCAACGCTGAGAAACCCTGCTAAAATCATTGAGCACTGTATTAACGTCGCTCAGAGTCTCTGCCATAACGACTATATCATCGGCAAATCTATTCACCGTTTATGTTGATGCCAAGTCCGTTCCAATCCAGAAGCTTAAAGACGTCCTCCAATGCAGCGGTAAATAGCTTCGGGGTGATTGCGTCTCCCTATCATACTCCACGCTGCAAGTGGATTAGTCTGGTCCTGTATACGTACTGACATAGTGGCGTTTTCATACAAGCACGTCTACACTTGGATATACCGGTAGTCAATACGGCATCTCTGCAGTGACCTCACTCAATACAGCCCAAGTTTCCACCAAATCGCAGGCTTTCTCATAGTCCAAAAACGCTAAGCAAAGTGGCCGGTTATACCCTTCCATCTTTTGTATAACCTGCCGCAGCGTATGAATGTGATCTATGGTGCCAAAGCCTTTTTGGAATCCGGCTTGTTCGGGGGGCTGGAAGTCGTCGAGACAAGCGAGACGATTCGTAATGACTCTCGAGAACAACTCATAAACGTGACTCAGCAGCGAGATGGGTCTATAATAATTCTTCAACAAGGTATTATCACCCTTTTTGAAGAACAGAACCACCACGCTCCTGTGCCATGCTTCGGGCGGTCATTCAGGCCTTTACGTCTGTTCTAGACGATTTAAACATTGTCTCGGAGGCATTTTCTCCGGTGACTGTGGAAACCGATCCGTGAGCGATAGTTACGTCCTCACTTGCTGCAACAAAACCCGATGACCACAGACGCAGTCCCGGCACTGGAACGCCTTCTTGCTCTCCTGTGCGCTAACACTTTAAACCAAGCATCGTCGTGAACCCTACATCCCTCACCAACGCTTTTCCTCCAACCGTTCCCGTCATCCGCCAGCTTCTCCCAATTCTTGTGCTTTATGATAAAATCGGTCATGTCTCTCTTGGCGCAATCTTTAAAGCGCAGCCGTGGTCTGCCCGCGTTTCTCTTCGCGTGTGCTACTGCGCCAAGAAGTACTTGCCGAAGCCGGCGAGATGAGTCCATTCTATGCAAGTGTCCCAGCCAACGTAGGCGTTTTTGCTTTAACAATGCAGTAAGGCTGAAAGACTCAGTACGTTTCAGGACGTTCTCATTAGTATCCCTATCTCTCCAAGTGATGCCCAAGATTTTGCATAAGCAGCGCATATGAAAGGCGTTAAGTCGGCGTTCCTGCTTCGCATATGATGTCCACGTCTCTGCTCCATACAAGAGTGTAATTAGAACACATGTACTGTAAACTGTCATCTTTGTTTTAAAAGTGAGATGTTTATTGCTTCGGGCGGTATACCCTCTTGAATGACGGAATTGAACAATCGCTGAAAAATCTTAAGTACCGGTTTTCCAACCTTTTTCAGGAGTTCCGCAGTGATTCCGTAATCACCAGGCCTTGCTGTTCTTGAGCTGCTTGAGAGCCATACTAATCTCTTATAGGCTGACGTCGGGGATATCTTCGGCATAGTGTCGGGTCAGTTTGGCTCTGGGATCTTTGGCCAAATCTTCAACAGGTTTTTAAGAAAGAGATCAACATCCGAATCCAACTCGGCTGTGCAGCATTTGGGAAGCTCTGAGATGTCCTCTCGTCCAAAATCCCTCAGTGCCTGAAGACTATAGTCTTCAAACAGTGCGTGCTGCCAGTGATGATTTACGGATCCGAGACATGGTCACTAACTGAGGGCCTCATAAGAAGACTCAGGGTCACTCAGTGGGCGATAGAGAGAGCTATGCTCGGAGTATCTCTGCGAGATCAAATCAGAAATGGGAAGATCCAAAGGAGAACCAAAGTCACCGACATAGCCCAGCGTCGCGAAACTGAAGTTGAAATGGCTGGGGCACATAGTTCGAAGAGCTGATGGTCGTTGGGGTCCCAAGATGCTGGAGTGGCGACCCCGCATCGGGAAGGGCGTTGTTGGCAGACTGACCCCACTGGGGGGACTGACGACATCAAACGAGTTGCAGGGAGCCACAGGATTGCCACAGCCACAGTCAGGTGCCCGGCCGCAGGTCGGGCACTTAGGTTCCATTTGGTAAATATACCTAAGTTAAGCCCAATACAACTAAAGGGCACCTGACTGTTCATGTATAACTCTAACCTAACCTAACTTTAGATTTTGGCAAACATAGTACTTGTTAGGAATAAGAAACAGAACTAAATACTTCAATTTGCCGCGGCATTACATAACAGCGAGCGTTTCTAAACTGACGACGCCGTATGTAAACGGCGGAATCACACAAAATGCCTGCGACATGCACATTAATATTCCGAGTTTGGCTTTCAGAAAATTGGTCGAATATTCGAATATAGCAGATTTAATATTCGAATATTCGGACAAGGCATAGTATTCGAATAATTCGAATATTCGAATATTCGAATGCAAGGCCTAATCGTGAGGTTAGGTGATAGGTTGAGATGATGAAGAGGATGATGATAGATGATGATAGTTACTATTTGCTGGCCGTGAAGTTTCGTCTGCGTCGTATAAGGTTTTCAAAAATCCCGTTAGAACAGGACCTTTCGCTTTAAAGTAAGTATTAAGTAGATATGTATAGAGTAGTAGTAATAGGGGGGATTTCTTGAAAATTCTTAGGCATTAGCGAGGTAAATTCCAGGAGTGAAGGAGCGTAGAGCTAAGAGCAGTGGCAGTGAGAGCATACGAGTAACGAAGTGGTGTCGCCTGAAAGCCGTGTTTCAGCGCGGCCCACTGTAGCGGCCGATGACCCCGATGCTTACAGGGGCTGTTGAGACATGAGTTTAAAGCGGGAGCGATTTCAGTTACTGTAACAAATAAAATCATACCACGACTTCGCCTAAGCGTCTTAAGGTTTATTGAAAATTTCGTTGGAACTACATTCTTCATTTCACAGTTTAAAAAGTGGCCTTAAAATATATCCTTTTCTAGAAAGTCGAATTCGGCTAAGATTCATTCCCACTCCTAGCTTAACACTTGGCTGATAACCTGTATTAAAATGTAGGCTCTAGTTTTTAAATAGGTTCCATGTTAGAAAAAGAAAATTCGTCATCTTTCTAAGGCAGTTAACCCCACCTCAATCTGTTTTATGTAATTTTATTTAGGTACATTAGATTGACTTTTGTAAAACAAATTTCTTTACAAAAGTAAACACAAGTCAGTTCTATATTGTTATTTATCTGTTGAAACTTACCTCGTGACTCATCCCTACACATCTGGTCGTCAGAATAGATTATATTGCTTATTTGAATATGGGATATTTTATATTCATAGCCTTAGGCTTTCTTTCCAACGGAGTTGTATAGGATATTGTGACGTATAATTCGTGAAACCCACCAATTGAATTTCAAAATGGTTTATTGCATATTGTAGACCAACTTAATATAGCTCTTATGAAAAATAAATAATGTAGCTTTATACAGGTGTTATTTCTTACAATGCAATATATCCTAGCTCATTAATAATAAATAATTACGTAGGTACAGGGTATTATTTCGGGAGCGATCAATAAGGCAACACTCTAAACTAAGAGATAGAAGAATGTGGTTTTAGGTGGCAGGGCGTCGAGTCGACTCCAAAATAAAATAAAAACAGCATCCAAAGATTTAAAAAAATGTTTCCATGGAACTAGCTCAAAACCATGTAATAGTTTGTTGTTAACTTTAAGGTGAAGGTCATCTAAAACTAGTTTATGTAATGTGTAGAAAATTAGAGATAGGTCACGTTGCAACTGTTTAGAAATTTTGTTATAACAACTAACCAATTTAATTTCTGTTTTGTTAATCTTTGATAGACCACGTATGTTTGAATGTTTTTGTTTCAATAATTAACATAGAATTCGCCATGTTAAAATATAACTAATTTTCCCCTTTCACCTCCAACTTAACTTCATTATCAACATCATCATATTTTCAGCCTAACGCTGGCTCATATACTGGCTACAAGTCTCCTCACATAATGAAAGGCATCGTCTACTCATTTATTCATTCATCACCATCATCATTATCATCATCAGCAACCCATGAACGGCTCACTACAGAGTGCAGGTCTACAACCCTTATCTAAGAGGAGTCTTAGAGAAGGGAGTCTTAGTCCGCCACGTTGGCCCAATCCAATGCAAATTTTCAGATTTCAAACTCAAGATTTATTCATCGTCTATATACCCTTTTAGGTTTAGGCAGGCCATAGGTTTCCAATTAAATCTTGGGTGGTGGAATTGGCAAACAATGTAGTACCTATTATGGTTAACTCGCAGTCGTGTTCGTGTAGAATGTAGACCCTCAAAGAAATTAATGTAGCCGATGACATAACACTTTAAACACGCCAGTGGCCACTTGATCGGACTTAAAATGGTACATTTAGTACAAGGTTAGGCACAAGCGTTTACAGTTTGAACTTGGTACCTATCTAGTACTTACTGACTTACTTAAAGATTTATAATAATTATTGTTCTCTGACTGATAATTTTAGTAATCTTATATACGCCAGTTTTAGAAGAGATAGATTTTTGACAAACTTTTTAAACTCTAAACTAAAAGTTTTAAAAACGTGACTCGACGTAGTCGTGTGCTATAAATATGATCGACGATATAGGTAGATATCTATATAGGTAAGGTACCCATGGTGCTTTTCGATTTAATCCGTCAAAAGAATTACATTTGCCATAAATAACAAGAAGACGCCTAATATCTAAGTTCTGTTTAGGTAGGCGTTTAACGGGGCCGACAATCGCAGCATTGTGTGCCGCACGGGCGTCGAACCCGCTGCCCACATGCCGCGACATACACCTCCACATGCCTACTGATAATATGAATACATACCATTAGCGCGATGTGGAAAGCGTCTGTTAATTTATCATTCATTGCTATGTTTATTTATTGTATTTATCGCTCTTGGTTGAGCGAAGCAATGGCTGGGTCATGCGTCATGCTCGTGAACGGGTGCCACCGGCTTGAATGGGGCTACTTTCTGTCTGCTCGTCTTAACATATGTTGAATTATAATTAGGTACGCTTTTGTGGAACTTCCCCTCATTGTGGAAACACTGCATACATAGCATAGTGTCTATTGTATTGTAAACTTGTTTTGATAAGAGCAACTGCAGAGTTTCTTGCTGGTTCTTCTCGGCAGGAAGGACATTCCGAACCAGTGGTAGACTCATCGACGATTCAAAAGCACTAGTAAAAAAGTTTATTTGAATAAAAATAACATTTCTATTCTATTCTATTGAATTAAGATATCCAATAAGATATATTTGTAGCTTAATTTTATTTTATAACGGTGAGTGGTTAAGACTGTCACTTTTTTCGGGGGTCTTATATGTACGAGTATATTATGTGCGAAGGAAAATATCATGAAATAGCCGGCATGCCTGCAGACTTCTTCATAACTCAAAGGTGTGTAAGTAAAGACTACCAGTCCACACGTGGCCTTAAACCCTTCTCATTCTGAGAGGATATCCGCGATGATGATGATGATGATGATAAAGATTATGTTATGGTATTGAATAGTTTCTTCACCATGTTTAGTTTCACCCTAAAATTGTGAACATTAATTTCATTAGTAGATGAATTTCGGGATCACAATATATTATGTACTCGCTAGCAAATGGTCATACGAAGGCTCAGGGTCAATCAGCGGGCAATTGAGAGTGATATGCTCGGGCCTCGGAGTATTCCTATGAACAAGTGTAAATGAAAAATTTAAAACTCTCCCGACATGTGAATCTATGACCGGACTATGTACGATATACCTGACAATGACATACTGATCATCATCTATCTAACACCTACTCATTGAGACCATTCTAATGGGTTCAAACACACTATATTTCCTGTAAGTTGCTAAGAAGTTGGGCATCCCGCAGACTACTTGATGCTGCAGCATCAGCTCAAGGTTAGCATGCCTATTGGAAATAATTCGAAGTAACAGTACACCAAATTTCAAATCAATCGCACCAGTGAAAGCTTGTTAGACCCTTTAAGCAAGTAGGAAATGAGCAGATCATCGTCAAACGCCTGAGCAGATCTTCATAAATTATAGCGAAGATCCACCTCGATTACATTAGCTTTCAAACAGAAAAACCGTATCAAAATCTGGTATATTGGGGAGGCAGCTACGAGAATTCTGATAAATAATGATCGAGGATCGAGGAGGAGGATCTGATGATCGATCAGAAAACTGGGTAACAGGATGTCAGCTATATCGTACATAGTCCGGCCATAGATTCACATGTCGGAGGTGTTTTAAATTTTCAATTTACACTTGTGCAGTGATCTTTGCAAAAGACATATGTCCAGCTTTGGACATAGGTAATAGGTATAGCAGTTAAGACGATCACGAGTAACGGGATAAAGCTTAAGGTACACTTAAATCCACATAGTTCGAAGAGCTGATGGTCGTTGGGGTCCCAAGGTGTTGGAGTGGCGACCCCGCACCGGTAAACGCAGTGTTGGCAGACCCCCCACTAGGTGGACCGACGACATCAAACGAGTTGCAGGAAGCCGCTGGATTCAGGCGGCGCAAGACCGAAGCCTGTGGAGGTCCATGCAGGAGACCTATGTCCAGCAGTGGACATCTAAAGGTTGATAATGATGATGATGATGATGATGACACTTAAATCCACATAGTATCCAGTTTCCTTAGTAACATGGGTAGAACTTGGAAGCTTATAATATACGATTACAGTACAGATTGTTAACGCATTTTATAAGGGCAGTAAAACGTTGAACAAGGCTACCGACTCTACCGGGCCAGCGATAAGCCCTATAGCGTAGAGTACACAGTTGACACCAATCCATAACTTAGAACTACTGATAGCTTCCAATGCGTTGCAGTTTGAGCTTTCATACAGCAGGCAACAGTGCTTGGGAAATGTACTAAATTTTTAACCGACTTCAAAAAAGGAGGAGGTTCTCAATTCGTCGGATTTTTTTTAATGTATGTTCACCAATTACTCGAAGACCCTGAACCGGAAAATTCTTTTTTCGTTTCAAAGGGTACTTATATACTTCCCAGGTGGTCCCATTTAAATTTTATCGAAATTGATCAAGCGGTTTTTAAATATCAACAATAAATTCCTATAATTAAATAGTTTGTAGTAGCGCGGGAGTTTGATGTCGGTTTTTGTAAAATATTTTTTTATATTTAATTAATATAAAAAAATATTTTACAAAACCGCAACTAAGAATAGTTCGCGTTACTAAGAACAAATTAAAACTATTCGGCATCGTAGAAGAGAAAAAGACATCCAAATGTCTGTTCGGTCTTCGCTTCTTGGATTCTAATGTGATCGCTATGATCTTATGAAATAGCTTTCCGGCTTCCTTTTATCTCGCAGATTTTAGGCACCTTCAAAAATTATAATTTATAAATATTATTATGAATAAATATTACAATTTATAAGCGAAATCTACGCACCCCATAGTTTTATCATTTGGCTGTATCGCCAGTTAAAGCGTAGACGGATAAGTTGGTGTGTAAATTAAAACTTAGTGCAGTTCAATTATACTTACTATACAAATTTTTGCCCGCCACTTCCTCCGCGTGACCTATTGTCACTCTCTCAGGTCCTCAACTATACCCATTCAAAAACTCACGTCGATCCGTTGCTCTATCGCTGCGTGAGGGACAAACCAACAAACAAACACTTACGCAGCCTTACTAATACTATAAATGCGACAGTGTTTGTTTTTGGTTTGTTATTTAATCAGGCTCCAACAGAGCTACGTAGATCGACGTGATTTTTTGCATGGGTACAGTTGAGGACCTGGAGAGTGACATAGGCTACTATTTATCCCGAAAAATCATAGAGTTCCTGCGGGATTTACAAACTAAATCCATGCAAACGAAGTCGCGGAACCACGCAAGCAAGGATAATCATGGCGAAGGATTCTGAATTATACGTATTTCGTGTCATTAGGATGCGATAACAGATATGTACAACTCGCTATATCTGTTCAGTACATCAATGTGTAGGTAGAGTATAATAGTAACACAACGTATCCATTAGTAGCTGCGGCGCTATGGAGACGGGCGTCGAACCCGTGACCCCCGTGTCTCTGTCGCTTCCGGTGACGATTGCGCTTTTTGTACTTATAGTCTTATAGTACTTACTTACCTACTTAACAGGAATAACTTCAAGACAACTTATTTTAAGAGACGAATGATCATTTCATAATGAATATCGTAACCAATGCAGTTTACTCTACATTTTTTAAGTTACCACTCAGTTTAGTTCAGACTTCAGAATCGCGTGGGTGTTTGAGAGAGCTATGCTCTAAATTTACGCGATCTGCCCCTCTAGCCAAGTTACACTTCTTTGTATCTATTCGCTTACTACGATCGTCATCGCTTGAGGTTTTGGCTAGGGCTAGACTAGATGGCGGTACAGCGGTGTCTTGATAATATTTCGCGCCATTTTGTATTATAAATGTTTTTTTAATATTTAAAATGCATAAATTATTCGCTGTAGTGTCCACTAAAATGCTCAAGGTACGTACTTTTTTCGAGTTTCAAAATCGCAAACTAGATGGCGCTTAAAGTGTCTAATTTACTATAGTGTGCATTTTAATGGACACTACAGTGAATAATTTATGCATTTTAAATGCTAAAAAAACATTTACAATACAAAATGCCGCGAAATATTATCAAGACACTTCTGTCTTTGATCAGCTGTAGCGCCATCTAGCCTAGCCCTAGCCAACTTCAAGCGATGACGATCGTAGAAAGCGAATAGATACAAAGAAGTGTAACTTGGCTAGAGGAGCTGACGACGAATATGGACATAGGAAAAATTTGTAGTGTTATTAGCTTATTAGTTATTACCCACTTGAAGGATATTTTCCGAATATTTTTTCAATTGCGATAGATGTTAGGGTAATTGAAGTTCAAAATGAAACCGCTGTAAAACGCAGTGTTAGCAGACGCGTCATTATCTGACCTACTAATCAGACGAGCTGGAAACCGTTGGATACAAGCGTTTGATATTTGTTGAAAGTAACTAAGACATTACAGAGATGCAGGGTTAGGTTTAACCCAGGAATTTTGTAATTTTGACAGAAACATTATACGAAATCTGTCAAAGCAGCATCTAACTCTGGGTTAAAAGGATAACTTGGCGTTTCTGCAAGCGGGCCTAAATGAACGTAAAGGGCAATAAACCTTCAATATTCTATTAACAGATGTACCGTAACTTGTGATGATCTGTTCTATGATGAAATGAAAGGCCTTAATGATGAACATACACCTACCTGTACACGAGGTCATACCCTTACGAATCTTTAGGTAATCACGCGTGCTTGTTTCAGTCATTCAGAGCTATGCTATTCATCGCACCGGCACGGTCGGCCGACTGCGCGCCGGAACTACGGCCATTTGTCTCTTTAACCAGAGTGAAAACACTGCATTGTGCCTCAACTCTCTTTGTTACGAATGCTTAAGTTTGACAGTGTATCGTAAATATTAATATTTAGATGACGAGACTTCAATGGCTTGGTAGTCGGTTCCACTAGGGGCAAGTGCTGTTCCTATGGACGCTTGTACCTGTGGACACAATCGATTCCGTCGAAACTAGTGAACCAAACCTTTTAAAAAAATAGTTTCTAATTTGAAACCCTAAAATTCTAATTTGAAACCCTAAAATTCTAGTTTGAACCCTAAAATTCTAATTTGAACGCGACCGTAAAGCTTTGTCTATGTTTGACAGTTCGCGTTCAAACTAGAATTTTAGGGTTGCTAGTTTCGACGGGATCGATCGTGTCCACATGTACAAGCGTCCATAGGAACAGCACTTGCCCCTAGTGGTACCGACTATCGAGCACTTGCCCATACTTGTTTGACATTCCTCGGACACGAAAATACAATTCCAAAAAAATTATAAGCTCCGCTCCGCTAAGATCTAGAAAGGCTTCAAATCTAGGGTATGTTTATTTTCTGGCGTTATTTAGACGGCCGCTACCATATTAGACTGTATCGTCGCTTACCATCATGTGAGACCGCTATCAAGGGCTATCTTGTTATCAGCTAAGTAATGAAGTAATCGGCTTGCAGTTAAAATGCAGTCTGTGTAGTGTGTTGACTGTAGACACTTAAGTAGGTATGTAAAAACTCTCATTTTTTAACCGACTTCCAAAAAAGGAGAAGGTTCTAAATTCTGTCGGTATCTTTTAGTACCTACCTAGGTATAAATTCGAATGACGCTCGTTTAGTTTTTGGTCAAGACTCTACGTTTCTACAACCAGTTATCCTTTTCAAAAATACTATTATTAGTTTTATTGAAGGTATGACAATATAATATTAAATTATTATTAATTATAATGGGTCTATTTAAGTGCTTTAAGTGCTTAAAAAATTTCAGCCATTTATTTTTAGTGTCTCCTTCCTTCATAAACTCGAACCTACATAATTTTACTGACTATGAAATAGATTTAATATGTTTACAGTTAGTAACTCAACGTTTCCAACTATCATGATGACTAACAACAAAGGTTGCTTCATCACTTTGACCTCATGACTCAAAGATTAAGAGGACACGATCCAAAAGCTAATTTGTCATTCAATTCAGGCAGTACTGTTGGTCATTCCATTGAACCTTGAACAAAATGGAATTAATCCGATAGAATTTAGCAGGGTCTGCTTATTATTGTACCACTCGTTCGGTCTTGTTATTGTCACTAAGTGCGCCACTTTTCAAGCCATAATATTTTAGAATAAATAAATTCTTACACTGAACTCATCTATTTTTATAAAGCAATACTTTAGAATTTCATAAAAATCCTTTATGAGTACCCTAGTCAAGGAATTTTTCCTCCCAATTCTAGTGCCACGGTCATAAATTCATTCCATACGTTGTAACTTGTATGGTACTTTTATACTGCATAGATGAGATTAAGGTCAACATTGGGATTGGGACTATTTTGCAGTTTACCTGAAATATCCTTATTATACATTTATTTCTTGGGCTAAAAAATTTCTCATCATCATCATTGGTAGGTACATATTATGTTGGGTGTAAACTCGTAGTATACCTTTTATTCGTCTTCTATGCAGAAACTGCTCAAAAATAAATTTGCTTCACTTATATTAGAACTCTATATCTACCTATGTAAGAGTCAATAGGATAGAGACAACATTAGAACTACATCAATTGGCGACTTTTATAGAATAGATTACCACGTTTATGGTGCTGTATGCTGATTAAGTAATGTTTCCGCCTGTTATACTCCTATAGCAGACTGATCAGAATACTAATGCAGCTAAATAATAGCTTACAGTTAGCTGCTGCTTACTGCCAACACTGCGCTTCCCGGTGCGGGGTCGCCACTCCAGCACCTTGGGACCCCAACGACCGTCAGCTCTCTCTGACTTATATTATATTACGTTGCCGCATTTAAGGACCTTTTGTTTGTAGGAAGGGCGGTATCTTTTTTTTTTATTGCGGGATAGGCTTGCGCTTGACGATAATCAATGCTGGACAGCACTGATGAGGTCTAGGTTGGAGCGCGCTTGCCTAGAAAATGCCTATTCACTCTTGCCTTGAAGGTACTGAGGTTATACGTGGCCGGAAACACAGATGTTGGAAGTGCGTTCCACACCTTAGCGGTTCGATTCAGAAACGTTGAACTGAAACGTTTTGCGCGAGCAGGTCGGATTTCAATCACGTAAGGATGCCAACGCTCACGATTTCACAAGGGCGGTATCTAGTAGCGATTAAACTACCAATAGTAATCTACGGAGTTAACAGCGCGATCGTACATTCGACTACACTCAAGTTTTACTTAGCTAATATTAAACGCTCATTACCTGTAAATTAGGCACAATTCCCTTCACTACGCAGGCATTAGCCTTACCTGTATTACCTGTAAATTAGGCACAATTCCCTTCACTACGCAGGCATTAGCCTTACCTGTATTACCTGTAAATTAGGCACAATTCCCTTCACTACGCAGGCATTAGCCTTACCTGTATTACCTGTAAATTAGGCACAATTCCCTTCACTACGCAGGCATTAGCCTTACCTGTATTACCTGTAAATTAGGCACAATTCCCTTCACTACGCAGGCATTAGCCTTACCTGTATTACCTGTAAATTAGGCACAATTCCCTTCACTACTCAGGCATTAGCATTATGGCTTAATCGTGTCTTTCTGACCATACAAGTAATTACCATCCCCATTAAATTCTTCATACTTGGATTCTACGATCTCACGAGTATCGTGTGTCTTACATTATTTATGTAGCAACCTAACTGTAGACCGTAGCAATTAAATATCACATGCTTCAACGATGAAGGAAGGTATCGTGAGGAAACCTGCATGCCCGAGAATTTGCCATAATGGTGTCAAAGGTGTGTGATGTCTTCCAATTTGCATTGGGCTAGCGTGGTGGTCTATGGCCTAAACCATTCTCATTCGAGAGGAGGTCCTGTGCCTTGTAGTAGACCGGTGATGGGTTGAGATGGTTTACGGAGGTAAGGATGTAATAGCTTCATAATAATATTGTAAAATGATTATTTTGAAAAGAGCAACTGCTGAGTTTCTTGTCGGCTCTTCTCAGCAGAATCCGCTTTCCG
The DNA here is from genome assembly GCA_029955525.1 of Oeneis ivallda. NCBI lineage: Eukaryota > Metazoa > Arthropoda > Insecta > Lepidoptera > Nymphalidae > Oeneis > Oeneis ivallda. The sequence goes on along the minus strand of JARPMR010000016.1, from coordinate 3,900,722 downwards.
AACCGGTGGTAGATTCATGACGTGTCATAAGAGCCACAGGTTGGCCTACGTGAAATAAATAGTTTTGAATTTGAATTTAAGCAAAACCTGGCCTGAGGAGTCCTTCAGCGACCAAAAAACTTACTTAACGTAACTAGAATCAGAACTTAAATATCATGATCTTTTGATTTGACTTTATCTTGATGTCCATACAATCAAGTAGCTTAAACACAAAACAATTAAAAAAAAAGTGAGAATAACGTCATCGCGTGAGACAAATTCACTGCACGAACTCAGCGTTTGTAGCTTTGCTTTAGAAAATGCTTTCGTATTTTAACCTTTATGTCCTTTTTATTACGAGTTCATTTTCATCAAGAGTATTTTTGTGTGCATTCGTGTTCACCATCAATTACATTGCACGCGGCTGTGTTAAAATATACCTAATAGCTATATGTGGCTATATTGTGAAAATTGTTTGTTTTGCTTGTTATATAATCTTAATTGCTCATCGTAACTTTACAAAGACTAAAAAGAGACTATCAATTTCTTAGAGCACACAAGCAGCAATTATGTTTATACCTACATATTATGTTCCAACAGAAGAGCAGTGATAGCCTAGTGGTTAGGACTGCGTTCTCCTGTTCACGGGAGTCGCAGGTTCGACCTCTGACTTTTCGAAGTTACCAGTATGTGCGTCACATGCTTTAACGGCGAAGGAAAACACCGTGAGGAAACCCGCACACCTGAGAGTTCAGAGGAGACCTGCGCTCAGTAGTGAGACGTTAATGGGTTGGTGATGATGATGTACAAACATTGATATGGGTTTAGGTTTAAAGACATTTCTCATAAAGACTTCAGTCACTTACATGAGTTAGTTTACTCAACTCAATTTAGAAGTAATGCAATTACAAGATTCATATATTATTCAAATATAATGTAAACTCGGCGGTTGTTTACAATTGCACCTGTTATTATCTATTGGATAATTTAATATGATTAATATTCATTATAAATAAAGCAATGACAATATAAAGAATTTAAATGAAACATTGTTTGTTTATCTGGTGTTATAGAATATCGTTGAAGAAATTATATATTACCTGATGAGGAAGATTGACTCTCCCAGTTAATAATATATCAATGCGACCGAAGTCACGTGCATCGGCTAGTATTTAATAAAGAGAGTATCATGCGCACCACCCGCACGCTGCAGCGTCAGTCGTCACATGACTGAAATATGAGACCGCTATGCAATATGCATTGCGATCGGTGTTATTTACATCTTCGCTGTTAAGTATTTAACCGTTATGAGGGCATTATTTACAGGTTAACAGGCTTCGGTTAACAGAGAATTTTGTTCGTATCAATATCATTCTGGTTGCTAAGTTCTTAAATTTTCTTAATTTTTGGAACGTAAGTTCCTTATCGCGCGGTACGGAAGGGGGCTAGACGGAAAAAATTAAGGAACCGACACTCGACATAATTTTGAAACCGACTCTTTTTTGTTGAATGTGAATTTTGCATTGTATTCGGTATTTTCGCGATACAATATTAGGTCTCGGTAGCCTAGTGGCTCCGGCAGTCGCCTAAAAGTTCAACGTCGATGGTTCGAATCCCAGCTCGACAGACTGAATTTTCTATTTTCAATTTTATTTTAAATAATTTCTACATGTGGAATTTTTCCCTAATTTTTTATTGTATAAATTGGATTAGTAGATTATTAACCAAGGGGATAAAACAGTGTCTTCTGTCGCGGGTGACGATTTAAATCGCGAGCGTAACGAAGGACTCGAGGTTTACTCCCGAGCGTAGCGAGGGTGTTAAAAACTTAAATCACGAGCGAAGCGAGGGATTTAAGACGAGTCCTGAGTGTAGCGAGGGATTTAAGTTCACCCAAGACTAAGACAGCTTTATCACCGAGGAAAATACTCTACTTTTCGTACCATTTGCGAAAAAATTAACACAATAATAATATGAGATAAGCATTTATTAAAAATAATGACAATTAAAAGTAAAAGTTAACATTCGAAACATTGGTCCAATTATTGATAGAGAGAGTTACATTTTTGTTTGGTACGTTTATTGTTGATGAGTTGATTTGAGTATTTCTCTGTTCTTGCGTCTGAGGAACTTGCGTTTCATTGTAGATAGTATACGTCGGAGATAGTGGTGGTGGTGCATCGTGACTTACGGACGAAGATAAGATGCCGGAAGTTGATGGTTGTGGCTCTGATGGATTAAGTTTTATATTTTTGTTAATTTGACTGCTTAATATGGTTTTATTCGCCATTGAGCTTTCGATATAACCCTCAGCTACACTATCAGAGCTCCAACCACCGTGTCTTTTTATTGATGTAATATCCGCCCCTGAATCCGCCAAGAAAGTCGCCGAAGTTCTTCTAAAGCAGTGACCGGTGTAGAGTTCAACATCTTTAAGTTTTAAATATTTAGCAATTTCCTTTGGCATATTGCTAATTTTATTTTTGCCGATGGCTTGTCGAGTACATTTCCCATTCCGATAGTTTATAAAAAATCTATTGTTTTCCATGTTGGTGGGACGTAATGCTTGGTATTTATGAATGAGTTTAGTATATTGTCCTTGTACAATGAATGACCGATTTTTCTTTGTCTTAGTTTCCTTTACATTAATCAGCAGCAACTCATTGGAATGATTTTCAACGTCCTCCACCTTTAAGTTTACAAGTTCACATCCGCGGCAAGCACCATTGAGTCCAAAAATTAAGGCCACCTATAACAAAGATAAAAAACAGGTAAATATATAGAATAATTACCATTACTAAGATACGAAATATTCATAGTTAAATCATGTATACTTACTTTTGTAGCCAGAAAAATTTCGTCAGGAGCTTCATTAAGAAATTTTTCCACATTTTGAGTCGTAAAAAGTTTTAGACTTTTTTGCGCAATGCCCTTCTGATTTTCTTTTTAAAAAAGCCAGTAATTTCGTGAATCTATTTATTTCAATGCTGTGTTTGATGCTTATTGTAGCTTTCAGTTTTGAGTATATGCACCACAGTGTATTCGGATTCTTTGTCTTGGATAAATAATCAAAATAGACAAGAAGTACTGATTCTGAAATTGATAGGCCTTTCGCACTTCTCCACGTTGAAAATTCTTCATAAGTTTTTAAATAATTTTCCTTGGATTTTGTTGGAAGCAAATTATTTATAATTGCGGCAGCATTTGCACTGATGGAATCCGACAATTCACTGTCACTGTCGCTTTGATTTAACATCGTAACGTATTTTTAGAACATTAACTTATTTATAAAAATAAATTAAAATAAACTTAACGTTTATTAACTTAACGTATTTGAAGAAAACAAAAACGCGGCAAATTCCTAGACTAATATTTTTTTGTCGGAAAAGCAAAGGCATCAAGCTCATACGGCCTCGTCGGTTTTCGTAATTTTATTTAATAATCATAACCACAGATTAATGATTATGTATACCAGATAATCATAACTGCATAATAAATGCGTATTCCTTTTTCAAAAAGATGTATAATGTACAAACAAAATATACAAACTCAATGGTGTAAACACAGATGTAGTTCAGTATCGGTAAGTATTCCAAATTTAAATCACATTCTCCCCCTAGAGGATGAATGAAATTCAGTACAATTTTCTTTCCCTGTTTTTAACAGATTAAAAATGACTATTGTTATGTTCGCTTTTTGTGGCACAGAATGTCACTTTTTTGAGCAAGTGGTACGAAAAAAATGTTATTGTACTACTAACGCCATCTGTTAAAAAACCAGAGTAACTCTTTGGTTTTGTAACAGTGCTGCAATAGAAATAAACTAAACTAGCGGCACGCTATGATGGCCGGTTTGACGTTTGTCCGCTCATGAAGTTCCGTATTAATTGATAACGACTTTGAAGGAAATAATTGTATTACTTTATTGACGATAGTGATGTGCAGAGATTCATAAATTTTATCGAATGTAGTTTTAGGTTTAGGACTCAAAATTTATTTATTAAATTGATTTCTAAAATGTATACAAGTGTAGAAAAATCAGTTTGCACCATTTAAGGGGTGAATGTACTTGTGAATATGAACAATTTTCACTATGTGGACAAACCTCTGAAATCGCAAAAAAATATCAGCTGTTTCATACAAAAGGTAAAATTTTTATTTTTATATGATATATATATATACCACAACTCGGCATTTGGTTTTCTAAATTGAAAATTTTTAAAAATGGAATCTAATACGATCGTCACATAGGATCGCTGGCTAGCACAACTACTACCTCCGGCAAACTCGCGTCAATGCTCAATGCAAAACAAAGCAGTTTCGAATTGACGTTGCTTCGAAAAGTATAAACTGTCAGTGCAATGCGATTGTGATATAGTTTTGACCTGGCTTTGGATTTCAAATATTGATACTGCATTACTGTTGACCCTTGCTCGTTAATTTGGACTCTGTTCAAGCCCTTTGTTGTGGATTTCGTCGATATGACCGAACGTACGCAGAGAACTGTTCTAAATAGTCAGACACGTGAGTTCGTAATACGCCTTCGTAACTATTTCGATCGTGAAGCTCAAAATGGAGGGCCAATTTTACCTATAACGTCAGTGGTTCAACGCGTAGCTGATGCGCTTAATATTGGACAACGAACTGTTAGACGGATAACTAAAAAAAAATATGGCGAGACTGGCACAGAAGAAAATAAACTTCACACACCAAAAAAGAGAAAACGAGCAAAACCAGTCGTAGGCATCGATAGCTTTGATGCCGATGCTATCCGAAGACATGTTTACGGCTACTATTTACAGAAGGAGTATCCAACAAGAAAAAAGTTGGTGCATTCACTGAAGGAAGCTGGATTATTCTTCGGTGGGGAAAGTTCTTTAACGAAGATTTTGAAGACCATTGGATTTCGATACAAAAAATGTAACAAACGCAAAATATTGATGGAAAGATTTGATATAGCGATGGCAAGGTATACTTTTTTACGGCAAGTGAAAGAAATCAAAAATTGGCAAAATGTTGTGTTCTTGGATGAAACATGGCTTAATGCTAACCATACTGTAGGCCGTTCTTGGAACGATGACACAGCAGCATCTACTTCCAAAGTTCCTGTAGGAAAAGGATCGCGACTTATAATTTGTCACGCCGGAACCATCAACGGGTTTGTCGAAGGTTCTCTCATGGCTTTTGCGTCAAAAACCACTGGAGACTATCATGAAGACATGAATGGAGAAAAGTTTACTGAATGGTTTACCTCAATGTTGTGTAGCCTCCCTGAACCATCTATTATAATTATGGACAACGCCCCATACCACTCGATGCAAATTGACAAGCCACCTGCCCAATCCCAAAAGAAAGCTGATATCGTCGCATGGCTTCGTAAAAATGGCGTAGATGCAAACATGAATATGTTAAAAGCGGAATTAGTACGTCTTTTAAAAGAAAACAAACCAACCAAGATCCGATACGTCATTGACGAAATAGCATTAGAACATGGGCACAGAGTTATACGGTTACCGCCTTACCATTGTGAGTATAATGCGATTGAGTTGGTGTGGGCTCAAATTAAGGGATATGCTGCAAGACACAATACAGAACCCCCATTTACCACAAAAAAAATGCTAAAATTATTAGAAGAAGCTTGTGAACATGTGACTAAAGGAGACTGGGAAAAGGTTGTGAATAGAACTGTTAAATTAATAAGGGAAGATTATGAAAGAGATGTGAAAATAGATAATATTATAGAAAACGAACATATAATTATTAATGTAGGTGATGATAGCAGTGACGACAGTGAAAATAGTAGTATGGACGAATCTGATTAATTATGGCCTTTTGTGGCACCTTTTTTGGTATCTTTTGTATTCATATGTTTCTTGTGTGCATATAAAGTATGTATATTCATTTTCATTCAAATATTCAGTTCGTTCAAATAAATTAAATAAACATATACATTTTTGTTTTATTAAACCTATTTAATCAGGTACAAAAACAAAACTTAATTGTTTTTTGTTCGAGAATAAATTGACATTCCACATCACTATTGTAATGTGTCAAACCGGCCATCATAGCGTGCCGCTAGTTTAAATATAATTCAGCGTAGTTAATCAAATTAATACTAGATGACACCACTAGTTTATTACAATTCCTTCCTTCCAAAATTAATTGAAAGGAACTTCGTTCCATCCGGGTGTCCCTTGACACCTCTCAAGTTTTTTTTTTAATTATTATTATTTACTATCTAAAAGGGAATGAATGACTGACTGACTGACTGACTGATCTATCAACGCACAGCTCAAACCAGTAGACGGATCGGACTGAAATTTTGGCACGCAGATAGGATATGACGTAGGCATCCGCTAAGAGAGAATTTTTGAAAATTCAACCCCTTAGGGAATAAAATAGGGGTTTGAAAAATCGAACTTAATGTGAGCGAAGCCGCAGCAGGCAAAAGCTAGTTGCTTAGTTGATATATATTCATTTTCTTACTACATATTTTTATGGCTTTTTAAGAGGAAAAGAGAAACTGCTGATTTTCGTGCCAGCTTTTAGCAGAATCTGCTTTCCAAACCGACAAAATTTTGTTAGTTCGAAAATCGAATACATAGGTATAGGTAATAGTCTGATAAAATATATAGTCATAGTCAGATATGACTCCCCTAATCAAAATCTGTCCACAAAGCCCCAACTCGGATTGTGTAATTTCTCGTAGCAAAATGGTTTTCTAATATAAAATCAATAGGTATTAATAAATATTTCCTACTTACAATTTGTATCAAAATTCAAAACTGTTGCCATTACTGGAAAAAAATTGAGCATTTCAATAAGAGTTGAGAGCTGGCCCAAAATTATTGAAAATCATTCATCTTGTATTTTAAGTTTTTCAAATTACTTTCGTTAAATTTTAATCAAGGGGACATTAAACACAAGACGATTTAGTATATTTTCTAATCTCATAGATCTCGTGACGCCGCGGGTGGTGTCGTGAGTTCCACTTGAACATGCGACTCTAGGGCCGCAGGTCAGAACCTATGATCTTAGCCTCATATACCGCAATCGATAGCTTGATCGTTTCTAAGCAGCTTTCAATATGAGAATAATTTTGTTCGATAGATTAAATAATAGATTATTTACATTTATAATCTACTTTACACTTTTAGTACCCGACCGATTGGATCCAACGGCTGCCAGCGATTCGCCTGACACCGTGCGTCTTCACAAGTTATGTACATCTCTATACATTCGTCATCAATCATCATCAATAGCCTATTAAAGTCCACTACTGGACTAAAGGCCTCTCCCAAGGGGAGGGTTTGCCCATAATCACCACGCTGGGCAAATGGGCTTGTGATCGCAGTAGATGGTAGTAGTAGCACAGAGGGCGCTTTATTTAATTTTTTGGCCTCGAAAATTCAATTCGGCCAAATATAATTATCTTGACCAAGTCTCAGACAACAATACATCGTTTGAAGGACATCCGCCGCAACATTGAAATGCGGTGTTTTTGACGCTCGCAGAATACAGGTATCAGGAACACCTATGCAAATTACGTTCAGGCAAGAATGCCTACTTACTTATAATATAAACGCGAAAGAGTGTTTGTTTGTTGCTTTGTCCTTCAATCACGGCAGCAATGGACCGAATTGGTTTTTTGCATGGGTATAGTTGAGAGCCTAGAGAGTGATACAGGCTACATTTACCGAGCGTTAACTCCATGTCATGCGGAAGAAGTCAAGACGGGCAAAATCTAGTACTAAATAAAGTCGATGGATATAAAGTTAATTAATTTAATTGCGTAAATTTTTTTGTTTGTTTTTTTAAATTCCATTCAAGCATTTCAAGTCTTCCATAATAATATTGTGTAGTTCATTTGTTATCGTTAAAAGTATCTCGTAGATATATTTATTCTAAAAATAGAGGGTATTTTTATCATTTCCGCCCTTCGGACGGATCGCTTGACTCCGTCGAAGGCCGCGTTCTATATTCGGTCGAGTATCGGTAGGGCTGATTCACGCCAGTTGTGTTAGAGTTGTACAATACACAGTTCGTATGCTTATCGATTAAAGATAGTTTTAAATTTGCTTGATTCGAAAGCTGCATTTCATATTGGTCGTGTATTAGTTGGATTGATTCCTGTCAGTAGTTTAATACATAATGTTAGTGATATACAATAACATGGATAAATGTCACTAAAGATAAAACTAGATAATTACAAACATTTTGTGAGTTTATTTGAATTCTCATCCCGGAATGTAAGCTGGTATCAAAGTTTGTATGAAATTTTTTTTAAAACTTTAATCCATGCTTACGTATCAGCTATCAGCTAGTACATATTAAAAAAAAAAAACATTATTAAACTTCTTCCGTTATTAATTATAATAAACGTATTTATATTATGTTTATTATTAGTGCTAAAAATATAATAATGCAATGAGCATAAGTACAATCCAAGATTTCTTGTATAAAAATTCTTTTCATAAAACCGACTTCTAACGCCACTACAAAGTATAAAAATAATTTTAGTTTGTCCACGTTTGTTGAAGTCGGGCGGGCCTATATACAAACTATGAAACCGATGCGCGACGCTACAGAATATGATAGACTCGTTTGTAGAAGTCGAGCGAGCATCGCGAGTCGGTTTCATAGTTTGTATTTTAGGCCCGCCCGACTTCAACAAACGTGGACAAACTAAAATTATTTTTATACTTTGTAGTGGCGTTAGAAGTCAGTTTTTTGAAAAGAATTTTTATTTTAAGCTTTTAAGTGTAGTATCCTATGATTGAGGAGCTAGGACCTGGAGCTCCATGATGTAGTCCATACTTGTTACCTACAATATCAATTCGTAATCGAAATTTCCTAAATAGCCATAGTTTTAGCCTGCAGCATCAGGCTTGAGAAGTTGAAGGTTAAAATTTTTATGGGACCATTTCGCAAACATCCGCTGTTGATTAAAAAAAAAATCACGCGAATCGGTCCAGTAATCCCGGAGAAATCGGTGGACATACATAGAAAAAAAAAAAAAGATACCGGCCGAATTGAGAACCTCCTCCTTTTTGGAAGTCGGTTAAAAATTGTTTGCGATTTTGCACGCTCTATTTTATTGTTCACACCATATTCGATGTTACTCTTACTTTCGTAAATTATCATTATTTCTAATGACTTACCTCTTCAATAATGGTGATGGGATATGAATATAACTGCTCGAAGTAACAATTACGATAAATACTAACGATAGATAACTAATTCCGTCTCCTTACGATCATGCATGCATCCGCTTCCGGTTTGGCCTTAGTGATAAACTATCGATAACTTTGACTAACAACTTTGTCTGATCTTCTCGGTAGTCTAAACGTCATCACCTAAAAGCAAGGTCTGGAGTCAGCTGCGGAAAAGCTGCATCAATCAGTGCTATAGTCACAATTTTTTAATTTACAGATGGTACCAGCCAATTAGAGGTCATTGCGATACACTGATGCAATCAATTTAAGAGAACACCATTACTGGTGTTTATGCGTTGGCGTTTTATGGCGTTCCTGAAAAACTAATTAATAAAATAATTAAATAAGCCTTTTATTACTGAAAAAAAGAACAGTACAAATTCTTATTCTATTCACATCGATTAATAATCACTAATCTTTAACCACTAGTTATACCTGATCGTTCACAGAGGCTCTCCTAAAACACACAATGTAGTTCTTACAAAAAAAAAGGTAAAAAGGAAACTTATGTCCTATTATTTCTACCTTTATGTAACACAGTCATGCCTTATAGTTATTAACGTTAAAAAAAAGGTAAAAAGAAAACTACTTGGTAAAGATAAATAATTCATTAACGACGCTTTACATAAGAGTTTATCAAAAAGCACAACTTGGATAGTTCATTTTATTTTTTACTGTGCTCGTTATAACTAGAGGCTCTATTACGTTTATATCTAATTGATGCTCTATTACGTAAACGGTAACAATGGCATTGAGTGCGTCGTTAGAATGCAAATGGCGCGTGTTTCCTTGTTTTTGCCTCTGATTCAATGATTCATCCACAATGACTATCATTGGATCGCAATGCTGATTAAACTGCTCGCCGACCTTCGTCTATAATTATATAAAAAGCTTGAGTTTATAATTGGTGTCGACTGGTTTTGTATTTTTTCTTTTGCTACACAAATAATTTTCATTCATTTCAAATTCAAATAATATGCTTTGACCTAATTCGGAAACCAGTTTTTTAGCGCATGCCTGGCTGTTATGGTCGTGCGGCCATATATTACATCAGCTATTAAAATAATGTTCATAACGTATATATTTTTTAAAGAAAATAACGTAATAAAAATCTTCGTACGGCTTTTTAAAAGTTTATTTTAGATCATTATTTATTTTTAGTCAAGTTACCGTTTAACCACACGAGTATTAACCGAGGAATAAATCTGATGTTCATACAGTTTTTGAAAACCTGAGTTTACTTGCCGATTGCTTGCCGATTGTGGAATAGGCCCTTAGACTCATTGCAACAAGTTTTTTTGACGAGTTTTTTCCTTGACACATTTTACAGGTATTTGTGTAAGTAGAGCTTAGAATGGAAACGCACAATTTTAACGCGGGCCGGTTCATAGAAAATACTACGGTTTAATCTGCTTCTACACGCGTCGCAATTCGTGGAGTTTTTACCTTCCCTCTCCATGTCTCCACTAAGATGCATCAAACGGCAGTACGAATTTCAGGAATAAATTAATGCAAGAGAATTGATGTCGATAACTTTTTGAACCTCCCTAGAGTTATAAGATAGGTATAATGTAAGTTTTAAAATAAGATCTTATTCATTGTGGCGCTTCGTAAATACCTAAATCCGTTGTGATTAAATGCTTAGAATTATTTTTATATTTTAAAACTTATTTAACTGGTCGAGAATTTCTCATTTGAGAGGGGAACTGTGCTCAGTAGTGGAGCGGCAATAGATGAATACACTATTAACCTGTAAACGTGAAAGTGTGTTTATTTCTTCCTTTATTGGTTTGTCCTTCAATGATGTAGCAACAAAGCCACGCATCAACATTGATTTTTTGCATAACTAGATATAGTTGAAGACTAGAGGTTGGAAGAGGCTTCTTGTCATTCCGGAAAAGCGTTCCCGCGGGATTTTTTAAAAATTTAACTCCACGCGGACGAATTCGCATAACCTACCACGAAGACAGAAGTAGCTACGAACTAATCCCACTCGGGCCTGTCTTTCAATCTCCGCTAATACTTATTGACGTCGTAAAAGTGGAAGCTCGTAAAACTTATCACCTCACTGCGTTTCTCGGGACTCGTGAGTCGTGACTCCGATGAGGTAGCGTAGTAATAACATTTTGATGGTTATTTCTTATCTTATCATAATCTTCGGGTTTCAATTTTATTTATACAGTAAACGTAAAATACAAATGTAAGCATCGACTTCAATGTCTTCATTTAAAGAAGAAAATAATCACAACGAGCTTTTGCCCACGGCTTCGCTCACGTTAAGTTCGATTTTTCAAACCCCTATTTTACCCCCTTAGGGGTTGAGTTTTTAAAAATCCTTTCGTAGCGGACGCCCACATCTTAACAGCTATCCCTATGCCTTCCGTCCAGTATTTTGAGCTGTGCGTTGATAGATCAGTCAGTCAGTCACCTTTTCCTTTTATTTAATTAGATTCAAGATTCATACAACTGCTGTGCGATTCTCTAAAAATGATTGCTACCGTGTGTCGATAGCAATCGCCTCTGATTAGCCGATACTCACTCGCTATTGGCCACCGATATAAATGTAGTACCTACTAGATATGCGGTAACGAACACTTACCATGTTCAACTGAGTTCAACCGAATGCCGAACAATACAGTTATTGCGGCCGTGGCACTCGCCACGTACGGACGCGGGCGCTATTTATGCGATAAAACTTTCTAGGTACCTAATTGTGAATTGAAAAGCCAATAATGCCTTTATTCAAGTAAGTATAACAAAAAGGTATTAATTAGTATTATAGGGAATAATTAGATAACAACACAGTAATTCGTAAAGAACGAAATAAAAAATATTTCTTGATTTATTAATCCCGCGTATTTGGGATGCGGCACGCCTCTGCGACTGCGGTCGCGCGAATTGCAACCTTATTTACCATGCAGGCTCCCCTCTCTACCTCAGCTCGCGCAATCAAAACTGTGACACAGTTCTTATTCCGAATTGCCGCTCTATACGTAGAACTCTTTGCTATTAGCTAAAATGCATTGTTGCAGAAAGAAATCGATAAATTTAGCCAAACACCACAATTAGGACTGAAGCATAGATTGATGTATTGATGCCTGCTGATGTCATCATCTAACTATCGCGGGACCCGGGCGCACAACTGGGCAAAGGTCTCTTGTCAGAATGAGACGCACAAACCTACGCCCGCGAGCCAGTGTGGGACAGTGTGGTGGACTTAGGACTATAGTCTAAAGTTTAGAGAAGAGTTTAGACTCTAAAGTCTAAACCCATCGCCGGCCCATGACTGGACACAAGTTTCCTCTCTAATGAGAAGGGTTTAGAGATGATGACTAATTAAATTACGTCATTACTAATTAAAGATTATTTTTAATTTAGCAGTTATGCCTTTGATTAAGATTTTGATTTCTTATCCATAAGGTTGTTTGGAAGAGATCGCTTTATAGCGATAAGACCGGCGCCTTGAACGTAAAATGTTGTTTCTTTTGTATAGCCCCTGTTTTTGTGTGCAATATAGTAGTACCTTAGATATATAAAATAAATGATGGACCTTAAATAAGCCAAGATAAACTGTTGAGGTATATTTTTGGGCTTATAAATTGGCTTCATGGTATTACCGTAAGATACTGTACCGTAAGACAGATTTTATTATTAGAGCAGAGGTTATTGTAGAGACTATAAACTTCGCTTCGATCACCTGTTTATTCATACCTAATTTGAAACAATATTTCTTACTAATACTTAAAGGTATACCGTAGGTACCTACTTAACTAATATTAGCACAGTAAGTTGAAGAATTTGCTTAGCTGTACAAAACTACAAAACCAAGTTTGTTTGCTCTTAACAGTTTCAACTTCATATTTGTTGAGAAGTCTATTTGTTCGAACTTGTTCAAATATTTGTTTAAGTGTACCATTTCTCGTCAGTCAATCGTGTCAAATTAAGACATGATTTACATACTTACTATACTTTTACGAGCTGGCATCTTCAACGATTTCTCGGGTTAGCCTGCGACTCATCTGATGTCGTCGCTCCACCTGGGGATATACCAACGTCCAACACTGTGCTTTACGGATTCAGCGTATAAAGTTAGGTTTATAAAATCCCTCAAAAACCCTTTGTTTTTCTGCCGTATAAAAGTGAGTAAAAAATTAGGATGAGGCTCTAGAGAGCTTGACATAATAAGTCACTCTCTCAATCCTCATCCTCAACTATGCCCACGTAAAATATTATGCATATAAGTATAATATGTCGATTTATAAAATGAGTAGGGATTATATTTTTTTCTCGCCTGATGCTTGCAGAATCTAATTAGTGCTAAGTGATTTTCAGGATAACCTGCTTAGTTACTTACCATTGTGAGATCGCATACGATTAGTGTTAACTTGTTATACTTACTTACCTACTCGTGTATCGAATAAAAAAAGAAAAAAAAGTAGGTTCATCAAACAGCGGATAGTGCGTGCCCGATAGAGAACTGGTAAGGCGTTTTTTATTTAACCCGGACTTTTTTATCAAATACTAGTTCAGCGTATACTTAAAGCCCCTTGCTCAACACATTCGACGAATGCTCTCGGCAAACATATATGCTCTATACACTTGGCGTGAATATATTTATTTGTCAAATTGTCACATATATCGCATGTCACATGCCAATTGGTGTCGGTCTAGGTTTTGGTGCACACATCAAAGGATCTTGATGCTGCTGTTCCCAAACAGCGCTCACAGGTTCACTGGCAGTCGCCGAATGCGAAAACTGGCTGCTGATTATTGGAACGTAGTTCCTTATCGCGCGATGCGAAAGGGCGCTCGACGGAAAAAATTAAGACTAAATTGAACCGACACTTTTTTGAATGTGAATTTGGCATTGTGTTCAATATTTTCACACTACAATATTAGATCTCCGTAGCCTTGTGGTTTCTACAGTCGCATAAAGGTCGATGGTTTTCTGACTGAATTTTCAATTTTATTTTAAATAAAAATAATTTCTACATGTGGAATTTTTCCCTATTTTTTTTATTTTTATTATTAATTTATTATTAAAAGGAACTTCGTTCCAACCGAGTGTTCCACGACACTCACGCAATTTTTAGCTTTTAACTTCGACTTTGATCGTGATAAGGTTTTTTAAATATTTGTTGAGAGGCTTTTCGGTACCTATAAATAGCATCCCAAGTCACTTTCTATCTTCAAGTGCTGTCCCTGCAAGAAATGAAGTTCTATTGTACAGAAGGGGCGTGATTAAAGGTCTTAAGCCTCAACAGCATTCCGAACCAGTGGTAGACTCATCGACGATTCAAAAGCACTTGTAAAAAAGTTTATTTGAATAAAAAACATTTCTATTCTATTCTATTCTATTCTAATAGCCCAACGGTTAAAGGTGCGGACTGAAAACTGAAAGGTCGCAGGTTCGAATCCCACCCGTTGCACTATTGTCGTACCCACTCCTAACACAAGCTTTCCGCTTATTTGGAGGGGAGAAAAGGATATTAGTCAACTTCAACTTGACTTTAAAAAAAAAATTCAACACACGCCTACACTTTCATCGTCTATATTTACGCTCGCTACGCTCGATACGCTCTTACAGCGTCTATATTTCTTGCCGCATACCTATAACTTGAGAACCTTCCAGGCTAAAAATCAATAGGCATATTTTAAGCAAGCGTGCCAAACCCAAACTTAAAAAGCTAATAATCGTTCAGCCTTTAAACCAGGTGAACGACCGGACGCATGATTAGCGCAAATATTGGACGCGATCGCCCATTCAACGCCTACTCCATTCAGATTCTGCCCCCGATCGAAGAGTGTTGACTTGCGAGAGCAATTGATGAGCAGTAAACTGTAAAGAAACGATCTGTCCGAACCAGATGGTTACAACTGATATTATCGTTATCGACAAAAAAACCGCAAAAAATCGTCAAATAACTAAGACTTATCCACGTAGACGGATAAAAATATAGACGACATGGTGAATAAGGTTGCAAATCGTCATTAAATCAACGCGGCCACGGTTCGCAGAGGCGTGAACGGTGTGCGGGGTGCGGGAGGCATATTATATCCTCGAAAATATCGCTCGGTCCTTCGTATTATAAAAGTATTTGAATAAATCAAGAAATAATTTTTATTTCGTATATATTTAATAACTAATAATAATAAATATATAAAATAATAAAAATATTTAATATACTTTTTTATTACTTAGTTGAAATTGAATTGTTTGTTGAATTCAATTGCAGTTTTATCGCATAAATAGCGCCCGCGTCCGTACGTCGCGAACACCACAGCCACACTAACTGTAGTGTGCAGAATTCATTCCCATTCAGTTGAACATGATAAGTGCTCAGTGGGCACATTATATACATCGGTGCTTGTTCATTTTATGTCTGGAGTTCTAGCAGGAGCTTTAACTTTAAACATAGATAAAGAAAGATTAATTTCGAAGATAGGTGACAGAACAATGCATGCAACAACGCTGTAGCTCGTAAAGTGTAAACAACAGTTTGACCTGCAGCTCTCAACAGGGACCTAGACACCTAGCGCGGGTTATCGCGATGGCCGATGCTTTACACTGCACGTTTACACCTTGACTTGTTGGTAGGTGATGTTATTTACATGTAGACATGCGATCGAGCTCGCTTTCTGCTCTGACGCCCTGCAGCCTTAGCATGGGCAGGGGATAAAAAATTTATCCCCCGATTTTATCCACTCAAAAGTGATAAAATTATCTTTTCCCTTTGCTAGAGCATGGCGACAGGGGAAAGGAGAAGTATATCCCTGTTTGACATTACGGTGGATAAACTTCCCCCCAGCTAGAGCATGGACTCAAATGAAAGAGATACAATTCTCCCTTTTTGACATTTGAAAGGATAATTTTATCCTCGTGCATAGGACGTGGGTATAAGTTTATCTTCATACCATTTCATAACAAAAAATATGTCTAGAGCCTCCTAGACCCTCATTATTGCATCAGAAACGGAAAAACAAGAAAGAAAATTACATCCTCGATCATGACGTGATCAGAGTATTTAATCTATTTAAGTTTTCCGACACCGAATTTCAACGCCAGTTTCGGATGAAGAAATTCTGTTTTATATTTACGTGAAGAGTTCCGTGAGACTTTAAAGCCGTGGATGGACTTTAAATCAATGCTGTGGATGGACATCCAGTGCACGTATAAAGTAAGCATCAATTACAACCATCTTAAGCAAACATACTATATATAAGCAACTATAATAATAGTACCTAGGTATATTTACAACAAGCTAATGCCCGCGACTTCGTCCGCTTGGACAGAACCCCTTGGGTTGGACAGAACCCAAAATTGGGTCGAATTTAACTATGTAGTCTGCTTGGTAGGTATCTACAACATTCATAATAATCAACAGTTATTAACCACAATTTAGGTGGACAACCCTGCAGCATCAGGATTGAGGAGTTAGAACTCGTAAGTTTTTTATGGGACCATCTCGCAAAGTTTCTGTATCCATTAAAAAAAATTCATGCAAATTGGTTTAAAAATCATGGAGATATCGATATACATAGGTAGAAAAACACAACTCTTCTTTTCAAAGTAGGTTAAAAAAGTAGCCTTAGTTACTCCTTATAACATCAGCTATCTGCCAGTGAAAGTCCCGTCAATAACGGTCCAGCTGTTCCCAAAATTAGCCCAAACAAAAACGAACACAGACAAAAATTTAAAATATGGATATTCTAAGTACCAAATTATAACATATGCATGCATTTTGTAAAAATGCTATTATTTTGTCATTACAAACAAACTTCAATTCTTACTTATTTGTATGTTTACATAATATTGTGGCTAGCTAGCATAACTTTAAATTTTTTGCTAGGTACTCATATCTATCAGACTGTTGGCAGCCGGTAGTTACCAGAGGCAGGGGTCATGGAATGGTTGTTGTTCGAACAATAATAATCAGCAAATACCTTACACAAGTCACTGAAGCTATTGTTAGAATGTGATTTGCAAAACACTTTAGCCTCTTGTGTAGGTAAATAGATCAGAGTTTCAGAATTAGTCGATACTATCTTTTAGCTATTATTGTTTAAATTTAATTTCTATCAAACTTAGTATAAAGCAAGCCTAGTTAATATCTAACAGGCTAATTTAAATAATTTAAGGAATATAAAAAAACACATGATCATAAAATTGTTTATTTGTATAAACACATTGCAAACACTATGCAGGCTAAATTCTAATTTCAAGAGCTGCTTTTCAGTCAGTACTTTTAAGTTTCAGCAATCTTTGTGGAAATCTGAAAAGACAATAAGCAGGCATTAATTGACATCTATATTACAGTACAGCATTAATAGAAACAAATATTTTACAGGGGAATCAGGCTAATATATTTAATTTTTATGTATTGCAGAATTCCAATGGACAACTCGGATGTAAAAAGTGAAAAGAGCAATCCTCCTTCAAATCTACTGTGGATCAAACCAGGCTGCTGACAATTGTATCAGACAAACAAGACAGAGATTAATCCATTCTTATTTCAGCTAAAATATAATATTTGTATGATTACCTTTTGTAATGTTTTATTTTGTGTACCTACTGACTTTACCATGAAATTGTAATATTATGTTGTGGACTTACCTGCTTCCACTGTTCAACAGTCCTGTTTAGCCCATGCTCTTATTAAGTCTTTTAGTTTTTGACACTGGGAGTCTGCCCTTTTTACTTCTAAGGGTCTTGCTATGGTCATGGTCGACCTACATGTTAATCTTTATTTTGTTGCTTCTTGACCTGAATGAAATAAAATGTGTACTTAGTTAAATATTTGTCGAGAAAATTAGATACGTTTACATTTCGATTTTGCTAACATTTTGTGATGTGAAGTGATGTGAGGATATACCTAGTATCTACTTACGTTTTGGCACTCATGTTAGCTTTCGCTCCTCGTAAGCTTTAGGTAAGTAAGTACAATAAATCAGAACCACGTAAACTCTAAAAACTAGTGAAATTGAAAATAATTAACCCGACAACGTTGGTTTAGTTCAAACAAAATTACGAAAAATAGGAATTGTCAAAATCAATTGTAATGACTTTTCGACATTTAGTTGACACTTGACCATACATTTTGAAGTACTATTTGTGGCATTTCCAAGTCCTATCTCCTAGTTCCATGGGCATTTTTACTTATTCTATGCATTTCTACCTCTTACTACCAAATGCTACCACAGTACTACCATGATTTTCTTATAATGGCAATAATTGCGGGGATAAATTTTTCTCCCATTTTATCCACCGTGGATATTATATCCACCGCTGTGCCCATGCTCTATGGGTGGATAAAACTGAGCGAGGGGAGAATCATTTTATCCTTTCCCCGTGGATAAATAGTCCCCTTCCCATGCTAAGGCTGCTGGTGTCAGTTTGAGCGTTAAAGTTAACTGTGGGTAAATCTGTCTATTTGTATGGACGGAAAAAAGGATGCGAAATTCTCCATCCTTTTCCCTAAATATTAGCTTTGAATTCAATCCCACTTCTGAAACATTTTAAGAGTGGATTGAATTCGAAGCGATCAAGTACGAAATAGTGAGTGAGAATAAGTGGCGTTTAGTGATTTGTATGATTAGTATACACGTTCTTCTGTTAGCAACTGGCTCTTTATTCGAATCCTAAGTCCTGACACGTAGCAACTTAACTTCATTCCGTTCCTGCAGGTTCACACATTTCCATCACAGACTGCATCCTCAATCCTCATTTAACAATCAAAAGAGGTCGCAGATAGGTGAAAGTTCTGTAGTCCGCCATTATCCTAATCTACCATTACAGTCCAGTAGCGCACTAAGCTCTTGGTTCCTTGTCCCTGATACGTGCCGCTAAAATTTGAAATGCCTTTCCAGCTTACGTATTTACGACTATAGCGAATACCACTATACAAGAACTATTCGAATTAGTTCATCCATCACCCTTCTACCATCGAACCGCAAGGCATCGCTCGAATCTGGACCGCTACGTGGTCGAAATTCCACGATCTCGCACTAAGCGCTTTGCTTCCTCGTTCCTAATACGCACCGCTAAAATTTGGAATGCCCTTCCGGCTTCCGTTTTTCCGAATGACTATAACTTGGGTACCTTCAAATCAAGAGTGAATAGGCATTTTCTAGGCAATCGCGCTCCATCTTAGGCTACATCTTCACTTTACTATCAGGTGGAATTTAAGCAAAAAGTCCTTAGTGGCTCTCATAAATAAGAAAATAATTTAAAGACTGGTACTAATCTAAACTTAAAGAAGTCTAGTAACTATTATGCGATATCATTAATTTTATCTCAAAACGAATCTCAAACCATTTTCTCCGTGGCATTGACACGACGGCAATAATTTGTAATGACAAAGATCATTCGGTCTCATTAGGCTTATCGGATGCGAAATCGTTGGCATTGAGATGTACACTTGTACAGGTTCTATTTCAACCGCTCTCATCCAGGGCTGTGCTATCGCTGACGCTGGAGTACTGATCAAAATAATCGTAATGAATCAATGTAATACGTACACGTAACAAATATTATTTATTGTTGGCCCTATCCCATTGGCCCTTAAAAAAACATGTAAATTAAACTAAGAAGCAAGCTGATTATTTAGAACAATAAATAATAACAATTAACTTTATTTTTAACTTATCAGGTTAAGATTAAATACTATATTATGAATAAGCAATATGAATACAGTTATTTAACGAAAACCATACTCTATAGTAAACTGCAAGTAGATTAGGTAGGTAGACCAATAAATAATAATGTGTTAGGCCAATATCAAATGCGAAATCAATAGGCAATATGAATACAGTTATCGATACCCCCTACCTCACTGGCCCTTAGTAAACATAGAAACTGAATTAAAGTTGAAGCAGTAAGTTAATATGATAGGCGAATATCAAATACGAAATCAATAGGCAATATGAATACAATTATCGATAGCCCTACCTCACTGGCCCTAAGTAAACATGGAAACTGAACTAAAGTGGAAGCAGTAAGTTAATATGATAGGCGAATATCAATTAATACGAAATCAATAGGCAATATGAATACAATTATCGATAGCCCTACCTCACTGGCCCTTAGTAAACATGGAAACTGAACTAAAGTGGAAGCAGTAAGTTAATATGATAGGCGAATATCAATTAATACGAAATCAATAGGCAATATGAATACAATTATCGATAGCCCTACCTCACTGGCCCTTAGTAAACATGGAAACTGAACTAAAGTTGAAACAGTAAGTTAATATGATAGGCGAACATCAAATACTAAATCAATAGGCAATATGAATACAATTATCGATAGCCCTACCTCACTGGCCCTTAGTAAACATAGAAACTGAACTAAAGTTGAAGCAGTAAGTTAATATGATATGCGAATATCAAATACTAAATCAATAGGCAATATGAATACAATTATCGATAGCCCTACCTCACTGGCCCTTAGTAAACATAGAAACTGAACTAAAGTTGAAGCAGTAAGTTAATATGATATGCGAATATCAAATACTAAATCAATAGGCAATATGAATACAATCATCGATAGCCCTACCTCACTGGCCCTTAGTCAGTATAGAAACTGAACTAAAGTTGAAGCAGTAAGTTAACATGATAGGCGAATATCAAATACTAAATCAATAGGCAATATAAATACAATTATCGATAGCCCTACCTCACTGGTCCTTAGTAAACATGGAAACTGAACTAAAGTTGAGGCAGTACGTTAATATGATCGGCGAATATCAAATACGAAATCAATAGGCATTATGAGTACAATTATCGATAGCCCTACCTCACTGGCCCTTAGTAAACATGGAAACTGAACTAAAGTGGAAGCAGTAAGTTAATATGATAGGTGAATATCAAATACTAAATCAATAGGCAATATGAATACAATTATCGATAGCCCTACCTCACTGGCCCTTAGTAAACATAGAAACTGAACTAAAGTTGAAGCAGTAAGTTAATATGATATGCGAATATCAAATACTAAATCAATAGGCAATATGAATACAATTATCGATAGCCCTACCTCACTGGCCCTTAGTCAGTATAGAAACTGAACTAAAGTGGAAGCAGTAAGTTAATATGATAGGCGAATATCAAATACTAAATCAATAGGCAATATGAATACAATTATCGATAGCCCTACCTCACTGGCCCTTAGTAAACATAGAAACTGAACTAAAGTTGAAGCAGTAAGTTAATATGATATGCGAATATCAAATACTAAATCAATAGGCAATATGAATACAATTATCGATAGCCCTACCTCACTGGCCCTTAGTCAGTATAGAAACTGAACTAAAGTTGAAGCAGTAAGTTAACATGATAGGCGAATATCAAATACTAAATCAATAGGCAATATAAATACAATTATCGATAGCCCTACCTCACTGGTCCTTAGTAAACATGGAAACTGAACTAAAGTTGAGGCAGTACGTTAATATGATCGGCGAATATCAAATACGAAATCAATAGGCATTATGAGTACAATTATCGATAGCCCTACCTCACTGGCCCTTAGTAAACATGGAAACTGAACTAAAGTGGAAGCAGTAAGTTAATATGATAGGCGAATATCAAATACTAAATCAATAGGCAATATGAATACAATTATCGATAGCCCTACCTCACTGGCCCTTAGTAAACATAGAAACTGAACTAAAGTTGAAGCAGTAAGTTAATATGATATGCGAATATCAAATACTAAATCAATAGGCAATATGAATACAATTATCGATAGCCCTACCTCACTGGCCCTTAGTCAGTATAGAAACTGAACTAAAGTTGAAGCAGTAAGTTAACATGATAGGCGAATATCAAATACTAAATCAATAGGCAATATAAATACAATTATCGATAGCCCTACCTCACTGGTCCTGAGTAAACATGGAAACTGAACTAAAGTTGAGGCAGTACGTTAATATGATCGGCGAATATCAAATACGAAATCAATAGGCATTATGAGTACAATTATCGATAGCCCTACCTCACTGGCCCTTAGTAAACATGGAAACTGAACTAAAGTGGAAGCAGTAAGTTAATATGATAGGCGAATTATCAAATACTAAATCAATAGGCAATATGAATACAATTATCGATAGCCCTACCCGATTAGCGGGTACCGTTAACGCGCGGGCCGCGTGTGCCTGTAACTGGTCCACGCTCAAAGCAGACCCGCTGTTTATCCACGCTTCGAGCGCACTACGGATGATGTTTGGATTGCAAGAACGTAATTTATGCATATTGTATTGCGCTCTACGCTTTTTTCCCCGCTTATTTGCATACGAAACTGTGGTCGCTCTATCTATTTTTTTTACCCGACTACGGTAAAACCAAAAGGAAGGAAGGGTTAGGATTTTAGCAGATATGTATGTGTGTGTCTATTTATGTATTCCATCGTAGCGATTAAACTACTGAGCCGATTTTGATTTATGAGGCGTATTTTCATATTATGTGGCGTAGAATTCGGACTAGAATAGCGAACAAAATCAATATGACGGACTGATATGTTTTTTAACTTTTTTCGAAGTCCTTTTTTATTACCAGATAGGTTTGCACTTTTCTTTTCACTTAAGATTGTCATTACTGGTAAAGTGGACGGAAAGGGACCTCGGGGACGCAGCCCGTTGCGTTGGTCGGATCAAATCCGTACCACTCTCGACACCAAGGTCCACGTAGCCCTGCATGTCGCAGAGAACCGAAACACATGGCGCGACATCGTCCATAGAAAGATTATTAGTGGAAGAGGTCACGACCCTCAGTAATGGGGAACACGACGCAAGGAGGAGGAGGCTTGCACTTAACGTCAAATGATAGAAAGCTCCGATGAGCCTAAATTTGGACTCTTATTTTAAAATTTTCTCCCTCCTCATTTTGAGATATCCCCGAAAATTGTTGTGCCTAATAGTAAGTGGTCTATATTGTGTATATCTTCTATTCCAGGCCTCAATGGACCTCCCCCCGGACAAGGCGAAGCTGCTCCGCAACTACGACCTGGAGAAGAAGTGGGAGATCATCTGCGACCAGGACATGGTGCAAGCCAAGGACGCGCCCGCCCACTACCTCAACAAGCTGCGCACCTACCTCGACCCCAAGGCCTCACGCAGTCATAGGGTGAGCTTGACCCTAGACCCGTACTCCATCATTAACAACCCACCAACGTCTCACTAATGAGCGCAGGTCTCCTCTCAGAGAAGTGTAATAGGCCATAGTCCTGGCCTCGCTGGCCCAATGCGAATTGGCGGACTTCACACACCTTCAAGAACATTATGAAGAACTCTGAAGTGTGCAGGTTTCCTCACGATGTTTTCCTTCACCGTTGAAGCAAGTGGTATTTAATTGCTTAAACGCACTTGACTCCGAAAAGTCAGAGGTGCGTACCCGGGATCGAACCTGCGACTCCCCGAATAGGAGACCACTGTCCTAACCACTAGGCTATCACTGCTTCTGGACCCGTACTCCAACAAGATTTAATCTAAGTACTAGCTGATAGCCGCGACTTGTCCGCGTGCATTTAGTTTGTAAGAATCCTGCGGGAACTCTTTGATTTTCCGGAATTAAAAGTAGCCTATGTGACTCTCCCGGTCATCAAATCATCATCATCATTAGCAATCCATTGACGGCTCACTACTAAGAGCAGGTCTCAGAGAAGGGTTATAGGCCATAGTACACCATGCTGGCCCAATGCAAATTGGCAGACTTCACACACCTTTGAGAACATTATGAAAAACTCTCAGGTGTGCAGGTTTCCTCACGATGTTTTCCTTCACCGTTGAAGCTCGATGTTGTGATATTTAATTTCTTAATCAAATATACGTGTGCAAAAAAGCACGTCAATCCAGAGCTATGATTGGAGGACAAACCAACATACTTTCGCATTTATAATATTAGAAAGGATAGTCAGGTTGTCGTCAGAATGTTTACTTGTATTATTTTATTACCCAACCAACGAAGCAAATATCTAACGAACTGGCAAAGAGTTGTTTAAGGAGAACAAAGGGCTGGGTGATTTGCACAGGATTACTGCAGTTAAAGCTGCGGTTACACTATTAGTTGTTGTCTAAAGGAACTGCGCGCAGGCGACAGAGCAGCTGATCTATGGCGTATTGTTTCGCTACTTGGGGTGCTGTGAATGCTAGGATAGAATTGAGGAATAAGGTTACAATTTTATAGACCCCCAAGTCTCAGCAAATGATTCCGGATTATATTTGTTTGTTAACCCCTATTAATGATTGTTTGTTTAATAATCCCTACTGAAAAGAATCCCTATTAATATTCTAATCCGGGAATATACCTTCAGGTTTATGCCCGTTTTCAACAAATTTCCCTAAGTTTTAGGGACTACCTAAGATAAGTTAGGTAACCCTTACTGACAATTTAAGTAAATATTTAATGGCCAATAAATAAGTTCTTGTTAAAGGTAATTTTAATTAAAACGAAGATGACTGAAATATTTTAGATCGTTTGATATTCACTCAATCGGAATAGATTAATTCGGCAGACGTAAAGGAACAACGTCGTAGTTATTTAAAAATAGCAACTAATTTCTTGGTAATGATATGGTGTATCAGGTAATTACGTCTGGTACTAAATCAATTTGAAGCCGTTGTAGGCTTCAAATTGATTTCGTAAATTAAAAATAAACAATTTCTCGGTGAAAATTGCTTTTAGAGCTTCAGTAGTTTTTGGGTAATTTGGGTAGGAATGCATAAAACTTTAGTGTAGACGCTGACTCAAAGTTTGAAGCACATTTTGGTTTTCATAAAATTTTAACTGTTACCACCTAGCTATCTAACTACGCATAGCGATTTTGAGGATCTTCAGGCCAGTTTCCATCCAACTGATAAGGCGCGCTTGCAGAAACGTCGTAACCCAGAGTTAGCTACTAACTCTGGGTTAAAAAGACAGATTTGACAGATTTCGTATAAAGTCAAGGAATAAATTACAAATTTATTCCTTGGTTAACTAACCCTGCAAGCGGGCCTAAATAATAAAAAATTGACCCTTTGCGGAACAAAATCCATTTGCACGGGCATATATTCACGGGATATATTCAGGGGCAAAAGATAGTGCCCGTGACTTCTCCGCGTGAAATTAGGTTTATAAAAATTCCCCGGGAATTCTCTGTTTTTTCGGTAGTATTGGTCTACAGTCTACCTATCACTCTCCAAGTGACATAGGCGTTGGAGTTGATTGAAGGATAAACCAACAAACAAACACTTTCGCATTTATGATAATATAGACTATACTTAAAATACCGCTCTACCATTTATCACAATCGATCCACTAGAACAAAATACCTGAGATCTCGAATTTCACCCAGATAAAATCGTAGATTAATCCTCACTAATACAACTGAAAGCGGAGGACCGTGTTTGGTGGCGCGCTCTCGGAAAGGCCTATGTCCAGCAGTGGATGAATACAGGCTGATGTTTTGGATTGGGAATACAACTAAATCAACTTGCATTTAACCTCAAAACACGCTTAAGTCTTAACGTTAAATACATATTTAATCTGTACGTCCCAAGTAGGTATGTCTACAATCGGAGACAATAGGCATGACGTAATTAACGTTCTCACGGAGAATCTTCAATAACATCGATTACACTCGCCTGTGACTCATCGTAGAGACATTTCTACATCGAATTACCATTTTCTTGGACGACGGATTACTTGGGTTTGATTCGTTGATAGCCTCGTGGATTTGATCAAACACACATTGGAGTTAGAAACAAAAAAAAAACAAGAAATCGTAATTATTAGCTATTAATAATAATTCCACCAAAAACATTTTCATGTAAAATGTTGCCAAGCCTAGACCATATGGCTCGCACTGTCAAAAATCAGATCTCATGTTGAGCAAAGCTTCTAAAAGCTCTACACGCCCTAAATCTACAAGCCCTAACTTCACAAACTCTACTAAGCCTAAGCCTAACTAACTCTAAGCCTAAGTATGTCACACTCTCTTTAACATTTCTGCGGTGGTGTCGTGTGATGCGGGTTGTTGCGTTCCCTAAAATATGGTTGAGCGAAGCAATGGCTGGGTCATGCGTCATGCTCGTGAACGGGTGCCACCAGCGGCAATGGGGCTACTTTCTGTCTGCCCGTCTTGACATGTGTTGAATTATAATTAGAAATAATTACGTATGCTTTTGTGGACCTTTCCCTCATTGTGGAAGCTCTGCATACATAGAATATCTGTTAAGTATATTGTAAAAGTATTTTGAAAAGAGCAACTGCCGAGTTTCTTGCTGGTTCTTCTCGGCAGGAACGGCATTCCGAACCAGTGGTAGACTCATTGACGATTTAAAAGTACTTGTAAAAGTTTATTTAAATAAAAAACATTTCTATTCTATTCTATTCTATTCTACACGTCTAAATACGTGGCTTGGCCGTTTCGCTACATTCACATGGGCGTAAGGTGAAAAATGTATTCACTGTTAATTACTTTTCTGTTATACAATAGTTCTGTAGAGATTCGTAGGAGAACCAAAGTCACCGACATAGCTCAGCGAGTCGCAAAATTGAAGTGGAAATGGGCGGGACACATAGTTCGAAGAGCTGATGGTCGTTGGGGTCCCAAGATGCTGGAATGGCGACCCCGCACCGGGAAGCGCAGTGTTGGCAGACTCGCCACTAGGTGGACGGACGACATTAAACGAGTCGCAGGGAGCCGCTAGATTCAGGCGTCGCAAGACTGAGGCCTGTGGAAGTCCATGCAAGAGACCTTTGTCCAGCAGTTGACATCTATCGGTTGACAAGAAGAAGAAGAAGAAGATAACATAATAATATTGTAATATTTTGTTTGAGTAACTGCTTAGTGGACGGCTCTTCTCAGCAGAATCTGCTTTCCGAAAAGGTGGTAGAGTCTTCATGTTTCCACTCCAGTGGAAACAACCCGGTGGTCTGACTAAGTCAAAGAAGTCGGTGCGCTTTTTCTACGAAGCTCTCCGTATGGCCAGCGATAGGACTTGGTGGAGGCAGATCATACCTAATAAGCTTACTCTCCGTAATGGTGATCAAGATCCTCAGTCATGAGGGACTGACTAGAGAGAGAGGTAGAGTCTTCACCGGTCATTAGCCACTTAATTTAATTTATTTTTTAATTTTGAATAACCACAAATTAATCGCGTCATTCGCAGATCGTGGTGGGCGTTGTTTGCGCTAGCATATGAAAGGCCCCATGCCTGTATAAGGACGTGGGCCAATCTCCTCGTTATATCATTATGTCTAAACTAAAACTATACGCGGTGGATATGGCAGAGTCGTGAACGGCGCCGAATTCAATGGAAACTGGTCCGATGTGCTCTTTAGATTCGTGCACACTCGGTGATTTATCCGCACGATTTGCGTACAATGTTAGGAATAAGTAATTTAATGAGACTGTACGAATTCTCTGGCGCTTTGGTGACATCTAGGCGCTCTGGGGTTTATCTAAGTGCGAGGGTATGGGCTTGATTCTCAGTAGGAACAATTTCGGAATTCATAATTTCTTAGTTGGATTGAAAAGCAAGCGCTACTTTGCGGAAATCCATGATACTTGTATGAAAAATTCATACAGAATACACGAGGTCTGGTATGGTGGGAACCAAATAGCTATAATATAGGTCGAAGGCTTCGGTCATAGCTAGTTAACCACCCTACCGAAAAAGCTAAGGGATTTTAGGGTTCTGGTACAATGCCTTAAAAATCAATTAGAGTGGGTCAAACTCCTTTCAAGTTAGCCTACTAACATCTTAAAATTGCTGAACCAACCAACCACGTAAAAAGTAGGAGTAATAAAAGGAGATCTCATCTATATTTTATTTCTCTTTTTTCAGAAAAGGAAAATGGTCGGTGACTCTACCTCGACACAAGTTCTTAGGGATTTGGAAATATCATTACGGACCAATCACATAGAGTGAGTAATGAGTATACAATACATACCTTTCTCGTACAGTATTATTTTCAATGGTAAGAAATGCGTGAGTGTCGTGGAACGAACTCTCACTCGGTTGGAACGAAGTTCCTTTTAATGAATTATAATTATGATACCTATTTAAACAATATTATAAAAATATTATCTTCTAATAATGAAAAAATTACCTTTTAGATTTAACGCCATCTCTCTCCACATGTTAGAACCATCTCGTAATAAATAAGGGTGCACATAGGACTGGGCACAGTCAATAGCATATGCGCTATGGATAACCGTCTATACTGTGACGGAAAATTCTTACACTTTTCTTCGCCTAGCCCCATCTGCCTAGTCCGTACCGTCCGATAAGGAACTTCGTTCCAAGAATTGTCTGTTTTGTATAGGAATCACCACTTCGGATTACTTTTTTTAACAGATGGCGGGAGTGAATTCGCGGGTTAAAGCTAGTCGAATGATAAGAAAGTTTTTAAACTGCCTAGAGTCTAGACCTTTAGTATTAGTCATTGGCACGTCGGTAAGTGCAATAACATTAGTTTATTGTTTCGTCAGATGGGTGCGGGAATTCCTGAACGAGCAGAACCAGGGGCTCGACGTGCTGATCGACTACCTCAGCTTCCGGCTCAGCATGATGCGCCACGAGCAGCGGATCGCGCTGGCCAGGAGCCACTCCTCCGACGCCATCAACCAGGGTGAGCTTCTTTCCGAACGAGCAGAACCAGGGGCTCGGCAGCTCCATGCGACTCCTTTGATGTCGTCGGTCCACCGAGTGGGCGGTCTGCTAATACTGCGCTTCCCGGTGCGGGGTCGCCACTCCAGCACATTGGGACCCCAACGACCATCAGCTCTTCGAATTATGTGCCCCGGCCATTTCAGTTTCGCGACTCGCTGAGCTATGTCAGTGACTTTGGTTCTCCTACGGATCTCCTCATTTCTGATTTGATCTCGCAGGGATACTCCGAGTATAGCTCTCTCCATCGCCCGCTGATTGTCCCTAGGATCTAGGAGTAACCTAATTGATCGAGATTGCCTTTACCAGCGAACACAACAACATCGGACTGCAGCGCGCCGACGGAGCTGAGCGGAACCCTCAGCGCCACGTGGAGGCGGCGGGCGCGCTCCGCGGACTCGGACGGCGAGACCGTCGGCAGCCCGGCCGCGGCCCGGCGCCGCACGCGGCACGCCGCGCGTCTCAACATGGGCGCCTCCACCGACGACATCCACGTGTGCATCATGTGCATGCGCGCCATCATGAACAACAAGGTACCTGCGATATGGGCCTGGGGCCAAACCCGCCACCTCCCAAGGCCCCTCCAACCTCGCGGTTATATGGGCCGAAACACTGGGAGGGCGCCCGGTACATGCTCTTGGCGTTTTTCCCGGTGCGCCTTCTTGACTCCCTACAAAATTAGCAAGAAAAGGTTAGAATTAGTTTGCTATAATCCGCCAACAGAAAAAAATCTGTATGGTCAAACATGCAATTAAAAGCTAAGCACCACTCACCTACTCAGCCAAGCAAGAAAGCCAAGTTCCCAAGCAAGCAATGCCTAGCTTTTAATTGCATGTTTGACCATACAGATTTTTTTCTGTTGGCGGATTATAACAAACTAATTCTAACCTTTTTTTGCTAATCGTGAACTTCCGCAAAGTAACGCCTGCTTCTATCCAATATCCCTACAAAATCTTTTTCTCTACTCCTTTGTCCCTTTTGTCACTCTCCCCCTTCTGGGGACTGGACGTCACTTCACAGGCGTGACTCGTGTGTCGCTCTGTGGCTCCTTGCCTAGTCCCTGTTCGCTCCGATCCGCTTCGCCTCTTGTGCCATTGGTGCGCAACTCCCGCAGCCGGTTGTAGTTTTCCACCGATGCAACGAGGTCCATGTAGTAAACTGGTCCCGCTTGCCCGCGAACGATCCCATCCAGCATCTTGTCCCGTAAGTCCTTATAGAGGGGGCCTACAATATGGGCCAGTCATCTTCCTTTTCTTTATCTTCCGATCGACGTCCACTGCAGGACATAGGTATCTTGTATGGACTTTCACATGGCTCGGTTTTGCGCCGCCTGTATTCAAAAGCTTTTTGCGACTCGTCTGATGCCGTCGATCCACCTAGGGTCTGCCAACACTGCGCTGTCCGGTGCGAAGTCCAGCACTTTGGGATTCCAACGTCCGTTAACGAAGTTCTTTGAACTATATAGTTCGAAGACCTAATGGTCGTTGCCCTGCCCATTACCACTTCATTAGCTACGCGACTCGCTGAGATATGCCAGTATTTTTGGTTCTGCTACGAATGTCCTCATGTCTGGTTTGGTCTTGCATGGATACTCCGAGTATAGCTCTCTCAAACCCCCGCTGAGCAACCCTAAGTCTTACCTTGTTATTGGTTCCTTACGTTCACAATAAAAACACATTATAAGTACATTGTGAACTGTTTATTGACAGGCCGATTGCATGGAACACTTGATTACTTTATTCTTTTTTCAATATAAAGACTAATGCTTGACTGCAATCTCACCTGATGGTATATAAGTAAAGATGCAGCCCAAGATGGAGGGCGCTTGCCTAGATGTCACATCCATCAGAACATTGTAAAATGAGTTGCCTGTTTGAATTAATGCCATGTCCACAATTTCCAGTACGGCTTCAACATGGTGATACAGCACCGGGAGGCCATCAACAGCATAGCGCTCTCGCTGGTGCACCACTCGCTGCGCACCAAGGCGCTGGTGCTGGAGCTGCTGGCCGCCATCTGCCTCGTGAAGGGCGGCCACCAGATCATCCTCTCCGCCTTCGACAACTTCAAGGAGGTGGTCGGCGAGCCGAGGAGGTTCCACACCCTGATGGAGTACTTCATGAACTACGACACCTTCCATATTGAGTTCATGGTAAGTAAAACATCCATGGCCATTAATTTGTTGGCTATACTGGAACTACTAGTAGAAGGAAAATTTAGTTGTCATACCGTTTTAAATTATACACCTATCTCTGTCGTTCAATATCGAATGTATCCCGATTATCCCGATCTCTGATTTATTTATTAGGGTTCCGTAACCAAAGGGTGCCAACGGGACCCTATTACTAAGCCTCCGCTGTCCGTCCGTCCATCTGTCAGCGGCCTGTATCTCGTAAACCGTAATAGATAGTTGAAATTTTCACAT
Organism: Oeneis ivallda; assembly: GCA_029955525.1. Taxonomy (NCBI): domain Eukaryota; kingdom Metazoa; phylum Arthropoda; class Insecta; order Lepidoptera; family Nymphalidae; genus Oeneis; species Oeneis ivallda. The sequence goes on along the minus strand of JARPMR010000016.1, from coordinate 3,869,452 downwards.
ATTTTGTATTTCTATTGCCGCTATAACAACAAATAATAAAAATTTAATTAAATTAAAAAAAATTATATTAAAATATTTCCATGGGTACATGGAAATATTTTAATTTAATTTTTTTTAACGGAACTCTAAAAGAGCGAGGCCCGACTCGCACTTGGCCGATTTTTTTTATGTAACTGAAATTTTATTATTATAAGTGCTAGTAAAATGTAAATAGATCTAGGCCCGCTTACAGAGACGCCGAGTTAGTTAACCCAGGAATAAAGTAATTTTGACAGAAGCTGTATACGCAATCTGTCAAGTCTGTCCTTTTAACCCAGAGTTTGCAGCTAACTCTGGATTAAGACGTTTCTGCAAGGGCGACTTAGTTAGGGTCGTATTAGTTTACAAATTGCGAAAAACCAAATTAAATTTGAATTTCGCGGGCAGAACCATGTCTTTAACCTTAACAGATAAAGTTGCGTAATCCCACTTCTGATGTAAACAATATTATTCCCCAGGTGGCGTGCATGCAGTTCGTTAACATTATAGTGCATTCGGTGGAAGATATGAACTTTAGGGTGCACCTCCAGTACGAATTCACGGCGCTCAAGTTAGACGATTATTTGGAAAGATTAAGGATGTGTGAAAGCGAAGATTTGCAGGTGACTATTATTACGTCAATACTTTATGTATGTTCAAAACTATAACTTATAAACTTCTCAGAAGAAGATTAATTAAACTTATTGGATAGAAGCAGGCGTTACTTTGCGGAAGTCCATGATTAGCAAGAAAAGGGTAGAATTATTTTGCTATAATCCGCCAACAGAAAAAATCTGTATAATTTTTACACTACTCTCGACGCACGTTTCGCCCCGACACCGGAGCATCCTCAGGAGATGTTGACTCTACAACGATGCATTGTCTAGTGACGCTCGTGTCAATTGCGCGGTATTATATACCGTATTTCTACCCCCACTACTGTTGCCCCGCCCACTACCCCCCCCTTCAAACAAACGAAGCAGTGGTGAACTTGAGACGTTCACTTGTTCATTAAGTAATTTAAACTGAGTATTATTGTTATGTTTTATTATTTCTAATTGTTCCAACATGCTCAGTCGAAGCCCTTTATCACAGGTGTGTAAGATTTTGTATGAATGATCGGATGATAATTTGTGTCCACTATCAAGGAGATGTTTAGCAAAGTGAGACTTTTGGGGTTGGTTGTTCCTAACCGCAGCCATATGTTCTTTGTAGCGTGTTTCAAATTTACGACCCGTTTGACCAATATAAGTGGCTTTACAGTCTGAACATTCGAGTTTATAAATGCCCGATTTTTGTTTGTTGTTTAATTTATCTTTACCGTTGCAAATATTTTTAAGTGTATTATTTGTCCTAAATGCAACATGTATATCATGTGCTTTAAGTCTCTTCGCGATACGCTCCGACACTGTTCCAAAATAAGTTAAACTGGATTTGTATTTATTTATTTTATCAGGTGATGATGAATATAAATCCTGTTTTATCCGCATCAATTGTTGCTTTTTTATTATATTATTAACAATATTATTGTTGTAACCATTTGCCTGTGCCATGTGGTAAATTACTTTTAATTCTTTTAAGTAGTTTTCTTTTGTGAGTGGAATAGACAGCAACCTATGCACGTAACTGTGGAACGCTGCGAGTTTATGCTGCCACGGATGACAGGATGAATCCTGTCATCCGTAAAGATAAATTAAACAACAAACAAAAATTGGGCATTTATAAACTCGAATGTTCAGACTGTAAAGCCACTTATATTGGTCAAACGGGTCGTAAATTTGAAACACGCTACAAAGAACATATGGCTGCGGTTAGGAACAACCAACCCCAAAAGTCTCACTTTGCTAAACATCTCCTTGATAGTGGACACAAATTATCATCCGATCATTCATACAAAATCTTACACACCTGTGATAAAGGGCTTCGACTGAGCATGTTGGAACAATTAGAAATAATAAAACATAACAATAATACTCAGTTTAAATTACTTAATGAACAAGTGAACGTCTCAAGTTCACCACTGCTTCGTTTGTTTGAAGGGGGGGGTAGTGGGCGGGGCAACAGTAGTGGGGGTAGAAATACGGTATATAATACCGCGCAATTGACACGAGCGTCACTAGACAATGCATCGTTGTAGAGTCAACATCTCCTGAGGATGCTCCGGTGTCGGGGCGAAACGTGCGTCGAGAGTAGTGTAAAAATTATACAGATTTTTTCTGTTATAAAATTATAGCAAAATAATTCTACCCTTTTCTTGCTAATTAAACTTAATTTAAAAAGGGTATGTTTCTTTTTCATAGAAAATCTGTTTGAAACAGATATTTAATGGGCTAAAAATATTGTTCTGATTGGTTTTAACATAGAATTCTATAGGAATATTCCTGATTTTCTTATCCAATCCACATACGATACATCACATAACTGCATTGAGTCAAGATTTATTAATTACTAGCTGATGCCCGCGACTTCGTCCGCATGGATTTATTTTTTAAAAATCCCGCGGGAACTCTTTCATTATCCGAGATAAAAAATAGGTAGCTCTCCCGGTCTGAGGAACCACTACTACATGCATTACTATACCCATGCAAAAAATCGCATCAATCCGCTGTTCTGTTGCGACGTGATTGAAGGACAAACCAACAAACAAACACACTTTCGCATTTATAATATCAGTAATGCTTTATTATAACACTTTTTATAATTGTCAAATTTTTTACAACCAAAGACAAAATTACGTTTAGGCTGTCATTTACTTTTTGTTATTCCACTGTCATTTGCGTTTTGTTATTCCATGTCAGATGCGTTTTAGTTATACCACGTTTTATAGTGACTTGACGGAAACGCGGTCGAACGGGATAAAAAGTATCCTATGTCCGTCTCCTGGTTCTAAGCTACCTCTCCACCAATTTTCAGCCAAATCGGTTCATCCGTTCTTGAGTTATAAATAGTGTAACTAACACCACTTTCTTTTATATATATAGATTTATTTGAACATCTTTATTATTTGTATCAGTGATATTTTTGGTGAAATGTCTGTCAAAATCTTCGATTTTCTCACGACTTCAGTATCATAGGCTCAAAGCCTATGGAATGTACAAAGGTTTGATAAGTATTCAGGATATTTCCCATACGATTTGATGGTAAAACAAATTTCATCCATATTGTAAGTCCATTAAAAATCTTACTAATATGGATGGCAGGGATGGATGGTTGGTAACTCTTTCAAAAAAAACCTACTGGACGGATTTTGATGTTCCACACTTTAATAGGTTGTACATCAGAAAAGCATAAATGTAGCCTAACATTTTATCCCGGAAAATTAGAGTCCCCTTGGGATCAAAAAATGCGTGTGTCGTGGAACACTCGGTTGGAACGAAGTTCCTTTTAATAAAGTATAATTATGGTACCTATTAGAATCAACGCCATCTCTCGCCACATGTTAGAACCATCGCGTAATAAATAAGCGCGCACCTATGACATTTTATAAAAATATTATCTTCTAATAATGAAAATATTACCGTTTAGAATCAACGCCACCTCTCGGCACATGTTAGAACTATCTCTTAATAAATAAGCGCGCACCTATGACATATTATGAAAATATTATCTTCTAATAATGAAAACATTACCGTTTAGAATCAACGCCATCTCTCGGCACATGTTAGAAAGGGGTCGTGACGGAAAATTCTTACACTTTTGTTCGCCTAGCCATCCACCAAATCCGTACAGTGCGATAAGGAACTTTAATCCAAAAAATCATGATCTTGGCATCATCTTGCTCAGTGTATAGCATGATTTTCTATAAAAAGTCGGCCTGTTTGTTTGTTTGTTTTTTGATGGAAAGCTAATTATGCAACACTTGTTTGAACAGGTTCAAATCTCGGCGTACCTCGACAACGTGTTTGACGTGGCCGCGCTGATGGAGGACAGTGAGACCAAGACCGCTGCGCTGGAGAAAGTCAACGACTTGGAGGACGAGTTAGGACATGTATGTATTTAAAACTACCTCCTTTTTATCATAGTCATCATCATCTCACTACTGGGTCTCCTCTCAGAGAAGGGTTATAGGCCATAGTCCACCACGCTGGCCCAATGCGAATTGGCGGACTTCACACACCTTTGAGAGCATTATGGAGAACTCTCAGGTGTGCAGGTTTCCCCACGATGCTTTCCTTCACCGTTAAAGCATGTGATATTTAATTTCTTAAACGCGCTTAGCTTCGAAAAGTCAGAGGTGCGTACCCGGGATCGAACCTGCGACCCCCAGAATAGGAGACCACAGTCGTAACCACTAGGCTATCACTGCTTTATCATAGTAGAACTTTAATATTTTTAATTGCCGAAAGCAGAAAGCAGTAAAATAAATTAAATAAAAAATAATCATATGAAGTCGGGATTCGAGCCTCCGAACCGATAGTTTCACTCTTTCATTTAGCCGTTGCGCCACCAAAGCTATGACGGAACGTGTGTAATAAACGACGGCAACACACAGGGGTCGTAATTTTTCGTCTGGCATCCATCCGCCAATTTCCGTACCATCCGATAGGGAACTTCGTTCTAAAAGTCAAAATTCAAAATTTTTTATTTAATGTAGGCCAACTTGTAGCTCTTCATCATCATCATCATCGTCCTCCAATCATCGGCTCAATACTGAGCGCAGGTCTTTCAGATAAGGGTTATAGGCCATAGTCCACCACGCTGGCCCAATGCAAATTGGCAGACTTCACACACCTTTGAGAACATTATGAAGTGCAGTTGTGCAGGTTTACTCACGATGTTTTCCTTCACCGTTGAAGCGTGTGATATTTAATTTCTTAAACGCACTTTACTTAGAAAAGCCAGAAGTGCGTGCCCGGGATTGAACCTGCGATCCCCCGAATAGGAGACCGAAGTACTAACCACAAGGCTATCACTGCTTACTGACTTGACTGTAACAGGCACACGAGCGACTGGCGGCGTTAGAGCGAGAAGCGATAGCGAAGCAGGCGACCCTGGAGGCTGAACTGGCTCAGATCCGACACGAGAGGGACCAGCTGGCTGAGGCGAGGAGACAGGTCGTAGAAGAGGTAAACACCCTGAGTGATGGCTTATTCAGATGTGGAGTATGAGGCATTGAGTTAAAAGTTGAGTTTTTCTGTCATGAAATTCTCAGTTGCAGTCCTAGTTATCAACTCAGTTATTGGATAGTAGCAGTAGTGTTAGTATGTGGGCTGTTCTAAAAATTGTTACTGAAGAATAGTTGTATATAATAGTTGACTTTTTCACATTCCTGAAAAAGTTTATTTATAGCTTTTCAAAATGTTTCCCTCCAACCCCAATGCACTTATGCATTCTGGTTAACGAGCTTTCGAAACAATTAAAAAATCTTGCAAGAGGTCGAAAAATAAGCTTCCCGTGAGACGTCCGTTGTTGCAAACAAAAGAGTGTCAGATTTACTTTTTAAAAATATTAAAAAATTTGTGATGCCTGCCTTTTGTATTAAATTGTTTAAAGTTGTATAAATAAATAAATAAATAAAAAAGAGAATATGGTGGCCAATGATTTTCAGCAAAGAGATTTGTATTGAAATTTGCCGTCAAATCAAAATAGTTTGTAGAAAAAAGATTGTATTGATACTGTAGTTAACAATTTTCGGAACAACCTAGGTATAAGATTTAATTCGATTGATCGTATTCGTACTTGATGACATTAGCGTCAAAGTAAAAAGAACCATTATCGCATTGTATTAGAGCTCAATTTCGTGTATGCATTCTTATGCGTTTACGACTTACGTATACGATACGCTCCAAATTAAAATCGGTACTGAATTGGTGACTTTAAAGCAATAAAATTAAGGTTCATTTTACTTTGGCATTGAATACGAATACCCTACAGATCGCTGTTACTTTGCGCAAATCCTCGATAAACAAAACAAGAAACATCAAACAAAAACTTTTGCTTAACAAATTTTTAAAAACTTAAAGAAGGATGGTCAAATTCGACCTGAAAAAAAATAAAAATGTCCATGGCTAAATATTATGCCAAAATATAGTTGATTATTTATGTAATTAATTACAACTATTACTTTTTTTTAGTAGAGCCGGAATAAATAATAAATTGATTATATTGCAAAATGCTTTATAGTATCTCATCGTAATATGGAACGCATCTTATTTCACAAATACGTTTCGTTTCACCACAAGCAATAACATAGTTACATTTATTTTAACTTTTTAATTATTATTATTAAATTCGTATTACCTTTCGTTATATATTTTACATTAATTGATAAGTGTAATTTGTTTATTAATAAGTTTTTGCCAGTATGGTCGTTTTCTGGCAAATAAATAAAGTTAAAATGAAATCAAACTTAAATGAAACCATGGAACTAGGAGATACGACTACATGAAACTAACTTCAAGCAAGTAAAATCTTGTCAATTCTGTGGAAACGGGGTCCCTAACATAGATCCCTGTCACACTCACAGACATCGTAGTCGTAATTACTAGTTCCATGCTCACAGATCACTCAACCACAGAGTAATATTTATATAACTCAACAAACCATGATATTATCGGCATTATGCGGCTTTAAAAAAAAATTGAATCATATGGTAGGTTTGGTGTATTTAATACAACCGATCTGTGCTTCTAAAGTATCCTAAAGAATGGAATAAATACCCATAATTTTGTTTTTTTGAAAAATTGCGCCAGTGTTGTAAACATGGAACTAGGAATTACGCCTCAAAACAAAAATGAGACCGAAGATATAACGGCATTCTCCGGCTTGAAAAAAAAAGTTTAATTGATTATTATAGTAATTTGTATTTTAAACAACCGATCGAACTATATTTCGTTTATGGACGCGATACTTTAGGGTCAGGTTATAGCTTGTATGAAGCTGACCGACCTTCTTTGGGATGTTTGTTACCCGTCTATGCCACTCTCATAATGACTAAACCGAATTTGGAACCGAAAACCGAAATGGAATGGAGACAGCTTGTACCCAGAATTATCACGTAGGTTACAGGTTCTTACCCTAGAAAATTAAAATGTCCAAAAATCCAAAAAATTCAATCAAAAATGTTTGCAACAGGTGTCAACCCTCAGACGGGCGCAGCAGGACTCCAGGAATCGCCAGTCGATGCTGGAGTCCAAAGTGCAAGAACTGGAATCCCTCACCAAATCCTTACCGCGCGGTGCTTCTAGTGAGTACTTCTTTATTCCTTTTCGAAAACAAGGAGAACCTTTTTAATTTATTGCTATTAAAGCTTTGTATAACTAGAGGTAGGGGTCTATATTTGTCTGGTGGGAGGCTTTGGTAGTTACCATCCTGCCGTCAAAGACGTGTCGCCAAGCGATTTGGCATTCCTTGTTAGCCCGCTGCCATCTTAGACTGCATCGCAGTAGCCCTTGCCTTATCTTGTCATCGAATTAAAAAAATGATTAGTGTTAATTTTATTCTTCTGTACCTATGTCACTGAAGTTCTCAAAAGCCTGGCCCGGCTGGATCGATTTTATGCAATGCAATAGGGTTGTTGGAATATTTTTTTGCACCACCGAAAAGAAAAGCCAAAGTTCGGATAGGACAACGTCTATCGGGTACGCTAGTATTCTTAAAAAAAAAATTGGTTGTCTGTAAAGTCAGATTACGGAAGATAGTTTTACGTGATCACGTCATAAAGAAATATTGATGACCGGAAACCACAGCGCGCACGCGATGACTGGCGGGCCCGGCGGCCGGCGCTCTGTCAACTCTTGGACCGATCGCTTGTTCCGCGCTCTAGCTTGCACGCTCAGGCTCAGGCGAAACGTGACACTTTTTCGTGCGTGCAGCCGGTGATTTATAAGACGTTATCACGTCAAAAAGATAAACTTTCCACAGTGGGTGCTATATCGACACACGCGATGTGCAACGGCGCGGTCAACGGGCACGTGTCGCCGCCGACGCCGCTCAGCAACGGCGACGTGCACGCGCACACCCTCCCCGCGCCGCCGCCGCCGCCCCCCGCCTCCCTGCACCCGCCGCCGCCGCCCGTCGCGCCGCACCCGCCCCCGCCGCCGCCGCCGCCCCTCCTCGCGCCCCCGCCCCCCGCGCCGCCCGCCCCGCCCGCGCCGCCCGCGCCCGGCCTCATGATGCCGCCGCACCACACCGACGCGATGACCATCAAGAGGAAGGTCGACACCAAGTACAAACTGCCCACACTGAACTGGATCGCGCTCAAGCCGAATCAAGTAAGTTGTGGCAGCCCAAAAGGCGCACCATTGATATCACACTTGACACATGTTTCGACACATACTTCGAACAGCTGATGGTCGTTGGGGTCCCCCACCGGAAAGCGCAGTGTTGACAGACACCCCACTAGGTGGACCGACGACATCAAACGAGTCGCAAGGAGCCGCTGGATTCAGGCGACGCAAGACCGAGGCCTGTGGAGGTCCATGCAAGAGGCCTTTCTCCAGCAGTGGACGTCTATCGGTTGACAAAGAAGAAGAAAAAATGTTTCAATACTGGAAACCTATCTTTGTCGATATGTGCAATGTTAGCCAAAGCAAAATCGCTTAATTTAATACCAATATTAGTACACCAATAGCAGTACCTATTATTATTATTCTTCTTATAGTGCCGTCTCCTATCGGAGTTTGGCAACCATTAAGGCTACCTGTACTTTTGACGCCGCTGCACGAAGCAAGGATCGGGTAACTCTCCCGTACTATTAGCGCAAAGTTTTAAAGCCACGATTTTCTTCTCTGACCATTTGGTCTTAGACCACCTAGTTTTCCTGTGGAGGAGGAGGTCGTATTTGTTGTAATGTTCCGTATTTTTATGGTCTTTATGGTTTTAAGATCTAACCTTACCTACCTAAGAATAATACCTAGCTATTATTGAAATATTATAACGATTTCTCTATTAGGTGCGCGGTACGATATTCAACGAGCTAGACGAAGAACGACCTCGAAGACGCATCAATTTTGCGGAATTTGAGGAGAAATTCCGCATTGGCGGTGCGGGGGGAGGGATGGCCCATGTACCTGACGACACACTAGCTTCGTTCCCCAGCAAGAGGTTCCGAAGGCCCGATACTGTGTCGCTACTTGAACACGCGCGGCTAAGGAATATTGGTAAGTCTTTTCTCTACCTCTTATTAGTTTATTATCTCCTGGTACACATTAAGCACGCAAGCACGCAAGCACGTAAGAAGCAATAATAGCCTAGTGGTGAGGACTGTGGTCTCCTATTCGGGGGGTCGCAGGCTCGATCCCGGGTACGCACTTCTGACTTTTCGGAGTCAAGTGCGTTTAAGCAATTAACTATCACTTGCTTCAACGGTGAAGGAAAACATCGTGAGGAAACCTGCACATCTGAGAGTTCTCCATAATGTTCTCGAAGGTGTGTGAAGTCCGCCAATTCGCATTGGGCCAGCGTGGTGGACTATGGCCTATAACCCTTCTCTGAGAGGAGACCTGCGCTCAGTAGTGAGCCGTTGATGCGTTGCTAATGATGATTATGATGATGACACGTTAAGCAGATTTAAAACAGAATCTATGAAGATTCCGTTGATTTAATGTATGTCAAGTCAAACCTAGCTGAATTTGCATCTTTATTCAATTCTTCTGTTAGAAGCAAAACATTCATAATATCGTTGAAGGAGTACAATATTCTCAATGATCACTGTTAGAACTACATCTGGACCTTTCATTAGTTTATTGGGCCAAGAGAAACCACCTACATAAGGTGGTTTTTGAGTCGTGAGTCTCTAGAGGTTCCAAACTTCCTATACTGTGTAGTTAATTTTGGTGTACACAATCTGTAAACTAAACCAAATTGACAGGTCTTAATCTCATGCTATTCCTTTTAATATGCTCCCTGCGGAAAAGGATAGCACTAGAGCTGTAAATTTAGTTTAGCTTAAGGATTGTGTACCTACAACAGAATTAACCATATTATCGGACATTCGGATCTGGTTAAATGAAGACGGGTCCCAAAGGCTTTAACTTAGAATTTAGTTTTTTATTATCTGCCAATCTTTTTTTTTCAAGAGGCGGGTACCCGCATGTGACATAAGAGTTCTTCTCCGTATATTTTATTTGTAATCAATTATAAAAGTGATTGTTTACGACTAAAAAGTGAATAAATTAGTATAGAAAAGATCGATCTACAATCAGGAGTGTTATCCAGCCCCAAGATTCACAAATTTGCTCGAAAATTGTCCAAATATGAGTGGTAACGGCTGGACAAACTTTTTGAAAATTAAAGGCCAACATAAAGATATTCGGCCCGAAAGAACACATTTTTTCTGAAGACTGAACAGGAAATTAGTGCTCGTGAATGAAATTTGGGAATTGCTTGTGAATTGTTGTTTTCGTTGAAAAATATTATAATATGACTTTGTATTTTACTGCAGCACTCAGCGCCATCTGCCATACAATAGCAATGTTTTAGAGCGCCATCTATTGTCAAATAGCTTCTTGACAGATTTTCTCTCAGCTACTCCTCACTAGAGGGCGCCTTCTACATACTAAAGACCAACTAAGCGCAATGGAGGAACTAAGAGACATTTTAAAACAGATTCAGAAAGACATGGCAGTTCAAAAACAGAATATGGACATAATGAGAGACAATATAATTGACCAAATACAACAAACTAACAAAATAATTTATGAAAAATTTGGAAAAATTTAAACAAAAACTTTAGAACTAGAAAATCGCTTAAAAGAACAGCAATTCATAATAGAAAAATTAGAGCAACAATTAAGACGAAAAAATGCAATATTTTTTGGAGTTGAAGAAACGGAGAGGAATTATAAAGAATTATAAAAAAAAATTATGACTATAATGAATGATGACATGAATCTTTCCTTTACTGAAACTGACATAGACTCATTAAGAAGACTGGGGAAAAGAGGCTCCAAGACCAGACCAGTGGTTGTAACTATGTCAACCCTGGGTAAAAAAATAGAGCTTCTAAAAAATAAAATTAAACTTACAGAGACGCAAATGTATATCAAAGAAGAATTTTCCCAGAAAACGCTACAGAAAAGAAAAGAACTTCAGGAAGAACTAAAATCTAGAAGAGAGCGAGGAGAAAAAGTGACACTCAGATATGATAAAATAATAACATTGAATGATAAGAAAAGTAGAGTGTCTCCTATTGCGTTACACCGCGGCTGCAGTGTAACAGCGTGTTCTTGCAGAGAGATCGGTGAAGGAATAAAGAAACACAGACTGCAGTGTCTAATGGTAGTGGCATATATTACATATTTACAAAGGTCTTTTATACTAATAAAAATTATAAATAAAGGTGGGAGAAGTTGGTGCTCAGATATTATGTACGTGCGAAATTTGCTGATTAATATTATTATAAGTTGTTGAAATAATTACAAGGTAATTATCGCGGAATTAAAATATGCTATGAAGTATGTATGGTCACGTCCCGTACGTGCCATAGATATTCCCCCCTTTAGGGAAAAATGACGTATATATCGTAAAGGGAAGAAAAACTATTACTAATTAACATTGTTGAAAACGAACTGACTTCTTAATCTTGCTGTGGTTAGTTGAGGTAGGGAATGGTCCTGCGATATCACTTTGCTCATGCGAAAAATGCTGTGCAGGCATAAATTTCCCGAGTGGCGATACTGTGTGCCTATGCACTTTTGATAGTTGGCATGGTATGCACGAATCGCACCACTGATTTATTTCTGTGTTCATTTTAGGCCAAATGTAATTTCTTCCGATTAACTTCCTTGTCGTATTTTTGCCAGGATGGCTGAAGTTGTGATAGCTGTCAAAAATAGTTCTTCTAAGTTGCTTCGGAATGTATGGTCACGTAATTCCGGTAGAAATGTCGCAATAAATCTTGCTATTTGTATTGGGTACTGCTACTCGCGTCATGTATAATGACCTATTTTGTTTGAGTTGCTGTAGCTCGATGTCACCTTCTTGGTATTTTTCTAGCTCAGAATAATCGATAACGGTGGGTAACGTGATAGTCTCTACTCGAGATAAGGCGTCAGCCACTACGTTGTGATTCCCGCTTACGTGCTGTATATCGGTGCTAAATTGTGATATAAAATCCAAATATCTTATTCTCCTCGGAGTGTCATCTAGTGACGGCTTCTTGTCGAAGGCGTGCACCAATGGTTTGTGGTCGGTGTAAATTGTAAAAATGCGACCTTCTATCAGTCGTCGGAAATGTTTTACCGCCATATAAATTCCGAGTAGTTCTCGATCATAAGTTGAATACTTGACTTGCGTATCCGATAAGGATTTTGAAAAATATGCAATAGGTATCCATTTTTGCTTGACCTTTTGTTGTAAAACTGCGCCGACGCATTTTAAACTAGCGTCGGTCATTATTGCGATCGGTGCGTTTTCATCAGGAAATGCTATCGTTGCAATGTCACGTAAATCTTGCTTGCATTGTTGAAAAGCACGCTCGGCCTCTGTGTTCCACTTAATCAGCGTATTGTCGTTCTTTCTTGAATTTATTAAAAATATGTTGAGTGGAGCTTGATGCTTGGCGGATTGCTTGATTGCATGTCTGTAAAAGTTGACCATGCCCAGGAAACGGCGAAGTTCCTTCACAGTTTTGGGTTTGGGATAATCGATGATTGCTTGAATTTTCTCTTGTGTTGGTTTTATTCCTTGGCTCGTTATATGATAACCAAGAAAATCTAGTTCTTGTTTGGCGAACTCGCATTTGTTCATGTTGATTGTAATACCATTTTGTTGCAATCTCTTGAAAACTGTTTCCAAATGTTCGTAGTGTTGTTCTTCGGACTTGCTTGCGATTAAAATGTCGTCGACGAAAATGAAAACGTAGTCCAAATCTCGGAATATTGAATCCATGAATCTCTGGAAGGTCTGTCCTGAATTACGTAAACCGAAGGGCATCCTTAAAAATTCGTATAAACCGATCGGTGAAACGATCGCGGTTTTCTCGGGTTCCGCTACTGGTATAGAATGATAAGCCTTCCGCACGTCGATTTTGCTAAATATGTTTTTCCCGTTTGCGATATATGTAAAATCCAGTAACCTTGGCAACGGGTATCTGTCTGGAACAGTAATCTTGTTTAAGGCGCGGTAGTCACCACAAGGTCTCCATTCACCATTCTTCTTTTTTACCATGTGCAATGGACTGGCCCATGGGCTACTGGATGGTCTGCAAATTCCCATCTCCATCATCTCTTGAAATTCTTTTTTGGCGATTTTGTACTTGTCAGGAGGAAGTGGGCGAGCTTTGGCGCATACTGGAAATCCTTCCGTGATGATGTGATGTTGAACATTGTGCTGCGTAGGTCCTTTCATTGATGTTGGCCTTGTAATACTTTCGTATTTTTCTAGTAATTGTTTGAGAGGAGCGGATAAGTTGTAGTCGATGAAGCGGACAGACGGAATATTTACTCGTATAGAATTCATTGGTTTCTTGATTTCAGTCGTTTCGTCGATTAAGGTTTTTCCGTGTACGTCTACCAAAAGTCGGTAGTGGTCTAGGAAATCAGCTCCTAATATAGGCATCTTGACGTCGGCAATAACGAAGGTCCAGATGAATGGGCGGCGTAACCCCAAATTTAAGGTTAGGGTTTTTTCTCCATACGTATTGATAATGGTTCCGTTGGCGGCAAATAATTTTAACTCGCTTGCCTTTTTTGAGCTCTGTGATGGCTTTGAAATGACTGAAATGTTCGCCCCAGTGTCCACGAGGAATCGATAACCACTGTTAGAGTCGGTAATCGTTAGGCGATTTGAGGGAAGAATAGCACAGAGTCTCGCCGCACGCTGTGCTGAATCTAGTTTTCCGAATGTTTGTTCACCCAAGAACAGGGTTTTTCACACTTTCGAGCTTTCCCTTTAAAGTGTTTATGATAGTAACAAAAATTGCTTCGTAGTTCCGATCGTGAATGCAGGCGTGAACTTGACCTAGGTCTATTGTACCGAGGTTGACTAAAACTGCTGCGTCGATGCATTGTTCGCGAGCGGTCATTGCGTAGCGCTGCAATTTCTAACTGCATCGTTGCAATTTGTGACGTGAGTTGGGTGATTAAATTTATGTCAGCTGATGCCGAAGACGATATGTTCGTATTGCAGCGGCTGTTCTCGTAGATGCGATCAGCCCTTTCGCTTAGCTTGTCCAGTGCCAAGAAAAAATGTGAGACCAAAATGCAAGAGAACGACTTTCGTGCCACGGATTGTAATCGCAACAATAAGAGGAAACCGGAGTCGCCTCCAACAACTTTACATACGCATTACGATAGAGCAAGCACTTCGCTATCGGTAAAGAAAAACAAAGGTTCTATAGATTCATATTATAACAAAAAGCAGACGGATATGACCCGTAGCTCAAAACATGATGCAGAAAAAAACAAATAGGAAATGTCGCCCCCTCTCTTTGTTCCACCACGGCCGGTCACCGCGGGACTTACCGACCAACACCCTTTAGCTAGAAAAGATACAAGAATATCATACAAGGGGAAAAGTAAAACGGAATCAATACGATATAACTTCTACATAGCCACACTGAACACTCGAACTCTACGTACAGAAGAGTCTCACTGAACTTGAATCAGCTCTACAATCGCTTAAGTGGGACATATTGGGTATTAGTGAGATGCGCAGGCTGGGAGAATCAATAGAAGATCGCCATGACTATATCATGTACTATAAAGGAGAAATAGCAGGACATAGAGGAGTAGGATTCCTAGTAAAATCTCACATACAAAAAAACATTCTCGAGTTCATTGGCATATCAGATAGGGTATCAGTTCTTAACATTAATCTTCCTCATTATAGGAAGGATTGGACTATTATTCAGGCATATGCACCAACTGAAAAAGCGACATTACATGAAGTAGAGACTTTTTATTCTAGCATTACAGATACCATAAGAAACTATGCACATAAAAATCTTATTGTAATGGGAGATTTTAATGCTCAACTTGGAATAAAAATCAATGACGATGAGAAACCTATAGGAAAATTCGGTTACGGAAAAAGAAGTAAAAATGGCCAAATTTTTTTAGAGTTCTTACTGGAAAATAACCTCTATGTACTTAATTCCTTATTTAAGAAAAATACTAACAGTAAATGGACGTGGATATCCCCGGACGGCAAGTACAAGAATGAAATTGACTACATAACGACTAATCATCCTAATGCATTCACAGATACCGGAATAGTGCAGAACCTAAACTTTAACACTAATCATCGCATGGTCCGTAGTTGTATTCGTTCTCATGCTCCAAAAAAATCTAGAAAATTCATCAGGTCACATAAGCCCACTCATATAAGCGATGAAAGCCCAAAAGAATTAAACGCTGCTCTTGCATCAACTTATAAGAAGGACGGGGATATTATTGACATGTATGCAAAACTAGAGCACATTCTGATCCATGCAGCGAAAAATATGGAAAGCAACAGGAAAAAATACATCATGAGTGAAACTACCCATCAATTAATTCAGGAAAGAAGACTTCTTTTAAGCAAGGAGAAAAAGAGTTCTCAGAAAGAAATAACCGAATTAAGCAAAAAAATAAATGAGAATGTTCGAAAAGACCGGAAACATACTAGATTAAAAACGATAGAGCATCACATAATAAAAACCGGTGGAGTTCGGAAAGCGCTCATTGAACTGAAAGATGCGAGGAAAGAATGGATTCCAAAAATGAAGAGAAAAAACAGGACACTTACCAAAAGAGCTGATATCAAGAGCCTAGCTACCAAATATTTTAATGAACTCTATAGCAGCTCTACAACCGGAAACAACCTTTACTCAGAACAAAATTTCAAACTAGGAAATGTAATGGTAAGTGAGGAAAAAGAACCAGCATTTCTGGTATCTGAAGTCAGGAGGGCTATAAAAAGTCAAAAATTGGATAAAGCCCCAGGACCTGATAAAATAAAAAACGAATTGCTACACAGTTGCATAGACAAGTTGAGTCCTTTGCTTGCCAAGATCTTTGACTGTATTCTCTACACTGGTGAAATTCCAGAGACATGGACTATCTCTCATATTATACTTCTACATAAAAAAGGAGAGAAAGACGACATAGGTAATTATAGACCAATAAGCCTGATGTCAAACATCTACAAAGTCTTTTCCAAGGTAATATTAGGGCGAATTACCAGGCAACTAGACGAGAATCAACCGAGGGAACAGGCTGGCTTTAGAAGAAATTTTTCAACCATTGACCACATCCACACGGTCAAACAAGTATTAGAAAAATATAGAGAATACAATAAACCACTCTACCTGGCATTTATTGACTATAGCAAAGCGTTTGATTCTTTGAAACATGATAAAATATGGGCTAGCTTAGAAAGACAAGGTATTAACAAAGTCTATATAAATATCCTAAGAAAAATATATAAAAACAGCAAAGCTATAATACAACTAGAGAGCTTAGGAGATGAATTTCCGATTGAAAGAGGAGTTCGACAGGGCGACCCAGTCTCTCCAAAGATTTTTTCAGCAGTACTCGAAGACGTGTTCTGAGAATTAAACTGGACAAATTATGGTTTAAATATTAATGGAATCAACCTCAACCACCTTAGGTTTGCTGACGACCTGGTACTTTTTGAGGAGAGTCCAGAAAAATTGGAAATAATGGTCAACCAGCTATCTCAGGAAAGTGCAAGCGCAGGCCTGTCTATGAATGCTACTAAGACAAAGGTAATGACAAACTCTACAAAAGTAAACATCACGGTAGATGGAAAACTTCTAGACTATGTTGACGAATATATATATTTACACTAGCGGCACGCTATGATGGCCGGTTTGACACATTACAATAGTGATGTGGAATGTCAATTTATTCTCGAACAAAAAACAATTAAGTTTTGTTTTTGTACCTGATTAAATAGGTTTAATAAAACAAAAATGTATATGTTTATTTAATTTATTTGAACGAACTGAATATTTGAATGAAAATGAATATACATACTTTATATGCACACAAGAAACATATGAATACAAAAGATACCAAAAAAGGTGCCACAAAAGGCCATAATTAATCAGATTCGTCCATACTACTATTTTCACTGTCGTCACTGCTATCATCACCTACATTAATAATTATATGTTCGTTTTCTATAATATTATCTATTTTCACATCTCTTTCATAATCTTCCCTTATTAATTTAACAGTTCTATTCACAACCTTTTCCCAGTCTCCCAGTCAGGGCTTGAACAGAGTCCAAATTAACGAGCAAGGGTCAACAGTAATGCAGTATCAATATTTGAAATCCAAAGCCAGGTCAAAACTATATCACAATCGCATTGCACTGACAGTTTATACTTTTCGAAGCAACGTCAATTCGAAACTGCTTTGTTTTGCATTGAGCATTGACGCGAGTTTGCCGGAGGTAGTAGTTGTGCTAGCCAGCGATCCTATGTGACGATCGTATTAGATTCCATTTTTAAAAATTTTCAATTTAGAAAACCAAATGCCGAGTTGTGGTATATATCATATAAAAATAAAAATTTTACCTTTTGTATGAAACAGCTGATATTTTTTTGCGATTTCAGAGGTTTGTCCACATAGTGAAAATTGTTCATATTCACAAGTACATTCACCCCTTAAATGGTGCAAACTGATTTTTCTACACTTGTATACATTTTAGAAATCAATTTAATAAATAAATTTTGAGTCCTAAACCTAAAACTACATTCGATAAAATTTATGAATCTCTGCACATCACTATCGTCAATAAAGTAATACAATTATTTCCTTCAAAGTCGTTATCAATTAATACGGAACTTCATGAGCGGACAAACGTCAAACCGGCCATCATAGCGTGCCGCTAGTTAGGGCAGATTATATCACCTACTGATTTAATGACGAAAGAAATTGATAGAAGGATTGCAAATGGATGGAAAAAATACTGGACGTTAAAAGAAATTTTAAAAAGTAAAGACCTTAGTTTGTCAATAAAGAGTAGAGTTTTTAACACTTGTGTCTTACCTTGTCTAACTTACGGCTGCGAAACCTGGGCTCTTACTGTATACCACAAACTTGGACATGACTCGCAAAAATGGAGATGGGCCGGACATTCACAAAGAGATAATCAAGAAAAATGGAGCACAATCATAACAAATTGGTACCCACGGGATGGAAAAAGAACTAGAGGTAGACCGTACAGAAGGTGGGAGGATGAAATAAAACAGACCGCGGGACCGAACTGGCGTCGAGTAGCACACGACAGACAACAGTGGCGACAGCTAGAGGAGGCCTAAGCCAACAGGCAATTCGAAACGCGTGACATCCTTTAAGATTAATTTTTAATTTTTGACTTTTTAACAATAATTCAATGTAATGTAATTAATGAAAAAAAAATCTGACTAATTATGTAATGAATTGTTTCGAAAATAAAGGCTATTTTTATTTATTTTATTAATCTTTTTTTTGGGGTGTCATTTAAATAGAGTATAACGAAATTCTAAAAATCTCTTAGTTTAAATAGAAAAATCTTTAAGTAATGCCCTATTTTTCCACAGCAATTTCGAGAAGAAAACTCGATACACCAGTAGAAAAAGTGATCACAGCCATCCATACATTAGACTTAAAACAGTTACCTCTCGAAAGCGTTGAAATCCTTCAACGAATGGTTCCAACCGAGGCAGAGCAAAAGGCCTACAAAGAATACGTGGCTGAGAAGAAAAACGTCAACCAACTAACCGAAGAAGACAAATTCTTAATGCAATTGGCCAAAGTTGAGCGAATATCCGCCAAATTATCCATAATGAGTTACATGGGCAACTTCTACGATAACATACATTTAATAACGCCTCAAATCCACGCGATTATCTCGGGGTCTTCATCCGTGAAATCGTCTCAGAAGTTGAGAAATGTTCTAGAGATTATTCTGGCGTTTGGGAACTACTTGAATAGCAGTAAACGAGGGCCTGCTTATGGGTTCAAACTGCAGTCTTTGGATACGTTGATGGACACAAAGTCGACGGATAAAAGAGTTTCCTTGTTGCATTACATCGTCGCGACGATACGGCAGAATTTCCCTGAACTGTTGAACTTCGATACAGAGCTGATGTATATTGACAAGGCTGCTCAAGGTAAGATTTTCTTATGATGTATAACGTATCATATTCTTGGCACTTCACGTGCCGATTTCACCTCACCTTTCACTTTTGGGCGTTCTGACAGTATTTGTATTGAAAATCTGCAAAAATATCAACTTTACGCTCGAATAAGACTTATTTTGCGTTGGTGAAATCGGCCCTAAGTTAGAGTATAGATTAATTAACTCCAATAAAATAAGTTTTCGGATTTCCTCCTTTTCAATTACGAATAGTCCATTCTTGTGTTGTGTTTTGCCTGTACCTACATACAACAGAGCTGCTTTCTCAATAGTTCGTGTTTTTGTTAAAGCTGGCTTGAATGCCTCAGTTTACTGACTCAGTTTGCGTCCTAGACGATGATTTTGGTCTTAGCAGTTAAACTTGGGGGTTGATATGATGTACCTTTAGTGAAATGTTTCCAAACAACTTGAGTGTGTTTAACGGCAACATACGATACGGTAATGCAATTGTGATGTTTGGTTTACGACACAGTGTCTCTGGAAAATGTGGTAGCGGACGTGTGCGAGCTAGAGCGCGGCATGGAGGCGGCGCGGCGCGAGGCGGAGGCGCGCGGCGCGGCGCACGTGCTGCGGGACTTCGTCGCCAACGCCGTGGACAAGCTGCGGCGGCTGCGCGCCGAGACTAAGCACGCTCAGGTGAGGTAGCGGACGTGTGCGAGCTAGAGCGTGGCATGGAGGCGGCGGCTGTGTGGTGGAAGGGGGGGGGGGGGAGGAGGTGTAGTATGTGTCCGCGGCAAGGCGATGTGGGGGACTAGGAAAAAACGAGTGTGCTTTAGACCACACGACTGAAGTAAAACGTACGAAACGCAACTGGCTATGAGAGAAAGAGATAAAGAAAATGTGTGCTCGCACCTCTCTCTCTCTTGCCCCTACAGTAATATACGAAACGTAACTCTCTCTCTCTTTCTATCTTCACTAATTTATATCTCTCTCTCAACTTTCGTTCACCTCGCCCGATCACACTTTTCGTAACGCATTCACCAGCTTACTCCCCAAGTCAAGCGTGCGTAAAGAAGTCTTACTTCAATAACAAGTCGCCTGCTTGCTATGCAAAAGTTAGTCGGGTGGTACCACGCGACTCAGAATGTCGTGCCCTGTATTCTAGCGTACATGCGTGTGTGAATGTAGACACAAAATTGTAACCTTTAGTATTTGTGTGGATGTAAGCTTGAAATATATATTGAAGATGAACTAACGTTTTTCACTGGACTATAGTGCAGGAAATGACCCAACAGCGATATGGCTAAAATGGTTTTTAGTCGTCTCAAAAGTGCCTACAAAAATAAATAATTTACAAGTCAATTTTATAATACAGCAAAGAAGCTAAGCAAGCCGTCCTTCCTAACGCTGAGGCTTTTATCAAGATACGGAAAGTTCTTCAGTTCTTCCGTGATGTGATGGCACGGTGAAAATGCAAAAGAAATGTTTTTTTCAGACTCTTAATGTTTTTCCAGGACTCGTTCGCCGCGTGCGTCGAGTATTTCGGCGAGGCGCCGCGCAGTTGTGACGCGAACGCTTTCTTCTCGCTGCTTGTAAGATTTACAAGAGCATTCAAGGTATATATTTTTTTTTGCCAACTTCTATCACCCAAGTATGCATTCTTCTTCTTCTTCTTGATCATCCGATAGACGTCCACTGCTGGACAAAGGTCTCTTGCATGGACTTCTACAGGCCTCGGTCTTGCGCCGCCTGAATCCAACGGCTCCCTGTTTTTCGTTTGATGTCGTCGGTCCACCTGGTGAGGGGGGGTCTGCCAACACTGCGCTTCCCGGTGCGGGATCGGCACTCCAACACCTTGGGACCCCAACGACCATCAGCTCTTCGAACTATGTGCTCGCCCATTTCCACTTCAGTTTCGCGACTCGCTGAGCTATGTCGGTGACTTTGGGTCTCCTACGGATCTCCTCATCTTTGATTCGATCCCGCAGGGACACTCATGCATTGCAGGGACAAGTATGCATTCATCGTCATAATATTAATTAATTGTCTTCATTTATTGTCACTAATTCCACCAATTCGCATTGGGCCAGCGTGGTGGACTATGGCCTATAACCCTTCTCTGAGAGGAGACCTGCGCTCAGTAGTGAGCCGTGAGTGGGTTGGTAATGATGATGATGATTGTCACTAAAACATTGTATTGACAGCAAGCGGACATGGAAAATGAACAGAGACGAAGACTTGAAGCAGCCGCGCACGCCGACCACCTCGACCCGAACAAAGCCAAGCTCAGCCAGAAGAAACAACAGGTACGATTTATTCGTTTCTTTCACAATCACACGCATTATATGTATCAGAATTTATATACATATATATCGTAAACGCAGTTACAGTACCCATAGGGACATCGTGCCAATCCGTCGTGGTCACAACCTTGACCGTAGTAACCAAGCGGATGCTTGGTCGCAAACTCGCAACTCGCAACGACTCAAGGATGATTATACGGGTCTGCCCGCGAAATTCAAATTTAATTTGGTTTTTCGCAATTTTTAAACGAATACGACAAACTAGGCTAGTGCCATTCTAATTGCGCCAGTAGAATTATCATCTTCACAGGTTTACATAAAAATCTTTACTTGAAAGTGACCAGTTTAAGAAATTGATCAAAATACTGACTAATTTGTGAGTAACTCACGTCCGACTCGATTTTGATTAATTTCTTAAACTGGTCACTTTCAAGTAAAGATTTTTATGTAAACCTGTGAAGATGATAATTCTACTGGCGCAATTAGAATGCCATAAGCCTACTTTGTCGTATTAGTTTACAAAATGGTAAAAACCAAATTAAATTTGAATTTCGCGGGCAGAGTCGTATAATCCACCTTAAGGCAC
This sequence comes from Oeneis ivallda, assembly GCA_029955525.1. Lineage (NCBI taxonomy): Eukaryota > Metazoa > Arthropoda > Insecta > Lepidoptera > Nymphalidae > Oeneis > Oeneis ivallda. The sequence goes on along the minus strand of JARPMR010000016.1, from coordinate 3,847,531 downwards.
GTGGTGCGGCCGATTGGGCGTTGCGGCCAAGTGCGCAATGCGAATTGTATAACAATACCGCTACTACCACGGGCTGTGGGCATGGCTGCGTAGTGCACTAGGGTCCCTTAGGAGTTTATGTTACGTCAGCATAATAATAGCACTTACCGAAGTAACGAAGCAAGTAAATGTTGGAACAACCTCACACCACCCTTCGGTGTTCCGAACATTTTTTTTCTTCATTTATTTTATGTTAGGTTTGAGTAAGACTTTAATACCTAGAAGACATTAATAACTAAACAGAGTTTTCCACAATAATAATAATTTTATTAATGTTTATTTTGCGCTTAACAATGGCTCTATATATAACGCTTCAGTGGTGAATGGAGTCATGCGTTTTGAGTAGATTTTAGTTGCATTACTTTGATTTTGCAAACGGAACTTTAACGGAGATCTATAGAGCGTGCTTTGACTTAGCTCGGACTTGAGGCAGAGATTTGAATAAAAAACTAACGAGAGACAAATATATCTTAAGATAAACTCTACCCTGAGTCCCGTTTCAACTCTATCTTGAGTCTGAGCGGAGCGAGAGTGTGGTCTATTGATTATTTTTGACAACTCTACACTACGAGTTACTCTAGATCAGAGACAAACTAGAGTTAATAGTTGAATGCTGCGTTGCGTTAGCGATGGAAGCATCATTTGAAAAGTCAATAAGTCAGTTTACACATACAACTCTAGTGACGAGTTTTATACAAGGCTACTCATTGACTACAATCGCCTGAGCGATCGACACTTTTCAGTAACTGAGCGTCTAATTTCAGTAGCTTAAGCTTTAGTTTAAATGCTCACGGGTGGCTCAGGCATCCGAAAGGAAGCATTTTGTAAGTACCGTATGGAATCTTGGAGGAGGAAGTTCTGTGGACTATGGTTGCTGGAAAGGCCGATCTTTAAACTAGCGGCACGCTATGATGGCCGGTTTGACACATTACAATAGTGATGTGGAATGTCAATTTATTCTCGAACAAAAAACAATTAAGTTTTGTTTTTGTACCTGATTAAATAGGTTTAATAAAACAAAAATGTATATGTTTATTTAATTTATTTGAACGAACTGAATATTTGAATGAAAATGAATATACATACTTTATATGCACACAAGAAACATATGAATACAAAAGATACCAAAAAAGGTGCCACAAAAGGCCATAATTAATCAGATTCGTCCATACTACTATTTTCACTGTCGTCACTGCTATCATCACCTACATTAATAATTATATGTTCGTTTTCTATAATATTATCTATTTTCACATCTCTTTCATAATCTTCCCTTATTAATTTAACAGTTCTATTCACAACCTTTTCCCAGTCTCCTTTAGTCACATGTTCACAAGCTTCTTCTAATAATTTTAGCATTTTTTTTGTGGTAAATGGGGGTTCTGTATTGTGTCTTGCAGCATATCCCTTAATTTGAGCCCACACCAACTCAATCGCATTATACTCACAATGGTAAGGCGGTAACCGTATAACTCTGTGCCCATGTTCTAATGCTATTTCGTCAATGACGTGTCGGATCTTGGTTGGTTTGTTTTCTTTTAAAAGACGTACTAATTCCGCTTTTAACATATTCATGTTTGCATCTACGCCATTTTTACGAAGCCATGCGACGATATCAGCTTTCTTTTGGGATTGGGCAGGTGGCTTGTCAATTTGCATCGAGTGGTATGGGGCGTTGTCCATAATTATAATAGATGGTTCAGGGAGGCTACACAACATTGAGGTAAACCATTCAGTAAACTTTTCTCCATTCATGTCTTCATGATAGTCTCCAGTGGTTTTTGACGCAAAAGCCATGAGAGAACCTTCGACAAACCCGTTGATGGTTCCGGCGTGACAAATTATAAGTCGCGATCCTTTTCCTACAGGAACTTTGGAAGTAGATGCTGCTGTGTCATCGTTCCAAGAACGGCCTACAGTATGGTTAGCATTAAGCCATGTTTCATCCAAGAACACAACATTTTGCCAATTTTTGATTTCTTTCACTTGCCGTAAAAAAGTATACCTTGCCATCGCTATATCAAATCTTTCCATCAATATTTTGCGTTTGTTACATTTTTTGTATCGAAATCCAATGGTCTTCAAAATCTTCGTTAAAGAACTTTCCCCACCGAAGAATAATCCAGCTTCCTTCAGTGAATGCACCAACTTTTTTCTTGTTGGATACTCCTTCTGTAAATAGTAGCCGTAAACATGTCTTCGGATAGCATCGGCATCAAAGCTATCGATGCCTACGACTGGTTTTGCTCGTTTTCTCTTTTTTGGTGTGTGAAGTTTATTTTCTTCTGTGCCAGTCTCGCCATATTTTTTTTTAGTTATCCGTCTAACAGTTCGTTGTCCAATATTAAGCGCATCAGCTACGCGTTCAACCACTGACGTTATAGGTAAAATTGGCCCTCCATTTTGAGCTTCACGATCGAAATAGTTACGAAGGCGTATTACGAACTCACGTGTCTGACTATTTAGAACAGTTCTCTGCGTACGTTCGGTCATATCGACGAAATCCACAACAAAGGGCTTGAACAGAGTCCAAATTAACGAGCAAGGGTCAACAGTAATGCAGTATCAATATTTGAAATCCAAAGCCAGGTCAAAACTATATCACAATCGCATTGCACTGACAGTTTATACTTTTCGAAGCAACGTCAATTCGAAACTGCTTTGTTTTGCATTGAGCATTGACGCGAGTTTGCCGGAGGTAGTAGTTGTGCTAGCCAGCGATCCTATGTGACGATCGTATTAGATTCCATTTTTAAAAATTTTCAATTTAGAAAACCAAATGCCGAGTTGTGGTATATATCATATAAAAATAAAAATTTTACCTTTTGTATGAAACAGCTGATATTTTTTTGCGATTTCAGAGGTTTGTCCACATAGTGAAAATTGTTCATATTCACAAGTACATTCACCCCTTAAATGGTGCAAACTGATTTTTCTACACTTGTATACATTTTAGAAATCAATTTAATAAATAAATTTTGAGTCCTAAACCTAAAACTACATTCGATAAAATTTATGAATCTCTGCACATCACTATCGTCAATAAAGTAATACAATTATTTCCTTCAAAGTCGTTATCAATTAATACGGAACTTCATGAGCGGACAAACGTCAAACCGGCCATCATAGCGTGCCGCTAGTGTAGTCTTTCAAATTATAGTAGCCAATGGTGCTAAGTCGGTTCTACGCAATCTCTAAGTTTACCTTACGTTTAGATCTGTCAATTTTATTACAGGCAAAGGGCGGATTGAAATCCGAAAAGTCAACGTTTCAATCACCTCAAGTTTGACGTTCAATTTAGAAAGGAAAAGAGAAAGAATATTATACAATACTTCAAATACACATTAATAAATAAACAAAAGTTGTCAGCCAATCACAATCGTTACATTCTTATTTCTGACGTCAGCTACCATTTTTGAATACATTAATGTCAGTTTTGAAGATTTTTCCTGCGGCTTCGCTCAAGTTAAGTTAGATTTTTCAAACCCCCATTTTATTCCATTAGGGGTGGAATTTTCAAAAATCCTTTCTTAGCAAATACCTACGTCACAATAGCTACCTGTTTGCCTTTCAAAATTCAGCCAGATCCGTTCAGTGGTTTGAACTGAGCGTTGATAGATCAATAACCTTTTCCTTTGATATACATATTTAGATGTAATTTTCGTGAGTTTTTTTATGCCATGGCCCATGATATGTCACCTAAAGGATGAACTAAAAATATAATATAATATTATATGCGTATAATTATCTATTATTGGTCGTATAGGGCTCGCGCTCGCCATAATTTATCCTTTTCCGCAGGAAACATTGTGAACAAAATAGCTCTATTTTTCACAACTTTCAGTTCAGTTGTGAGATTGTGTTGTGTACAACCGAATTAGCACCATTTTTGTGCTCTCCAGCACAATTAATTACACTCGATTCTCAGCTGCAGCCTCGATTTAATTTACTTGGTTCCCAGCAATACATTTAGTTTATTTCCGATTTTCTGTTTTAATTTCAGTTCAAAATTAACGCTTGACGAAACAAATCGGTAATTAATTTTAAAACCTTTTTTATCAATTTTTTTCTGGTACTGGGTACAGTTACAGCTAATATAATTTTGAAACTGAAATGTTACAACTGGCTACAAGTATCGCTGGGTTTACTACCATTTACTACTAATATGTTTATTCATATTTTCTAATATTTTTTTGAAACTAAGTAAATACTTCTAATTCATACGTACGTAGACAAAAGTCATTTACTTAAGCTAAATATTTAAAAGCGATTGTTATTTTTTTTTGTATATTTAGTATAAGTGTATTCTATTTAAATAAAAAAAAAAAAAGTTATTTTAGAAGTATTTAGCTGAATTACGTACTAACTTTATTGATTTTAGATTTATCTTGGTAATGAAATTAGTTGCAATGAAACCATTTTTGAGAGACTTAGATTTATTAACATAATAATAATTGGTGTTGGATTCACAGTATCTATGGACTTTTTTGCAATGTTTAATATGGCAATACATTAAATAACCATTTACTTACCAAAATCTTATGAAAATACTTTTATTAGATATTTTTGAAGTACTTTCAATTTCCAGGATCATTATAGTGGACCAGATAGTAGAATTGAAAGAAGCAAAACTAAACGGGGACTATAAATTTTTTTAAGAAAAAAATAACAGCGCGCAAATTTGTGGTGGAATTCTCTAAAATTGATTGCATCAGTATAACGATCGCAATCACCTCTGATTGGCTGGTACTCTCCCGCTATTGGTTGGAATGCTGCATCAATGCATTCCAAGAACGCCATAAATTCAGCCAATCAGAGGTGACTGCGATCGACACTGATGCAATAATTTTTATAGAATACCACGGCTGTATGCACGTCAAATTTTGACGCTGTTCCAAACATTAATTTCCATACTAAATATCAGATTGACTCACACCTAACTTTAATTTGAAAAGTTATCACCCTCTGTCTTGAATGTCGTTTACCTACATAAATTCCCATTGGTACATGGCTCTAGTTAGCCAAAGTCAAAAATCATTGATTAAATTTTAAGAGTCAAAAATAAGTTTTGAAAGTTAAATATAGCAGGTTAGGTCCACTATACATATTTCACAGACTCATAAGAGTTGCCATATTATTCATTTATAAACAACAATTAGAGGTGATGGTAACACCATACTCAATTCTCACAGAGGTTTAACTACGCGGCCGTCAGCGCAGGCCTATTGCAGCAACACTTGTCTCAGTTGAGGCACAGCCCGGACCTAGCCTAGACTTAGCCAACACTTAGCCTAGGTCTCGGCTTAGCGCTAAGTCACGGCCTAACACGACTAGGAGTAAGTCGTTGGAAGTTGTTAAGAAATGGGGGTCTATTTGTTGTGTGCGTGTGTACTACTAACTGGGTTTTCCTAACAAGGGCATTCTTAATTATTTAATCGATGTATAGCATAGACTATGAATTTTTCTTTAGGCCTGAATTACATCTATATTGATTGAATCGCGTACGTCCGTCGCAAATCGCAATACGATCAGTACGGGCGACAGAAATTCGCGTAAGAACAATTCAGCAGGGCACATTTGATTATTATCACATAAATTATTGTAGCAATGTGAGAATTATGATTTTTTTGAATTAATGATATTGTTGCTCCTCTAATAGCTTTAATTAATTATTCTAATAAATTAGTCTAGGACCTAGGTGGTATTACAAGAATCAAGATGGTGACAATAAAAAGATTACCCAACTGATTTCTAGCTAGATACAACGTGATCGCAATCATATCTGATTTTCTAACACTGTGATTTTTTGCATTTGTCAATTATAAGGATTAGAAATAATATTGGTCCGAGAGTGCTCCCTTGCGGTATTAGGCTTTCATACCAATGTAGGATTAGAATTTTAGAAAAAAGTAGGAGCTATACACCGATTAAATAATAAATAATTGGAACATGTTGGAAAGTGACTAATATTGGAATAGAAAACATGGCCAATACGCATGACGAGCCATGGTCCAATAATCCAAAGGTGTACACAACTAAAGGCTTATTTAAAAACCACACGCGAGCGACGCATGTCAACACCGTGCCCTGAAACTGACTTTAGCACATGAATAAATAATTACAATATATTATGTACTTCAATATAACATAGCTACATTAATTGCTAGGTCTTGGAAACCGGGAAGAATTTCAAACCGGTTTCGGTCATTAATTCCCGTGTCGGAATCATTTCGGTTAAACTTTCATCGCTTGACCGTTTACGAAGTGAACCCGTATTATTTGTCCGGCATGTGACGACTCTTCATTTTATTTTCATTGTATCATGGTGCGGGTCAACAGAACGTAACTTATTTTGTACCGTATTGTTACAATCACAAGGTTCAAAATACATACAAAAATAGAAAGAAATAAAAATTGTCGTTAGATTTTAGTGGTGTGAATTTGAACCTTATGATTGCAACAACATGGTACAAAATAAGTTAAGTTTTATTGACCTGTCACCCGCACTATGCTGAAATGAAAAACATGAGGTTTCACATAAAACTACGTCCACATGGGGCCTGGACGTATCCACACGGCACATGTGTACCTAGACTTAGATATTATTATTGTGTTAAAATGTTAAACGTGACCTGTAACTTTGCTTAAACTTAGGGAAACCAGTTTCAGCTGTTAATACTTCCGCTTATTCGTTCTGCGTATCACTAGCTACCTACTTTATTAATTTTTGTTTTAGTGCTGTAAAATATTGGTAATTTGTTGTATTATGTGTCACATCATAATGTATAATAATATTATGATTTTTGTTTTTTCTTCCAACGCTGTGTAATGCATGGAAATAACAGGGCATGTGTTCTTATAACCTTATGCTATCCAGAACTCTGTCAAAAATTGTTGTATGCTATTATAATGGTTGTTATACTTAAAGAAGTATCTGTAAATAAAGCTAAATAACTGTAGCTATACGTTTTCTGTTTTTTTTTTTGTATTAGTGTAGTTTTTTTAATTTTTGTCGAGTCTTGAGCATGAAATAGATTTTCAAATGCATGAAATAGTAAGATGATCGAGATTATTTGGAACATAAGCTTTCAGTATCCCGCTTTTGCAAAAAAAATTACAATCTTTACTTGATTATTTATTGAGGGATTATTTTACCCAAAAAGCTGTCTGCTTCGAAGCGAACAGTTATATGGATCGAAAATATCTATTAAAAATCGATGACAAGATAGTCCTTGATTGCGATCTCACCTGATGATAAATGACGATGCAGTCTAAGATGGTAGTGGGCTGACTTAGAAAGAATATGGCAGTGTAAATTAAACCCATGTTCCCTCGGTGCAAACTTTATTTACTTAAGCCTCGCAAAGCACAAGCAAAGGTTGATCGGCTTTATACCAAGAAGATTCTGAGAGAATCTTACTGATAATCTTGTTAAGAAAATTTTTCAAATATAAAGCCAACCCATTTTATTTGCAATTTTATAGTCTGTTAAATACGCAAGCTACTTCCTACACTATAGTAAGGCCGGTCTTACGCTTTCAAAAATTAAAAAAGACTTTGTGACCCCCTAAATTTTTTTTTTTCAAATAATATACTAAACTCATCAAATTTTCCAGGAGGCTGTAATCAACGAACTAAAAACAAAGTCGCAGGCGGTCGGCGAAAAGAAACTCCTTCACCAGGACGAAGTGTACAACGGAGCCCTCGAGGACATCCTGCACGGGCTCCGCAGCGAGCCCTACCGGCGCGCGGACGCCGTGCGCCGCTCCCACCGCCGCAGGATCAACTCCCACCGACTGTCCAAAGGGCTGGAGGAGTTGGACGTATGATACGAGCCCGAATCCAGCGACCAGCTGGATTTCTCCGTGCAAAACGCCGTCATGTCAATCAACGCGAAATGCGGGTTCTTCACCACGAAAAAGAGGAGGAAAGACTTGGAAATGGTACACAAGAAGCCCATCTCGATATACAACATTGAGGACAACATCGACCTGCCCAATGGGGATTTCTGCGCGAACAGCGCCAGGAAACCGAAATCGTCCACTTACAAAGTCGCGCCAACGGATTACGAGGTGGAGGAGAGGTGTGAACTGATCAAGTCCACGTATGAGGTCATATCGAAATATACCAGGGCTATGTTCGATAAGCAGAATGAAACCGTCGTTTGAGTGCCTGTTTTTGTAACCTAAAATTCAGTTTTTGTTTTTTGATTGGAGTATCTATAAAATATACTGTAGGGTTAGTATAAGATTTTGTTCGATTAATCGCATTCGTATTTGATGACATTAGCGTCAAAAGTAAAATGAACACTAAGCATAGAATTAGAGCTCAATTTCGCGTATGCATTCTTATACGTTTACCTAAACGAATACGCTCTGAATTAAAATCGGTTGTACTGAATTTGTGACTTTAAATCAATAATATAAAGTTTATTTTACTTTGACGCTAATGTCATCGAATAAGATCAGTCGAATTAAATCTAAAACTAATCCTACCGATGTCAAAACTATTGTAACCAGTTACGCGCCTTGCCTAAATTTTGTACAATTTACCAAAGATTTAAATGGCACAGTACCGAAATGGCACTGTTCTCGGGTGTGTGCGTAACTGCTATTGATGTCCATCGGTAGATGATCCATATCAGACCGCGTTCGTTGTACAGCCGCGTGTCTAAATATATTGGTTTCAGTGACGCAGACGAATGCTGTCTCTATCCTGCCTAAATGCTAACACTTAAGTGCTCAATTCAAGTTAGTACGCTCACTCTGTTTCTCTGTCACATTTCGTATGTATGATATTTGGCGAAGGAGAATCTAACGAGAGAAACTTACGCATAACAAATTAAAAAAAAATACAAGATAAAATGTGACAGGATGCCATTTAATACGCATTTCTTTCCAAGAAATGTGGGAGCTGCGTTTTCTTATATATACTGAAAATGCTAATGAAATGAGCAACATCTGATACACCGTAAATGTAGTGACAGTTCAGGCCCAGTCTACGATTACCTCGGCCTTTACTAACGTCATTAACATTTCTTCGACGTTCCCGATGTGGCTGACGGCTCAAAACCGCGAATGGTCTAAGCAATCCTTAAGAATTCCAAGAGATTACTAAGATCTTGCCACGAAAAATTAAAACAAGTTGGACTGAAATAGATGTTTTGACAGTTTTTGTATTTAAAATCTGTCAGATTTAAAATAAACACGTGTTTAAATTAGTTGTGTAGTTAGTCTTCAGATTCAGATAGACAGATAGTCAGATCTGCCTAGTTTAAAGACGATTTATTAAAATTTAGTTCAGGCTTTGGACTTAAATTTTCCGGATCGAAAACATCAGACAATTCGTTTGCGCCACAAAAAAAATATCAGAAAGCCGTTTGATACAGACCGCGCAAGGCCGAGGCTTGTGAAGCAGAGGACAATGGAAGAAGACTAAAATTTAAGCGCTCGGAGAATTACTCTGTATTCGACGAAACTTTGACCTTTGATCAAGGGTTCTCAGTTTTCCTAAGGATTGCTGAGATCGATCTTTTGGCTTTGGACTCTAAGATGTACACATACCGTCAAAGGATTTGAGAGAAAACAACCTGATCTTCGTTCTCTAAAACTACTGCTGTGATGTAAATTGTTATTCGATTGCCGTTTCGAGCGTTTAAGTATTTTGATAAGTGCAATATTGATAAAAGACATTTGATACGCCCACGATTCATTCCACTCAACACGACACAACGATATTTTGCTAAAGTAAATTTACAATTTTTTATTAGAATTTCTTTTTACAAGAAAAATGCTTAGCTTTTATGGATTTTTACGATTCACTGATGCGTCGACAGAACGACTAGAGAGCGGATCTAGGGGAAAGGTCGTAACTCGTAACACATTTTTTGATAAAATAATATATATTAATTCAGTAAGAGTCTTATTACTGATTCAGGGGGTCGTGACCGCTTCCATAAATCACTTAGGGATATTAATGTGGCGCTTCCGTTTCCTTCCACAAATGATTCGCTTACGAGAACGGAATTTCATCTTTTATATTCATCGATATTATTAACAGATTATAAAGTGAACTGAGGGCTGTGTGAGGGAGTGAGGAGTGACTGGCCTAGAATGATTATAACCTGGCCCAGAATTATTATAACCTGGGCTGGAGTCATTTTAACTTGCCTTAGCGCGGTCTCCGATAGACGGAAGAAATCTTAGACACACTTCGGTCACCTGTCCCATTGTCGACATAATCGTCGCTTAAACTCTCACCTTTTTACTTGTATCTTATAATACTCTGGGCCGATTTCACCAACGTAAAATAAGTCTAATCTGAGAGTTACTTTGATATTTTGGCAGATTTTCAATGCAAAAACTGTCAGAACGCCCAATTTATTCCTCGGTTAAACGTCATTCGACGTTGGTGAAATCGGTACTTAAATTTTGAAATACATTTAAACGCAGGTTGTTTGATAAACTGTGATAAAAAAGCATTTATCGGAATTAAAAAAGAGGTGTTGTAAATTGTAATTTAGACTTCTTAAATAGGTACTTTCCTTAGATCTGCTCTTGCGCAAAGCACAATACGATACTGCCGTCTCGATCTCGCACACTATTAACGACAGAGATGACACGACACGATACAAAGCATTTGTTTTAAGTAGAAAAAGAAACCTTAGAACCGCTAGATTGTATACATATATAGCCTTTGTATAATATAATAATTATATAACGCACAATTTTTATCCAATTTATAATATCCATTGTAAATTTTACACGTTTATAATCGTATTACCATAGGCTATGTTAACTTGATGATTGTAAGGGATAAGTTTTTTTTATACAAAATTTAGATCTAGTATTCATTTTGTACAGATAAAATCAAAGCAGACTGTGTTTTTGAAATGGTTGAATTTTCAATTTTCTTTTTCAACTCAGGTAACATACAAATACATAGTAGGATTGGTTATTTATTTACTATCTGGCAACACAAACTTTATCTTGAGTTGCGAACGTTCTCTGCAGTAATTTTATTTTCCTTAGAAACATTAATTAATTTAATATAATTTGTTGCCTGCGACTTCGTCCGCGTGGGTTTTGAAACTTTTCTGTTGAAATAAAACATTTTCCTAGAGTAAGCAATAGTCAATAACCTATGTCTGATTCTGGGATACAAGCTAATACTTGTATGCTGGTCAGATTAGGTTACGTAAGTGGAAGGATAAAAGTTAAAAACTGTTACCCGATTACGGAAAAATAGATGTAACATCTGTCATATAACATAATATTGATTTTGTTCATATAAAATATGGCCTGTGTCACCCGGACCATAACAACGAATCGATTGACACCTCATTTATTAAATTCTAATGTCCGTTTTCACCAACGTTCTCAGTTTTACCTAACTTTAGTTAGGTGACGCTTTCCGTCAATTTCGTCTTCACGAATCTTTAGGTAACACCTAAAATTGGAAATGACATTGGGTAAGGAATTGTATTTAGGGGCTAGAAGGTTGATTAAATACGATAACATGGGTCGCCCCTCATAAAATTCAAAACGTTTTAAAAGTATTTGTGAAAGTATTTACAAAGCGCCACCCAGACTCACAACGCATGTGTGCGTGCCGGTCTGCTACTGAAGACGAATACTCAGTGTGTGATCTATAAAAGGCACTCTCCATTCAGCTCAGTCTCAAAACTGAGTTAAAACGAGACAGATTTATGTCAGGACGTATTTGTGTCTCATTTTAACTCTATCTTGAGTCTTGAGCAGAGCCAGAGTACTATAGATCTCAGCCTTACAACTACTTAAAAACTCTTTCGTAAGGATGTGACTGCACACATTGAAACAGTAGTAGAGGAGCGATACATGTTATCGTAGTTAGTCCTACCTACGTAAAGAGGCTCCTACTTGGGGGATAATTTAGGTGTGGTTGGTGAAAATGGGCACAAGTATCTTAAGATGTACAGTGGAAAATCATCATCATCATTAGCAACCTATCAACGGCTCACTACTGAGCGCAGGTCTCCTCTCAGAGAAGGGTTATAGGCCATAGTCCTCACCTCACGATGATTTTCTTCACCGTTGAAGCCAGTGATATTTAATTGCTTAAACGCACATGACTCCGAAGAGTCAGAGGTGCGTACCCGGGATCGAACCTGCGACCCCCCAAATAGGAGACCACAGTCCTAACCACTGGGCTATCACTACTCAGTGGAAAATACTCGTACCTAAGCTTTTAGACACAATAATATGTCCTTTCCTTCCTTTGGTTTTACCATAGTCTGCTATAGAGAGAACAGACAGATACAGTCGCATTTCTTATATTAGTATACATCGTATCGCGCTACTATGATTTTATTCTTATGTATAGAAAGTACCTTTTTGTAAAATAGAACATGACAAATTCCATAGTTTAAGAATTTTATAACGATCTGCAGTTTTATAGTAGTTTTAACGATTGTAATTACGTAATAACTATAATTTGGATGATTAGATTCCACTGATCTGATTAGTTAATCGTTCTATCCAGTTATTTTTGTTCATTTGTAAATAAATTTAAGTGTCAAGTATAATTTTAATTCAATGGAAATATTGATTGTAAATATAGAATTTTATTTGTTTCTTTTTTCCACTATATCGTATAACTCAAGAAGCTTGAGATTTATTTAAATTAATGTTATAGATTCAGAACTGTATCTTATATTAAAATATCGGTTAAATAGGTTTGCTTAATTTGATTTTGATACGGTTATTTGAAATATTAAATTATATTTGGTTAGGTAAGATAATATATTATTTTATAATTAAGCACAGTTTTGTTTTTCACGTCGAATATTTTTTAATTGCATAAAAATAAATTCATTTCACAAATCTTTTTCAGATGATGTTAAATAAATATATCAGTGGTGCGATTCTCTAAAAATGATTGCATTACGATTGCGACCGCCTCTGATTGGCCGGCACTCACTCGCTATTGGCTGAAATACATCGCAGCAGCAAGAAAGCGATAAATTCAGCCAATAACCACAGGTGAGATTGTAGCGACGATTGATGCAGCTCTTTAAGGTTGATTATACAGGTCTGCCCGCGAAATTCAAATTTAATTTGGTTTTTCGCAATTTGTAAACTAATACGACAATGTAGGCTTATGGCATTCTAATTGCGCCAATGGCAGTTTCATCTTCACAGGTTTATATAAAAATCTTTACTTGAAAGTGTCCAGTTTAAGAAATTAGTCAGAATATCGAGTTGGACGTGAGTTACTCACAAATTAGTCGATATTCTGACTAATTTCTTAAACTGGACACTTTCAAGTAAAGATTTTTACATAAACCTGTGAAGATTATACTGCCATTGGCGCAATTAGAATGCCATAAGCCTACTTTGTCGTATTAGTTGTAAACTATTTATATTTTTATGTAAACCTGTGAAAATGATAATTCTACTGGCGCAATTAGAATGCCATTAACCTAGTTTGTCGTATTAGTTTACAAATTGCGAAAAACCAAATTAAATTTGAATTTCGCGGGCAGACCCGTATAATCAACCTTAAGCAGAATCGATCTACTGCTCAATAGTCAGTGAATAGAGACAATTGGAATGTTGCCAACTATTCTATAACAAACGTCAAAACGCTCGCGGAGTATTAGAACTTGTATAAAATAGTGAACCTCGTAAACATTTGATGCACATTTTTTAGTTTAATCGATAATTCACGTAGGCACCCACTTTGAAAGAATTTTTTTGAAATTCCACCCCCAAGAAGCTTAAATAGGGGAAGAAAATTTGTATGAATATCCGTCATCTTTCAAGTTATATCCATGAAACTTGGTATTTGGGCTTTCAATTAAAAATGAAGAAATATATGTGTTTCACAGTTTTTAAAAATTCCACCTCCAAAGGGGATAAATAGGGGATGAATGTTTATATGAAAGTCCGTCATTTTTCAAGTTATATCTATGAAACTTGGTATTTTGGCTTCCGATTAAAAATAAAGAAATACGCATTTCAGTTTTCGAAAATTCACCAGGAAAACCTAATTCCACACATACGAAGTTGCGAGGCCAAACGCTAGTTTACTAATATAATCGGTAAAAAAATATTTTTTTAAATAGGCAAGGCAACATCCCAATTGTCGTTCTTAACCCCTCCAAAATAGTAAACAGGTATAAAATATTGCACCCACAAACACAAGGTGCCTATCTGAAATTTTATTTATTTTATGTTATGTTAGGGCCTGATTAATACAAATTACTCAATAAGTTGTGGATAATTCTGACACAATTTCCAACCTAAATTGACAGGTCTCGTGCTATCTCTTGTATAATGCTACCAATAGAAAAGGATAGCACTAGATTTTGACCTGTCAATTTAGTAATGAGATTGTGATGAATTAGTTACAACAATGTTTTTGAAATATTTAAAATAACAGGGTTATTTTGGAACAATAATAAAAAAGTGCTTTTTGGGGTAAAAAAAATAAAATACGAGTAGGTACCTATTGAATTCTTAAAGATATTGATATGAAAATTGTTTAAAACGTAACCCCCCCATAACTTTATTACGATTAAATTCTTAAAAAGAATTTTTTCAATACGTACATGTAGAAAAAAATAATGCTTTTGTGAAACAAAATATGAATAATACCACATAAATTATGTTTAATTTTTATAATAATTGAATATAAAAACATTAGCTAACACGATGAAAAAATGACTATAGACATAAAAACATAGGTATTATTAATATTTTTTTTAGATATAAAAAAGTTTCAACTTTTCTATGTTTAATTGACAAAACATTAGTAGTTTTTACATGTACGTCTTGAAAATCGTTATTATTTGATTCAAGTAGAGTTTTATGAGTAATGTAGTAATGTGTTGCTGTATAGTTATTTTGTATGTGATGTGTACAAGAAGAGTTTTTTCATTGCATGTTTGCTAGCTTAGAAACAGTATTCAGTGATGCAATAAAAATTTACGATTTTTACAAGTGTTTAATTTTTTATTAAAAAACAATAATGCTATCACATAAAATAACAAGGATGTATGGACAATGTCAGCACACATCAGTCTTTATTTACTCAGCTATTAATTTGATTCTTTTCATAATCAACCGTAACCAAATCACCATAGAACAATGATGGATCTGCATTTTATTCACTGTACAGTACAGCCATTTAAAATAATTTCCGACGTTATTTTCTGTAGCAATGAAATTTCACATTGTGAAACACACAACATTGACAACTACAGACAGTTTCACATTGCTACAGATTTTTTATTAACTAAGTTTTAATTTATTTAAATTATTTCAAATGGCTGTACTGTAATGTTAGTAAAATGCAGATCTGTCGTTCTACCATCATAACTACATATTATGTTAATGCAAATTCAAGTCCCCCCATTTAATATAAACTTAATCATGAGCCTGGTTGTTGTAACTTGCCTGCTAACACCTATTAATTTGATTTTTCCACAACACTACATATCAACTTCAACTATCACTCCTATATCTGTGTGATTGCACATCAGTCTTTATATCTTTATAATCAACTTCAACCAAATCCCTCCTATAAGTATGTCACTGCACATCAAAGGCCCCCATTTACTATCAACCCAATACTTTCAACTTGAGCCCTTCTGATACTACTGTAGAAGCTGCAGGCCAGGACTACCAAAACTACAAGGTTCGTCAAGTAGTAGCCGGAGGCAGACCACAAAGGGGACCAACATGCTATGGATGCGGTGAACAAGGGCATATTAGGTTAAACTGCCCTACTCAGAAGATGACCCGAGGGAAACAGGGTACAGTAACAACGGGTACCTAAGTTGACGCCGCAGAAGAGAAGTTAACTAACATCTATCAACTTCAGCTATCGCTCCCATACCTGTGTACCCGCTCGTCAAAGATCCTGTTTACTATCAGCTATTAACTTAACCCGTTTCACAATACTATCAACTTCAGCCATAGCTCCTATACCTGTGTCACCACACATCAAAGTCTTGCTTACAGGAGGCACCTCTTCATATCCCCACTTTTTCAAAGTTGCCACCTGTGTTGAAGTGATAGGGTGCTCCCACATCCTGGTGTTCATTGCTGGACAGAACAACAGTGGCTTGGACATGTCCCAAGCTCTGACTGTACATGTTAGTACATTATCGCTTAAGCCCTGAAACAAAAAGGATTATTTTTGATTATAACTAGGCATCAGGCTAAGCCTGTGTATTGCCAGTCGTAGAAGCCATTGATGCCTCACCCCAACAGCTAAAGGTACAGACTGAAAACTGGTCCACATGACACTATTTAAATACTCCTCAAGATATGAGCAAATAAATAAATACTTAGACTAGATCTGTTTTTTTTTATCTTATTTATTTTTAAGGGGCTTTTACAGGTGACCTATATGTCAGCCCCATCACTACACACAAATTACAAATGAGTATAATTTGTGGTGGAGCAACCTACTTCGTAGCTGGCCGTTTTGCTGACACTGGCCGCTCGTCTGTCCGAACAAATTCTACTTCGATGAATGTTATTTTTATATAAAGAACATGCTCGTAATTTGAATCGTGTGGTAGACTGATGCGTGAGTAACGTGCGCGCTGGTCATTCACATTCTAGATTTCTATCAAGAAGGTCGTGCGAGTTAGACCTATATTTGTATATATTTATATGAGTCAACCTCCGAACCTTGAAGCGAACGCATCTCCTGACCTTTGACATGCAAAAGCAATAAATTCAGTCTATCACACAAAGTACGATTACAACCTAGTTCCGCGATATTGTTTCTCAGTGATATGTAACATTATAAATAGCAATTATAAAGTGGAATATATAATCAATCTTTCATTGATGAGGACCTCCCGGACTCCAGTATGAATTAAGCATTTATTGTAGTGGTTTACCACTATAATTTGGTGACCCCGCACAAGGACAATTCAAGGTCAGTACAGTGACCCCGCGCGTAGGGGGTCCGCATTGTATGATGAATTTTCATTAAAGTGATTGAAGTGTTAGAAGAAAATTTTTACAAAATTTTTTTACGAAGTATGTTGAGGAGTTGGAGGTTCCATTCCCAACAGTGACCCCGCGCGTGGAGGGGGTCCTTGTTATATGTGTATTTAAATATTGGAAGAAACAAATTGAAAATAATATTCGGGAAAATAATTCGATGTGACAACTCAATTTCAATTCGGACATTTTGGAATAAATATCAACTTTGGAAAATAAGATTAAAAGGAAATAAAATTTTGAAGAGGACAACTGTCAATAAATAATTTTCAGAAGAATTTCACTCCGCCATTTTATATTGAAAATATTTTCGCTGTGAACCATGAGAATTCATGAAGCAAACATGAAAATTTTAAAAGACTATAATCTAATTATAATGTGATATTATTAGGAAATAAACATTCAAATTGTTAAATATTATTAACTATAATATTTATTTATTTTTTTTTTTCAACAGGAATTTTAGGTAAATATTTTTCTTTTTAAAGAAATAATGTAATTTTAAATTTACTTTTCTTTACAATAGCAGTTTCGTAATTCCTCAATATGGAGGATAGATTTAGACAACTTGAGGAAGAGAACAGCAAACTAAAGGCAAGCCTCGAAGAGCTTGCGGAAAAAACTATTCCCTTATTTAAAGAAAATAAATTATTACGATCTCAGCTGGCTAGCGCATCCACATCCACACCGCTCCCCGCATCAGATAACACCTATATATAAAACCTTTTACATTTTTTAAATTTTTTTACATTTTTAGCAATTTTTATTTAGCATGACGGAAGCAATACTCGCCCGCATTGAAGAGCTGAGCCAGGAGGTCTCGGCCTTCAAAAGGAGCGAAGAATTTCAAAGATCGCGTAATTTTTCGCGAAATTCACATAGGCCGAGAGATGGTCGCAATTTTAATTTGTGTTGGTATCATCATAGGTTTGCATCGCGCGCTGTTAAATGCGTGATGCCTTGTAAATATTTCAACCAACCGGATCGTTTTCAGCGTCACAATTCGCGACGGTCCAACAACAACAACAACAACAGCAACAATGTAAAGGCGGTGCCCAGCGCGAATCCCGCGCGCAGCCGTCGTTTGTTTGTTGGCGATTGGAATTCTGGTAAACGTTTTTTAATAGATACAGGGTCTGATGTTTCGTGTTTCCCCGTTTCGTGGCTAAGTCATCGTCCTAAGGTAGCGGATTATTGCATGCGTGCCGCTAACGGCAGTGACATTAAAACGTTCGGGACTGTTTTATTATCGCTTGATTTTAGGCTAAGGCGCGATTTCAGGTGGAATTTTATTAAATGCGATGTTACAACTGCGATTATTGGTGCAGATTTTCTCGCCTATTTTAATTTATTGCCGGATTGCAGATCAGGTCGAATTATAGATAATTCCACTGGTCTCACATGCGTTGCGTTGATTCATTCGCACGAGCAAGTAAGCGTTAAAACTATAGCTTCGAGGAACGAAATTTTATCAGAATTTCCTGCGCTTACTCGTCCACCTGGTCCGGATAAGGAAATAAAACATAACGCCGTGCATTATATTCGGACTACTGATGGTCCGCCGGTGTGCTGCCGACCACGTCGCCTTGGTCCGCTCAAGTTGGCCATCGCTAAGAAGGAATTCAACAACATGATAGCTTGCGGTTATGCTAGGCCGTCTGATAGTCCGTGGTCTTCCCCTTTGCATTTAGCTCCAAAAGGTGAATCGGATTGGCGCCCGTGCGGTGATTATCGCGCATTAAACGCGAGGACAATCCCAGACCGCTACCCAGTAAGGCATATTGGTGATTTTAACCAAAATTTGGTTGGTTCATCGGTATTCAGCACCATAGATCTTGTAAAAGCATATCACCAGATCCCAGTAGCAAAAGAGGACGTATGTAAAACCGCGGTGGCGACAACTTTCGGTTTATATGAGTTCCCTTTTATGGCTTTCGGTTTGAGAAACGCAGGGCAGACGTTCCAGAGGTTCATCGACGAGGTTGTCCGCGGCTTAGATTTCTGTTTCGCATACGTTGATGATATTTTAATTTTTTCAAAAGACAGCGAACAACATGCAGAGCATTTACGTATTCTTTTCAAACGCTTGGAAGAATACGGCATTGTTATTAACGAGAAAAAATGTCATTTTAATGTTCCAGAAGTTCGTTTCCTGGGATACAAGATAAGCGCTGCGGGGATTTGCCCTCCTGCTGACCGCATTAAAAGTCTGCAGGATTTTCCGCTACCCAAAACCGTTCAAGGTGTAAGGCGTTTCTTGGGTATGATAAATTTTTATCGTAAATTTCTCCCCAGTATAGCGCGATTCCAAGCTCCTTTAATAGATGCTTTATCGGAGATCCAAGGTAAAGGCGCTAAACCTTTTACTTGGACCCCTGACCTAGAGCAGTGTTTTTCGGATTGCAAAAATAGCTTAGCTAATGCAACTCTTTTAGCTCACCCAGTCTCAACAGCTAGATTAGGCTTGTTCACAGATGCGTCGAGCTCTCATGTCGGTGCATGCCTGCAACAAGAGATTAAACAGGGCTGGCAACCTATCGCATTTTTCAGTAAAAAGCTGACTACCAAGCAATCAACTTGGCCGGCTTATTACCGTGAGCTCCTAGCGATTTATGAAAGTGTCCAACACTTTAGACACATTCTAGAAGCTCAGCACGCAACGATCTATACAGATCACAAACCTCTCCTTTACGTTTTTACACAAAAACGTGACAAGCTTCCGCCCGTACAGCTTAACCAAATAGTTTTCATTTCGCAGTTCACTACTGACATACAACATGTCAAGGGTGCGGAGAACATTGTGGCCGACACATTCTCTCGCGTCGAGGCCGTCACTGCCGAAGAAATACTCTTGGCACTGGCGAAGTCGCAAGCAACCGATGAAGAACTGAAAACGCTGGGCGATTCGACGTCGTTAGAATTAACCCGTATCACTATTCCGGGTACCAGAGTAAGAATTACATGTGACGTTTCGACAGGTAAACCACGTCCTTACGTGACTCCGTCTTTCAGAAAAAGTGTCTTTGAAAATTTTCATAATTTGAGTCATCCTGGTTCTCGCGCTAGTTATAAGTTGATTTCAGAACGTTTTGTATGGCCGTCTATGAGAAAGGACTGCCGTGTTTGGACACGCGCGTGTCAAGCGTGTCAGTCATCTAAGGTGGTACGTCATACTAGTGCCCCTTTTTCTAAATTTCCCTGTCCCTCTGAAAGATTTGCAGATATTCATATGGATATTATAGGCCCATTACCCATTTCAGCTGGCATGAAGTATTGTCTAACTATCATCGACAGGTTCACACGTTGGCCTGAAGTTCTTCCTATGCCAGACATTACTGCTGAGACTTGTGTATCAACCTACATTTCTGGTTGGCAGAGTCGCTTTGGCCAAGCTAGGTCTATTCAAACTGATCGAGGATCTCAATTTGGTTCGCATCTGTTTCAGAAGGTGTTTGAGTTGACTGGCACCAAGCATCAGTCGACCACCGCATATCATCCCCAAGCGAATGGGATGGTAGAGAGACTCCACCGGCAGCTGAAGGCAGCTATCATGTGCCACGCTAGCCCGAGGTGGACCGAGGTGCTTCCATGGGTACTCCTGGGCATCAGGAGTGCGTGGAAGGAGGACCTCGGAGCATCATGCGCAGAGCTCGTGTATGGTGAGCCCTTGCGATTACCAGGTGAGTTTTTTAACCCTGTAGTAGATCGTGTAGTTGATTATTCTTCTTTTGTAGATAGACTTAGATCGTATTTTAGAGACCTATCTCCAGTACCCGCTTCTGATCACAATAGTAAGAAAATTTTTCATTTTCCGAAGGATCTTCTATCCTCGGATTTTGTTTTCGTTCGTAGAGGCCCATTCTGTAAGGCATTAGAGCCTCCTTATGTTGGCCCATTTAAAGTATTGGAGAGAGGTGATAAGTATTTTAGTTTAGATTTTAACGGTAGAATAGAAAAAGTTTCAGTAGATAGGCTGAAACCAGCTTTTATATTAGGCACTACCGAATTAGACCACTTGGACAGACCGGTCGTTAGGACCCGGTCGGGTCGAAGGGTACATTTCACTGTATAGAATTTACTAAGATTTTTCTTTTTCTTTCCTTGCATTTCCAATCTCCGTGGGGGAGCGATGTGGTGGAGCAACCTACTTCGTAGCTGGCCGTTTTGCTGACACTGGCCGCTCGTCTGTCCGAACAAATTCTACTTCGATGAATGTTATTTTTATATAAAGAACATGCTCGTAATTTGAATCGTGTGGTAGACTGATGCGTGAGTAACGTGCGCGCTGGTCATTCACATTCTAGATTTCTATCAAGAAGGTCGTGCGAGTTAGACCTATATTTGTATATATTTATATGAGTCAACCTCCGAACCTTGAAGCGAACGCATCTCCTGACCTTTGACATGCAAAAGCAATAAATTCAGTCTATCACACAAAGTACGATCACAACCTAGTTCCGCGATATTGTTTCTCAGTGATATGTAACATTATAAATAGCAATTATAAAGTGGAATATATAATCAATCTTTCATTGATGAGGACCTCCCGGACTCCAGTATGAATTAAGCATTTATTGTAGTGGTTTACCACTATAAATTAAATCTAAAACTATACCAATCTGAGAGACTAGATCTGTTCAGTTATGTAAAGTTAATAAATTCCCAGAATTTTACTTTTCTTTAAAAGATTTGAACTAAAGAATATGAAATATGATGACAAATTAATTATCATTGCACTAAACCACTCATAGCTTCAGTTGCACTATGGGAAGATAATACAAGTTATAAACTCCCCCAGCAAAAAACCATTTAGTATGAATACCTACTTAACCAAGGATGAAGGTCAGAATTTGGTATGGTTTACTTCTGATTTGTTAAACCCAAAAAAGCATTTTTTGGCATGGCAAATACATTCTTCTTTTTTGTCAATCGATAGACGTCCACGGCTGGACAAAGGTCTCTTGCATGGACTTCCACAGGCCTCGGCCATGCTCTGCCTGTATCCAGCAGCTCCGTGACTTGTTTGATGTCATCGGTCCACCTAGTGGAGGGGGGGTCTCCCAACACAAAGTAAAATATCTTACCTTACCTTAATCACCTAATATATAACTCGCCTGAATAAATTTATAAACACATCAAAAATTCCGAAGCCAGCAGGATTCGAACCCACATCTCTTGGGAATCGAACCCGAATGTGTTAGCCACTAACACTATAGCTATGGTCGAATTACATGTCAGCATCGAAATTAGTGATCTGTATCTACTTTTTCAGTTTAAGCAACTGTTAGCAACATCTAGTATCAACATGTTACAGTTGTTGATCTACTTTCCAAGACCCCATATTGCAATGGAGCTCATTAGGAACTAGAGATGCCACATTGCTTTTTACTATTTTATTAGATCAACAACTGTAACATATTGCTATTAGATGTCGCTAACAGTTACTTAAACTGAAAAAGTAGATATAGATCACTAACTTTGATGCTGCTGTGTAGTTCGACTGTAGCTATAGTGTAAGTGGCTAACACACTTGGGCGCGATTCCCAAGAGATGTGGGTTCGAATCCCACTGGCTTCGGAATTTTTGATATGTGTTTATAAATTTATTCTGATATTTCCTTAAGTTTAGGAACACTTAAATAAAAATAAAATACAACACACCCATTAGTTAAAGTCATTTAGTTTTAGTTAGTAAATGATAACTAATAAAAATTTA
This sequence comes from Oeneis ivallda, assembly GCA_029955525.1. Classification (NCBI taxonomy): domain Eukaryota; kingdom Metazoa; phylum Arthropoda; class Insecta; order Lepidoptera; family Nymphalidae; genus Oeneis; species Oeneis ivallda. Next base: position 3,824,774 of record JARPMR010000016.1, on the reverse strand, counting down.
ATAAAATTACTTACCTGAGATATTTTAGCAAGTGTATTAGCATCAAGAGGTGCAATCACCAGCATGTGAGCCCACTTCCCCAGCTCTATGTGTACCACTTCATCCCCTCTTCCCTTCCACTTGTCCCACTCAGTGGCATCATCTAGTACAGGACATGTTGACGGCAGATCAGTCAGTTTAAAAAAGTGCTTCGCTGCCTCAGTACATACAACTTTTATCTGCAAAAAAGCAATTCAAAAAACATAGGTTTCCAAACTGATCTCGCCAGTCTTAAATCTTGATTAAAGAAGCTGCACGAAGTGTGTGTACCTACCCATTGTGATAACAAGGTGAAAACCAGTGATAACGAAGTAAACATGGAACTAACCTCAAAATGATATCCTTGTGGAGTTTTATTCAAATCCAATAGACTTTGGACAAGCAAAGGCAACTTTATGGTAGCGACGCTGCCAGTGACCCCAATAATTATATTAAATGCAGTCATTTTTACCAAATTAAGATTTTAAAAATTCTATTGAAAGAAAAAGATGTTGACATATTTTGACAAACAATTGAAACAAATGCCAATGTTGTATTGTATCCATGGAACTAGGAATTACGATGGTCATGGAATTAAGAAAACGACTACGATGTACCTACCTAGCATTAGCTTTCTGCCATGGTAGGTAGGAAATAGATGGAGATGAAGTATATAAAGTAACTACTAGTCAAGCCGGGTGCCATCCGCCATTTTTTGATCGTTATGTACAACACATTATGTATTCACTCTTATTGGTTGAACTTCAGCTGTCAGCCTGTCAAGTAGTTGCGTGTTATTGGATTTGTGTCAAGGGAGTATCGACTTGTCGATATTATTATAGGTGACGTTAAACGACTTGAATAAATTCTAATGCATTACTGCTCATCACCATATTATCAGATAATACAAGAAGTTTGGTGTTTATAGTTGAAATTTATATCGTTTGTCCGGTTATTTTAATACTTCATATAAATAATAAATGCTAGAATCTAATACCTCTATATAATAGATGATAATGTCCGTGTTTTCTGCTGTCGCTTAAGATTTTTTTTCCATGGAAACTCCTCAACTTTGCAGGATTCTATCTCTATAGGTAGGTACAAAAATTCATCGAAAACAACTAAAAATATCGGCCGTTTAAACGTAGCAGACAGGTAGAAAGACACATTTCGCATTTTAATATCAGTATAGATTTTACTAATATTATACTTCTTATCTTCAGATTTCCGGCTAGTGAAAACTTAAAGAAAAAAATGGATGGGTGCTATAGGCGTGGAAAATATAAATATAACACACATCCCTCTACATAAAATATGAAAAGATCGTGTGATACATTTCTTTTCTGCGGTAAGAGCAAGAGGTGGATTTAATAATAATCCCTGTGCAATTCAATTACAACAAGAGGGCTTAGAAGAGATTACTAATTAATAAAAGCTGATAGAAAAGATGGCAGAATTGAGAATTGCGTTCCTCTTAACAAATAAATATTCAATTGTTCAAGAAAAACCCAGCTAATACAAACAATGATTTAACAGAAAAAAAAATCCTTGTACGATGGACTCCTAAACTACTTTACCGATTTTTATAAAACTTCGTAACTATCTGTAATTTGGTCCAACTTAAAAGATAGGAAAGTTTTTGAATTGGGATAGTTTATTTGTTTTATTTATATAGATAAGTAGGCGGTACGAAGTTCGCTGGGTCAGCTAGTAATATATATAAATTACGTGTCACGTTATTTGTCCACGATGGACTCCTAAACTATTTAACCGATTTTGATCAAACTTCGTTACTATCTGTAATTTAGTCCAATTTGAAAGATAGGATAGGTTTTTTTGATTAGGATAGTTTATTTGTTTTATTTATATAAATAAGATGGCGGTACGAAGTTCGCCGGGTCAACTAGTATTCTATATTTGTTTATTTATATCTACACTAGCGGCACGCTATGATGGCCGGTTTGACACATTACAATAGTGATGTGGAATGTCAATTTATTCTCGAACAAAAAACAATTAAGTTTTGTTTTTGTACCTGATTAAATAGGTTTAATAAAACAAAAATGTATATGTTTATTTAATTTATTTGAACGAACTGAATATTTGAATGAAAATGAATATACATACTTTATATGCACACAAGAAACATATGAATACAAAAGATACCAAAAAAGGTGCCACAAAAGGCCATAATTAATCAGATTCGTCCATACTACTATTTTCACTGTCGTCACTGCTATCATCACCTACATTAATAATTATATGTTCGTTTTCTATAATATTATCTATTTTCACATCTCTTTCATAATCTTCCCTTATTAATTTAACAGTTCTATTCACAACCTTTTCCCAGTCTCCTTTAGTCACATGTTCACAAGCTTCTTCTAATAATTTTAGCATTTTTTTTGTGGTAAATGGGGGTTCTGTATTGTGTCTTGCAGCATATCCCTTAATTTGAGCCCACACCAACTCAATCGCATTATACTCACAATGGTAAGGCGGTAACCGTATAACTCTGTGCCCATGTTCTAATGCTATTTCGTCAATGACGTATCGGATCTTGGTTGGTTTGTTTTCTTTTAAAAGACGTACTAATTCCGCTTTTAACATATTCATGTTTGCATCTACGCCATTTTTACGAAGCCATGCGACGATATCAGCTTTCTTTTGGGATTGGGCAGGTGGCTTGTCAATTTGCATCGAGTGGTATGGGGCGTTGTCCATAATTATAATAGATGGTTCAGGGAGGCTACACAACATTGAGGTAAACCATTCAGTAAACTTTTCTCCATTCATGTCTTCATGATAGTCTCCAGTGGTTTTTGACGCAAAAGCCATGAGAGAACCTTCGACAAACCCGTTGATGGTTCCGGCGTGACAAATTATAAGTCGCGATCCTTTTCCTACAGGAACTTTGGAAGTAGATGCTGCTGTGTCATCGTTCCAAGAACGGCCTACAGTATGGTTAGCATTAAGCCATGTTTCATCCAAGAACACAACATTTTGCCAATTTTTGATTTCTTTCACTTGCCGTAAAAAAGTATACCTTGCCATCGCTATATCAAATCTTTCCATCAATATTTTGCGTTTGTTACATTTTTGTATCGAAATCCAATGGTCTTCAAAATCTTCGTTAAAGAACTTTCCCCACCGAAGAATAATCCAGCTTCCTTCAGTGAATGCACCAACTTTTTTCTTGTTGGATACTCCTTCTGTAAATAGTAGCCGTAAACATGTCTTCGGATAGCATCGGCATCAAAGCTATCGATGCCTACGACTGGTTTTGCTCGTTTTCTCTTTTTTGGTGTGTGAAGTTTATTTTCTTCTGTGCCAGTCTCGCCATATTTTTTTTTAGTTATCCGTCTAACAGTTCGTTGTCCAATATTAAGCGCATCAGCTACGCGTTCAACCACTGACGTTATAGGTAAAATTGGCCCTCCATTTTGAGCTTCACGATCGAAATAGTTACGAAGGCGTATTACGAACTCACGTGTCTGACTATTTAGAACAGTTCTCTGCGTACGTTCGGTCATATCGACGAAATCCACAACAAAGGGCTTGAACAGAGTCCAAATTAACGAGCAAGGGTCAACAGTAGTGCAGTATCAATATTTGAAATCCAAAGCCAGGTCAAAACTATATCACAATCGCATTGCACTGACAGTTTATACTTTTCGAAGCAACGTCAATTCGAAACTGCTTTGTTTTGCATTGAGCATTGACGCGAGTTTGCCGGAGGTAGTAGTTGTGCTAGCCAGCGATCCTATGTGACGATCGTATTAGATTCCATTTTTAAAAATTTTCAATTTAGAAAACCAAATGCCGAGTTGTGGTATATATCATATAAAAATAAAAATTTTACCTTTTGTATGAAACAGCTGATATTTTTTTGCGATTTCAGAGGTTTGTCCACATAGTGAAAATTGTTCATATTCACAAGTACATTCACCCCTTAAATGGTGCAAACTGATTTTTCTACACTTGTATACATTTTAGAAATCAATTTAATAAATAAATTTTGAGTCCTAAACCTAAAACTACATTCGATAAAATTTATGAATCTCTGCACATCACTATCGTCAATAAAGTAATACAATTATTTCCTTCAAAGTCGTTATCAATTAATACGGAACTTCATGAGCGGACAAACGTCAAACCGGCCATCATAGCGTGCCGCTAGTGTAGGGCATGCAGATAGCTGTCTCATGCTAAGCACGTCATCTTTCGACTCTACCACCGCTTATAGAAAGAAATTCTACTACTATGAGCCAGCAAGTTGCTCTTTTAATGAAAAGAAATAGTGGTTTATAATTAACAAACGATTGATACATATTATAATTTATAAATGAGTACTTTTTTATATATGGTGATCTCTTTCAATTTCACAAAACGGCAGCGAAACTGTTTGGATATTCCAAGATCTTTAAAAACCTAAATCCTGAAATATGTACCTGATAGAGTACAAACGTACGTTACGTAATTATTATTACCTATAAATACTACGTATACATAAATGCTTGATTATCGCTTCACTCCTTATCGATGTCGATAGTTTCGAAGCACACTCCCTAATGGGCGGCCATTTTTTGAGATTTTTTCTGTAGGTATGCACCCGATTTTTGTACTTAGGGCACCTCCATGTATTTGCTACCTTCATGCTTTCTGCTGTCATATGGCTGTCATTTCAATTTCAAATTAGTGATGGGTCAATAATCGACAATATTCGAATCATGTCGAATTACCGGGCAAAATTCGAATCATGATTCAAATTAACCCTTAATTCGAATTGATTGATGATTCGAATCAATACGAATCGATGTGATGATTCGAATCAACAATAAATAAATAATAATATACTTAAATTCGTTTTTGAATACATAGATAGACCTAATTGTGAATTTACTTTACCTTATCGAAGTCAAGACATGCAACTTTAAGTAAGTAGTAGTATTTGATTGTTTATACACAGTTTTACATAATATTTCACGTCCCAAACTACACTTTTTTGTTCGATGCCATATTTTTCAAATTTTCACTCAAAAATTCACTATATTGTGTACTTACACTATATTTCAATTTATTCACATGCCTACGCTACTCACACCTACGTTATATTTTATTAATTTTTTTACAACGAAAATATAATCACAAAAATAGGTTATGTCCAAAATCTTTGTAAACGCTTTTTAAAAAAATCACAGTGTTCTAATTAATTCTGAAAAACTAACCAACAGAACTCAATTCGACCACTTTCTAAAAAACTACAGATGGAGTTTACCACAAAAAATCATAAAAAAATTTGAATTAGTTCAAAACGCAAAAAAATTGAACTAATCTTAATTTTCATCTATAAAACGCCTTATTCATTGTCCATCTTGCTGTACGTCCCGCCAAGGTCATGCACGATGCACGATACAAAACGACAGTGAATAGGCTTGACGTACGTTAGTACGTCATAATTACTGACGTACGTCAAGCTGACGGACAATGAATAAGGCGTTTAAGGTAAGTTTGCCGCTCAATGAAAGATTCGAATCAAAGAAATCGATTGAAATCAGCACTTGATTCGAATCAACTCGACAATTCAAACAACTTACAATCTCATTCGATTTTCTTTTGATCGTCATCATAGACCACGAACACTAGATCGTCATCATTCTAATTATTCGAATCGAATGTGATTCGAGTCTCATCTCAATTTCAATTTTCAAATGTCAATTGTGAATAATTGTCATTAGGGATGCAAATATCGAAAGCAAAAACATCGATGTACACAAAACATCACCCATAAAACATCGATGTATCGAAACATCGATGTTTTTTAAAACTTTTTGATCAAATGAAACTTGTTGTCAAAAATCAACCTAAAGACGTCCACTGCCGGACTAAGGTCTCCTGCATGGACTTCCATAGGCTTCGGTCTTGCGCCGCTTGAATTCAGCGGCTCCCTGCGACTCGTTCGATATTGTCGGTCCAAATGGTGGGGGGTCTGCCAACACTGCGTTTCCCGATCGGGGTCGTCACTCCAACACCTTGGGACCCCAACGACCATCAGCTCTTCAAACTATGTGCCCCGCCCATTTCCACTTCAGTTTCGCGACATGCTGAGCTATGTCGGTGACTTTGGTTCTCGTACGGATCTCCTCATTTCTGATTTGATCTCGCAGGGATATACCGAGCATAGTTCTCTCCATCGCTCGCTCAGTGACCCTGAGCCTTCTTATGAGGCCCATGCCCCATAGTTAGCGACTATGTCTCGTAAAATTTTGTATAAAATCTATTATTTATAACATAACAATACTATTGCTATTGAATAGGTAAGTCTTTAGAATAAGGAAAGTAGAGGAAATAAAATTACATTTAACAGCATTTTTTTCATCGCCGGCTTTATTATTTTTGATCGCCGGCTGCATGCATGAAAAAGTTTCGCATTCCGCCTAAGCCGAGCCGAGCCAAGCCAAGCCGAGCCGAGCCAAGCCGAGCCGAGTTTTCTTATGACGTTATCACGTAAAATTATCATTCGTTAACAGACTTTACAGACAACCACTTTTTTCTAAAAAGATTATTATATAATTACCGAGTGACGTCACGCCACTAGTTACTTTTAGCAAAGCCTGTCTGACTCAGACAGGCTCTGGTAAAAGTACCAAATATTTCAACTAGATGGCAGGCAAAACATCGATGTAAAAACATCGTATAAAATAACATCGATACATCGATGTTTTGCGATAGTGAATATCGATGGCAAACATCGATGTTTCAGAGACATCGATGTATCGTTTTCATCCCTAACTGTCACGAATTCCAAGACCGATAATTTTGCACTTTGCAGTTTGCAGTTTACGTGCAGTTTATTTTATTCGGTGTGGGCTGGTAGTCGTGTATTCTATTTTTGATCGACAATTGCGAGTTCTATTTCAACTTCATAAAATATCTAACATTCTTTTGTATAAATTTAACCGCGGTTTAATGAGTGAAGTGGGTGTTATTTATTATTTTTATGAGTTTATGTGTTAATTTTTGTTAGGTAATGTGTGAAGAGGTGGGCTCTTTCGTGATGGATGGGAACTCTAAATACTACGAGGGCTGTGGACAGGAAGGTCCCATCCGTTGCATATTTCTGTGCGAATTCCACCCCACTGCGGGCCCGAGAATAACCTGCCAGGTTCCCGAGAACTATATCTCCAAAGATATTTTTGATACTGTCAGTCACTATATCATTCCTAAGGTGCAGTTGCAAAGGTGCACATTGACTGTGTAAGTTACTTTTTATCTTAATATATATAAATTACGTGTCACGTTGTTTGTCCGCGATGGACTCCTAAACTACTTAACCGATTTTGATCAAACTTCGTAACTATCTGTAATTTGGTCCAACTTGAAAGATTGGATAGTTTTAGTAGTTATTTGTTTTATTTATATAGGTAAGTTGGCTGTACGAAGTTCGCCGAGTCAGCTAGTATAATAATAAAAAAATAAAACCAACCCTCTAACTAGTTTTTTAAATAGTAACAATAAACCTCTACAAACAAAGTTAACGATGAATTAGCAAATTAATTTAATTATTATCATTTTACTTTTAACTCTGGAGTACTACCCTCGGTGCGCGAGCCCGACTCGCATTTGGCCAGTTTTTTATATATAATAGAATATAATAGTTTTTTAATCAAATAAACTTTTACAAAGTTTTTCGAATAGGAATATTACTATAATATATTTTTTTTGTAAATTCCTAATGTACATACTATGTTGTTTTGTTTTTGTTTGTTGTACAATTAAGAATATTTCATTTATTCATTCATTCTTTGTATTATAGAAGACTAGATTAGAAGACTAAAAGACTAGCCCCTGACTTCGTCCATGTGGATTAAGGTTTTTTAATTCCTGCAGAAATTTTCCAGGATAAAAAGTAAATGTAATAATCCTGGTTATGAGCTATCTCCATTCCAAATTTCAGCCAAATCGGTTCATTCGCTGTGGAGATATAGAGTAACAAACATCCATCCAAACATCCATCCATACATCCTCACAAACTTCCGCATTTATAATATTAGTACTTAGTAGGAAGTAGGATATAGGCATAGGATGCACCTACATGTTTTTGTACCTATATCATTTTATTTTATTATGTTTTAAAATATTTAATTTCTGCAGCACCTACAGTACATTATTTTATTTTATTATGTTATAAAATATATAATTTCTGCCCTTATAATATAGTTTATGAAATAAATTATTTATTTTTGCAGCACATTGTTGGGATCAAAGGTCCTGGGCTTTCCTGTGAGAATAGACAACAAGAAGTATGCACGCAACGCATACTACTTCAACCTGTGCTTTGTTTGTGACGCCTGGGCAAGGACTGTGCACTTAGAGCCACTAGTTAAAAAGCTCACAGAATATCTGGTTAGTACTATAAATGGGCACATAAAAGAATAAGCACACACAATAGCATGAGTGTTTATTTTTGAACAGTTTTTGCAATTCACTAAGGCGAGTGAGCTTTACTTGTAGTTACTTCGTGTACATGCACATTGCATAAGTGTGCGTGCCTGTCAAAGCCTAGGTGGGAGCGGGCAGGCGCAAGCATTGCGCTCGCTCACACTTATACAGATACGACACACACACAACCATTAGTCAGTCGCCCTCGAGAATTGCAAGAACTATACTAGCTTTTACCCGCGACGTTTTCCATGTGGAGTTGGGTGTTCAAAGATCTGACGGAAAATCCTCTTTTTTTCTGAAATAAAATGTGGTTTTGTCACTATCTCTATCTATCTATCTATATCCATAAAAATTATCACGTCGGCCGTTGTTCTATTGCTGTGTTATTGACGCACAAACAAACACACTTTCGCATTTATAATATTAGTATGTGCCCACATTACATAAAAAATATGCGTCAATACTTTCACAGTTTGAATATAGTAAGACTTAGGTTTACACTGTGTGTACATACCTAACAGAACTGCACGCTAATTACGTGAACACACTGTGCAGTATCCCTGCGAGATCAAATCAGAAATGAGGAGATCCGCAGGAGAAACAAAGTCACCGACATAAGTCAGCGGCTCGCGAAACTGAAGTGGAAATGGGCGGGGCACATAGTTCGAAGAGCTCATGGTCGTTGGGGTCCCAAGGTATTGGAGTGGCGACCCCGCACCGGTAAGCGCAGTGTTGGCAGACCCCCCACTAGGTGGACCGACGACAACAACGAGTCGCAGGGAGCCGCTGGATTCAGGCGGCGCAAGACCGAAGCCTGTGGAGGTCCATGCAGGAGACCTATGTCCAGCAGTGGACATCTAAAGGTTGATAATGATGATGATGATGACTGTGCAGTCAGTCGGCAGTTTAAATGCAATTACAATTAGCACCACATCAGAACTGCATCTTTGCAATCAGCTTGCAGTTTATATACCCCAGTCATTTGGTGCTCAAAAAGGGGGTTACCTGGAAAGTTTTCCGGGAGTTTTGAAAATTGGTGATTTTATACATTTCGACGTGCTCTTTCTGAATTTTCATTTTGCCACCTCGTATCTCCGCCGCTCGCGCCGCCATATTGGAAAAATGGCGGCCAAGAACAGTTTTTTGACAATAAGTAACTTCTTTCCGACTCATTTTACGATGAAAATAGTTATATAATAAATTAAACTACAGAAAATTTACTATAATTTAATTAGTGACTTTTTTTGTAGAATCAATAGTTTTAGTGTACGAGCGCCGCAAAGCTAGTATAATTGCATAGAATAGAATAGAATAGAAATATTTTTTATTCAAATAAACTTTTACAAGTGCTTTTGATTAGTCGATGAATCTACCACTGCTGGTTCGGAATGCCTTTGCCATTGCCTAGACCAATAACATTTATAGGTTGAGGCGCTAGTTTTCTTTGTTTAGTAGTATACGCATGCAAAATATAATAATTGATTCGATTTGAATTAGCCTCCTTTATCAGTAGTAATGCATTTAGGCAATCCTCTTTCCCAGTTATCAATGGAGCTAGAAACGGAGTGGCTTTCGAAGCAATCGCTATCTGGCGACGCGAAAGATCTCAGCGGGCTGATGAGGCAGGTCATGCAGGACATCAACAGTAAGAGAATGTGCACACTTACTGGTAAGGTAGTATTATTTCTCCTAGAACCTATTACTTAGCGCATGCCAGACAGTTAATAGTTAGTTAAGATACTGATAAAGTTTTAATCACATTTTTTTTAAAATATGTATTATATAGACTAGATATGGTATTTGCCGACTAGCCGACTAGCCGACTAATCGGTTTTCAAATTGCCGATCAGTCAACCGACTAGTCGGCAAAGCCGATCATTTTAATACTAGCCTATCGGAGGTACTTATTATGGACTGATTCTTAAATTCCTTTTAATATGGTAAGAGATGAAATAATAAAGCGCAGCTAGGTAATTAATTAATTATTATTTATTATCATAAAAACAGCTACCACAACAAATATAATATAATAAAAATGTAAATGTAAAAGTACGTAGCTATAGATGGTGGATTTATTTATTTGATAAGCGCCGATTATAATCGTTATACTTTGCCGATTATATACGCCGAGTGGTCGCCGACTGTAAAGTGTAAAAGATGCTGAATATTCGGCCCATCTCTAATATAGACTAGTTGACTGCAATATCACCTGATGGTAAGTGAAGATGCAGCCTAAGATTCAGCGCGCTTGCCTAGAAGATGCCTATTCACTCTTGATTTGAAGGTACCCAAGGTATCACAATAAAAAAGAAAAGTATTTTCCAGGATTTAGGAGTAGTGATAGCCATAAGTGATGTAGACAGGTAAGGTAAGTGTTTCTAATCACAAGTTGAAAATTCGACTCGAACGTAAATTTTTCACATACGACCAAAAAATTTCCGTTTAGTGTTAGTGTTACCGGTTACGATAATAATTATTTTATGTGTAGGTAGTACACAGAAAAATCAGATTACTTAATATGAGATATATTTAGTTAAATCAAAGCGATTATCTTCAATCCAAGAAACATTTTCTCCCTATAGATGTGAGCCAATATTTTCTTGCCAATAGAAAAATAAATGCTCTTAAGTATATGTTCTCAAAGTAAGATATTTGTTATCAAACCAAGAAAAAACAAATTGCCTTAAACATTCACACATTAATCAGGGTTAAAAATATTGTCAAATCAAATATTTTTCTCTGACGCTAAACTAAACTTTGAAGTTGTCAACTAAGATTTGGTCTATTTTGAGTTTCATTTTCTCACGCTAAATACATACCTAATATGTCACTGGAATTTACGAAAAATCATAAGAATTTTCTTGTTTCAATTAGGTAAGTAATCCTTTTTTTCCGTGTAAGCCCCTTCAAAGGAGAACCAGCCAATCAATACATCAAAGTGTATTCTGGCATAAACAGAAGCCATAATAATTTTATAACTATATTCGTTTATTTGTGACTGTATGGAATGAATCGCTTTGATTAGGTACCTATTTGCAGCGTATTTTCTTCAATTTCCTCTACGCGTTAAGAAATTTTCTTTGCTCAAACGAGATGAAAGTTAATTAATAACGCTTCATTGTTTACGTCGCTTTGTGGTCAGGGTTGTCATTCTTAACTTTAAATAGTAGATTATTAACCAAGGGGATAAAGCAGTGTCTTCTGTCGCGGGTGACGATTTAAATCGCGAGCGTAACGAAGGACTCGAGGTTTACTCCCGAGCGTAGCGAGGGTGTTAAAAACTTAAATCACGAGCGAAGCGAGGGATTTAAGACGAGTCCTGAGTGTAGCGAGGGATTTAAGTTCACCCAAGACTAAGACAGCTTTATCACCGAGGAAAATACTCTACTTTTCGTACCATTTGCGAAAAAATTAACACAATAATAATATGAGATAAGCATTTATTAAAAATATGACAATTAAAAGTAAAAGTTAACATTCGAAACATTGGTCCAATTATTATTGATAGAGAGAGTTACATTTTTGTTTGGTACATTTATTGTTGATGAGTTCATTTGAGTATTTCTCTGTTCTTGCGTCTGAGCATTTGCACTGATGGAATCCGACAATTCACTGTCACTGTCGCTTTGATTTAACATCGTAACGTATTTTTAGAACATTTACTTATTTATAAAAATAAATTAAAATAAACTTAACGTTTATGTATTTGAAGAAAACAAAAACGCGGCAAATTCCTAGACTAATATTTTTTTGTCGGAAAAGCAAAGGCATCAAGCTCATACGGCCTCGTCGGTTTTCGTAATTTTATTTAATAATCATAACTGCATAATAATTAATGCGTATTCCTTTTTCAAAAAGATGTATAATGCTTTATATACAAACTCAATGGTGTAAACACAGATGTAGTTCAGTATCGGTAAGTATTCCAAATTTAAATCACATTCTCCCCCTAGAGGATGAATGAAATTCAGTACAATTTTCTTTCCCTGTTTTTAACAGATTAAAAATGACTATTGTTATGTTCGCTTTTTGTGGCACAGAATGTCACTTTTTTGAGCAAGTGGTACGAAAAAAATATTATAGACTAGAATTAGATGATTCCCGCCACTTCTGATTGAATGAATGAATGTATTCGCGTGGATTAAAGTTTTTTAATTCCCGCGAGAACTCTTTAATATTCCGGGATAAAATGTAGCCTACGTTATCTCCATTCCTTTCAGTCAAATCGGTTCTTTCGTTGTAGGGTGAAGGAGTAACAAACATCCATCCATCATCCGCATATACTTTCGCATTTATAATACATATTAGTAGTATAGTAGGATTTATAATATTAGTAGGACTTACAGACTCCCGCAGGTCAATTGCGGAAAGCTACAACAATCATTGCTACAATCTTAATTGTGGTGCGATCACCCTTGGACGAGAGAGAGAAGGACTTGCCAAACTCTGCCAAAGTCTTTGAGTATTAAACCAGCACTTATATACTCAAAGGCTGATGAAGTACATGTACGACGTATACATGTATTTATTTGCTTGTGTGCTCATTTTCTGTAAGTGTGACAGCTTTTGAGTTAGTGTGCGCTCATGGAGATGTAGTGAGTTAGTAAATGAGGGTTGTACGTATTTACCTCACCTCCCGCGGAAAGTGGCAGAATTTATTGAGTACTAAATCTGCTTTAAGGCAAGTCCTACTTTAAATGGTCGAAGGCGATCACCACATTTCCTATCATTTATGGTATAGGTACTTAGTTCGAAGTTCGGAGAACTGATGATCGTTGGGGTCCCAAGGTGCTGGAGTGGCGACCCCGCACCGGGAAGCGCAGTGTTGGCAGACACTGGGTGGACCGACGACATCAGACGAGAGTGGAAGCCGCTATATATGCGCGCAAAACAGAAACCTGTGGAAGTCCATGCAAGAGACTTTTTTCCAGCAGTGAAAATCTATTGGTTGATAAAGAAGATGGTATTCTTGCTGCAGCAGTGCTCTTTAGTCAATAGCGAGAATGTGACGGCATATACAAGAAGTGATTGCGATTGTTGCATTGAATACAACCTCGCAGCAGTTTTTATGGCAATGCGTTATCTATACTAATATTATAAAGAGTTAAGATTTTTTGTTTGTTTGTTTTTTTGTCGTTTGTATGTACCGAATAGGCTCAGTAACTACTGGACCGATTTTAACAATTTTTTCACCAATAGAAAGCTAAGTTATCAGGAAGATAACATAGGCTATAACTTATTTTCAAAAAAAATAGAGATCCTTAAGAAAATTGCAATAATGTAACCCAAAGTAGCAAAATTTTGCCTTTAAAATGCATTATTTCGCGTGTGCTGGGAAAACTATTGATGATACATAAACATTATGTACTACATGATTAAAGTACTCATTATTCTCTACAAAAAAGTCCAGAAGGGAATATATCTGACTATCATATTTTTGTCACAATAGTAGCTTTTGTGTTCTAAAATTTAATTAGATCGCGTTTGGTATTAATTCTTCCTTCTTCTACTACACTAGCGGCACGCTATGATGGCCGGTTTGACACATTACAATAGTGATGTGGAATGTCAATTTATTCTCGAACAAAAAACAATTATGTTTTGTTTTTGTACCTGATTAAATAGGTTTGATAAAACAAAAATGTATATGTTTATTTAATTTATTTGAACGAACTGAATATTTGAATGAAAATGAATATACATACTCATATATGCACACAAGAAACATATGAATACAAAAGATACCAAAAAAGGTGCCACAAAAGGCCATAATTAATCAGATTCGTCCATACTACTATTTTCACTGTCGTCACTGCTATCATCACCTACATTAATAATTATATGTTCGTTTTCTATAATATTATCTATTTTCACATCTCTTTCATAATCTTCCCTTATTAATTTAACAGTTCTATTCACAACCTTTTCCCAGTCTCCTTTAGTCACATGTTCACAAGCTTCTTCTAATAATTTTAGCATTTTTTTTTTGGTAAATGGGGGTTCTGTATTGTGTCTTGCAGCATATCCCTTAATTTGAGCCCACACCAACTCAATCGCATTATACTCACAATGGTAAGGCGGTAACCGTATAACTCTGTGCCCATGTTCTAATGCTATTTCGTCAATGACGTATCGGATCTTGGTTGGTTTGTTTTCTTTTAAAAGACGTACTAATTCCGCTTTTAACATATTCATGTTTGCATCTACGCCATTTTTACGAAGCCATGCGACGATATCAGCTTTCTTTTGGGATTGGGCAGGTGGCTTGTCAATTTGCATCGAGTGGTATGGGGCGTTGTCCATAATTATAATAGATGGTTCAGGGAGGCTACACAACATTGAGGTAAACCATTCAGTAAACTTTTCTCCATTCATGTCTTCATGATAGTCTCCAGTGGTTTTTGACGCAAAAGCCATGAGAGAACCTTCGACAAACCCGTTGATGGTTCCGGCGTGACAAATTATAAGTCGCGATCCTTTTCCTACAGGAACTTTGGAAGTAGATGCTGCTGTGTCATCGTTTCAAGAACGGCCTACAGTATGGTTAGCATTAAGCCATGTTTCATCCAAGAACACAACATTTTGCCAATTTTTGATTTCTTTCACTTGCCGTAAAAAAGTATACCTTGCCATCGCTATATCAAATCTTTCCATCAATATTTTGCGTTTGTTACATTTTTTGTATCGAAATCCAATGGTCTTCAAAATCTTCGTTAAAGAACTTTCCCCACCGAAGAATAATCCAGCTTCCTTCAGTGAATGCACCAACTTTTTTCTTGTTGGATACTCCTTCTGTAAATAGTAGCCGTAAACATGTCTTCGGATAGCATCGGCATCAAAGCTATCGATGCCTACGACTGGTTTTGCTCGTTTTCTCTTTTTTGGTGTGTGAAGTTTATTTTCTTCTGTGCCAGTCTCGCCATATTTTTTTTTAGTTATCCGTCTAACAGTTCGTTGTCCAATATTAAGCGCATCAGCTACGCGTTCAACCACTGACGTTATAGGTAAAATTGGCCCTCCATTTTGAGCTTCACGATCGAAATAGTTACGAAGGCGTATTACGAACTCACGTGTCTGACTATTTAGAACAGTTCTCTGCGTACGTTCGGTCATATCGACGAAATCCACAACAAAGGGCTTGAACAGAGTCCAAATTAACGAGCAAGGGTCAACAGTAATGCAGTATCAATATTTGAAATCCAAAGCCAGGTCAAAACTATATCACAATCGCATTGCACTGACAGTTTATACTTTTCGAAGCAACGTCAATTCGAAACTGCTTTGTTTTGCATTGAGCATTGACGCGAGTTTGCCGGAGGTAGTAGTTGTGCTAGCCAGCGATCCTATGTGACGATCGTATTAGATTCCATTTTTAAAAATTTTCAATTTAGAAAACCAAATGCCGAGTTGTGGTATATATCATATAAAAATAAAAATTTTACCTTTTGTATGAAACAGCTGATATTTTTTTGCGATTTCAGAGGTTTGTCCACATAGTGAAAATTGTTCATATTCACAAGTACATTCACCCCTTAAATGGTGCAAACTGATTTTTCTACACTTGTATACATTTTAGAAATCAATTTAATAAATAAATTTTGAGTCCTAAACCTAAAACTACATTCGATAAAATTTATGAATCTCTGCACATCACTATCGTCAATAAAGTAATACAATTATTTCCTTCAAAGTCGTTATCAATTAATACGGAACTTCATGAGCGGACAAACGTCAAACCGGCCATCATAGCGTGCCGCTAGTGTAATACATAGGTAATTATAAATGCGAAAGTGTGTTTGTTTGTTAGTTTGTCCGCCAATCACGCTGCAGCAAAGCCACGGATTGACGTGATTTTTTGGATAGTAGTTGGTATAGTTCAGAACCTGGAGGGTGGAGGATTCCCGCGGGATTTTAAAAACTAAATCCACGCGGATGAAGTTGCGGGCATCAGCTAGTTACATTATAAGTAAGTGTAGTAGGTACTTGGATCCGACTGCGACTGTTTATTATTTATAATGCATACTTACTTCTCGATAATAATTTTATCTTATAGGTCACCAAGGCTATAAGCACTGTTCCAACAAAGGAATCAGATCTATGAAATAATTCATTAAATTGAGACAGGCGCGGGCGCTTACTGATAAAGATTTTGCTTTATGCTGTAGTAGTGTACCAAATATTATGTTTAACAAGTGTAAATTAAAGACACGTGAATCAATGGCCGGACTATGTACGATATGCCCGACATCCTTTTACTCAGTTTTCTGCTCCATCGTGAGATCCTTATCGATCCTCGATCATCATCTATTTAACACCTACTCATTGAGACCATTCTAATGAGCCCAACCCAATATAATATCTGCTGCAAGTTACTGAATCGGGATCCCCAGACTACTTGATGCTGCAGCATCAGCTCAAGGCTAATAATCCGAAGTAACAGTGCACCGACAAATCAATCGCACATGTGGAAGTTTGTAAGACCCTTTAATCAAGTAAGAAGTGAGCTGATTTATTTATTTATTAGGACTCCAAAAGTCATACACTTATATACATTACTTATAAACTATGCAAAAACACATCTTCTTCTTCTTCTTGAGGTGCCATCTCCTACCGGAGGTTGGCTATCATATTGGCTATTCGGACCTTACACACAACTGCGCGGAATAACGATCGAGTACTCAGTCCAAACCATGTCCGGAGATTCTTGAGCCAAGAGGTCCGTCTTCTCCCAGGGGGTCTCCTACCTTGTGTCTTCCCCTGTATTATGAGTTGGAGCAACTTGTATTTATCGCCACGCATTATATGTCCCAGATATTGCAGTTTTCGTTGCTTTATTGTGTTTAAAACTTCTGCCCCTTTGTTGACCATCTGCAAAACCCTTTCGTTGGAAACTCTATCCGTCCATGATATTCTCAAAATTCTTCTATACACCCACATTTCAAATGCCTCTAACCGATTGCTCATATTTTGAGTTAAGGTCCATGATTCGACACCGTACAGAAGAACAGAAAAAACATAGCATCGTGCCAAACGCACCCTGGTAGAGATCTTTAAGGATCGGTTGCAGAGTAAGTGGCGCAACTTCATAAATGCGTTGCGTGCCTGCTCTATCCGGCACTTAATTTCTACGCTATGATCATTTTGGTCATTCACAATGCATCCCAAGTACTTGTAAGCGTTGACTCTTTGTACCGTCTGGTTTCTTATGATTAAATCTGGTGTTATGATCGGTTGCGATTTACCGACTATCATGACCTTTGTCTTTTTTAGGTTAATGTTCAGTCCATATCTAGTACTAATTCTATCCACGCGTTGAAGCAAATTTTGTAAGTCGTTGAAATTTGACGCTAGTAATATGGTGTCATCTGCGTACCGCAAGTTATTAATCGGGTGCCCATTAACTAGAATACCTTCTTCGGCATTTTCCAGGGCTTCTTCAAAAATTGCTTCCGCGTATATATTAAATAGCAAGGGGGACAATATGCAACCTTGCCGCACACCTCTATGAATGTCTATATCTTCCGTTAGCACTTGGTCAACACGCACACGTGCCTTTTGTTCCCAGTAAAGGTTCCTAATGATCGTCAAATCTGCTGGATCAAGGCCAATGTTGTTAAGAATTTCGATAAGTTTGTCATGCTGTACACGATCGAAAGCTTTCTCGTAATCTATAAAACAGATGTATACATGTCTATTCATATCCCAGCAGCGTTGCAACAATACCTGGTAACCAAAGAGTGCATCTCGAGTACCGAACCCATTCCTAAATCCGAATTGAGTGCTTGAAATATTTTCTTCTACTTTCCTGTATATTCGGTTATGGATGACCTTCAAGAAAATTTTCAAAACATGGCTCATTAACGATATTGTTCTATACTCGCCGCATTTCCTGGCGCTGTTGGATTTTGGGAGAGTCACAAAGGTAGAGAACAGCCAATCTGAGGGTATCATCCCAGTTCTGTACACACCGTTAAACAGACGGACAATAATTTGTAAATTTTCTTCCGCCAACAGCTTCAAAATATCACCGGAAATTTCATCAGGACCAACTGCTTTCCCTGATTTTGCTGATTTTATTGCATAAATTACTTCTTCCTTCGTTATGTCAGGTCCGCTAATATTTGAGTTGATCAGCTGTTGGGAACTTCTAGTGTCACTAAACAAATTCCTTACGTAATTCTCCCAAGTTCTTAGTTTTTCCTCAATCGACATTACAAACTTTCCATTCTCATCCATAAGTGTTTGAAAGACTTTCAATCTTTTCATGCCCACAAAGGCCTTGACTTTCTTAAACATGTTGAAATAATCATGTTTCCCTTGCAGTTCTTCTATTTCTAGACACTGATCACTAGCCCATTTTTCTTTGGCATCTTTGCATCTTTTAACAATTTCTTTATGTAAATCATTATACTTTTTCACATCAACACCTTTCATCTCTCGTCTCGTTGTCATCAATTTTAGTATATCTTCTGTAATCCAATCTTTCTTTCCAACTGTTTTGGTTGCAGTTAGTATTTCTGTTGAGGTTTTGACTATGACTGTCTTCAGACTTTCCCAAGTTCTATTTGGTTCTTCGGGAAGAGATAGTTCCTGATTTTGAAGCTCATTTACCCTATTATTGAGAGTTTTAAAAAGCTTCAGTCTTGTATCTTTGTCTCGTAATTTAGCGATGTTTATAATTGGTTTCTTAGTTGGTGCTAATAATTTCTTCATTTTGATAGCAACAGTTGCAACAACTGGGTTATGATCCGAGTATATATCAGCACCTGGGTAAGTTTTTGCAGACCTGAAACTATTTCTAAAACGCTTGTTAACCAATATATAGTCTATTTGGTTTCTGACAATGTGTTCGGGCGTATGAGATGGAGATGTCCAAGTATACAGTCGACGGGGTGGTAGTTTGAAGAAAGTGTTGGTAACTATAAGATGTTCTTCTTGACAAAATTGGACCAACAGATCACCGCGTTCATTTCGTTCCCCTAAACCAAATTTCCCAACAGTTCCATTTACGACACCTACACCAATTTTCGCATTAAAATCGCCCATGACTATATTACATTCGTGGGCCTTTAATTGGTGCAGAACTTGCCTGATGTCATTGTAAAAGGGATTGATGTAGCCGTCTTGTGATTTGGCACCTGTGGGGGCGTATACTTGTATGATGTTGATATTGGCCGGCTTGGCTTTAAGTTGCAGTAGCATAACACGATCTGACACTGGGACAAAATTCAACACTGAGTTCTTAAGGTGTTTCTTGATTATAACTGCGACACCATACATATGTTGCTCATCGTCATTACCGCTGTAATATGTGATAGTATCATCTGATTCTTTCATACCAGTACCCTTTAATCTTGACTCGCTAATCCCCAGAACGTCAATGTTCAATCTCTGCATTTCTTGTGTGACATTTGTATACTTCTCGCAAGTATACATGCTTCTCACATTCCACGTAGCAATCTTTACGGCACACCCGGGGATTCTTCGCACCCTCTGACCATTGAAGGTCTGCCGGGGACTGAGGGCCGTTTTTTGTGTTGTATTAGCCATAATGATTGTCCTGGGAAGAATAATGTGGTGGTTTTCCCTTTGCCTTCCACATCGCTGTTTGTCACATAGTGACAATGATGAACACCGACTGTACCGATCCACATGATCTCCACTCGATGCCCTACTGTACCTGCAGCTGCTCAGGTACAGGGAGTGCTTATTTACTGGCGGCACTTACTCGCCAGGTCACAAAGTTTTCATCGGATCTTTTGTAGCATTTTATAAGGTATCTCGTCCCAGAAATACCCACTACACAAAAAAAACACATCATTAAATGTCTAACTTATCTAAAGGGGTCACGGCATACACAGAAAACATTTTTGAGGCTTTGGTGACTGCATTGGGTGCCACCAGCGGCAATGGGGCTACTTTCAGTCTGCCTGTCTTGACATGTGTTGAATTATAATAATTAGAAATAATTACGTTTGCTTTTGTGGAACTTCCCCTCATTGTGGAAACTCTGCATACATAGAATAATATCTATAAAGTATATTATAAAAGTATTTTGAAAAGAGCAACTGCCGAGTTTCTTGCTGGTTCTTCTCGGCAGGAACGGCATTCCGAACCAGTGGTAGACTCATTGACGATTCAAAAGTACTTGTAAAAAATTTATTTGAATAAAAAACATTTCTATTCTATTCATTCTCTATTGTCCTACCACAGGTTGCGCAGGTCAGGGATGCAATATTATGTAAATCAAGGATATTTAAAATAGATTTTTGATAACTTTAGTGTTATACCATGAGGAACAATAAGTTTAGTATCTTACTCACTTCCACACAGTATTGTAATGCACAATAATTATCCTCATTCAACACTGATATTAACAAGATAAACAACTATTTTAGACGGAGCAAACTTTTTACGTGTTTACGCGGCGACGGCTTACGTATCTGATGATCTTCAAACGCCATTGATTGACCTTTCTGCTAAGATCCAACTCGATTACCTCAGCTTTCAAACAGACCGCAATCAGAAAAAACCGCATCCAGAAAAAACCGCATCAAAATCGGTATATACGTTAGGGAGCTACGATGAAGCAGACAGACACACAGATGCACATCAAACATCTATCACCCCTCCTTTTTGTCGGGGGTTAAAAACATAGGTAATCATTATAAGTTCATACCTAACATAAGACAATATTATAAAAGCACCACCAAGTTATATTGTGTTTACTTCTATAGTGGATTAATTGCGCGTAAACCACGCCTATTGTTTACTAAACCAGCTTTAAATACTATGATTTCCTTATTACTTAGATATTGTTATAAGATCGAAAATGCCTTGATTTAATGATCTAAAGTTTTAGTAGTTTGTTGCGTGCACAGTAACAACCTGCGCCGGCATAATTATACTTAATCGCATTATTATCACTTCAATTGTGAATATTCATAATATGCAGTTATGTACATTAAAAAAAATATATGTTTTCACCAGTATGGTATGGTAATCACATCACGCGTGGGCAGAACCCCTGCAGCATCAGAATTGAGGATTTACACCCTAAACTTTTTACAGGACTATCTTGCAAAGTTTTTGTATCGATTACAGAAATATTCACGAAAATCGGTTAAGAAATCACGAAGATATCGATATACATAGATAGAAAACACAACTCCTTTTTTGAACGTCGATTCAAAAAGTAGTCTTTATAACATCAGCTATCTGTCAGTGAAAGTCCCGTCAAAATCGGTCCAGCCGTTTCCGAGATTAACCAAAACAAACAGACAGACAGACAAAAATTTAAAAAACGGATGTTTTGTTCCAAGTACTGAATATGCTTTCAAAGTAAAAAGCTATTATTTTGACATTACAAACAGACTTCAATTTTATTTATTTGTATAGATAGGTAACAACCCTGAAACAAAACTCGGAAGGCCTTAGCCATATAGTGCGTATTTTGATGATGTAAACTCGTCTGCCTTGGCGGCTGATAGGCGACAGTGGCGACATACAGTGCGACCAGCAGCCACGCTAATAAAATCTACGCTATAGGGTTACCACTGATTACTAGATGTTATAGGAAAGGAAAGTGAAGTCCTGACAAAATGCAACTGTCTTCTACTGCAAATAATGGTACAGCAGATTTATAATATCTAATTAGTAATTGGGTATTTGACTGTTCTCAAAATGTTGATATTCATTTTTCGGCATAAAAGTTATTACTGATCAAAGTCTACAAATTAAAAGTTAAAAATGATAAGAGTCCTAAAAGACTGATCGTTTTTGCAAGTTTTCGAACGAATATCTGATTTCTAAATTACATCACATCTATACATTATTATAAACTTATAATACCAAAAAAGATTAATTATAAACCTAAGTTTTTTCTAAATAACACAAACATTATGTGATTTTTGTCAAACAATGTTTGTATATCCCATCAATTAACAATAAGTCTTATTACTTAACTAGCTGATGCCCGCGACTTCGTTCGCATGGATTTAGTTTTTAAAATCCCTCGGGAACACTTTGATTTTCCGGGATAAAAGTAGCCTATGTCACTCTCCAGGCCCTCAACTATACCTATGCAAAAAATCACGTCGATCCGTGGCTCTCTTGCGGCGTGATTCAAAGACAAACCAACAAACAAACACACTTTCGCATTTATAATATTAGTATGATTAGAATATAGGAAACACTGTAATATTACGTCCATACGATGTATTACATGATACATCCATACTTACTATACATACTTTGGAGTAGTTTGACTTTGACAAAATAGGGCTAGTCGTGATGGCTATACGATAAAGTGTGCATGCCAGCTTAAGATGAGCCGTACATTCAAAGTATCCTGTACATTCCGGGGTTCAAGTTATTTCGACCTTATTCTGAAGATTGTGATGGCTATAGCTGTTTAACTGTGACTGTATCTGCCTATTTCTAAAACGAAATTTTCTATGAAATGTGTATGTGAACAGCTGACTTGTGGCGTCACACTTCAGTAGCGCTATCTCTGTCTAACAGGAAACTTTAAAGCTCTATATTTCGGAGACTAGTTAAGATATTTAAAAAAGAAAAATGGTATTGTGTTAATAATATTTAAAACTTTATTTTTAATAAATAAAAAAATATGAGTCAAATACCCAATTACTCAATAATTATTGTAAATCTTTTTGTTTCTAATAAATAGAAAAGAGAATATAATATATCTATTTATTTTACATCTTGTGGTGTGGACGTGCGTTAAGCAAAAATTTACTATCTTAACACAAAAATGACAATATTTTTACAGTCACTGTTAATTTGGTTTTCAAAATATTATGTAATTACGATTTCGTTAAATTAATCAACAAAATCATAATTCAGCTTGGTTGGTCTTGGTTTATTTTTAATTTATAGTGTTTTTGCTGCAACATTTGCAATGCATTTTAGCCAATAGCGAAAGAGTGTCGGACAATCAAAAGTGATTGCGATGTTCACACTGAAGTAATCATCTTTAGCCAATCCCACGGTTGTTTAAAAAAAAAGTCGTGTGGTGTCGTGGGACACCAGATAGGAACGAAGTTCCTTATTATAAAAAAAATAATTATAAATATAAAGTTCTATTCGAGGTATAAAGAAAATAATTATTCGGGTATACATTTTTTATCAAGATTTTTTTATCGATAAAAATCAAAATGACCCCAGGGAAGCCTTAATATCGATTTTATAAAATATTAAAATTAAAATAACTTTATAAAATAAAAAATGAAAATAAAATTGCGCGCCCCCGGGTGGACTCGAACCACCTTTCGGTTAACAGCCGCACGCAAGCCCATTGCGCCACGGAGGCCATGCACAACTTATTGAAATTATTATATAAGATTCTTGGGCCAAATCTTACGCTTTTTTCATAACGTTACGGTCGTTTTTGCCGCGCCATAGGGAACTTCGTTCCAAAATGTCAGGACAAAATATTAAGATGTGTGGTAACCCTAGCTATAGGAGTAAGACGTGTTAACTCGATAACTCCAAAGCCGCTATTTAATTTTAACTAACCATAACCATGTTAAATAAATTAATAAAAATAGTTTGTTGTTAATCTTCATTATCATAACAGCTGTTTGCCTATCTACTGTAATTAGTATAATGTTAAATACTTTTTTAGTAAGTATTTATCTTTATGTTTACTTTTTCCCGCGACTTCGCTCACGTTAAGTTCGATTTTCTTATCTCGGACATCTCGACCGAAAGAATGTCGTCCGAATGGCCGAGTTGTCCTTTTGCAATTTTATTTATTTTCTTAATGGTCAATTCGACCGCACATACATTCCGACCGTACAGTCATTCAGTTCAATGTTGTCGATTTTTAAATAAAATCAACCGGTTGTTATTTATACCCATGCAAAATAAAAAAAAAGGTCGATCCCTTACTTCGTTTATACGTGACAACTAGGTGATGGTGGATTTAGTTTCTATAATCCCTCGGGAACTCTTTGATTTTCCGGGATAAAAAGTAGCCTATGTCACTCTCCATGTCCTCAACTATACCCATGCAAAGAATCACATCGATCCGTAGCTGTTGCGGCGTGCTTGAAGGACCAATCAACCAACAAACAAACACACATTAACTTTGAATATATAATATTTATTAGTAATTACTAATGATTATGTTGTTTAAATTATCAATTTGTTCTTAATTTTAATTAGGTATTTATTATATTTGGTATACATTAAATACAATTACCAAATAGAATAATTAAGTAACTGTGACGATATAAGAATAAATTATGTGGTTGTTGAGATATTCAAATACATGCCTGCAGTGTGCGATACGAGAAAAACA
Source organism: Oeneis ivallda (assembly GCA_029955525.1). Lineage (NCBI taxonomy): Eukaryota > Metazoa > Arthropoda > Insecta > Lepidoptera > Nymphalidae > Oeneis > Oeneis ivallda. Next base: position 3,799,987 of record JARPMR010000016.1, on the reverse strand, counting down.
TTCCAAATGTTTGAACAATTCACAGCGCCTTGAAACAAGCTGATTAGTGTAGGGAGATAGGTAGGCAATTTTTATCTTGTTGCGAAGTAGGTATATTAAAACCAGTGTAATTTTGATAAAACACTGATATCGACGCACTGAGCTGTCTGAAGTGCCTGTGATAATACAAATTTGGCCAGACGGACTGATAATGACTAACTTTACGTTCAGTTTTGATTATATCGAACTCTCATATTATTTTGATACTACCTATTTCTACGAAACTACTGAAAAGTTCCCTGCTCTAAAGTTTGCATCCACGTACATAATGTATTTAACTTTTACGGGCTACCTAAGATAAGTTAGGTGACGCTCTCTGCATGTCAATTTCGTTTTCACGAATCTTTAGGCAACACAATATCCAATGCATAATTATATTTGTGTGTAGATAACTATCAAAGAATTTCCTAAATTATAAGACAAACTATCATCATCATTATTAGCAAACCATCAACGGCTCACTACTGAGCGCAGGTCTCCTCTCAGAGAAGGGTTATAGGCTTGTTATAGGCCGTAGTCCACCACACTGGCACAATGCAAATTGGCAGACTTCACACACCTTTGAAGCATTATGAAGAACTCTCAGTTGTGCAGGTCTACTCACGATGTTTTCCTTCACCGTTGAAGCGTGTGATATTTAATTGCTTAAACGAACTTGACTCCGAAAAGTCAGACCCGGGATCGAACCTGCGACCCCCCCGAATAAGAGACCACAGTCCTAACCACTAGGCTATCACTGCTTACAAAGACAAACTATGTTCGGAGGGAAATTCAAGTTTACGAAGAACGACCTCCCTGGCGCAATGATGAGCGCTGTGGTCTTATTACTGGGAGGTCTCGGGTTCGATTCCCGGCGGGGTCAATTTGGGAATTTATAATTTCTGAATTCTCTCTGGTCTGGTCTGGTGGGAGGCTTTCGTTGGCCGTGGCTAGTTACCACCCTACCACCAAGCGATCTAGCGTTCCGGCACGGTTGCGTGTAGAAATCGATTAGGGGTATGGGTTGAATTTTCACTGCCATACCCCTTCCAAGTTAGTCCGCTACCATCTTAGACTGCATCGTCACTTACCATCAGGTGAGATTGCAGTCAAGGACTATCTTGTTATCGAATAGTCTGTTAAACTTCCCTCATTGTGGAAACACTGCATATATAGCTTATTTACTGTATTGTAAATTTGTTTTGAAAAGAGCAACCGCCGAGTTTCTTGCAGGTTCTTCTCGGCAGGAAAGGCATTCCGAACCAGTAGTAGATTCATCGACTATCCAAAAGCACTTGTAAAAGTTTATTTGAATAAAAAATATTTCTATTCTATTCTATTCTAATAAAAAAATATTTAGGGTTATTATTCCTATAAAATACGACAACCGCGGCGGGGGCTGAATCGGCTATAGGAGTCTATAAATCACGTCGGGGTCACCATCTTTAGGGTTATTATTCCTTTGGGTGGTAGAGGAACTGGGTGCGGAGAGAAATAAAGTCCAATCTTGTACTCCAATTATATTTGCGTGTTCACCCGTGTGTACAGCGCAGTGTACCGATAAATACTCTCCAATAAAATCGCATACAATCTTAATATATATAAATTACGTGTCACGTTGTTTGTCCGCGATGGACTCCTAAACTACTGAACTAATTTAGATCAAACTTCGTAATTATCTGTAATTTGGTCCAACTTGAAAGATAGGATAGTTTTTTTTGATTACGACAGTTTATTTGTTTTATTTATATAGATAAGTTGGCGGTACGAAGTTCGCCGGGTCAGCTAGTTTTCTATAAAATACGACAACCGCGGCGGGGCGACTCGCTGAATCAGCTATAGGAGTCGCGTTGCACGATGCATATTGTGTCCCTACAAATAAAAGCGACGATACTTGAAGACTTTGGACGATTATTCAATAATTATTACCATCCCTTGTCGGCAGTGGGCACCACCACCACCCACCTGACGGTGGTGCGCGTCAACAGCGACCCGGCGCCGGTGAAGGACCACCAGGTGCCCGTGTTCCTCTACAGCAGGCAGTCCTTCGTCGCCGACCAGTGGGACCTCACCACCAACCAAGTATGTACCAATGACTATCAATTGGGTATTTGACTGTTGTCAAATTCATTAATTATGAACATTATAAACATGTAAGAATTGCATTAATTGTAAAAACAGAAAATAAATCGGCCAAGAAACAAATAAGTTAACTTATAAGCTGTTTTACTGCGACTGTATAGCATCACTGTAGCAGTGATAGCCTAGTGGTCAGGACTGTGGTCTCCTATTCGGGGGGTCGCAGGTTCGATCCGGGGTACGCACCTATGACTTTTCAGAGTCAAGTGCGTTTAAGCATTTAAATATCACTTGCTTTAACGGTGAAGGAAATCATCGTGAGGAATCCTGCACATATGAGAGTTCTCCATAATATTCTCGAAGGTGTGTGAAGTCCGCCAACTCGCATTGGGCCAGCGTGGTGGACTATGGCCCTTCCCTTCTCTGAGAGGAGACCTGCGCTCAGTAGTGAGCCGTTGATGGGTTGCTGATGATGATGATGATGATGATAGCATCACACTAATGTCTCACTCTAAAACGAAATTTTCTGTGAAGAATACAATCTTCACAGAAAATTTGTCTTGTGAGTTGTGACGTCACACTTCAGTAGCGCTCTCTTCGTCTAACGGTCTAACAGGAAACTTAACTTAAAGCTTTATATTTGCGAGACTAGTTATGATATTAAAAAAAGAAAATTGGCATTGTGTTATAATAGTTAAAAAAATTATTTTAAACTAGCTGATGCCCGCGACTTCGTCCGCATGGATTTAGTTTTTAAAACTCCCGCGGGAACTCTTTCATTATCCGAGATAAAAAGTAGCTCTCCCGGTCTGAGGAACCACTACTACATCCATTACTATACCCATGCAAAAAATCGCATCAATCCGCTGTTCTGTTTTTTTTTTTTAAGTATCCTATGTCCGTCTCCTGGTGCTAAGCTACCTCTCCACCAATTTTCAGCCAAATCGGTTCATCCGTTCTTGAGTTATAAATAGTGTAACTAACACCACTTTCTTTTATATATTATATAAGATATATAAAAAATATCAGTCAAATATTTTACTGTATATTTTAAAACCAATGCTAACTGGCCCGTTGAGGAAAAATTGCATCCTGAGCATCCAACATTGTTACCGTCTTAATTGAGGTAACTGAAGTTGTGATAATCTTGTTACAAACTTACAATAAAGCATTTTAGCCATTAAGAGTTTCGCTACTGTCGACCAATACTGTACAAATCATTTCTATTGTATAAGATGAACAGTCAAATGTAAAATGTCGCATTTGAAGTTAGAACAATCTTTTTGCTGCTGCTGTCAAAAAGAAGCGAAACTGCCTTGTTCTACTTCTAACCATAAAGATAACAAGGAAATATCAGAATAAATAATATCAAAAATAAATCAGAATATTATAAAAAAAATATTCTAATAGGTACTGTGTTTAAAAAAGCTGTAATTGCTTAGTGGCAGGACTGCGGTCTCCTATTCGAAGGGACGCATGTTCAATTCCGCGCACGCACCTCTGACTTTTCGGAGCTATGAATGTCACTTGCTTTAATGGTGAAGGAAAACATCGCGAGGAAACCTGCACGCCTTAAAGTTCTCTATAATGTTCTTAAAGGTGTGTGAAGTCTGCCAATTCGCATTGGGCCAGCGTGGTGGACTTCTACTCTGAGAGGAGACCTGCGCTCAGTAGTGACGTTAATGGGTTACTCAGGATGATGACTGTGTTTATGGTAATACTATATTTTCAACACACTTGCTCATAAAGTGGCTCTAAGTTCACCGCAATTAGGCATATAATGACACCTATAATCAAACTGTGACTTTTACATTACTATTATTCACGAGTGACTTATAGATTCCAGAAGTTGTGACCGCGGCAGGATACCTACTGCGCCCAATGTTGTTGTGCAGTTGAACAAGTTTAAATTTAGTATTATTTTGTTCACAAGTGTGTTGAAAAACGTCGTATGATACACGTGTGTATTGATGATTACCGTCCTCGGCGATCTTAAGACCCTCACCTAACGGCTCGGGTCTCAATGGCGCCTCAGCGGCAATCACCAACATTACACCCTTGTACCATAATGTACTACTAGCTGATGCCCGCGACTTCGTCCGCGTGAATTTAGTTTTTGTTTTTTTTTTTTTTGTATTAAAACCTTCCATGGACCATAAGGAACATACAAAAAAATAAATTAACCGAATTGGTCCATCCATTCTTGAGTTATGCGCTTACCAACATTCATTTTTATTTATATAGATTATATGGTTTTAGACATTTGTATCGATCTCTTTCTTTCCCCTGACGATGAGGTTTTATGCTTTCGTGAACACTCTGAGCAATAATACAAAAGCGCAACAATTACTTCAGATTGGTTCCGTAGTTTGTACAGTTGCTACACTTTGTTTATACGTTGCAACTGAGTAAACGAAGCAGTTTCCATAGTAAGTGGGCGGCGAATTGTGAACGTTCACGCTCGGGCGCGCACACGCTACAACGTCTACGCGGATTAGCGTCGCGCACTCGATCATGAATTTTAATGGCCTCGCGTGATTGTTTATTGCTTGGACGGAATAAACTGTTGCTATGCGGTATAAAGCAAGCGAGCAGTGATAGCTTAGTGGTTAGTACTGCGGCAGAGTAAAGATAGATAGAGTATGGAAACTACCTATAAACGTTCGAAACGGCTCACTCACACAAACATGCGCATCGACGAGACCAAATACCGCTCCTCAGTACTGAGAGCACTGCGAGGTCCGCTAATGGTCTCGTCGATGCGCATGTTTGTGTGAGTGAGGCCGTTTCGAGCGTTTGTAGGTAGTTTCAGTCTGGTTATAATTCTACTGTGACTGCGGTCTCCTATTAGGGGAGGGGCGTAGGTTCGATCCCGGGTACGCACCTCTGACACGGTAATATTAATGTATACAGTATTGTAACTCGGCCGTATCTTTGACATAAATGCCTACAGCCGCGCGGTACGTAAACATGCGATAGGGCTGCCCGCCTCCAGCATTTTAATTACATTTGCCTACTTTGTGTTTCCATTTAGTTTTGTGATTGTAAATATACCTTTTTTCATATAAACAAATAAAATACTTTGTGAATTAAATAGGAAGTGTTCAATAAAAATGCGTGTTGTTTTTTGATTCATGAACCGTATCGTGATTCATGAAACGCCTATAACTACCTATTTCAAGGAAGTGTTCAATAAAAATGCGTGTTGTTTTTTGATTCATGACCGTATCGTGATTCATGAACCGCCTATAACTACCTATTTCACTCGTGTCAATCACTTTCCTTTACTCTATTCACTTTATTTATTAATCCAGACATCTTTTTTTCGGGAGATAAAAGGAAATACCTTATCCATTAAAAATACACACATTTTGTACCTACCTACTAGTAAGTAAAATTATTTTAGAGTCTTACCTTTCAGAGTTTCCAGGTAATTTAAAAAAATTATCTCTGGATGCGTTATTGACGAATTCATGCAACCAAAAACAGCACAATATATCCTCCTCGTCATATTAAATATGTACTTGAACTTATTTTTAGTTAAAAAATTGCGCAGTTATTGTTAAAAAACATAACACCCTCCGTTCGTCACTGCGGCACAGTCGCGACTGTCTGCGTACCGAGCGCTTACCGAGATCGAGGCGCGTAGGCATAGCTCGCGCTTCGTCCGTTTGTATGAAGGTACTGACAGACATGCTCATTTGTAGCACGAAAGCATGCTACTAATGAGCATTTGCTCATTAATAGCAAGTGTGTCGTAACGTTGCTAGTAATGAGCATGCTTAATTCGAGCATGCTCAAAAATCAACAGCCGTTTGATTTTTTAGCATGCTTCCTGAGGCGCGGGTGGAAGGGGGTGTGCTTTAAGCACGTCTGTACAGGTTTTCTTATGAGCATGCTTATTGTCACTTCGATCTGGGCTTGGGAGCGCATCACAATAAAAATACAAATAATTTAATTAGTAATTTATATCTTCGTAATTAATTAATATCTTCGTTTCGCATCTCTGCCAACAATCAATTGCTTGCTCCAAGCGTTTCTCTTATATTTATCCAGTTACGTACCCAAATTCTCATTTTTATTGCCCTTTTCTTTTTGCCAAAATTTTCTTAAACAATTGCAATGCAAGCAAAAATATTATTTTATTGAGTTCTGTACAGATAGAACTGGTTCCTTGGAAAGCGTCCATTTTTTTTAGCCAAGAACCTGCGTTTAAATTGCATGTGTGTACTGTTGTTTGCTTTAAGTATGCTTATTCGTGAGCATGCCTAAAATAAGCATGCCTAAAATAAGCATTTGTGTACAGTGAAAGAGCATGCTCGTTTTGAGCATGCTTTGTTTTGCATGCTTTTTGTTTAGAGATTAATTAGCATACCACTAATGAGCATGTCTGTCAGTACCTTGAAGTTGGAATACTGTATACCTACATAATATTACCGTGCCTCTGACTTTTCGAAGTTAAGTGCGTTTAAGAAATTAAATATCACATGCTTTAACGGTGAAGAAAAAGGAAACCTGCACACCTAAGAGTTCTCCATAATGTTCTGGAAGGTGTGTGAAGTCCGCCAATTCGCATTGGGCCAGCGTGGTGGACTATGGCCTATAACCATTCTCTGAGAGGAGACCCCGCTCAGTAGTGAGCCGATGATGGGTTGATAATGATGATGATGAATGATGATACGGTATGCGGAGATCCGTAGGAGAACCAAAGTCACCGACATAGCTCAGCGAGTCGCGAAACTGAAGTGGAAATGTACGGGGCACATAGTTCGAAGAGTCGATGGTCGTTGGGGTCCTAAGGTGCTGGAATGGCGACCCCGCACCGGGAAGCGCAGTGTTGGCAGACCCCCCACTAGGTGGACCGACGACATCAAACGAGTCGCAGGGAGCCGCTGGATTCAGGCGGCGCAAGACCGAGTTCTGTGGAGGTCCATGCAAGAGACCTTTGTCCAGCAGTGGACGTCTATCGGTTGACAAAGAAGAAGAAGATGCGGTATACCGCTTGCATACAGTAAGCAAGCAGTGATAGCTTAGTGGTTAGTACTGCGGTCTCCTATTCGGGGGGGTCGTACTTATGAGCTTTTAAGAGGAGTGTCTAGTGACGAAACGCGACGCGAGTAGGTATTTTCCAAAATGCTATCTGTTTCACAACGCTTCGCTGCCCGACCCGCATCGTGCGATAGAGAGAGTTGCAAGTCCAGGAGTTATTTGCCTAAATTTTATTCTTGAAATATTGTTTCGGGTCATAACGTTTTTACCCCCCTAAACGTTTACAAAATTAGACAATTTTGGTCTCATTAGATTCAGTACACCTTAATCTAGGCTCGTACGTTTCATTTTTTTAGTATTTCAGTTTAGTTAAATTTAAAAAAATAAAATTAGTCGAGGTAGTTTTTTTAGTCAAAAATATGGTATATATAATATAAATAAAAATATTTAGTCACTAATAACTTTTAACATAAGCAATATTTCTTTAAAACTAAAACGTACGGGCATAGTTTTTCATTGTATCTGCAACATTTCAAAAAATTATGAACATTGGACAACATTTACGGGTAGCAAAACGTTATCGCTTTTTGAAGCTTTTTGTATGAAAATTTTCAACTAGACAATCCTCTTAAGAAATTAAATATCACACGCTTCAACGGTGAAGGCAACATCGTGAGGAAACCTGCAAGCCCGAGAGTGCTTCATAATGTTCTTAAAGGGGTGTGAAGTCTGCCAATTTGCATTGGGCCCGCATGGTGGACTATGGCCTATAGCCCTTCTCTGAGAGGAGACCTGCGCTCAGTAGTGAGCCGTTGATGGGTTGCTGATGATGATGATGATGCGGTATAAAACGCAAGGAAAGGTTGGTAGGAATAATAAATCGCTCATTTGCTGCAATGATATTTTATGTCGAAGAAGTATTAACTACATAGATACGCGCCGTCGAGAACCTCCTCTCTTGGAGGTCGGTTATAAAGACCTCCGCCGCTCCACTCCGCTCCGTACTTGGGCATAGTGCCTAAAAGTAGATCGTCGCATTTTTAGGTTTTCGTAGTAGTACAAGGAACCCTTAGGTACAGTTATTTTAGTCGTATGTAGATACTTAAAAATGTACGCATATAGGTACTCACTACACCCACCTACTCGTATTTTTTATTTTACTACTTAAATACCTATTTGATGTAAGTACCCCACTGGCCACTGGAACCCCAATGTTAATTTTTTTATTTGCATCCATTATCTTTAAAATTACGAATTACTAGGAGTATTACAATTTAGAATATGCCAACGGGTCGCTTCTTCATTATTTATCGCGTGATCTGGTTAGTAGCGAACACGAGAATGAGTAAAAAGAATAATTAATGCAAATAATTATTATAATTCAAAAATATAAATTCGATCATCCGCATCAAGCATTTTGCTAATTTAATCGTTTCCAGTAAAAAATTGTAATTGGTCTCCGAGTCTACGTGGTAACCCACCCCTTCGTTAGTCTGACGCCCGTTTTAAGTCATCATCATTCATCATCATTAGCAACCCATCATCGGCTCACTACTGAGCGAGGTCTCCTCTCAGAGAAGGGTTATAGGCCATAGTCCACCACGCTGGCCCAACGCGAATTGGCGGACTTCACACACCGTAGGTAGTCCCTAAATTCCCCTTATCCCTTACCCAATGTCATTTCCACCTTGGTGTTCCCTAAGGGTTCGTGAAAACGAAATTGACAGAAACCATCACCTAACTTAGCTTCATTAGCTTAAATAGCTCGTAAAAATTAGGGAACGTTGGGGAAAATGGACATAAGTGTCTTATACCTAATGACTAAATTAAAATTTTGATGACGAGAAATCCCTTGGCTGTGGTCTCACTTGATGGTAATGACGATGCAGTCTAGGATGGTAATATGGAAGGGATATGGCAGTGTACACTAAATCTTAAATAATTTCCACACGATATCGTACCGGAACGCCCTCCCACGAGACGGAAAGTTATGTTTTGCCCAAAGTCGAAAATAACAAAGAAAATAATATACGTACTTATTTGAAAAGGCGGTTATAAAAAAAATGGGAGATTTTTTTTTTATTTTTAAGCTTGTACTTCACAAGTTTAAAATTAATAAGTTGATGAGTTTTTGAAGAAAATATTCCACATTATAATGGAAAAATAGCTTAGCTATCTGTGATCTAGAAATTCTTATTCAAATCCAACAAAAATAAATTAAAATCTAAAGTACCTTTTAACTTGACCTAAAGTGCCTGTACCTTTTTAGACCTACTAGCTGCCCGGACAGACTTCGTTCTGTCAAAAGTTAAAAGTAAAAATTAAATTTTTTTGTTTTTTTTTTATTAAAACCTTCCCTGGACCTTAAGGAACATACAAAAAAAAATTTACCGAATTAGTCCATCCATTCTTGAGTTATGCGCTTACCAACATTCATTTTTATTTATATAGATTAGCTGATAATAATGCTGATTGGCTAATTAATATTCATGTAAATCAAGCTCTCGTCCTTTACATTTACATAAATTTTATGAAATTGCTTCTGGTTTTAGGTAGGTTGGCAGTTAGCACTAGGCAGGATATAAAAAGTTCATTGACCTAATCACGTCGCGACTCGCAATAATTTTATCATATTATTTTGACATCGCGCCAACCAGGACAAACATACAGCTACTGTTAAAATGAGTCCATTATGATAATGAACAAGAATAATAAATAATTATGATTATACCTATAATGGACTGCGTGAAATCGAGTAGGGGTAACGTGTAACTATACAAATTATATAATCAATCAATTTTGTTCTGATAAATGGTTAAGAAAATAAAATGGAATTCCGGGCTCCAATTCCTCAGCCTGATGCTGAAGTGGTACTGTTAATTTAAAAGTAAGAAGTACTTATTGATAAGCTGATTGTCATGAATATTGTTGCTTAAAAGACACTGTTATACTTGTATATGTGTATGTTACTGATAACTCAGGATTCTAACTTAGAATCCTTCGCCCGCTCGGGGTTCAAACTAGGTAGGTACCTACCTACTCGCAATAAAAACGAACTTTGCTATCTTGTTGAACAAATAAGTATTTGTAGTCTTACAATCCTTAAATAGAATAAAGGAAGTTCCTATTTCATTCATAAACGTATAGTATAAGTACTCTTGTGTGGGTTTAAAGTCCAATATAACCAAATCATAGCTTGGCCCTGGGTGTTGAGTACAAACAATGATTAGTCCGCGGTAGAGATGGCCGATTTTTCCAAGAATTGTAAACTAATTTATAGGAATTATTTGCAGTTATCTAATTAGCGTTCCACATGCAAAAAATATTCGGTTTTTTTTGCATTCAGATGATGATCATTCAATTATTATTTACCTTATTTACCTACTGGTATTATGAACTATATTACGTTCACTCTTTCTGTGGATTGATACCTTATAACATTGTGTCCACTTTTACTTTAGATTGGGTCGATTGGGAAACCTCTGGATTGGTTCGATTTGATATTGTCGATATTTTTTTCCACATCCAAAAAACTGCGTAATTTGAATGATTATTATTTTCATTCGAACAATTATTTTCATTGTAATTATTATTAGAACGGTCCAGAAGTTCGCTCCTCTGGATTGGTTCGATGCGATATAATATTTTTTCACGTACAAAAACGATTGAATTACTTATTATTTATTAGAAAGTAATTAATTCAACATACATCATTCAACTTCTCAATTTCATCTTCTCATTCATCAACATAGTTCGAAGAGCTGATGGTCGCTGGGGTCCCAAGGTGCTGGAGTGGCGACCCCGCACCGGGAAACGCAGTGTTGGCAGATCCCCCACTAGGTGGACCGGCCACATCAAACGAGTCGCAGGGAGCCGCTGGATTCAAGCGGCGCAAGACCGAAGCCTGCGGAAGTCCATGCAGGAGACCTTTGTCCAGCTGTGGACGTCTATAGGTTGATAAAGAAGAAGAAGAAGAATTAATTCAAATGATTATTGTAATTCAAACAATTCATTCGAATTATTAGACTCGAATCATTCGAACAACTAACTGTTCGAATGATTATTCGAATGAATCATTTTAATTCGCACAGCTCTAGTACGCACTACGCTGCATACAGCATAGAACGAGGTCACACTCACAACTCACACGCCCAAATATAAGTTAACCAATTCCGTACACACTGGGAGTGGGGCCACTCGCCATTCCTAATTAATGTTATCAACATCCTTTGTGTTTATCTATTTAAAAAACTTTAGTTCAAATGTTATTTAACTGAAGGTTTTTTTTAAATAGACAACACTTGACTGCGAGCACATTTGATGGTGAGTGAAGATACGGCCTAACAGCGTTCTTGCATAGAAAATGGCTATTCACCCATGATTTCAAGGTACCCAAGTTATACTAAGACTATGATCATCCATTTTATCTCCAAAAATTGAAAGTTTCAAGAAACCTACATCCACGCAGACGTAGTCACAGGCATTAACTAGTATTGCCTTATCGTAAACTAGGACATTGGTACCTTCTGAGGAAGTATTAGTGGTATGATATGACTGAGTGAACGACCACCGCGGCCGGTTGACCCGATCGTTTTGCTCCTATAGTTTTATTTTTGACCCGTTACACATTCTTGGATATTACAACACCTCAACGAAATGGTACAGATTACAATCCAGGTTGAGTAACTTTAGCTTCCAGAAGTGAGATTGACAACAATTTCAACAACAATATATACTTAATAGGGTATTTGACCGATATTTTTGCAATGTATGTTTGTTAAGGCGAACAAAACGGGTTTTCCCGCGAAATTCAAATTTAATTTGGTTTTTCGCAATTTGTAAACTAATATGACAAAGTAGGCTTATGGCATTCTAATTGCGCAAATGGCAGTATCACCTTCACAGGTTTACATAAAAAATTCTTTACTTGAATGTGTCCAGTTAAGAAATTAGTCTGAGTATCGACTGATTTGTGAGTAACTAACGTTAAGAACGCGTATAACACCAAAAAAAATCAGATTTCGCGATGAAATAAAACATAGCCGCAACCTCATGTAAGGCGCGACAAAAGAAAGCGTTTTGCGTGGAATAGGAGTGTAGTAAGCGCCAAATACTTTGTAACTCGTAAAATATTAATTTTCTTTTCAATTCACTAGGGTACTCTTGATAATATCAATCGGAATTTAATGTAAAAATTTTGGCCCTGTAATATGCAACACATTGAAAATAAATGAATATTGGTTAAAAATTAGACCTAACTTCGCGATTTTTTATTATCGAACAAATTTCATCTTTATATGTTTTTGCCCAAGCACGTCCCTTGAGAGTATGATGTAATTTTTGCGTGTTTTTTTTCGGATAGTTGAAACTTGATCTACTACTGTAAAAATCAAATCTGTTTACTGTTAACGAACGTACACCCACTCTTAAACTCGATACTCAGACTAATTTCTTAAACTATTTGGTCATTTTATCAAAATATCCGGGCATTATGAATAAGGGCCAATTAATCACTTGCTCTCATAGCATAGCAATTAGCAACTACTGCAGGGATACCTGCATAGTACCTACACAGCCATACCTACAGTGCCCACATAGTACATAGTCATACCTACAGAGTACATAGTCATATCTACCTACTGCGCAACTAAACTGTGGAGCTATCGAATCCCCCTCTACTATGAAAATTAAATATTACTAAAGGCCGAATTTGGTTGGTTATTAATATTGGTTTACTAAAACTTCTTTATTTAATTTTTCAATATCCTATTTTTAGCTATATAAATTTAATGAGAGCCAAATTAAATCCATAATTTGTTTATGTTTGCAAATTAATAATGTTTCAAATACATATAAATAGCGTATAATTTGAATAGCGCAAAGTGCGTCACTGCATGATGGATACCTATTTATCTAATCTGAATTTGAAAATGATCTAAGAAACGTAAACAACTAGTATGAGCGTTGTTTATAGCAGTTTATAGGCTCCTTCTTAAACTTAAGGGGAAAAGTAAGACCGTTGTTAGACTATTCGGGTTGTATGGATCAATTTGAATGGTAGTTGGTTGGGCAGTAAAGACCAAGTCATAAACTAGCAACACCATCCTGTCGTCTGCGCAAAATGCAGAAATAGAGAAATGAGTATTTAGTCCTACCTTCGCCTTCGGCCAAAATAGGCCGAATGTTTGGCCGAAGCCAAAAGTTTCTAGCATTTGCGCCGAAATTGAACACTGTTACGAATACGTGAGAGGACGATGGAAAACGCGACACGACGACGCGTCACGCGGGCATGTAATACACATTGCTATAGTCCAGATTTCCTTACTTGAGTACTCGAGTAAACAATAATGGCCGAATGTTAACCAAAGACAATTTATAGGGTTGGGAAGTTATCGCATGAGCGATTGAACGAATGTGAAAGCATTATACAACTGAATGATTTTCATCCCAACTGCGATGGTCATAGACGTGTACCATTACTATAAATTTGACGTAAAAAGTAACTAAACAATATCTTTTTCATAATTATATTAAAAAGAGGAATTTACAAGAAAAAATTAACGAAGATTTATTAATTATTACTAATCAGATTTTTGTTCTATTCTAAAGTATACCCCATTTGTGGGTAACATTGTGATACAAACAATTTTCTTAAAAAAAAAAACAGTAGTGTATTTTTATTTACCTGTTTTCTTTAGTAAAATGTTCTTTAGTTTGGTAATAATTAAGATTATCTATATTTCATTTTATAATAATATCTAATTTTATTTAAGATAACCATTACAATCATTTTCTGCTAGTGATTTATTTTTTATCAATATCCATTATATTTTATGTTCTAAAGTTACTCACCTCTACTGTAATGATGATTCAATCATTGAAGTAGGAAGACTAGTCGTAATTCCTAGTTCCATGGATTCAATCCATTCATAAGGTCACTCATTCGCCTGTCCCCACCTCAACGATTCATAGACAATCTAGGGTTACGAAATGTCACTTTCTCCTAATCTGTGCAAATGAGTTCTGCTATTATTTCGTTTTTGAGAAAATAAATAGGTATCTTATAATGGTAAACTCGAGGCAATTTTTGGTGTAAATCGTAACGAATGTGTTTGATGAATAGATCTAGACAGTTATACATAGTTAAAAATGTGTGATTTGTGTGTAAATAAGTGATATTCATATCAAGAGGTGTTTGTTTACTCGAATACTCAAGTAAGGAAATCTGGACTATACGTAGTACTATTATATATTCTGTGATTACGGTAGTAAATATCATTCGTCTATGTCTGTGACATCACATTGAGCCGGCCGCCATCGCCAGTAATATAACCAAATCAAAACAAAGACTTTTGAAGTTTATTATTTTTAGCAAGTTGCAAAGTAATTTTAATCATCCGCTAAGTTGTTTATCGACCGAGCGAAGCGAAGGTCTTTGAGTCTACTTGAGTGAATTTGCACTTGTCCGTCCGTCCGTCCGTCCGTCTGTCAGAGCCTTATAACTTCTGAATTACTGAACGTAATTGACCGAGCGAAGCGAGGTCTCTGAGTTTACTAGAGCGATTTACACTTGTCCGTCCGTCCGTCCGTCCGTCCGTCTGTCAGAGCCTTATAACTTTTGAATTACTGAACGTAATTACTTCAAATTTAGATATAATATGTAAACCGATGGCCTCCAGCCGAAAATGGCTTAAAAAGTTATAAAAATCTTTATTTCAGGGGGGCTCTCATAGAAGCGAATGCGAAGAAATTTTTTTTTATTTGCGATTCATAGGTTTTCTGTGTATCATTTTAAAGACAATTTGGAACAGAGTACAACCGTATTTTTTTTTAATTTTTTTCCTAATATTGACGAAATTGGGGGCTTCCAAAGTGGCGATTTAATACGCTCGCTTGAAGACGCTCTCTGGGAAAATTTTCTATATATTTTCAAGTTCTACTTATTTTCTTACTTCACTTGTATCCTGTACTTGAACAACAAATACTAAAATTATATGAATATAACGAGATTATTTAATTTTTAATGAGCATCAGTAAATTTCACATAGCTTCACAATAATGCTAATAGATGGCGCACTCCATACACACATAACTATTCCATGGAACTAGGACTACTAGGAGTTACGACTACGATCTATCCCAAAAACAGTTTTGCGTCGACTACTATTATTTAGGTACATAATATCATATTATTCAATTAAAATTATTCTTTAGTTAAATATCAAACTTCAATAATTTGAGATTTCGGGTTCATTAAATTATGTGATTATAAAGGATTTAAATAAAAACTTGATGGGTTCGGCACGATTTCGTGTCGTCCGACTGCTGTTACCAAGTTAAGTTACGTTAAGCTAAGTTGGGCCCAATTTATTATGCAATTAATTTGGGCCAAATTAATTGCTGCATTTTGTATATTTTCTATTCGCGTCGATAGATGACGATTTGTACAGATGCCCCTAACCCGTTTTCACTCGTTAGTATACCTACATAATAATTCAATGTTTTCACTGACGTTCCCTTACCTTTACGGGCTACCTATGATAAGTTAGGTGATGATTACTGTCAACTTCTTTATCACGATCCTGTACGGGACACCTAAAAGGACATTGGGACGGATGTTAGGACTTAGGATTGTGTTTTGGAGCTACCTACGTAAAGAGACTCCTACATAGGGGATGATTTAGGTATGTTTGGTGAAAACGGGCATAATAATAATAATGTCAGTTTTGGTCGTCATGTATCGATTGAATGAATAATCATGGGATACCGTTACCGCGAGGTCTCAGTTCGGGGCGAACCACTAGTTACTTCAATTTTAGATATAATATGTAAACCGATGGCCTCCAGCCGAAAATGGCTTAAAAAGTTATAAAAAATCTTTATTTCAGGGGGGCTCTCATAGAAGCGAAAGCGACGAAAAAAAAAATTTTTTGCTTTTCATAGGGTTACAGTACGTCATTTTAAAGATAATTTGGAACAGAGTACAAAAGTATTTTTTTTTAATTTTTTTCCTAAAATTGACGAAATGGGGGGCTTTCAAAGTGGAGATTATATTTGACCTCACAACGGAATAACCATTGAGAGCTGGGGCTTGAAAGTTTTATAATTTTAGCGTAATATCATGTACTTGAACAACAAATACTAAAATTAGATAAATGTAATAAGGAAACTAAATTATTTAACTTTTAATGAGCAGCAACAACAGAACTTCACAATGATGTCAATAGATGGCGCTCTCATCTCATATAGCAAATGCAGCTTATATGTAACATAATATATTCAATTAAAATTATTATTTAGTCATTTAGCAAACATCAATAAAACTTCACGTTGCAGTTTGTTTTTACATGTTTTCTGATCGTGTCGATAGTTGACGCTGTGTACAAGTAATTTAATTTGAATGTTCCAAAAAACTATACCTAAGTTTGATTGAGGCCTTGAGGATTTCACTATAACAGTTCCCTAACCTTTACGGGCTACATATGTTAAGTTAGTTGACACTTTCTGTCAACTTTGTTATTACAAACCTCTACGGGACAACTAAAGGTGAAAATGACATATGGGATGTTAGGATTGTATTTAGGGGCTACCTACGTAAAGAGACTTCTACAAAGGGGATGATTTAGGTATGTTTGGTGAAAACGGGCATAATAATAATGTCAATTTTGATCGTCATGTATCTATTGAATGAATAAGTAATTATGGGAAACCGTTACCGCGAGGTCTCAGTTCGGGGCGAACCACTAGTATATACAGTCAACATAAACTTTTAAATATTTAATTATTATTTTATTCACTTTTAGCCAATCTTGAACGGAATTTCTTTGGATTATTAAACCTTCGGCCAAATATTGAGGTGATGGCTGATTAATCGGCTTCGGCCAGAAATCGATCGCGGTCGGATACTAATGAATCCCACCAAAAACATTTTCATGTAAAATGTTGCAAAGACGAGACCATATTATGTAAGCCTACTGATGTTATATATCTATTGAATATTATTATTTATAAGGAATACCTAAATTAACAAATAAAGATATTTTAGTAATTTTGAAAATGAGACATATATAAGTCTCATTTTCAAAATTACTAAAATATCTTGATTTGTTAATTTAGGTATTTCTTATAAATAATAATATTCAATAGATCTTTCTTATTACTCTACGGCTGACGGCAGTGTAAGCCGGATATTCTTTTGTCAAGCGATATTATGGACGGTCGTTGTTTAAGACTTAAGTGAATATATTTACCATAAGATATTTTTAATAACATAGTTCTGTGTAAAAGTACGAATTATAAGAATACAAGATGTTAAACCGAATATTCCGAAGACTTTATTAGAAGCCTCCCGTTTTCTGAAGCTGTGGTCTTCAATTATGGCTCGCACTGTCATTGATAAATAATATGCTTCTGTCCATTTTCCTTTGGCATAATGCTATTTTCGCTTCGCCCTCTTTCGTTATTGGCCCGATCTGGGAATCGAACCCGGGACCTCGTCGTCTTTCTGCAGTCGAACATGCTAACAACGAGACCAACGAGACAGTTAACTGTATAATTACATTTCAAAATGTCTGCACTCTGCAGAGCCTTCATACAATTTTATTATTGTTAGGTACATAATAATATCAATAACACCAGATTGTAACATTGGCATCTGGTGGAAAAATTCAGAATCTGTAATTGTTATTTACTTATCTATTGATTGTTGATTGTATATATATTATAATTCTTAACTATTTATTTAGCTGATTTCCAATACTTTTCTTTTTCTGTTCCCGATACGCTTGGATATTTTCCGCAAGCTATCGTATAAGTAGCAGCTCTAAATATACAGCTCTGTGGCTTTGTGTTTGTGACTTTGTGTCAAACCATTGTGTTTTTAGACGTAGTCGTAATTCCTATTTCCATGGTTCTTCCTGTATTTTTTGCAATGTCTACCAATACCGCTATCAATTTTACCTACGTTTTTATGAGCCGTGATTCTCGATCTCTTCCGGATAGAATAAGGCGACGTTTTAGCATAGGCGTGGCTTCGCGCGGCGCGTGCGGCGTCGTGTAGCGGCGGGCACCGCGGCGGGCACCGAGGCGACGCACAGTGGGTCGAAACAGGCTATATGAGGCACATAGGATTTTTTGTTACAAATTCAATTTAAAAAAAAAACTTATCGAAAGACCTTGTCATTCTGATGAATAATTGTTATTAAACGTTTTTCTCTAAAACTGATAGTTTGCCCGGAAAAAAATATTTTCAGTTTTTGTTGTATATGGAATGAAACAGAAACTGCTAAAATTTGGCCAAGTCTTGAAAGGTCTTGCTTTAAAACTACTTTATTCTTATTCTTTGGCTTATTGGCTATAACTCTATGTTATCAGCTTGCACCCAAACTTGCCCGTTTAAAAGTTATTAGAAACCGAAATTTAAAAAAAAAAAAGAATTTTATTGATTTTATAATGTCGTGGATTATCAAATATTTGACCAAAATAATGTGCTGCATGAAAATTCTATGAATAAATATTGAAATTAACTTTAAATTATTTAAAAGTATTTTTTTAAATGGAATTTGTAACAAAAAATCCTATGTCCCTCATATAGCTGTTTCGACCCACTGTGCGTCGCCGCGGTGCCCGCCGCGCTGCCCGCGTCGGCGCCCGCCGCGTGCGACGCCGCGTGCTCCGCCGCGTTCAACGCCGACGCCTCTCTGTAAACGCTCTCATACTTCGCCATAATATGTTTGAGCTTCACGCGCGACTCGACGCCGCACGCGCCGCGCGACGCCACGCCTATGCTAAAACGTCGCCTTAGTAAACAAGCAGTCTATATCGAAGAACAAGCTTTTGCCGCGATTTCGTCCGCGTGGACCTAGGTTCCTTGAAAATCCCGAGGGAACTTGTTTTATCGGGATTTTTTTTAGTCGATGACAAGATAGTCCTTGACTGCGATCTCACTTGATGGTAAGTGGCGATGCAGTCTAAGATGGTAGCGGACTAACTTGGAAGGGGTATGGCAGTGAAAATTCAACCCATACCCCTAATCGGTTTCTACACGCCATCGTGCCGGATCCCGCTTCAATCGCTTGGCGGCACGTCTTTGACGGTAGGGTGGTATGGTAACTAGTCACGGCCAAAGCCTCCCACCAGACCAGACCAGAGACAATTCAGAAATTATAAATTCCCAAATTGACCCCGCCGGGAATCGAACCAGAGACCTTCCAATTATAAGACCACAGCGCTCACCACTGCACCAGGGAGGTCGTCAAAAAATTTATTTTTAATCAAGAGCCAAAATACCAAGTTTCATGGATTAACTTGAAAAACGACGGACTTTCAATTTAACTCCTCTGGGGATAGATCTTCCAAAAACTGTGAAACACGTACTTCTTTGTTTTTAAACGAAAGCCAAAGTACCAAGTGTCATGGATATAGGTAACTTTAAAAAATTACAGACTTTCATATAAACTTTCACCCCCTATTTAACCCCTCTGGGGGAAGGATTTCCAAGAACTGTGAAAAACGTACTTCTTTATTTTTAATCAAGAACCAAAATACCAAGTTTCATTGATATAACTTGAAAAATTACGGACTTTCATTAACGTTATTATTTCACGTTAACCCTCCCATTTAAACCCTTTGGGGAAGGATTTTCAAGAAATCCTTTCAGTGCTCGCCTACGTCACAAAAGGAACCTACCTACGTCCTACAGCCAAATTAACTTCAGTGGTTTAGGCTGTGCGTTGATAGATCAGTCAGTCAGTCAGGCAGGATGTATTTTTTTAAGTGTAGATTAGAAAACACTACTGCCAATTTAAAAAATTTAAATATATAAAAAGATATCAGTCAAATTAGCCCGGTCAATTTAGACATCCAAGGTTACAAAAATTCCGACTAGGCTGAATATTGGTAGGATTGTTTAAAACACTATTATAAAGGAAATGTGAAAAGTCCTCATCGATCCGGCACGTGCAAAAAAATTTACTCGGGGTCAAAGGTCATAAAAACGGGAATTTCGCGATTATCAGCAAAACGGTAAGTTTTATCATAAAATTAGCTCAGACAAAAATTGTAGATCAGATAATTATCTATAAAAAATGTCTGAATACTTTTTTTCCTAAGAGCCACCGTTTTTGAGATATAACGATTCAAAAAGTTGAAAGAGTTGTAATCGTCATAATTGTTAATAACACACACGAATTCACGTCAAAACAGCGAATGATGTAAAATTGTACAACAATCGTATCTGCTTTGAATGTCTGATAACTGCGAAGACCTTGAGTAATGGCGCCTTAGTACGAGTAGGTACTTACTACTTACCCATGACTTGTACGCAGTCTGTAAATTATATAGCGGTTTTAAGGCATAAGCGGAAAGCTTGTTGGGATAGGTCATCGAGCAGTTATGTGTTTCGGTTCCCTCACTATTGTTAAACTACTCAAATTGTATGATAAAATCTCAGTAGCTTCCTACTGGCTATATCGTTCAGTTGCCAACTAGAACTGTCAAAGCCGCATTTTGTATGAAGAAAAGCGGGTTTGTCAGTTCTCCCATTGTTTTCCATAGCCACTGGAAATTCTGGTATTTTTATGATGAGTAGTTTGTGTTTAGACTTATACTTTTTAGTTTCAGAGCTTTATCATTTGAGGCCCTTAGAGCGGTTTCAGACTAGCGTATTTTTTCGCGCGTATAAGTTCGTATCGGCTTACGTGCTTACACGCGCGCCACATTTTGCGCTTCAAAAAACCGAACGCGCGTACACGCGCTTATTTCGGCGTGTTCGGGCGATGCGCGCGCGAGGAGGCATCTCTCGCTGCTCACGCTTATACCAGCTTAAAAGCACTTCTAACTACTTCTAAGCGCGTCAACGCTCGTACGACTTCCGCGTGTGGTAAAGGTCGCGCCTATACGCGACGCGCTTCTCCAAAAAGGAGCTTAAAAGCCTTAAATACGCGCCAAAAATGCTAATCTGAAACCGCCCTTACTAAAAAAATGTGCACACTGCACAGTAAATAAACTGCCATACATTTGACTTATATCAGTATATTTTACTAGCTAATGCCCGCGACATCGTCCGCGTGGATTTAGTTTTACTAAGCCTCCGCTGTCCGTCTGTCCGTCCGTCCGTCCGTCTGTCAGCGGGCTGTATCTCGTAAACCGTAATAGGTAAACAGTTGAAATTTACCAGAGTATGTATTTCTATTGCCGCTGATTATTAAAATTTCTGTATATTATGTACTATATAGTGTATTTAAACAACAAATACTGAAAACACCGATTTATGATGCGGTTTATAAGTAATTGTGGCCAAAACAAACGAGCATTTTCCCCATATGCTAACTTACTACTATCTAAGAACTAAGATATTTATTTAAATATAAAAAATATGTACCTACGGAATCCTAAAAGTTCGAGGCCCGACTCGCACTTGGCCGATTTTTTAAAAATCCTGTGGGAACTCATTGATTTACCGGGATAAAAGTAGCCTTTTTTTTTCAACCTGACAAGTGACAACCTTAGAAATAGTATTCATTTTCTGATGAAGATGAAATATTTAAAATACGAAGGTGTGTGCGTCTGTCTATCGGACGGGCCAAGTATTCTTTACTTTGAATCCTGGGAAATTATTGAGTTTTAAGTAGTAAGTTAGTAAGATAAGTATAACAAATAGCTATATTCATATATTGTATACTGAAGGCGTAGGTAATCGAATGATTCGGATTTGGAACACGTTTTGGCTTATAAATAAATGTACTAAAGTATGTCTAATTCAGTTTGTAATGCGTAGATTAGTCGATAAACATGTTTTTCATTTAATTTTGCAAGAGCAGTGTGCTAACTGCTAGGTAATTATTATTATTATTACGCAGTTAAGTTAGCTGTTAGAGTTAGACTAATGATGATGGTAATTGTTACATATTTTTTTTGTGAAACGTCTGTAGTTGTGTTCGGGTGATTTGGAAAAATTTCAATAACACGGGAAAATTTGGGAAAATATGTACCTATTTATCAAAATTTTAGCCATTTGAGAACCCCATTAGATACCTAACTAAAGCTTTTATTTAATTTGCAGTTTAGGTGTTTAGGTATTGGGGTTTAGGGGAAATCTTCCAAGTAAAATTTGACTCATTTCCCGGTTTCTTTTATTACTTTTATTTATCTCGACTTTATTTTTGTCATTTTTGCAACATTATTTATCATTGGCCTAGCACTTGAAACCGATAAGAAAGGCCAATCATACTCTTATTTATCAAAATTGCATTAGATAGGTATTATGAGTGAAACCAATTATTATAGTACGTATCTTTTTTAACGATTCTCTCACAATTATGTTCAATTCTTTATTACACAGAACACATACACGGACACACAGAAACAATGAACTGTATAAAATATTATGAATACTAAATATTTTTTGGTTTTATGATGAGATACATACTTAGTCATAAAATATCCATAAAACTATGTTTAGCTTTAACCATGTCAATTTAATTCATATTAAAAAAAATCTGTGTCTTAGTGGCTATTCCGACGAGCCACACCACAGTTAAGTAAAAATGTCGCTAAGCAGCTGTGGAAATTTCGTATATCCATTCTCATCCGTTTAGGTTATCGTACATACCTAAACGTATGAGAATGGATACACGAAATTGAGCTCTAATACAATGACGTTATGGTTTATTTTACTTTGACGCTATTGGTTAAAATGCAACGATGCAACAAGAATGCCATAAATTCAGCCAATCTGAGGCAAATCATTCTTAGACAATCCCACACAGGTAGCAAGGAGACTGAAGTGGCGTTATCGTTATTAATAGCCGCTAACTCGGGCGCATTTGATCAGAATGAATGAATGATCAGACTTTCGTGACAGCCCTTCTCCCTGGTATTAGTTTCCGCAAGTACGTGAATGTCCGCTTGTTTTGCGTGAGTCCCCTGGACCACTCTCCATCGGATCACTTCAGCCAGCCGAACTCACTCCAGAATCCTAGCTGGCCACCCAGAGGTGCGATTGTCTAAAGTTATTCCATCGATCGTAATCGTATTAGATGACATTAGTGTCAAAGTAAATTAAACCATAGCAGCATTGAACTAGAGCTCATTTTCGTGTATGCATTCTTATACGTTTAGCTATGTACGATACGCTCCATAACGCTCCTTGTTAAAATCGTTTGTACTGAATTTGTGACTTCAAATCAATACAATCAAGCATTATTTTACTTTGACGTTAATGTCATCGAATACGAAAACGATCAATGGAATAACTTTTAGACAATTGGTACCCAGGTCGGCGAGGACTTCAGGGAGTGTTGCTGAAAGGCCAATGTATGATTTGCGTTGGTCGGTACACAGTTTAACGTGATTATTAATAATGTGGAATTGAAACATTACTATTTTCGATGAATGTAAGTAGGCTGGGCTTGACACCGCCGTCCGCTAACTTTACTCACAGCATCTTTATGTAGTATAGTAATCCTACTATCCTAATCATAATATAACTAGTGGTTCGCCCCGAACTGAGACCTCGTGGTAACGGTATCCCATGATTATTCATTCAATCGATACGTGATAACCAAAACTGACATTATTATTATGCCCGTTTTCACCAAACATACCTAAATCATCCCCTAAGTAGGAGTCTCTTAACGTAGGTAGCTCCTAAATACAATCCTAAGTCCTAACATCCGTCCCAATATCCTTTTAGGTGTCCCGTACAGGATCGTGATAAATAAGTTGACAGAAAACATCAATCACCTAACTTATAGGTAGCCCGTAAAGGTTAGGGAACGTTAGTGAAAACATTAAATTATTATGTAGGTACTAACGAGTGAAACCGGGTTACGGGCATCTGTACAAATCGTCATCTATCGACGCGAATAGAAAATATACAATATTTAACTAAAATTTAACTAAAAAATAATTTTAATTGAATAATATGGTACAAAAAAAATTACAATACAATTATTGTATTATAATAAGTAACTAAATAATAATGGTCGACGCAAAACTGTTTTTGGGATAGGTCGTTAGTCGTAACTCGTAGTTCCATGGGAATAGTTACTGACTGCGCCATCTATTAGCATTATTGTGAAGCTATGTTGATGCGATATGAATTACTGATGCCCGCCAGCGACGCGGGGCCCCTGGCGATACACTGGCCCCGCGCTCGATGACGACCCTTTCGTCAGTAGCGCGGGGCCCCACACCGAACACGACACCGCTCCGCTCGCGGCGGCGACTTGCCCGCCTGCGACGCGGGGCCCCCGGACCGACACCGGTCCCGCGCACGGCAGCGACTCTATCGCCCGTAGCGCGGGCCCATCCTCTGGACCCGACACCGCTCCGCTCGCGGCGGCGACTTGCCCGCCTGCGACGCGGGCCCCCCGGACCGACACCGGTCCCGCGCACGGCAGCGACTCTATCGCCCGTAGCGCGGGCCCACCCTCTGGACCCGACACCGCTCCGCTCGCGGCGGCGACTTGGTCGCCTGCGACGCGGGGCCCCCGAACCGACACCGGTCCCGCGCACGGCAGCGACTCTATCGCCCGTAGCGCGGGACCACCCACTGGACCTGACACTGCTCCGCTCGCGGCGGCAATCCTGCCCGCCAGCGAGCGGAACCTCCTGAACTGATGTCGGCCCATCGCACGGTGGCGACACTATCGCCCGTAGCGTGGGCCCACATATCGGACACCGCCCCGCTCGCGGCGGCAATTCTGCCCGCCAGCGAGCGGAGCCCTTGAAGCCCCACCGCAAGGCCCCTGCTCCCCACGGACCAGGAGCCTCAGCCGCCATGGACCTAATTGCCAAGACGGCTGAAAATCCATCACCGGGGAAGTGCTCTTCCCCGCGCCCCGCCCGGGTAATGAGGCTCTGCCTCGAAGCCCGTACCCTCCGCTGGCCACGGCCAGCGAAGACGACCCGTGCAGAATTACTGATGTACATTAAAAATTAAATAATCTCGTTTCTTTATAATATTCATATAATTTTAGTATTTGTTGTTCAAGTATAGTAATAAGTTTATATATAAGTGACCTAAAAACATAAAATCAGTTTGAAAATCCATAGCGGATTTTCCTAGAGAGCGTCTTCAAGCGAGCGTATAAAATCGCCACTTTGAAAGCCCCCCATTTCGTCAATTTTAAGGGAAAAATTAAAAAAAAAATATTTTTGTACTCAGTTCAAAATTATCTTTAAAATGATACGTAACAATTTTATGTAACGCGATATTTTTTTTTTTACTTCGCATTCGCTTCTATGAGAGCCCCCCTGAAATAAAGATTTTTATAACTTTTTAAGCCATTTTCGGCTGGAGGCCATCGGTTTACATATTATATCTAAATTTGAAGTAATTACGTTCAGTAATTCAAAAGTTATAAGGCTCTGACAGACGGACGGACGGACGGACGGACAAGTGCAAATCGCTCTAGTTAACTCAGAGACCTCGCTTCGCTCGGTCAATAAATGCGAAAGTTTGTGAGGATGGATGGTTGTGTGGATGGATATTTGTTACCTACTCTTTCACGCAAGAACGGATTTTGATGAAACTTCACAAGGTACCTAATAGCTTAAACACCGGAATAGCACATAGGCTACATTTTGTCCGGAAAATTAAACATTTCCCGCGGGAATCAAAAAACCTTAATCCACGCGGACGAAGACGCGGGCATCATCTAGTCGGCGCAGTCGTTGCTGGTTGCGGCACGTCTGTAAGGACCCTTAGCGTCGATCATAATAACTTTATTATGCAAATTCGTTTTGTATTTGTCAGACCGTTGCGCGTTGCCTTGAAATTATTACTTTTGAATCGTAAACATGTTTTTTAAAAACCTAATCCGCCCCGCCACGCATTGTGCCGAAAAACCTGTTAGGTTCTTGTGAAAATATGATTTGAGGTTTTGGAAATTATTTAACGGCTGCGACTTGCAATAGTTTTGAGCTCTGTTGAAAAACTTTTCAACTTACAAAGCGACAAAATATTATTTTTTGATGCAAATTCGTTTTGTATTTGTCAGACCGTTGCGCGTTGCCTTGAAATTATTACTTTTGAATCGTAAACATGTTTTTTAAAAACCTAATCCGCCCCGCCACGCATTGTGCCGAAAAACCTGTTAGGTTCTTGTGAAAATATGATTTGAGGTTTTGGAAATTATTTAACGGCTGCGACTTGCAATAGTTTTGAGCTCTGTTGAAAAACTTTTCAACTTACAAAGCGACAAAATATTATTTTTTGTCTCCCCATTCGCATCTATGAGCATTGAGCCTCATTTATTCCTTGAATAAAGTTTTTTATAAATAACTCTTAACGGTATTTCAGCTTTGGGCCATTCTTTCATCTCAACCCATCGCTGGCCCACTTCTGCATACAGGTCTCCTCTCGAATCAGAAAGGGTTTAGGCCACGTTTAGGCCCACCGCTAGCCAAGTAAATGAAATAATTCATCGATTCTTAAAAGTTATATGGCTGACAGAAAGACAGACAGATGAGCAAGTGCTGTATAGAAGTAGAGTCAGAGCTTCGCTCGGTCGATAATAATTAATAATTAAGAACTAGCTGATGCCCGCGACTGCCCGGACACGCGTCCGCGTGGATTTAGTTTTTAAAATCCCTCGGGAACTCTTTGATTTTTCGGGATAAAAAGCCTATGTCATTCTCCAGGTCCTCAACTACGCAAAAATCACTTCGATCCGTAGCCCTGTTGCGGCGTGATTGAAGGACTAACCAACAAACACACTTTCGCATTTATAATATTCGTAAAGATAAGATTATTGTAATGTTATAATGACGTGTTTCATGTAAGCCCTGCACAACCTGCTCTATAGGTCCCTGACAATATTCAAGTAAAATCATAAATGACAAAAAACGA
Source organism: Oeneis ivallda (assembly GCA_029955525.1). Classification (NCBI taxonomy): domain Eukaryota; kingdom Metazoa; phylum Arthropoda; class Insecta; order Lepidoptera; family Nymphalidae; genus Oeneis; species Oeneis ivallda. The sequence continues at coordinate 3,773,046 of JARPMR010000016.1, read as the reverse complement.
CTGCGACCATTCCAACTACTCAGTACTGATCTCATGTCTCCTCTCAGAGAAGAGTTATAGGCCATAGTCAACTACGCTGGCCTAATGCAAATTGGTGGACTTCACGCGCCTTTGAGATTATTATGGACAACTCTCGGGCGTGCAGGTTTCCTCGCCAGGTTTTCTTTCACCACTGAAGCATATTTAACGCGCATGATCTCCGGAAGAAAGAAAGAAAGCGTGCCCGGGATTGTACCCGCAACCCCTCGAACAGATGATCACAGTAATAACCACTAGGCTATCACCGCTCTTACCACCATTGTGACCATTGATCTTATCTAAGAATAAAACCTTGGCATTTTCTTTGGTTACCTACTACACGCTTACGTTATTTCCTGAGGTATTTTGAGCACCAAAAAAATTATCTGCTCTTGTATTACGAAACGTCCATGTGAACTGATTTAGATCGAGCGCATCGAACCTCGTCCGAATTAATGATCTATTTAAAACCTACGCGACGAAAACAACGAGATTTTTTACGAATCACTTTATTTACATCCCACTTGTGATAGGTCAGACATTTTAATGTTTTTGTTATTCAGCTGCCCAAAGCACCTATTAAATAATTTTCCACTACTATAATAGTGCAAGATTCCCAATACCATTGCTTGTTGTGGAAAATATTTATTATTAACTAGATTATGCCCGCGACTTCGTCCGCGTGGATCAAGGTTTTTCTTATTCCCGCGGGAACTCTTTAATATTCCGGGATAAAATGTAGCCTGAAAGGAATGGAGCTCATAAGCCATCTCCATTCCTTTCAGGCAAATCGGTTAATTCGTTGTGGTGTTAAAGAGTAACAAACAACCATCCATCCTCACAAACTTTCGCGTTTATAATATTAGTAGGAATTTATTCAGATCAGAAGTCAGAACACATTGCAGAGGATATATTTTATTTTTGACGTGATAAAGTCCTATAAATCGATGAACACCGGCTGCACGCACGAAAAAGTGTCACGTTCCGCCTGAGCCTGAGCGTGCAAGCGAGAGCGCGGAACAAGCGATAGAGAGGCACGATCGGCCCAAGCGTTGGCTTGTGCCGCCCGCCAGTCATCGTCAATGTTTCTTTATGACGTTATCACGTAAAACTGTCGTCTGTGGCGTAAGCCGACTTTACAGACAACCAATTTTTTCCAACGAGGAGATCCGTAGAATACAGGCTGATGGATTGGATTGGAATTTTTTTCAACCTATTGGCTTGACACATAGTACGCAAAATCCGCAACAGACCTGATGGTATGATGCTAGTTCCATAGAGAATAGGACGGTCGCTGGTGTGGGATGCCAACTGTGCGGAGACTCTAGCTACATCCCACTCACAGGCGACCTCCTCTATGGCGGGTGCAGCGACGCCGAACCGTCTAAGAGGCGCAAGTATGAATACCTTGATAGAATAGAATAGAATAAAATAGAATAGAATAGAATAAAATAGAATAGAATAGAATATTTTATTTTCAAGAATGTGGTACAATCAGGTCTTAGAATTAATTTGCGCTTACACATTCAACTAATTCATTAGTGTGCAAAGATAAATACATTGCTGCTTATTCTCGAGTATCAATTTACAATTAATAGTTAACATATCGAAATAATATTATTGTTAAATTAAAAAGGATCCTATTAATTAAAAGTAAAATAAAAATAAACTGAAAACAATGCATGATTAAAATTAAGATTAAATTTGATGGTGGTGCCTTTTGGGGTGGAAACTCTGGGGCTATGGGGCCCGGAAGTTCGAGCACTTTTTGAAGAGCTTTCAAAAGAGATCATCGAGTACACCGGGGATCCAAGAGCTGGCAGCTAACTTGGCTAAAGAATAAGTTTGGCCATTTAAATGGGCAATACTGGTGGACCTGGTTGTCCAGCAGGCCTAGCATGCACGTCGAAGTGATATCTCGCAAAGAGAGAGAGAGATATTGTCGATGTAGACTGTTTTCTCGTTTACATTCGAGAAAATGACGTCGCCACTCGCCATGTTAGAGTTCGTAGAGAAAAATAGAGAAAATAATTTGATCTCTACTTTTGACGTAACGAGACGAATCATGGTGTGGTGTGCGACGAATCATGTTAGTTTCGATAGAGATATAGAGATAATACGAGAAAAGGGGTAGACAAAATTTTCTCATGCGTGCATGCTAGGCCTGTTGAGCGGAAATGCAGCCAGTATTCTTAGTACCATTCCACGCGGGTATGATGATTATTAATTAGATTAGTTAAGCTATACATTTTATAGAGACAAACAATTCGCAGATGATGATATAATGTCGGTCGTGATCGTCCATTGAAGACAGTGTCCGCTCAACTTAACATATCCACGTGTATTATACGACTAGTCTGGACGTTATGTTGACATGATGCAGTTTGAATACATTAGCGTTCAAGGTGGTGCCAGTAATAGGTATACCTACTTTTATTAATAAACTAGCTGATGCCCGCGACTTCGTCTGCGTGGATTTAGTTCATAACATCCCGCGGGAAATCTTTGTCACCCTCCAGGTTCTCAACTATACCTATCTAATAAATCACGTCAATCCGTAGCTTTGTAGCAGGAAACATTTGATCGTCTTGCTCGCGGCATTGTTAATGATGATTCAAAGAGAAACATATTACTGATGATATTATCAATTACGTTTAGCTATCATTTTTAGGGTTCCGTACCCAAAGGGTACCAACGGGACCCTATTACTAAGCCTACGCTGTCCGTCCGTCCGTCCGTCCGTCCGTCCGTCTGTCAGAGGGCTGTATCTCGTAAACCATAATAGATAGGCAAATGAAATTTTCACATATTATGTATTTCTATTGCCGCTATAACAACAAATAATAAAAATTAAATTAAATTAAAAAAATAAAAATTAAAAATTTCCGTGGGTACATGGAAATATTTTTTTTTTTAACGGAACCCTAAAAGAGCGAGGCCCGACTCGCACTTGACCGATTTTATTATAATTGTCGAATTTTTTACCATACTTAACAAAGACAAAATTACGTTTAGCTATCATTTACGTTTTGTTATTCCACTGTCATTTGCGTTTTGTTATTCCATGTCAGATGCCTTTTTGTTACACCACGTTTTATAGTGACTTGACGGAAACGCGGTCGAACGGGATAAAAAGTATCCTATGTCCGTCTCCTGGTTCTAAGCTACCTCTCCACCAATTGTCAGCCAAATCGGTTCATCCGTTCTTGAGTAGGGCTTGCAAATATTCGAAAATTTTGGTATTCGAATATTCGCCTTTTTTTCGGGTATTATTCGAATTATTCGAATAATATTCGAATAATTTAAAAAAATCAAAAGATGTTATAATAATTATGTTTTTAATTGCCATTGCTCTGAATCAAAAACTTACAAAAGTTAAAAGATTTAAAAGAAAGATTTTTAACGTTGATAGAATACAAATAGGTAATTTAGGTTAGGAAATTGGACATACCTAGCTGGACTGTGTCCCAGGTACATTATAATATACTAGTCGAAGGTGGAGTGGAGCATGAACATTGGACATGATTTTCATTTTGCTAATGTTCATCTTCATGCCCAACGCTGAGAAACCCTGCTTAAAATCATTGAGCACTGTATTAACGTCGCTCAGAGTCTCTGCCATAACGACTATGTCATCGGCAAATTCTATTCACCGTTTATGTTGATGCCAAGTCCGTTCCAATCCAGAAGCTTAAAGACGTCCTCCAATGCAGCGGTAAATAGCTTCGGGGTGATTGCGTCTCCCTATCATACTCCACGCTGCAAGTGGATTAGTCTGGTCCTGTATACGTACTGACATAGTGGCGTTTTCATACAAGCACGTCAACACTTGGATATACCGGTAGTCAATACGGCATCTCTGCAGTGACCTCACTCAATACAGCCCAAGTTTCCACCAAATCGCAGGCTTTCTCATAGTCCAAAAACGCTAAGCAAAGTGGCCGGTTATACCCTTCCATCTTTTGTATAACCTGCCGCAGCGTATGAATGTGATCTATGGTGTCAAATCCTTTTTGGAATCCGGCTTGTTCGGGGGGCTGGAAGTCGTTGAGACGAGCGAGACGATTCGTAATGACTCTCGAGAACAACTCATAAACGTGACTCAGCAGCGAGATGGGTCTATAATAATTCTTCAATAAGGTATTATCACCCTTTTTGAAGAACAGAACCACCACGCTCCTGTGCCATGCTTCGGGCTGTCATTCAGGCCTGTACGTCTGTTCTAGACGATTTAAACATTGTCTCGGAGGCATTTTCTCCGGTGACTGTGGAGACCGATCCGTGAGCGATAGTTACGTCCGCACTTGCTGCAACAAAACCCGATGACCACAGACGCAGTCCCGACACTGGAACGCCTTCTTGCTCTCCTGTGCGCTAACACTTTAAACCAAGCATCGTCGTGAACCCTACATCCCTCACCAACGCTTCTCCTCCAACCGTTCCCGTCATCCGCCAGCTTCTCCCAATTCTTGTGCTTTATGATAAAATCGGTCATGTCTCTCTTGGCGCAATCTTTAAAGCGCAGCCGTGGTCTGCCCGCGTTTCTCTTCGCGTGTGCTACTGCGCCAAGAAGTACTTGCCGAAGCCGGCGAGATGAGTCCATTCTAGGCAAGTGTCCCAGCCAACGTAGGCGTTTTTGCTTTAACAATGCAGTAAGGCTGACAGACTCAGTACGTTTCAGGACGTTCTCATTAGTATCCCTATCTCTCCAAGTGATGCCCAAGATTTTGCGTAAGCAGCGCATATGAAAGGCGTTAAGTCGGCGTTCCTGCTTCGCATATGATGTCCACGTCTCTGCTCCATACAAGAGTGTAATTAGAACACATGTACTGTAAACTGTCATCTTTGTTTTAAAAGTGAGATGTTTATTGCTTCGGGCGGTATACCCTCTTGAATGACGGAATTGAACAATCGCTGAAAAATCTTAAGTACCGGTTTTCCAACCGCTTTCAGGAGTTCCGTCGGAGTGTCGGGTCAGTTTGGCTCTGGGATCTTTGGCCAAATCTTCAACAGGTTTTTGAGAAAGAGATCAACATCCGAATCCAACTCGGCTGTGCAGCATTTGGGAAGCTCTGAGATGTCCTCTCGTCCAAAATCTCTCAGTGCCTGAAGACTAAAGTCTTCAAACAGTGCGTGCTGCCAGTGATGATTTACGGATCCGAGACATGGTCGCTAACTGAGGGCCTCATAAGAAGACTCAGGGTCACTCAGTGGGCGATGGAGAGAGCTATGCTCGGAGTATCTCTGCGAGATCAAATCAGAAATGGGAAGATCCGAAGGAGAACCAAAGTCACCGACATAGCCCAGCGAGTCGCGAAACTGAAGTTGAAATGGCTGGGGCACATAGTTCGAAGAGCTGATGGTCGCTGGGGTCCCAAGGTGCTGGAGTGGCGACCCCGCATCGGGAAGGGCGTTGTTGGCAGACTGACCCCACTGGGTGGACTGACGACATCAAACGAGTCGCAGGGAGCCACAGGATTGCCACAGCCAGAGTCAGGTGCCCAGCCGCAGGTCGGGCACTTAGGTTCCATTTGGTCAATATACCTAAGTTAAGCCCAATACAACTAAAGGGCACCTGACTGTTCAAGTATAACTCTAACCTAACCTAACTTCAGATTTTGGCAAACATAGTACTTGTTAGGCATAAGAAACAGAACTAAATACTTCATTTTGCCGCGGCATTACATAACAGCGAGAGTTTCTAAACTGACGACGCCGTATGTAAACGGCGGAATCACACAAAATGCCTGCGACATGCACATTAATATTCCGAGTTTGGCTTTCAGAAAATTGGTCGAATATTCGAATATAGCAGATTTAATATTCGAATATTCGGACAAGGCATAGTATTCGAATAATTCGAATATTCGAATATTCGAATGCAAGGCCTATTCTTGAGTTATAAATAGTGTAACTAACACCACTTTCTTTTATATATATAGATTCTGTATAATTTGACGTTTGGCATCATCAGTGTGCATTAACCAATCATTTGTTATGGCTAGTTTCGAAACAGTGATAGCTAAGTGCTTACAGGTTAAGACTTCGGACCTTTCGCAGATAACGTATGTGCGTTTTCCTATTCCTATTTTTGATCTGCCCATAAGGCTAGGATTGCATAAAATAAATTGTTCTATTAATTCGTACCGATATGCAGCTATAATTTTCAATATCAATGAAAATACCAAATTTTATTTTAATTACATTTACTTTGATTGTTATCATCATCAACCCATCAACGGCTCACTACTGAGCGCAGGTCTCCTCAGAGAAGGGTTAGTTAAAGCATGTGATATATTTAATTTCTTAAATGCACAAATAACTTCGAAAAGTCAGAGGTGTGTACCCGGGATTAAACCTGCGACCCCCTGTACTACCTGTGATAGGAGACCACAGTCCTAACCACTAGGCTATCAATCAAAATTCAAAAAAATTCAAAATTATTTATTTCACGTAGGCCAACCTCCTTGTGGCTCTTATGATTATGACACGTCATGACTCTACCACCGGTTCGCTGCCGCTAAAAGTAGCCAGTTTGCCCTCTCCCTTAGTGCTGTCGTCGCGTCCTTCGTTGTTGGGACAACACTGTAGTGTTGCATATTTTCAATCAAGGGTTTCTTCGAGATCCCATTGAAAATAATCAGCTAGTTGTAGTAGAGTTGTGTTTTATTTATAACAAATAATCTTTGTTTACACTTCACGGCGCCGCCACTTTGTAATCGCTCCACGTGTATACTGTTGATAGGGTTGCCAAAATCATTTCAATAATGAGAAGCAAAAATAAACTTGTAGTAATTCTACTTGTATAATACGTAAAATTGTGTAGAATAGAATAGAATAGAAATATTTTTTATTGAAATAAACTTTTACAAGTGCTTTTGAATAGTCGATGAATCTACCACTGGTTCGGAATGCCTTTCCTGCCGAGAAGAACCAGCAAGAAACTCGGCGGTTGCTCTTTTCAAAACAAATTTACAATACAGTAAATACTATGCTATATATGCAGTGTTTCCACAATGAGGGAAGTTCCAAAAATGCATACCGACTAACTTCTATCTTAAGATGGGCAGACATAAAGTAGCCCCATTCCCGCCGGTGGCACCCGTTCGCGAGCATGAGGCATGACCCAGCCATTGCTTCGCTCAACCATATTTGAGGGAACGTAACAACCCGCATCACACGACACCACCACAGAAATGTTTAAAGAGTGACTTAAAGTACTTAGATATTTTAAGACATACTTATGCTACCCATGTTAAGGCATCGAATTGAAAACTAATATTCAAATACTCATTTTAAGACATCACTTAGACACAAATAAAGTAGAAACACTGAATCGCACAGGATTATTTTGTTACACAGGTTGATTATTACTGTCTCATGAATGTGTAGGTTTCTATAATAATAAACTATCAGAAGACATTTTAGAGATTTCTCACAACCAGTTAGGAGTTCGGACGGCATCTTTCAAATTTTCGTTTAGACGGCAAGTGAAGGATCATCTGCTCATAAAGTTGACGTATGCCCGTTTTAACCAAGTAGGAGTCTCTTTACTTAGGTAGCCCCTAAACTATAATTAAATTAAATAAATCCAGTTAAGAAATTAGTCCGAGTATCGACTAATTTGTGAGTAACTCACGTCAAACTCGATACTCGGACAAATTTCTTAAACTGGACACTTAAGTAAAGATTTTTATATAAACCTGTGAAGATGATACTGCCATTGGTGCAATTAGAATGCCATAAGCCTACTTTGTCGTATTAGTTTACAAATTGCGAAAAATCAAATTAAATTTGAATTTCGCGGGTAGACTCGTTTAGTGCGCCTTAAACAATTCTCTTATTGCACTCCTACAAGTGATGTCGTACGCCCAAAGGTAGACAGGAAGAAAATACTCGAGCATTTCATTCACCTTTAGTTCTAAGTTATATTAAGCAAGAAAGTGAAAAAATAAAAAGGGATCTTAGATCAAAATACCTACAGTTTGCAACCCTAGCTGTACTCTACAACATGCTCATAATATTAGCTAGACATATTAGAGTAGGTGCACAATGACACTATAGGGAAATATATCAATAGAATTCGTGTATATGATGTCAATAGAATTCGTGAAAATCCTAGGGATATCGGAAAATCGCTTAACAAATTCGTCAGACAAAGGATGAAGGTTTAAGTTCAGATTTTGTTTGACCTCTTGTCCCGATTGCCTGGCGATGGCGTTTAAAATGAAACGAAGTATAAGTAGAATAGTTACAAACATGTTTTACAAACATTACAATACAATATCTGGGTGACCGGTGAATATATTATTATTTTTTTTGGTAAATCGTGTTTTTTGGAAATTATATATTAAAAAAAAAACAAAAAAGTAATAATAAAATAAATATAATCGTCTTGGACTCGAACCGGGGTCTTCTGGTTTCGCGACCGCCCGACTTACAGTCGAGCTATCGGGCCTTTATAGACGATGGCGAAATTTACCTTCGTATTCTAATTATATTGTAAGAGGTTTTCATTGCCTGAAAATACGGATAAAACGACCTTTACTAAAACTGAAACCTAGCTAGATCGATTTATCGCCCCCGAAACCCCCTGCATACCAAATTTCATGAAAATCGTTGGAGCCGTTTCCGAGATTCAGATTATATATTTATATATATACAAGAATTGCTCGTTTAAAGGTATTAGATGTTGTTTATTTTGTAATAATATAGGAAATATAAATATACATATTATACGACATTAATTCTTGGTAATCACAAATGCAAATTCATAATATTTACGAATACATTACAGAAATGTTCAAAATAAACTAGTTTTGTATCAATAAGAACAACAGAATATTTGCCATGTGACTCATGTTATATCCCTACAAATAATGAACTGAGCACTCAGCTACGAAGTTAAGCCTTCGCGAGCCTTTAACTTTTAAAAGTGAAGGCTTTATATTTAACAACACAATAGGCCTTACAAACACTTTATCTTAAAGGTAAACATTATGAAATTATTATAAAGCTGGTTCCACTGTAAAATAATTAAAAAACATACACCCATACGTTAAAAGTGAGAACCTTTATGGAAGCTGGTTAAAAAGCCGGAAAATCATAATAAAGTCGTCGACATTCGATTCGTTTACTGAATACAACTGAATATATGAACGACGGTCGAGGTCCATCATAATATGCCCCTTTGTAGGTTCTAGGCACATGCAATAAAAAAGATACCGGCTGAATTGAGAACCTCCTCCTTCTTGGAATTCGGTTAAAAACCGATGGGCGTTTGGGTTCCAAGGTGCTGGAAAAGCGACCCCGCATCGAAAGACCTTAGCGTTGGTAGACCTCCCACTAGGTGGACGGACAATCTCAGGAGAGTACCACTGGCCTAGCGTGAACTAATCCAGACTTGGGCGAAGTCGCATTACCGAGGCCCTTTTCTTCCGCTTTGAATGTATACTCAATTTAAAAAAAAAACAAAATTATTTATTTCACGTAGGCCAACCTGTGGCTCTTATGACACGTCATGACTCTACCACCGGTTCGGAAAGCGGATTCTGCTGAGAAGAACCGGCAAGAATCTTAGCAGTCGCTCTTTTCAAACTAAATCATTTTACAATATTATTATTATGTAGCTATTACATTGTAATAAGTTTTTTATACTATATTGTTGGCAGCTGGATGCCAAGCCGATTTAACCCATGTAACTTTGTTAGAATGGAATATTTCCACAATGAGGGTAAATTCCAAAAAATGCGTAGAACAATTCAATACATGTTAAGAATCAAATTGAAGCCTCAATAGCTCATGGTTAAAGGCGCGGACTGAGCACTGAAAGGTCGCAGGTTCGAACCCCACCCGTTGCCCCACCACACCTAAAATATGACTGCAGTGATCAGTTCAGTGAAGCAAAGTGATTATACTCGTACTTACCTACTCATATTATGCATAATTTAATTAATACAGTTGTTGATATAAGAAAGCTCAGGCTTCATAAGAAGGCTCAGGGTCACTCAGCGAGCGATGGAGAGATCTATGCTCGGTATATCCCTGCGAAATCAAATCAGAAATGAGGAGATCCGTAGGAGAACCAAAGTCACCGACATAGCTCAGCGTTTCGCGAAACTGAAGTGGAAATGGGCGGAGCACATAGTTCGAAGAGCTGATGGTCGTTGGGGTCCCAAGGTACTGGAGTGGCGACCCCGCAAACGCAGTGTTGGCAGACCCCCCCACTAGATGGACCGACGACATCAAACGAGTCGCAGGGAGCCGCTGGATTCAAGCGGCGCAAGACCGAAGGCTGTGGAAGTCCATGCAAGAGACCTTTGTCCAGCAGTGGACGTCTATAGGTTGATAAAGAAGAAGAAGAAGTTGTTGATAAGACGTTAGCAAACAGTGGAATGTGCTGGCAAAGGTTGGATTAAAGAGCCTAGACCTCTTTACAGGAACTTAAAAAATGTACTCATAAAATAAAATACGTACTGCTTATGTGTAAAAAAAATCATTGCGGGTACAAAGTTTATACTTTACTTAGTATCTACGAGTATCTAGAGCCTCTAGAGCAGCTATACTCAACCAGCTGGCGAGCGGTTAAAATATACGCGATGAATTCGTTCATACTTAGTTATTCAATTCAATTTGTAACAATCACGAAAACCTTAGAAATCATTACCTAATTTTAATTTATTTTTACGGCCCGCGAACTAACACGTGTTTGTGGCCCGTATGAAAAAAAGGTTGAGGCTGAGTCTAGCGGTACAGAATATAGCTGTTAGACTTAGAATAAGCATGTTATTTAGGAAAATTGAGCAAAGTGGGTATGTTTACTTTGCTTTGACCAACCCTTTGTTTTCCATGAACTCATGCCTAAAGTATATTATACTCTAAGTGGTAACCGTGCCCAAGAGACCGATTCGCCGATCATATTTGCCTTTGCCCAAATTCGGTACACAAAGGATTGCTACTTGACCAATCCTTTGTGTGTCTAATATGAAATTCAGTTGTTTTTCGGTTTGGGCACTTCATTTTATAGGTTTGTGACGATAACAGACTTACGACACGACATACTTGACGACTAAAAGGGCTTAAAATTATGCCACACGGTACATTGCGGCGTTTTACATAGAAAAACCGCGTAGTAGGCCTATTCCAATCTCAGTCGAGTTGTACCTAATGCCATTTAGTTGTACACTCTGTAACAAAGTGTCTAACAAATAACTGTCAAACTCCTAACACAGAATACTTATAATAGGGTATTTGATTGTCATTTTTTATATACCTATGTATTTAAAATAAAATTTTAAATATACTTCCACGCAATGCCATTTTTCTTTTTCCAAAGTTTCCTGTTAGACAGAGAGAGCACTACTGGCGTGTGACGTCACAATTCAATAACTCCTTAACTCTCCATAGAAAAATTCGTTTTAGAAAGACACAGTCGTAATAAAACAGCTTTTAAATTATGTTTTTTGATCGATTTATTTTCTGTTTTTACAAATTATATTCTAACGTTACATTTTCTATTAAAGCTACCTAATTAATGAATATCAACATTTTGTTCACAGTCAAATACCCAATTCCTCAATTTGATTTGTGTCACTTTGGTGACTCGATCTCAGGAAGTAAGTTGCTGTAAGTGTCCAATGTCCATGTTTAACTCTAGTTCAATGCTGGTAGGACGCAATGGTCGAAGACTTGGCAAATCAACACGTCAGTGACGAAATGCGTGTATATTAGCTTGTGCCTACCTAGCACATATAGGTAATAATACTTACGATACTTACGCTGACGTCATCCGCAGCTCACCATTTCCCGCCAAAAATACCTTTTGTTTAAAACATACCTATTTACCTATTACCTATTTATTTACCTTTTTTACAAATACCAGGACAGTTACCATGTTACCGATCCCCACTAATATTACCGGGGATCTACCTCAAGTACCGGGAGCAAGGAAAGGAATAAGAGAGAAATAAGTACACAAGGAATTCACTTTATTAAAGGAGAGAAATAAAACACAGATTGTATGTAAATAACTTTTTATCGACATCGCTTGTTTCTATACGAACACCCTGGATATGGAAGGTGTGAGGTTGCCCTGAAAAAGACAAGAGCTCACGGGTGAACGTAAAGAAGATGTCGTTTCTTCGTGAACGGGAGCAAGCAGAGTTCATTTCGGAAAAAAGGAAAATTTAGCCTCGAAAAAGGCTCCTCAATGAACCAATCTGCACATTTGTGTGATCATCGATGACACTGAAAGAAAACTCACCTGAGAAGAAGTCACCAGGAAAAATTCTTCAAGTTGGCGCCATCTTACGAAAAAAACTTCGCGGGAATTTTCACTTTGAACGAGCAGAGCGGCGAGGTGCGCGCGCGCCGCTGGTGGCGGTCGAAGCTGGACTAACATCGCGACTCGCGCCGGCCGCCGATAGCAACTGGCGTGCGCGGCCGGCGTCGCCTCCCCGCGCGTCGCGCCCCTCGCGCGCCGAGATATGTAGGATTACGTCATGGCTAAGGAATGCAAGTTCTACGAAACAAGATCTGTGTCTAAAAATAGATTTTCCTGGAAGCGCGAACGCCCTAATTGATTTTATGTAAGCGTTCTGATTGGTGGACGAAAATTGTAAATATTTTAATCTTGTTTTTTATTGGTGATTAGTTTTAAGCCTGTTTGTATAAATTGAGAGTGCATTTCCATTAAATTATTATTCGACTCTTCGACATGAAGCAATAAGTGGTTTCTTTACCAACCTGCTCGTAGTACACCGTTACAGTGGTGACCACCGACGCTGGAAAAAAGAAGAATAATCAAGAATAATCAAGAAGCCTGAAACTATGGCCGAAAAAGAAGCCACCGACGTGAAAATCGCCACGGAATCCAAGCTCTCCGACCTGGCAGCAATTTCTGTCCAGTCGAGGCTCCTTCCATTTTGGCGCACCGTTCCAAGAGCGTGGTTCGTCCAGTTTGAAGCAGTCGTCGATCCTCTCAAGACTTCAGATGACCAAAAGTACCGCTACGTCCTGTCGAAGCTGGAACCGGCAGATCTACAGCACATCACCGATCTTCTGTACAGTCCACCGGCAACCGGAAAATACGAAGCTGTCAAGAACCGGCTGCTCACCGTATACGAAAAATCGGAAGTCGAGAATTTTCAAAAGCTCATCAGCGGTCTAGACATCGGGGACCAGAAACCCAGCGTGCTGCTCCGAAAAATGCGAGAACTTAACAACGGACTTATCACGGAAGAGGGTCTGAAGATTGAATGGCTAAATCACATACCAGCCCACTGCCGCTGCGTGCTCTCCGTCAACAAAGAGTCCTCGCTCGATACCCTCGCAGCGATGGCAGACAGGATGATGGAGTACGCTGGGAGCACGTCCGGCAACACCGTAGCAGCAATTTCACATCCAACCCCTCCAGCAGCACCGTCTAACCAGCCAGCATATGCAGAAATATTGTCAAAGCTTGAAAAACTAACGCTAGAAGTAGCGGAACTGCGAGCACGGGAGTCCACGCGCCAAACACCTCGTCGACCATTCCAAGGACGCTACCGTTCACGCTCTCAGTCAAGATCATCATCAACACGTGTGAAGCCTGGCGACCCTACGTGGTTATGCCGATACCATCACAAGTTTGGGAAGAACGCAAGACGCTGCGAGTCACCGTGCGCTCAACGTAACAAGACGTCGGAAAACTAACATCAACACCGACGGTGGCGGACGTCGGTGTTCCCAAGTCCAGCAACCGCCTTTGTGTTCATGATCGCGACACACACGAACGTTTCCTCGTGGACACTGGCGCGGACATATCTGTTTTGGCCGCAACATCAAAAATGAAGAAAAAGGTCGCAAATACCTACAAGCTCTACGCGGCGAACAACTCACCTATAAATACCTACGGAGAGAGAACTATCAAGCTTAACCTAGGACTACGGCGCTGTTTCACATGGACATTCATCATCGCTGATGTGAAGACATCCATACTGGGGGCAGACTTTCTTCGTCATTACAAGCTCCTAGTGGACCTTCACAAGAAGAAACTGATTGACGACGAAACCAAACTCACCATCGACGCCATACAAATATCGACAACAGCTGAGTCCATTCGCATCGTGAGTTCCGATCAGCAGTACCACGACATTTTGAAGCAATATCCTGGCGTACTGCGACCCATGTCTTTGAAGCAACCAGCCAAGCACGACGTCGTACATCACATAGAAACAACAGGTCCTCCGCTTTCCGCTCGCGCCCGCCCTCTACCGCCCGATAAATACAAAGCCGCAAAAGCCGAATTTGAACGGATGGTGGAACTTGGCATCTGCAGACCATCGAAAAGTCCATGGGCCAGTCCTCTACATGTCGTTAAGAAGAAAGACGGCGGACTTCGCGTGTGCGGCGACTACCGAAGATTAAACTCAGTGACGCAACCGGATCGCTATCCTATTCCGCGAATTCAAGATTTCACGTACTCACTCAACAACAAGAAAATATTTTCAAAACTTGATCTCAAGATGGCATACTACTGGATACCTATGGCGAGCAAAGAAGACGCGCAAAAATCAGCGTTGATCACTCCGTTCGGTTTATATGAGTTCACATGTTTAAATTTCGGGCTTCGAAATGCCAGTCAAACATTTCAACGATTCATGCATCAAGTTCTCCGAGGCATAGAAGACTGCTTTTGTTTTGTTGACGACATTCTATTATTTTCCGAAGACGAAGAAAAACATCAGAAGCTTCTCCATCAAGTCCTAGAACGTCTCGACAAATACGGCGTCACACTCAACGTCGACAAATGTCAATTCGGAGTAGAAACGATCAACTTCCTAGGCTACGAAGTCTCCGCCAGCGGAATAAAACCTACGAAGGAACGCATCGAATCAATATCTACGTATCCGAAACCGAAGACTGTCGTCGAGTTACGTCGATTCCTAGGCATGATTAATTTCTACCGAGACTGCCTACCACATCAAGCCGAACATCAACACGAACTCAACAAGTTTCTTCACAACAAGAAAAAGAATGACAAAACGCCAATAGAATGGACACCAGAAGCTAACGAAGCCTTCGAAAAATGCCGTCAAAGCATCACCGAAGCAACAACGCTAAGCTACCCTGTTCCTGGCTGCGAACTCGCTATCATGACAGACGCCTCTGATCACAGTTTGGGTGCAGTACTTCAACAGAAGGTTGAGAACCACTGGAAACCATTGGCATTTTTCTCGAAAACAATGAGTCCCACGCAACGTCGCTACAGTGTGTACGATCGCGAATTATTAGCTATGTACACAGCTGTAAAGCACTTCAGGAGATTGATCGAGGGATGCGAAGTCACGATACTCACCGATCATAAGCCTCTCTCTTTCGCACTCAGTAGGCCAGCGAGCAGTAGCGACACGCCTAGACGCGAGCGACAGTTACATTTCGTATCACAGTTTTGTTCGAGAATCAAATACATCAAAGGTGAAGAAAATCCAGTTGCCGACGCCCTATCACGCATCGAAGACATCCAGAGCCCAAGCATCTTAGACTACAATCAACTTGCAATAGACCAGTGCAACGATGAAGAATTGGAGAATTTGAAGAAAAAACCTAACTTGAAGTTTGCCGAAATAACTCTTCCCGGACTCGATCGACCAATCACGTGCGAGCTATCCACTGCATCGCCCCGGCCGTACCTACCTAAAGCATACCGCTTTGCTGCATTTAAAGCGCAACACGGTCTATGCCACCCTGGAGTACGATCGACCCGGAAACAAGTAGCATCGAAGTTCTTCTGGCCAGCCATGAACAAAGAAGTAGCAACATGGGCAAAAGCTTGCATCAACTGTCAACGCAGCAAGGTGCATCGCCACGTCGTCACTCCCCTGGCGGAATTTCCACCTTCTCAACGTTTCGAGCATATACACATAGACGTCGTGGGTCCGCTACGATTATCCAACGACTGCAAGTACTGTGTCACCATAATAGACAGATGCACCAGATGGCCTGAAGCTGTACCGGTTCAAGAGATCACCGCAGAAAGTTTAGCGAAGGTTCTCTATGAGAATTGGATCATCAGGTTTGGCGTTCCAGACCGCCTCACAAGTGACCGAGCCCAGAGCTTTGAATCGAGGCTATTCAACACGCTACTGAAGAAATGGGGAATATCAAGGATACGTACAACCAGTTACCACGCGCAGGCAAACGGCAAGGTCGAACGACTACATCGCACACTAAAAGCAGCACTCATGGCAAGAGGCGCATCGACAACCTGGACAGAAGAGTTACCCACTGTGCTACTGGGTCTACGTACCGCGCTCCGTGAAGAAGATAATCTCAGCCCTGCATTGATGACCTACGGCGCAGCACTACGAATACCATCTGATTTCTTCGTACCTACAAAGTCGAATATTGAAGATGCGGACTACGTACGACGCCTCAGTGAAACAATGAACTCCTTAATACCTACACAACGCGCGATGACATCATCAAGACCTACATTCGTGCACAAGGACCTAGCTACATGCACGCACGTTTTCGTACGGAACGATACAGTCAGACCACCATTAACACCGCCGTACGACGGACCCTATCAAGTTTTGAAGCGCCACGAAAAATATTTCAAGATACAGTTACCCCTACGAACAACTGTGATATCATTGGATAGACTCAAGCCTGCCTACATACTAAACGAAGAAGACTCAAGCGCAAGCGACAAGAATACTACATTAAAAAGCAAGAGCTCGAGTTCAGTGAACCATGACCCAGTTACCAGCGGAACACAAAGTACGAAGGCAACGACCGGCTCAATGAACCCGGCTCAAGCGAGTGTACCTACACCTTACATCACCACGAGAAGCGGACGCATCGTGAAAAAAAATGTACGCTTCGCTTGATGGGGGATACTGTGCCTACCTAGCACATATAGGTAATAATACTTACGATACTTACGCTGACGTCATCCGCAGCTCACCATTTCCCGCCAAAAATACCTTTTGTTTAAAACATACCTATTTACCTATTACCTATTTATTTACCTTTTTTACAAATACCAGGACAGTTACCATGTTACCGATCCCCACTAATATTACCGGGGATCTACCTCAAGTACCGGGAGCAAGGAAAGGAATAAGAGAGAAATAAGTACACAAGGAATTCACTTTATTAAAGGAGAGAAATAAAACACAGATTGTATGTAAATAACTTTTTATCGACATCGCTTGTTTCTACACGAACACCCTGGATATGGAAGGTGTGAGGTTGCCCTGAAAAAGACAAGAGCTCACGGGTGAACGTAAAGAAGATGTCGTTTCTTCGTGAACGGGAGCAAGCAGAGTTCATTTCGGAAAAAAGGAAAATTTAGCCTCGAAAAAGGCTCCTCAATGAACCAATCTGCACATTTGTGTGATCATCGATGACACTGAAAGAAAACTCACCTGAGAAGAAGTCACCAGGAAAAATTCTTCAAGTTGGCGCCATCTTACGAAAAAAACTTCGCGGGAATTTTCACTTTGAACGAGCGGAGCGGCGAGGTGCGCGCGCGCCGCTGGTGGCGGTCGAAGCTGGACTAACATCGCGACTCGCGCCGGCCGCCGATAGCAACTGGCGTGCGCGGCCGGCGTCGCCTCCCCGCGCGTCGCGCCCCTCGCGCGCCGAGATATGTAGGATTACGTCATGGCTAAGGAATGCAAGTTCTACGAAACAAGATCTGTGTCTAAAAATAGATTTTCCTGGAAGCGCGAACGCCCTAATTGATTTTATGTAAGCGTTCTGATTGGTGGACGAAAATTGTAAATATTTTAATCTTGTTTTTTATTGGTGATTAGTTTTAAGCCTGTTTGTATAAATTGAGAGTGCATTTCCATTAAATTATTATTCGACTCTTCGACATGAAGCAATAAGTGGTTTCTTTACCAACCTGCTCGTAGTACACCGTTACAAGCTTAACAAATATATCCCTTATTCCAGATCCTGCCGCACATAGACGGGTTCAACCACGTGTCGAAGATCGCCGCGCTGACGGACGTGGAGATCAGCCTGGTGCGCGCGTGCGTGCAGAACCTCGTGTACTACGGCGTCGTCACGCTCGTGCCCATCTTCCAGTACTGCGCTGTGAGTACACACGTATACAGTCCTCGCGCTTGCCAAGCCTCGACCATCACGTGTCGAAGATCGCCGCGCTGACGGACGTGGAGATCAGCCTGGTGCGCGCGTGCGTGCAGAACCTCGTGTACTACGGCGTCGTCACGCTCGTGCCCATCTTCCAGTACTGCGCTGTGAGTACACACGTATACAGTCCTCGCGCTTGCCAAGCCTCGACCATCACGTGTCGAAGATCGCCGCGCTGACGGACGTGGAGATCAGCCTGGTGCGCGCGTGCGTGCAGAACCTCGTGTACTACGGCGTCGTCACGCTCGTGCCCATCTTCCAGTACTGCGCTGTGAGTACACACGTATACAGTCCTCGCGCTTGCCAAGCCTCGACCATCACGTGTCGAAGATCGCCGCGCTGACGGACGTGGAGATCAGCCTGGTGCGCGCGTGCGTGCAGAACCTCGTGTACTACGGCGTCGTCACGCTCGTGCCCATCTTCCAGTACTGCGCTGTGAGTACACACGTATACAGTCCTCGCGCTTGCCAAGCCTCGACCATCACGTGTCGAAGATCGCCGCGCTGACGGACTTGGAGATCAGCCTGGTGCGCGCGTGCGTGCAGAACCTCGTGTACTACGGCGTCGTCACGCTCGTGCCCATCTTCCAGTACTGCGCTGTGAGTACACACGTATACAGTCCTCGCGCTTGCCAAGCCTCGACCATCACGTGTCGAAGATCGCCGCGCTGACGGACGTGGAGATCAGCCTGGTGCGCGCGTGCGTGCAGAACCTCGTGTACTACGGCGTCGTCACGCTCGTGCCCATCTTCCAGTACTGCGCTGTGAGTACACACGTATACAGTCCTCGCGCTTGCCAAGCCTCGACCATCACGTGTCGAAGATCGCCGCGCTGACGGACGTGGAGATCAGCCTGGTGCGCGCGTGCGTGCAGAACCTCGTGTACTACGGCGTCGTCACGCTCGTGCCCATCTTCCAGTACTGCGCTGTGAGTACACACGTATACAGTCCTCGCGCTTGCCAAGCCTCGACCATCACGTGTCGAAGATCGCCGCGCTGACGGACGTGGAGATCAGCCTGGTGCGCGCGTGCGTGCAGAACCTCGTGTACTACGGCGTCGTCACGCTCGTGCCCATCTTCCAGTACTGCGCTGTGAGTACACACGTATACAGTCCTCGCGCTTGCCAAGCCTCGACCATCACGTGTCGAAGATCGCCGCGCTGACGGACTTGGAGATCAGCCTGGTGCGCGCGTGCGTGCAGAACCTCGTGTACTACGGCGTCGTCACGCTCGTGCCCATCTTCCAGTACTGCGCTGTGAGTACACACGTATACAGTCCTCGCGCTTGCCAAGCCTCGACCATCACGTGTCGAAGATCGCCGCGCTGACGGACGTGGAGATCAGCCTGGTGCGCGCGTGCGTGCAGAACCTCGTGTACTACGGCGTCGTCACGCTCGTGCCCATCTTCCAGTACTGCGCTGTGAGTACACACGTATACAGTCCTCGCGCTTGCCAAGCCTCGACCATCACGTGTCGAAGATCGCCGCGCTGACGGACGTGGAGATCAGCCTGGTGCGCGCGTGCGTGCAGAACCTCGTGTACTACGGCGTCGTCACGCTCGTGCCCATCTTCCAGTACTGCGCTGTGAGTACACACGTATACAGTCCTCGCGCTTGCCAAGCCTCGACCATCACGTGTCGAAGATCGCCGCGCTGACGGACTTGGAGATCAGCCTGGTGCGCGCGTGCGTGCAGAACCTCGTGTACTACGGCGTCGTCACGCTCGTGCCCATCTTCCAGTACTGCGCTGTGAGTACACACGTATACAGTCCTCGCGCTTGCCAAGCCTCGACCATCACGTGTCGAAGATCGCCGCGCTGACGGACGTGGAGATCAGCCTGGTGCGCGCGTGCGTGCAGAACCTCGTGTACTACGGCGTCGTCACGCTCGTGCCCATCTTCCAGTACTGCGCTGTGAGTACACACGTATACAGTCCTCGCGCTTGCCAAGCCTCGACCATCACGTGTCGAAGATCGCCGCGCTGACGGACTTGGAGATCAGCCTGGTGCGCGCGTGCGTGCAGAACCTCGTGTACTACGGCGTCGTCACGCTCGTGCCCATCTTCCAGTACTGCGCTGTGAGTACACACGTATACAGTCCTCGCGCTTGCCAAGCCTCGACCATCACGTGTCGAAGATCGCCGCGCTGACGGACGTGGAGATCAGCCTGGTGCGCGCGTGCGTGCAGAACCTCGTGTACTACGGCGTCGTCACGCTCGTGCCCATCTTCCAGTACTGCGCTGTGAGTACACACGTATACAGTCCTCGCGCTTGCCAAGCCTCGACCATCACGTGTCGAAGATCGCCGCGCTGACGGACTTGGAGATCAGCCTGGTGCGCGCGTGCGTGCAGAACCTCGTGTACTACGGCGTCGTCACGCTCGTGCCCATCTTCCAGTACTGCGCTGTGAGTACACACGTATACAGTCCTCGCGCTTGCCAAGCCTCGACCATCACGTGTCGAAGATCGCCGCGCTGACGGACGTGGAGATCAGCCTGGTGCGCGCGTGCGTGCAGAACCTCGTGTACTACGGCGTCGTCACGCTCGTGCCCATCTTCCAGTACTGCGCTGTGAGTACACACGTATACAGTCCTCGCGCTTGCCAAGCCTCGACCATCACGTGTCGAAGATCGCCGCGCTGACGGACTTGGAGATCAGCCTGGTGCGCGCGTGCGTGCAGAACCTCGTGTACTACGGCGTCGTCACGCTCGTGCCCATCTTCCAGTACTGCGCTGTGAGTACACACGTATACAGTCCTCGCGCTTGCCAAGCCTCGACCATCACGTGTCGAAGATCGCCGCGCTGACGGACGTGGAGATCAGCCTGGTGCGCGCGTGCGTGCAGAACCTCGTGTACTACGGCGTCGTCACGCTCGTGCCCATCTTCCAGTACTGCGCTGTGAGTACACACGTATACAGTCCTCGCGCTTGCCAAGCCTCGACCATCACGTGTCGAAGATCGCCGCGCTGACGGACTTGGAGATCAGCCTGGTGCGCGCGTGCGTGCAGAACCTCGTGTACTACGGCGTCGTCACGCTCGTGCCCATCTTCCAGTACTGCGCTGTGAGTACACACGTATACAGTCCTCGCGCTTGCCAAGCCTCGACCATCACGTGTCGAAGATCGCCGCGCTGACGGACGTGGAGATCAGCCTGGTGCGCGCGTGCGTGCAGAACCTCGTGTACTACGGCGTCGTCACGCTCGTGCCCATCTTCCAGTACTGCGCTGTGAGTACACACGTATACAGTCCTCGCGCTTGCCAAGCCTCGACCATCACGTGTCGAAGATCGCCGCGCTGACGGACGTGGAGATCAGCCTGGTGCGCGCGTGCGTGCAGAACCTCGTGTACTACGGCGTCGTCACGCTCGTGCCCATCTTCCAGTACTGCGCTGTGAGTACACACGTATACAGTCCTCGCGCTTGCCAAGCCTCGACCATCACGTGTCGAAGATCGCCGCGCTGACGGACGTGGAGATCAGCCTGGTGCGCGCGTGCGTGCAGAACCTCGTGTACTACGGCGTCGTCACGCTCGTGCCCATCTTCCAGTACTGCGCTGTGAGTACACACGTATACAGTCCTCGCGCTTGCCAAGCCTCGACCATCACGTGTCGAAGATCGCCGCGCTGACGGACGTGGAGATCAGCCTGGTGCGCGCGTGCGTGCAGAACCTCGTGTACTACGGCGTCGTCACGCTCGTGCCCATCTTCCAGTACTGCGCTGTGAGTACACACGTATACAGTCCTCGCGCTTGCCAAGCCTCGACCATCACGTGTCGAAGATCGCCGCGCTGACGGACTTGGAGATCAGCCTGGTGCGCGCGTGCGTGCAGAACCTCGTGTACTACGGCGTCGTCACGCTCGTGCCCATCTTCCAGTACTGCGCTGTGAGTACACACGTATACAGTCCTCGCGCTTGCCAAGCCTCGACCATCACGTGTCGAAGATCGCCGCGCTGACGGACGTGGAGATCAGCCTGGTGCGCGCGTGCGTGCAGAACCTCGTGTACTACGGCGTCGTCACGCTCGTGCCCATCTTCCAGTACTGCGCTGTGAGTACACACGTATACAGTCCTCGCGCTTGCCAAGCCTCGACCATCACGTGTCGAAGATCGCCGCGCTGACGGACGTGGAGATCAGCCTGGTGCGCGCGTGCGTGCAGAACCTCGTGTACTACGGCGTCGTCACGCTCGTGCCCATCTTCCAGTACTGCGCTGTGAGTACACACGTATACAGTCCTCGCGCTTGCCAAGCCTCGACCATCACGTGTCGAAGATCGCCGCGCTGACGGACGTGGAGATCAGCCTGGTGCGCGCGTGCGTGCAGAACCTCGTGTACTACGGCGTCGTCACGCTCGTGCCCATCTTCCAGTACTGCGCTGTGAGTACACACGTATACAGTCCTCGCGCTTGCCAAGCCTCGACCATCACGTGTCGAAGATCGCCGCGCTGACGGACGTGGAGATCAGCCTGGTGCGCGCGTGCGTGCAGAACCTCGTGTACTACGGCGTCGTCACGCTCGTGCCCATCTTCCAGTACTGCGCTGTGAGTACACA